>RCTD01000003.1:2400000-3060374 GCA_014898415.1 Stromatinia cepivora
GGAAGGTAGAGTCCTGGTACCCGAAACCCTTCTCGCCAGTTGCCAAAGCTCTGAAGTTCTCAGCGGTCTTGGGAACGGTCTTGCCGTAAAGACCTAGGACAACACGACCCATAGGTTCATCGCCGTGGCTGATATCGAAGTAGACCTTGTGGGTGATCTTTGGTCCTTTGACAGCTTCAGCCGTTTGGGCAAAGAAGAGGAAGGTAACGGTTAAGATAAGTAGTGCAGAGACTACAAAACGTTGAAGAGTGAACATCTTGAAAGTCAATTGGATGTTGACTTGTGTGATTGTAAGTTTGGAAATAAAGTATTGTGTCGCCCAAGAAAGACTTTAGGAGGACGAAGTGAAGAGGATATGTGTTCTGGAGAGGTGTCGATTACATTTAGCGCTGGGTGGCACGTGCGAGCCTCGGAGTGGGAAGGTCATAGCAAGAGGTCCGTGCATTATCAAAAATCAACTTCACAACAAATTAAGGACGGCAAGAAACGTTGGAAGGCATATATCCTCACTACCTGTATCATTAAAATTCTTGAAGATGGTACGTCTGTGCGAATCATTTCCTTGGTTGGAGTACTAACGTCGCTTGGAGGTTTTCATCCTAGGAAACTCGTTTGCAGAAAGAAGTTTGGTAAAGGTAAAAACCTCCCCCTCGTCCCCAATTGGCACTTCCATATCTTTGGTTCGCATACTTATGGCATATAGAAAGCTCTGGAGTCATTTTATGGCTTAGGAAACCAAGCTTCTACACGCATTATGGCCAAGCATTATATTCATCCCATGGCGACGGTCGGTTCCTTGTCACAAAAAACAGCCACCTCTCTGACTGCTGAACTTTCTACCATGCCCCTGGAGACTGAACTGAGACGAAGGCTTCAGGACAACATTGAAAGAATGAGAACAATGGGTAGCTACCGGGGTAGAAGGCATGCCATGGGTTTGCCAGTAAGAGGACAGAACACAAAGGGTCAGGTATGTACAGATCTGCGGAGCGGGGTATGCAATGCTGTAGATACTAATCCAATCGACGGTAGATATCGACGGCCAGGAAGCTCAACAAAGTGCACAGGAAAGGATGAGTGGTTTATATTGGGAATTTTTGTACAAATAAAATGGCACTGCGGGCGCATCTGCACGGTTAGGCATGCTCTATGAATAGTGATGATGAAATTAACAATGAATCACACTTCGGGCTCGAGGCGTAAGGTTACAGATAATAGGGACGAATGTAAAGGGGTTTTCCGATTGTCTGCAAAGTTTTGATACAATCAAGAAGCTATGTTTTCAAAACAACACCAGAGTAACATATGAATGCAGGTATGATCACACCACTTTTAGAGCTTCTTAATCTGCAAACTTTAGAGTACTATTGCGTGTACGGATTCATGAAACGTTTTCAAAGTTGAATGTAACGATATTTTCACATTATTTTTTTGATATCTTTCAGCCTCAATTGAATCATCCAATCATGGTCAAACAATGAGATCGCACAATTTGGATAGAATCAAAGAAAATTTGAAATGTTTTCCGAGTTTTGGAATTTGAAGAGCGTTTTACGAATTCCTGCACTGACCGGTCGAGTAATATCTGAAATTCTTGAAGCAGTTACCACATGTTCTTTCAGCTAGTTCCCTTAGCCTAGTCGTAGTTACCCACACTCTTCCTATCTCCAGTCCTCCGCAGTAGAAAGTATATAATTCGCAATCATTTCCAAAGGTGCTTTTTTGCTACGAAACTTTGTCTGATACTCAACTCAGACACTTCTTTTTCTAGCTGAGAACTAAAATTTTCACCTATCAATTCATTCTCTATTGCTTTACGTGGCTCGAGCAGATTTTCGTAGCATGAGTTAAACTTGCGACTGATTGTTTCCCAAGAATCGATTCAGTCCTAGCACATTTTCCATGTCCATATCCATATCCATACAGTGAGTAGGGACAGATCCTCCGAAGTTCGTGAAATCATTGTGCATTGGCGGACTCGCAATTCCAAGACCCGTGTTTCCCGTTCCCTGGTTTGAGTTAAACGCAACTGACACTGAATCTTCCCAGTCCTTTTGCGAAGTAGTGCCGATTCGAGCTCCCTGGTTGGAGTTAAATGCAGCTGAAACTGTGTTGTTCCAGTCCGTTTGTGAAGTAATGACACCCACATTTGGAGTGTTGTTCATATTTGAATGCAGCATCGCTGTTTTACTGTTGACAGGAGGGAAACCTTGTAAGATTGACTGATTGGTATTGTAAGGTTCTCCGGAATTCGCAAGAGCGCTGCCAGGGGAGCCATTGCTTAAAGTACCAGGTGAGAACTCCGAACCAGGTGTGGAGATTCCATAATCAGCAGATGTTGGATTTTGCTGTGGCGTCTCATGACCTACTGCTTTTCGCTTTTGCCGTCTGGCGCTCAATGTTTCTGCGGACACTTTCGTGTATCGCCGTTTCTTAGGCAGTGCCGAATTCGAAGCTTGTTCAATCACCGGAGAAGATCTAACCATGGAATTTTGAGTCGGGGGGGGAAATGGCGGGAAAGCTCCTTGTTTTTGAAGCTGTGGGATAGCAATCTTCCGAGCCGGCGGAGGTATTGGATGAAAAAATCCATTTTGCTTATTGGCAGAAGTGTGAAGCAATATACTCGGATTCGGTGAGGGTACGAATCCTTCCTGTTCTAGTCGAGGTGTAGATGGCATGATTGTCGGATTATGTTGCGCATCTGAGACAGCAAAATCATCTCGGTCATCATCTGAGGAACCCTGGTCAAACCCGCCGAACGGAGTATAGTGCGAGGCAAAGCGTATATCTCCGACATTATCCCAGCTTGCAGGAAGCTCGGCTGCGATTTCGTCTTGGCTGAAGGATGTCGTAGCAAATGGACAACTGAAACTAGAGGATGCAGTAGACGGACTTTGGCGTTCTGTGAAAGACAATGCCGGAGTCGGCGGAGCTTCATATGTCCCAGATTGCGCGGGACTTTCTTCGATAGCTGACAATGGTGGAGGCATTCCGAACGAGCTGATGGCTTCATTGACTGCGACGATTTCTCTTTCTTCGGTGGATGACAATGGATGGTGCATCATTAATGAGCTGGTGGCTTGATTGAATGTTGTCATATCCGCGAATGCCCACCATCTCTGGCACTGCATGTCCACTTGAAGCAGAGACTCTGCCCAAAATTCTGCATACTTTGTCAGTTTGTTCTCCTTTTATGCGCCTTGTCCGATTCTTACCATCGATGGATATCCATGGCGCACCTGTTTGATCATGGTCCTCTACCCAAGTGGTGATATCTTCTGTGTAGCGTACCAGCAATTGCAGCATTTCGATGAACTCCGGGTCGCTAGGTATCCTGGCTAAATTGATACAATCGTTAGCACGCGTTTCTGCTTTCGTAAAATTGTCTCAAACCTCTCGAGTCAATCAATTCACCACCCATCTTCACGTTGAAGACTTTATGGACTATAGAAAGATAGTTCAGGAACATATTGTTAAGATCTTTCGCCCGCTCTATTTCAGGGTGCCCTTCGAGAAGTTCTCTTAGAACTGCATCATTGTGTACAGCAGAGCGCAAAAGTTCGCTCCATACTTCTGTCAAGTGGATGTTCATCATATCCATCGAAACAAGGCCCGCCTTGTAGATTTTGTTTGTCGGCAGAAAAATAGTTGAAAAAGTTCCCGAGCTGTTGATGGTAGATAATTTTGACTCTGATGATACTTTATGTCGCTAACAAATTCACTGAGTAGATCTCATTCATCCACTTACTATTCAGTGCACGAAATGTATTCTCTGTTGTGAAATTTGTATTGTTTAGACAAACGAACTCGCTAGATTTTTTGCGCTAGCTGCTACAACAATACGCATTCGTTAACTGTACCCGACTATCACATGGCAAATGATAAAGTCACAATCAAGCCCATTCATTTACTGCGCGCCAGATGTAGAATTGATTGGCTCCACATTGAGGGGTAAGTCTCTAAGCCTTGTCACTATATTCACTCTGCCTAAGTTTCATTGGTAATACTTTAGATGGGTGAACTTGATTAATGCTCTATTCAATAATTAGTATCATGCCTTGCCAGTAGGCTGCGCAACGGGTACCCGCAGGGCGGGTTATAGCTCTGATGGGTTATCCATAAGTAGATAATTTATAAATATTTACAAATAATCTATAGATAATCTATAGATCGATAGATAATTTATAAATATCCATTCAAATTATATCAATTTTTATACTAATTTTAAATATTTTCATAAATTATATAAAATTATACAAAATTATACAAAATTATATAAATTATATCTATCTATAGATTAATAAATTATTTATAAATAATTCATAGATAATTTACACGAAATGAATTATTTTAAAATCTTAATAAGTAATCTACGGAATGAGTAATAGTTCTAATAGGTAACCCACAGAATGGATTACCTATAAATACCTATAGGTTGCATGTTATTTGTGTGCAGCCTATTTGCCAGATTCAATAAAAGTCACAAATTTAGGAACTTTCTTGTGTTCAAATTGCAAAAACGAATGTATTGAGCGAAAGGATTATCGTTGTTAGGAGTAATTGGCTCAGCCTTTTCCACTCTCCAGATCCAACCTTATCGGCAGCACAATGAACTAAAAACTCTTTTGTTGATTCAAAATAAGCTTATTCAAAAATCCGATTTGACGCCCTCGAAGTCTATGCATTGCTTTAAGTTTTGAGTCATTTGGTGTATAATTGAGATTATTCCCCAAAAGTCGACTTCGTTTCCAATCATGACTTCTCAAATGGAAAGGGAATTTTGAGCGGTGAATTTGTGCGATAGTTGGATCTCCTCATCGCATTCCGAAGATAGGGCTGAATTCAAAAATTAGAATAATGGATCATTACTGAAGGACAACATCCTTCGATGTTCCCAGCCCCTTCCAGTCAAAGACAACTTCGAAATTACCTTCAAAGGAAAAGCTGTGGCCAAGTTAGTCCCAGTCGCACCCTAGGCTAACTCCACTCCATCACATCTTCGAATTGTGTAATCGGCCGCTTTCTGGCCTTGGTATGCACTTTACTATTCGCTACAACATTATCTCGCCCTCTTCCATAATAGATTTCTTTTTTCTATGGGGCAGGGTATCCAATAATCCGGACTGCAATCCAACAATGAAAAACTTTTAGATTTCTGAATTTATTTGAAATATTCAAATCAATTAAAATAATAAATTATACTTAAATATTTTGAGTATTTTGAATATTAAATATAATTAAAATATTCAAACTATTTGAACCATTGAATTATATTTAAATATTCAAAGAATTTCGATCATTGAAAGCTTTAATGTAATCTGCCAGTCCGGACTATTGGACACCTCCTTCATTGATTCATCACTCTCATCTGGCGAAATATTTCTCGATTAGTCAATTACTTTTCTTGTGGTCTAGACTAATTGCTTTGATCCAAGATTCTTATCATTGTGGTAGTTTTGACAGAGAAGACAGGCTTTTCTAGCCTCATTCATTTCTGCGCTTGCCTGATCCCACCTTCTATGAACTGATTGGTTCAACACTTAGAATTTAGGCAAGAATTACGGCTCCAAGCGTAGACATATCAGGCTTTTAGACATCAGTGGCCCCGCCACCACCAGACTACACCACCAACTATTGTTCAAATAAGTCAACAAACAAGCAAATGGTGGTCACGAGCATTTGCCCTCACAATTTAAACCTTATGAGAAAATACCTTAAATGTCTCTTATTCCTGTAAAATTACCAAGCCTGCTTTGGTAGAAGTCTAGCCCACTGTCAACCAGTAACTGAGCTCTTGATCCTCGAGGACTTTTCTTTTAGTACACTGCCTAGAACGATCAACCAACATCTCACTTCACTGGGAAAAGCTAAGGACTCGACTCTTGAATTACAGTCTATAGAGTTCCTACTCTTCTCTTTCATATATCGTGATGTCATGCCACAAGGCCTTCTTAGTGTCACCTGCCACTAGCACCTTCCTTAATGGACAAACCCTATCTCATCTCAAAATTCCCAAAGACACTAGTCCGGAATATTCTTGTACATTCGAGACTATCTTTAGCAATGTCTCGTCCCATGTTTGAGCATTCATCTATTGTAGAATAATAATTCAATAATTCAACATGTGCTAATTTTGCGTACGGTACTTGATTTGTTGTAGTCACATCCACTTTTATTATGGAATTTGTTTCGGCTTTATACCAGCCGTATTCAATCGACGTGCCCTTTAAAAATATGATATAAGATTTGGAACTCAAGGCAGGGGCATCATCGTTCTTGCCAACAAATTTATATTCTGAACCTCCAACAAGCAAACTTCAAGGTTCCAGAGCTTCAATATGTCAAACCCCTTCGCGCGACCAAAGGAATATCTGCCATCCATGAATCGCCAAGGAATCACCGTCTGGGCTCACGATGTTATCAACGAACTTGTGAGGCTAGGTGCTCTTGATCCAGGTAATGAAGATGCCTCAAATGATTTGTTCGGAGTGTACAAGAATCTCGAACAATTCTATAAATGGGTCTGCTCGCGTCCTAGGATTGGTCCGCACCATGCCCCTCGTCCCCTCCAATCGATTACGAGACCTTTCGGGATTTTTGCTCTTGCGCATGAGCTCTGGGATGATCTTGAATGGGAATTAAGACCAGAAAAAGAAGGCGCCTTCATCGAGCAAATGATTGATCATCTTGGGTGGTTTTGGAATATTAAAGCCAATTTGAGTAATAAAATTCGCAGGAACCAAGGTATGGCCATGAAGAATTTCCTTTCTGAATTTACATACTAACTTCATCATTAACAGGTCTTTCTGTTATCTCAAAAATGGACACATTAGCAGAAGTGGCAAGTTACGCCCTACGTTCTAGCAATATTAGTCGTGGAAACATCATCAAATGCCCAATGGCAAGACCTGTTTCATCTGTTAATCACTTAATGAGCCCAGCCGCGCCCGCGAGCAGAAACAATCCGAGAAATGTAGGAGCTTGGTCTCCAGAATCCAGAACAAGACAAGAAAAGCCCAGCGAGAATACCATGCGATCGGATCAAGCATCTTCGTTCGCAATCCCTACGCAAAAGACGGACACTGGCCATCTACAGCTTCCTCAATATTCTCAATTCGTTCAGGGACAACCTCAAGCTTCTATGCGACGTTCCCCTTCATCATATAATACACAACCGCCCAAGCCACGCTCAATTATACAGTGCCAGCCACCTAACTTCCCTAATGAGACACCACGCAACCTTGTTGACCTGGTGGATGATGACGACTATAGTAGCGTGAAATACACAAGTATCTCTCGTGTTCCCATGGGCTCTATCTTACCCACACCGCAGATTCGAGGCGACAAACATTCCAAAAGAGCTCAGGGTTTTGCTGGCGGATCCATGCATCCTGTAATGAATATGTCAGGTGTCAAGCCGGCTGTTGACAGTGGCAGTGACCATGCATTACGCAATGCCTCCCGAACTTCTAGTCGAGATTTAAAATATTGTCATGGTGGTAGGGAGTCGAATCAACCAAGAAATAGTCCTTACGACAGTGGCTTCGAAGAATCCGTGGAAGGCTCAAACACAAATATGATTATAATCGTCGACTCCCCTTCTCCGGAATTAGAAAATATGGCTATGAAAATCCCAGACTCTCAAGGTCACAAAAATCATCCAACTTCGGCTGTTGTGTCTTCCGAAGATAGCGGAGCGCTCGAACGCCCTTCTTCAAGAAATATCCTTCCTACGCAGACCAAAACCAAAAGCCTATCTGGGCTATCTAGCTTCCAGGCTAATCTATGGGCACCTGTTAATAGTCTTAATAATAACAGAGAAGTAAAAGCCTCAGAATCAGCCAAAGTGAAGGGCCAACCTTCGGATCGACGAGCAGACGAGCAGGAGAGCAGAAATACGGGAGGAACAAAGTGGAAAAGACCTAATTCTACCAGTATCAACAAAGGCATTATTACAGACAATAATATGGAAATGGAAGGAACCAAAGCTAAAAACTCTACTTCTACGAACGGCACCCGACGCGATATCAAGGGAAATAATATCAATAATACGGGTGAAGCCACGATGAAAAAACCTGTTTCTATTCCTAGCACTCACAATAACATCACGGAAAATAGTATGGGAGAGATCAAGGGGCGAAGACCTACTTCTGATGGCAACCAAGAAGATAGCTCAGACAATCCGAATAAGAAGGTAAAGACGAGTACAAATTCTACAGCTCAATCCTCCGAATATTTTTCCCCGTATATGAGCTTACTGAACCAGGAGCAACCAAGCACGCCTGCTAAATCCACAACCTTGGCTACTGTTGATGGACCTGTCAGCGAGAACTCACCACCTACTTCTCCAACAGTGAGGAATGCTAGAGGCCTTTATCGCCCCTTCAGCATGCGAAACCCCGTGAAGAAAGATGGTTCAGAAGGAAATTGAGAGTGTTAGAGGTGGAGATAGAGGACGGAAGGGAGTAGAGGAGTGGGGGATAACGGAGTCTAGTATTATAGTATGACTAGGCAGTGGTGAGATGATACCGAGAATCATCCACGCATGACACACATTCTCAGAAACTGGCGTTTCGACCGTTGGAAAGGACTTTTTGCTTTCAGGTCTAAGAACTACACCGCTCAGTTTGTGTTCTCGCAATATCCAAATCCTGTGTTTGCGGGTATTAAAGAGTATTAGTTATTAATTTCCTATTGAATAATCACCACTATTTTTGTCAAAATTTGTGTCTGTAGAATGCGCATGATTACTGCCTTTCACTGGTTATGTCTGCGTAAAACTACTACAACCGCGAGCTGCTAAAACTATATTGTGCCAGTAGAACTTACCACTCTTTTACTCCTCTTCACAATAGTCATCATTGTTCCATCAATCTTCACACATTGAACATAGAGAAATATAGGCTACATAGAAATAACCCGCAACCCATAAGTACCCGCGGATAATCCGTACTGTGGATTATCTATTAAAGCTATTATCTATTTTATAGGTTATCCATTGAGATTTTAAAATAATCTGTTTTGTATAGGTTATCTACGGATTATTTGCGGATTATCTCTCAACCTATAGGTAGGTGAGTTATTCGTGGGTTGATGGGTAATCCACAAATAATTTGTGAATAAATAATTTGTATAATTTATGAAAATATTTAAGATTAATATAAAAATTAGTATAAAACTTATACATTATTTCGATATCGAATTCAAATTTCAAAATTCAAAAAGTAATTTTGTATTTTTCTCATCCGATACCAATGAACCTGGTTGGATTTAAAGTTATATCTTATCTCATCCTCAGACCCTTCAGTGATTACGTATGTATAAAATCTATAAACCGATTAATAAGAAGTATATGGAGCACTCTATACGATTATCGAAGGGTCTGAAACAATTTGGATATAGCTTTGATATAAAATATAACATTTCGATCTTTTTTCGAATATTATTTAATTTATTAAAAATCATTCAACGATTATATTATTTTAAAATAGATTTAATAAAAAGAGAAGAATTTTCTGATCATTTTTATATATATTATATCATTATAGTGTTATTTAATTAGGGATATATATACTATTGAAACTTAAAAAGTAGGATTTCAAAAATATAATATTTTATAATATTAAATATTCTATTCTTTATTATTCTATTATTACTTGTTTTTACCTCCAAAAAATTATATTTCAAAATTCTTTTAAATAACCTGATCTTTATAATATAAATTGTTGTAATTTAATAAATATCATTTTAAATACTTCAAAATATTAATTGAAAAAAGGAATTTATATTTTTAAAAAAATATCTCTTTATAATAAAATAATAATATTTTAAGGAATTTAAAGAAATTTCATGTTTTCTTTTTATTCTTTAATATAAAATTCATAAATCATTATGAATCTTTAAATATTATATTCGAATTTATATAATACTATTAATACTATAATTATATAATTCGTACTACGATTATATAATATTATTCGTACTACGATTATATGATATTATTCGTATTACGATCGAAATCATCGATGCAGGGATATTCGAATAAAGAAACCTAATTAGTCGAATACCAGAGGTATTCGAATAAAGAACCTTTATGATATTAATCAAGATAATTGGAATGATGAATCTTTATTCAAATCGACGAATAAGAATAAGATATTGATATATAAAAGAATTTGAAAAGGGCATATAGGAAGGCTATACCCTCAATTGTCGGGACAACTGTACACGGGGAAGTGAGGTTCATCAACGAACGTATAGAATTTTTTTGTTAATATATTTTGATTTGCTTAGAGAACTAGAATTTATAAAGGGTAAAGATCTATATAATAATGTATGCCGAAGCATTAATACAAATATTAATGCTTTTGTGATTTTTATTATTCTTATCATCTTTATTATCTTTACTATATATATAATTCATATTTCGATATTGACAATTTCTTTTAAAATCGAAATATTGTATACTTCAGGAATATATATATCCAGCAAATAAGTATTTTTTCCAGTTCTAGTTTTCGTTTTGTTTTTTTTGTTCGAATCAATTTATATATAAAATGATTATATATTCGATAATTGAATATATACTTGTAATGATTTTTGTTTTGTATTCGTTCTTTGGTTTTTGTATTTATATTATTTTTTTTTCATTATATTTTGATCTCTTTATTTATTCTGTAATCTTGATTTTGATTATATTACTCTTTATAAGATCTTTGAGAACTTGATATAATTTTGCCTTTGTTATTATATCAATAGGGTTAGATTCTTTATCAATTTATTTGATTTCTATTATTTCCCTTTGTTCATATAATTGTTGTAAAACCATTAGATCAATCATCAGTTTTTTCTTTTGTGTTGAATTTAGTTTTGTAAAGCAATTGTAAAGCGATTTCGAATCTGTGTATATAATTAATGATATTTTCTGTTTTGGTAATATACTTTCGATAGTGTTTTTGAATGCTGTGTTAATATCGAATCCCAAGGTTATATTGTAAAGTTCCGATGCTAATATGCTTCTAATGATTCTTTTGTATTTGATGGATGATTAATGAATTAGATTCGTTTTGTTGTTCTTATTCATTAATATAATGATATATCCGATTTGCAAGAACAGATCTCGATTATTAGTGAATAATATATTTATGAATATTATTAGTTTCAATAAATCAAGATCGAATAGTACGAATTTCAGTCCTTTAATTGAATTGTTCATTTGCTATTGAATTGTTTTATTCATCAATTTTGTATTTTCCTTTTTGAGGTTGATAATTTGGATAATAAAAGAAAAAGCGAATGATATTTTTGATTGATATATTATCAAAATATAAACTTCTTTTGTATATTAAATAATATATTAGTTTTTTGGAGTTATATTTTTTCGAATTTTGTTCTTTGTATTATAAATATCAATTTGTTGTATCTTGATGAGTTATAGATTTGTATATTGCTTTTCCTGATTGATATAAATAGAACTATTGTTTGTTTGAATGATAACAATTCTGTTGAATTTAAAGGGGTTCTCAAATGATAAGGTTTCTCGATCCTTTGTAAGAAACTTTGTATTTTCGAGTTCTTTTTGTTTTTTGTTTATGAATACTTTATTGGCTATAATGATTATATCATTTGTTTGAAGTTTTATTAGTCTGAATGCTTTGTCTTTTTGTTTGGTATATATTAGATAGGAATTGTAGGTTGATTAAGTTATTTGGAATGTGATGAAGTGATGGTTATAGTAAATGCCGAATTAATGATTTCCAATCTCTGGTATATTATATAATGGTTTGATTATTTATAATAGTATTCCCTTTATAAGTTTCATTTCCTTAAATAATAGAATATGTTAACAAGTCATATTGAGTGGGTGGAAAAGCATTATTTTATAAGGTTATCTGGCTAGAAGCTATTATACAGATTGTGTGATTCGGTAAAATCATATGCAGGCTAATCCCATTATAGTATAGTCCTATACTTAGATATGCAATATAATCCAAAATCCAATACTTCCTTAGGAATGTAATGTATATAAAAGCAGAAAGGGCTAAACTATAAATACTACAATTGGTTTAAACTGAATTGAACAATATTAATTTGAAATAGAAAGCTAATAATATTAAATGATTATTTCTTTGCTAGATCTTTTAAAATTTAAGATCTAATAAGATTATTTCGAATAGAATAATCGTTTTATAATAGTATAATAATCTTTAAAAGATAATCAGCATTTTTCTTTTCATAATAAAAATTAAAGGAAATCTATCTTTCCTACTTTCAATCCTTTAACTATATTGAACTAGAGCCTTTGATCCTATATTGCAATACAGACGCCTTTTTTTAATAAGACAATACATTTTATAAAGTTATACCTATAACTTTTCCCTTTGTAATAAAAGTATAACTAACTATCAACTAAAATGATTAATAAACTATTAACTAATAGCTTTTGCTTCGGGGAACTATTGTATCTATCGATTTCTAGTATTATATTTATTTAGATATTAATAGTCTTTATATACTAGCTGATAAGCTTTATTAATTACTGGTTCTAGAAAGTTATGATATCTGTCGACCTTTAGTATTATATTTGGCTAAATATTTAGTGGTTTTATATACTATATAATAGAATCTAATACTCCTTTTATTTGGATATACATTCTTTTATTATTAATATAATCATCCACTTCTTCCAATATATCGCTCTATATATCTTCTGGTATACAATTTTCTCTTCTGATTCTATCTCCGATCCTTTCTGTAATCGCCTCCGGTTCCATCTCTAGCTTCCTTATCAAAGATATTCTCTTTTTCTTTTATAATTATTAATGTAATTATTGTTATAAATATTGAATGTAAAAATATAACGAAATAATATTGATCTAGAGATAAGAACAAAATAGGATTGAGGTGATACATAATAGGCAATATATCAAAAGATGGCGAAGCTGGCGGTTGTAATTACAAAAAGAAGAATAAGAAGATATTAATAATAATATGTCACGGAAAGCCCCGCAATCCCCTGTATCTTATGAAGGATCAAAGCATATGCTTTCCAATCGGAATGAAGGATCTACTGGCCTTACCAATCCATTAATTGATAAGGTGATCCTGATATACTAATAAACAAAGCTTTAGCCTAATTAAGGTGCATATCGGCTAGATAACCACTCATTTGTTCTATATATACAGCTCTTGATTTATATAATCAAGGGCAAGTCATTTTCAATTTTTTTACTCTACCAATCATGTGTACCATCTATTCAACGATCCCTGAAAGTGTTGTGTAATCATATTATTCTGTAATAGTTATGAGCCCGGTAATTCTTAAAATCTATGCAACTTTTTATCTGATGATTATTAAGTATTCAAGGGATCATTCTTAAAATATTATTTTTATTTTATCTATAATTCAATATTTATATCAATTCAATTATCTTTATTCAATATGGCAAAAGATCAAAACAATCTTTTTTTTACAATCTATGCTTAATAACTGGAGTAGTATTTATATTTGAAAAATAAATATCAAGTTCAAGGAATCTGGGATTCAGTTAATCCAGAAAACGACCCGCTTGTTTTTATATCAGTTATATTCATTTCAAACTCCAATCTGACGAGTAAGCCTATCTATGCTCAAATCGATTGGCTTTTAGTTAAACCACCTGTTCTATTTTCCACTATCGATCTCCAAATCAAATATAATTAAGAGAAACAAATTCAATATCAAAAAGAATTCTCGGAATATCTTGTAATAATCCAATCCAAAGAAAATACTAATGGAAACACGAAAATGAAAGATTCTGATGGTAATACATCGGGATCCATTCCTAATAGATCCACTACTCTATTCCTAACCATCTTCCAAGAAATCTCTTCCGAGCTTACCTCTTTCCAATTGGAGTATCGATACCAATAACAAGAATATATACAGAATCACAAAGCTTTTCGGAACGTTTATGAATGAATCAAATCATCAATTGATCAAATATACCTTATAAAGCTATTCATTTTCAATCAGGGTATTACAATTCTTCCACTCAAAACAATCATTAATACATTCAAAAAAAAGTTTACACCTACAATAACTACTGTCAAGTTAGCAGTACTACAAGAATACCGGTCTGTTTTAGCGCAAGCTTCGTTCGGCAGAATTGATTCTGTTAAATGGTATAGGGATTGGATTATAGCTTACACCAAAACTTTTGTATATAAGATCATTAAGGTACAGGATAAAGTTGCTATCAATATTTTTCTACAAGCTATTGATACCAGGATGCTTTCAATCTAAACAAATATTATGATTATGTAAATCGAAATGAATAATCAATTCGGATTACCCAACCTTTTACTCAAACAATTCGGAGATATTTTTGAAAGATTAATCTTCCAGGATTCTATTTCCCTAAAAACTAAAGAAAAAGTATATTCTATATTTATCTCTTTTCAAAATGATAAAAGGTTTAAGAAGAATAAGAAAAGTATTAATTTTAAAAACAATTAGGGGATTAAGAAAATTTGGGAATATCCTTGCAAAACCGAATCTAAATGGAACAATAGAATTGGTTATGGTTATACTATATACAATTACAAAACCATAAAGTTAGTATTCATTGAAAAAATCAATTCATTATTCAAAAAGGTATTCAGTGAAAACAAGCTACAAATAATTAAGGATTGAATAAAATCGCATTTATAGAAGCAATTTCATTCTGATTGAATCAAAAGGAAATAAATAAAAGGTTCTATTGATCCTCCAGGATCTTTAATTAATACTATTATCTTGAATATTCAATATAACCAATCAGGGATATACTCTATAGTAGTAAAAGTATATCATCTATCCAATAATACTTTACTCGATAATTGTAATACTATATATATTATGAATGATATATCTCTATTAAATAATCATTAATATCGATTATCCGATCTTAATGATTTTGTAGAAGCAGGTATTTCTAGTTTCCAAATCCTAAAATGCAGGATTTATATTATCAAAGGGATCATCAAAAGAAAAGGTTACCCTAATAATGATTTGATTTTGAATGATATAGCATTTATCCCTAGTTTTCATATCAATATTATTTCGGAGGTTCGATTGAAGAAAGCCGGCCTATAGTTTTCAGGATATGATTATACTCTTTGTAAAAGAGATTATACAAATAATATAGTAGTTATTCAATACATTTGTATTGAAAATCTTATATTCTTAGAATACAAATCGTTTTCTATTTATTCGAGTACTTTTTTATCTATTCCTGTGAATAACCTTTTTATAATATATTCAATAATGAATAGAAAAATAAATAAAGCATTCCATTGTTCTTGCGATTTATCTTTTCTAAGAGAAGATACGAATGAAATATAACATGAACGTTCTGGGTATCTGGAAAAGGAAGCTTTTGAATATTTAGTATTTGCAATGTAAAACGTCAAAATAAAAGGTATCATTCGTTTCAATTGCACTGATTACATTTGTATTCATACAAAGCAAATCATTTCTCGCACTTCAAGTGATCGCCAGCTACCTCAGCCCTTCTACAAAATCCAATAGGATCTTTTTGATTTCAATAAAGGATATAATAATATATTATAACTTCTATTGATCAAAGAAATATATTATAGTAAGATCTTTTTATATCCAATCTACTACAAAACACATAATAAAGTATTTACAATCATCCAAAATTTTATAGCCTAAATTCACTATAAATACAGCTTAACAATTGTAACGATCAAATAAGATAATAATACATCTATTATTGGAGTTATAGAAACAATGTTATTTGAAAAATAGATCAAGTAAGAAGATATCGAACTCGAGTTATCCTTATCTCATATATATAAACTTAATAAAGGATCAAAACATACAGAACAAGAAATAATCATAAAACAAATAAAAATATAGATTATAGTAGATTTACCAGATAAATTGTGGATAGAAACGATACAAACTGTTATTTATTTATATAATATAAATCCTTTGAAGGCCAAATCCTTCAAATTGTTCAATGAGGTATTCGATATATGGTTCTATAACTACCTTTACAAAAATAATCCCTTATTCGCAGAGAAAATATCTAATGATCTTTATTCCAATTGGAATGGAATCTATAAGTATAGATACCAAGTTTATTCTTTGGATAAGAACAGAAAAACTGGAATTAATAGAAAATGGTACAAAATCAATCCTCGAACATATATTGGATATTTAATGGGCTATATCCTAGGCACATTGATTTATTGTATATAGATACCCAAGCTCGATAGAGTTATTGTTATTTGAAATATAATATTCAATAAGGAATTTATTTATTGTATAGATTCCATCAATCGAATGATCGATATTCATATTATAGAAGAGCTTAAACAGTTTGCTAAAATCCTTGATTTATAAGATTATATCGAATTGGACGGGATGATCATTCAAAACGAAGATAATTATAAGAACTTTATTTATCTATTTATTTTCATAGATCGAAAAGTCTTTAATTCATTTACCAAATGTATTTCAAATCTGTTATCTACAAACGAATTGGTTTTGGGGGTAGATATAGATCTGGAGAATGATAATGGAAATAAAAAAGTCGATTTAGGATTATCCAATCTACCTAATCCTTTAGGTAATAAGGATAAGGTATACAATAAAAATATACAAATACTAATCGATCTTTCTATTAGAGAAACTGAAGAAGCCGATTCTTTTATTAAAAAGCAATCATATTTTGCAGGTAAAGATGTTGACATTGTTTAAAAAAATACCTATAACAATAATATAAATTCCGATTTCATTGAATATATTGACATAAAGAATATGAAATATAAGCCTACTAATTGTATTACCGAAGTTCTTTGTGGTGTATACGAAAATAATCTAGAAACTATTTCAATCGATCAATTTTAACGTTCCAAAAAAAAGTATATACATTGAAATAATTAATCAGAATATTCCATAAAGGAAATTCAATTATTATAAAGATTATTGTACTCTATATATTCATCTAATCAATTTATAAAGGATTCGCAGACTTATAATCTCGAATAAATATTTAAAAGAGCTCGTATTATAAGGATTGAAATATTTAGGGCTCAGATCAATCCGTTTGAGTTTCAATTATACAATTATTATTCGGAGTTACCTTTTTTCCGGGAGTTATTTAACTTTTATATCCCAAAGCAATCAGTATATATATAAAGGCAATTATATATATAATAACGTCATCAAAGGAGCGATTCCAATACTGGATTCTATATAGGAATTGTTATATCTCAAAGGACAGATTTAATGGGATTATCCCGTTTAAACAATTTTCATTTTATATTTTGGCTTGATCAATAAGGAATAGATAATATAAAGAAATATTCTCAATTTGTAATAATTCACAATGTGATCATCGCTAGAATTGAAGTAAAACCATTATTGCCTTCTATTTGGTCTATAATCAATGGATTACAGGCAATACCATTTCTTCGAATTCATACATTTATAATTCCAAAATTACCTCGTTTTTACTATCAATTAGAAAATCATCAAATAGGATATTAATTCAAACAGAATTGTGATTTTGAGATTAATAACCTTAAGACTAGGAAAACCTAACATGAAATCGATTCTGGATCGAAATCTTTAAAATCGATCCCCCTTTAATGAATATTTATATATAAATGCAATAATCAAAGTCTAATTATTCATTATTGCTTACATTTAATAATACAAAAAGATCTCCAAACTAAAAATATTATTAAGATTACTTATATTACTATATTAATAAATCAATCATTCCGAATTGTAATAGCAATCATTACTAAATACAATCTCGAAACAAAGTAATACAATATAATCAATACCTTCGTTAATACTCTGCACAATCCTTTTAATATTTCAATTGTATACTATCTATTTAATGAATACAAAATCCCAAACAAAAATGTTATAATCAATCGAGCTTTGTATGGTCTACAAAATTCCCCAATTATATGGTTTAAGGATTTCACTCGGACACTCGAGAAATTAAGATTGATATAATACAAAAAGGAATTGTATTTATATATTAATCCAGAGTACACCGTTATGATTCTTTTCTTTATAAACGATATTCAGATTATTTATCATAAAAAAAACGAATCAATTATCATAAAGATCATCGAGGGAATCAAAACTATATATAAATTACAAAACCTAGAAAATATTAAATGATTTCTAGGTATATATATACTCTGTAATCGATTCAAAAAAAAGTTGTGATTAGTTTATGATATATATATTAAAAAGATTATTAAAAAATTCAAAGCAACAAATAGAACAGCAAGTATACCGCTTCCGATAATAATATTTCGGAAAAATCAAGATCAAATTTCTATATATATTATAAAAATATATCAAAAGAAAATAGGCTCAGTATTATATACTACAATCATTATAAAAACGGATATATCATTTGCTACTTTGCAATTGAACCACTATTTGATCAATTTATCGAGCGATTATATGAAAGCTATTGATTATTATTTACAATATCTATAGAATACAAGATATCTCGCGATTCAATATAGTAATGATCAAATACCACAATTTTTCATCTTTTTAGATACTTCTTTTACAAATGATCTAGATACTCATCGATCATCTCAAGGATACATTATATCTTTTTTCGGTAGTTTAATTATATAGAAAACGTTCAAGCAAAACACTATGACCATCTCGATTATCGAAATAGAGTTTTTTGGAGTTAAACGTATATCAAAAGAAACTATAACAACCTTATATTTCTTAAAAAAGATCGATCTAGCAGTAAAAGAGTTTATAACAATCTTCTATAATAACCAACAAGTAATTAGATTGATGATTAATAAGAACAAACAGATCATTATAAAACTACATTATATCGATATCCAAAATATATAATTATATCAAGAATATTCAAAAAAGAACTTTTATATAATCTATCTACCGATCATTAATATAATTACTAATAGGTTCATCAAGAACCTTACAAAATAAAAATTCGAATATTTCCGATTCCTTTTCAATTTATAAGATATAAACAATAGGATTATAGAGTTTAAGTAACAACGATTATAAAATCTGAATAACGACAATCTAAAGCTCGTATTTCTTTTTTTTGGTGTGGATGAAATGAGTCCTATTTAGTATCCCAGATTATTATACTTTTCCATAATGCATTTCAATTCATATACTTTATATTCATCAGGAAACAAAGAACAATCAAGGCCAATCACTTCTCCACTTTTCACCTTTTTATCCTCGAAAAAGGATAAGCTTTTTTTTAAATTCAATAACTTAAAATTCAAACAAAAAAGCCTCTGAATTATCCGCAACAATCAAAAAACGAAGAACAATTGGAATAATCAGAACTATTAGTGCTATCAGTATTACAAAAGCCAAAGAATTATCCCTCCTTTCCCTTTTCTTTAAATATACTATTTGCTTTTTCCTTTTCTTTTTCTCCATCACTCTTTCTCTTTCATTCTTACTATCACTCTCCGAAATCACAATGTACTTCTTCCATTCGGCCTTTCGAGGACTCTGATGAATAATACAGCGAGGAGAAGAAGAACAACAATATAGGGGCAAAAAAACAACTTCTCTCTTCTCCTCGATCTCCAGCATCATCTTCATCACAATTCTGTATCCCTGTTTGGATTATACAATTAATGATCAATATATTATGAAAATGGAAGATGAATAAAGAACTTACTTTCGAATTTTATCGATAAATAGCGATATAATAATCTATTAAAGGATAAAGGAAAGCCAATAAAGGAATACACAAATGAATATTACAATTCCAATACTGATAACTATTCAATTTGGAAAAATCAATAAAATATTCGCCATAGAAATTATATTTCCTAGTAATCAACGATTTCATGTATTGAATATATGGATGATTGTTCCTTTCCCCACGATTCCTTTCATCTTTTGTTTTGACCAAAAAACCAGCAACTTTCGACGATCTTTTTTCTCTCTTTTCTTCATCTGGTTCATTGTCCGAAAAACCTGATACCAAAGGATCGAATAGATCATTATTATTAGATAAAGAAACACTCCCTCTTTTCTTTTCTTTATCGAGTGATCTTTGCTTCAACAATTACAAATATAGGATTAATAAAACCTTTCAATTATATAATAGGATTCAAGAATGAAATCTACCTCCAAATTACTATTTGAATTTATAATTGACAATTAATCATGATGAATAGTAATTCCTTTGATAGAGGGGAAACAATTTCTGAAATAAATAATGGCGTATTATTCTAGAAACAGATTTAATTAAGCTATACTCCTAGAAATCGATATCTTGGTTCGTTATCTATACTAAACTTATTAATTCTCTTTACTCGATTTGTTAATCCTTCGAAAGAATACTAAGATCTTCTCTTACATTCGACTCTTTCAAAACTTTCTTCTCAATCACTGTTTACCTAATACAATTGAAATTCGCTTGTTTAACCTTTTTAAACCCCGAAATCTTAAATATAATAATGATTAATAAAAACTTAATTAAAATAAAAACGAGAATATAAAGAAGAGATCCATATACCTTTAAAAATTCACTTATTTTACTTCACCATCGCGATCAACACGCTATAGTCTAGCAACTATATGCATTCTTAATTACTACATTGTAGAATCGATCAATCATCTGTATTCTCCTGACAAAAAACTTTCTTTTTATTATTCAAAATCTTGATTTTAAAGAATATTGCAGATAACAAACCGAAAATCAAAAGAAATTTACGATTTATATATATTCAAATTCTTCTCTATTCTAAAAATACCAGGATCATTTCAGATTTATATATTATACCAATCCTTGATTAACATTTGCCTATAATCACCTTGCATATTCATTCACGAATTATATGAATTACCATTTTCTATACCTTTCCATTTGTTTCAGATCGCCTTTCGATCTGGGGGGTGTATTACGGAAAGCCCTGCAATCCCCTGTATCTTATAAAGGATCAAAGTATATACTTTCCAATCGGAATGAAGGATTTATTGACCTTACCAATCCATTAATTGATAAAGTGATTCTGATATACTAATAAACAAAGCTCTAGTTTAATTAAAGTGTATATCGGTTAGATAACTATTCATTTGTTCTATATATACAATTCTTGATTCATATAATCAAAGGTAAGTCATTTTCAATTCTTTTACTCTACCAATCACGTATACCACCTATTCAACGATCCCTGAAAGTGCTGTGTAATCATACTATCCCGTGATATAATATAAAAAGAGATGGTGATCGGGGAAAGGGTTGGATGCTAATAGAGAATCCCTAAAAGGAATATAAAGAATATTCCTTCAAAACGGAAATGTTATTCTTCAAAACAAAAACAGTAATATCTTTTTAATATAATATAATAAATAAAAGGATTTCCTAATATAAATAATATAGGATTCCTTCAAAAACGAAAACAAATGTAAATTTCAAAAAGATAAATCAAGAATCTTATTCTAAAGATATTTCAGATATCGAATCCATTATTTCAGAGGTTTCAATTTAAGAATCAACTTTTGTAGATTTTGAATCTATATTAGAAGCAAAATTTAAGATCATTTTAAATTTTGTTGATAAATTTATTTCAATAGGATCAGAAAACAAAATAAATCTATAATCATTTGAAATCGAATAAAAGGATATAATAGATCTTGAAAACGAATCTTTAAGGTATTTAAAACGAAAACAAGTATAGGTTTTATAATTCTTTTAAAAACTATATTAGAAATATAATCTCTAATATTTCTATTAGATTTTCTATAGGGAATCTATCAATTATATAAGAATTGAAGATATTCGAAGAATAAGAATATTCGAATCTTATTTGAAGAGATTTCGAAAAGCTTATTTTGTTTTATAGAATACTTATTTCAAAATAAAAAGACTTTCAAAAAAGAAAGGAAATATCAAGGGAATCGATTGATTCTTGAATTATCGGAAAAAGGGTATAAAAAGGTGGTATCTTTTGTTTGAGTAATTTCCTAAAGCGAGTTCTTTTATACTAATTGTATTATTGGGATTCAATTTTGCTAATATATTTAATATAACAGGCTTCCTTGTTTGTTTGTTGAGTAGTTTATAATCCTATTCGATTCTATTTTGCAGATATATTTAATATAATAGACTTCTTTATTCAATTATATCAATTTTGTTTGTTTACTTTATTGGATCTATCAAGGATTTGATCTTTCATTCTGGAAGATTAACCCTAAATTATACAGTGATATACAGAATCCAGATTTATAATCTGTTAATAAGTTATATTGAATGGGTGGAAAAGTATTATTTTATAAGGTTATCTGATTAGAAGCTATTATACAGATTGTGTAATTCGGTAGAATCATATACAGGCTAATCCCATTATAGTATAGTCCCATGCTTACAGTACTAGTCAACTTATATTACCCCACAACCTAATTTCAGTTTTTTTATATATTCAATATCTACCTTTCAACTTAATTATAAAATCAACCATTAATTATTATAATCTAAAATTTAAATATATTGAAATTCTATATTTATACTATTCCTCAAAAAAAATTTAAATCCTTATCGCTTTACAATTAATCAATATTTTGTATGCCAATCTTTTGTCGTAATATAAGCTTCAATTTTATCAGGTATACTCACTTCTAATTTATCGAATAATTCTTGATCTAATATATCCCAAACTACTTGTAAACAACTTTCTAATCTTTGTTTAATATATTCCGATTTGCTTTTGTTGATTGCAATATTAAGAAACATTTTATATAATTTCATTTTTAAAATCTATCAAATATGTTTAATAGGATTGAGATTAGAAGAATAAAAAAGCCAATCCTTCAATATTGGGATCCTTTTTTTTTAAAACCAATTCTGTATTTTATAAATATAATAAATAGAAATATTATCCTGTATAAATTTATACTCTAGACCTAATCTTTCAAAAGCAGGGTTTACTTCAGTATTAAGGATTTCGAGATATAAATTGATATTATACTTATATTTCTTACTCTCAAAATCTCTATTCATTATATATAGATTATTTCTTTCAAGATCCCAAAAGCCTCCCCAGATTATAACCTTTATATTCTTATTCGTATTATATATTTGAATCATTTTAGGTTTCCATTTCTGAACAGGAATACGGAAGCATTATTCTTCTTTTTTACCCCGTTCTTATTCTATAAAGTATTTATCGTTTTATATAATTAATCCCTATTCCTTTATTATCAATCCCTTATGTGTTAGGCACTATACAAGCTGTTTGAACGTATATACCTGGGTAAGTTCCGGTCGCTTTTTATACTTCCAATTGATAATTCTATAAGCCTTTAAAATCTTCTTAATAGTAGAGGTACTATATTTAAGGTTTATAACTGTTTTTGTTTGTATATAAATTGATTTTAGATATAATCGAATATATTGAATTAGTATACATTTTTCTTTTTCTATATAAGATTTAGTTCGAGAAATACGAGGTAGATTTATTCCTTTATTGCGTAATATATCTTGCTATAGAATATAGCGAACGGTTCGCGCTTCGAGATTGAGGTTAATTACGATACAATAAGGACTAGAGCCATTGAAAACTTTGCTAATAATTTTGCTATATAAATATAGAGTAAGATACTTAAAAACTAGTTTTCTTTCAATATTCAAGGTTTTAGAAATATATTGTAGTATTATTGATAAATAAATAATAAAGAGAATTGAAATTCAATTCACGAAATTTACGCGTTTTTAAGGTTTTGGGGTAATATAAGTGCACGGTTACTGTAGATATACGGTATGATCCAAAATCCAACAGAATGTAGAATAATTGTATTAGATTGGATACTATTTGTATATAAACTTGAATAATATCCTTAATATATAAAGTTGTTTGTATATTTGATTATAGAATAGTTATAATATTTAATATTAAATATTGATTTGTTTGCTGAATTGTAGGCGATTGTATTAATATTGTTCTTTTTTCTGTATTATTCTATATCTGGATTACAAATCTTGATTTTGGGAATGCTTTTTCAATGCTTTTATTTTTGATTTTATTAACGAATCTTGATTTGAATATTTGTATGTTTTCTGGTATATTTGTTTGTTATACGATTTCGAATATATTGTTTTCTATTAAATTATTAATTTCCTTCTTTTTTGATTCTTTATAGATCGATAAGTTTTGGGATATATCGGATGTCAGCAGATTTTCATCGAAGGATCCAATGATGTTTTCTTTTTCATCGTTTTAAAGGTAGATAACTATATCTGGTATTGTTATTATATCTTTAGTAAGATATATTGCTATGATTTCGATCGGTATTATGTTTATTGTATTGTATAATATTTTTATTGAAAGAATGATTACTTGAAGGATACCGGGATTCGTTTTTATTATATTTTTTAAAACAATCTTAAATTTCTTTTGGATAATGGTTTCGAGGTTCTTTAAGGATATTTCTTAAAGGATTTGTTTTGTCACAGTATATTCTATTTGTACAATAGATTTTATTGATATTATTATTTCGATTGTATAAGATTTTATTATTATAAATCGAAAAATCGTAGATTTATTTAGTAATTGAATTGTACAGATTTTATTTTCGATTTATAATAATATAAATAGTTTTGTTTATTCGGCAATTCGATTATTTCTTTCTTTTTATATTTATACCTTTGAATTGATTGATAATTCATAGATTAAGGTTGTATTTGGATCGTTATATTAATTTAATGTATTTATTATTTGTCTTTTAATTCAAAGCTTTTTGATTTTGTTATTTGCTTTCTTGATTATATTGGATCGTTATTGAATATTAGATACTGGTGGATCGAGTTTGTTTATTTATAAATATACTTCGAATATTAGGAGGATAGATATAATTCTGTTGGGGTCAATAATATCATTAATTGCTTTTATTGTTATTTGCAATGCCGATTCTTTTGTTATTCCAATGCTTTTGAGTTCTTCCTTAATGATATTATATATATATCGAATGATTTGATAATAACATTCAATTATTCTGATCAATTAATATACTTCGATAGGTATGTTTTTTATAGTGATCATCATTATTTCGGTATATTGTTTGAATTCCTTGTTCATGAAGTTTTTTCTGGTATTATAAATGATATAATCTGGTAGGCTTAGATATATATTCATCTAATATATTCTTAATTTATTCTATATATATTTTGCGTTAATATTATTGAATTATTATACTGTTTAGAATCTGATTCCTTTATTGATAATATATAATATTGATTTGTTGTTGATATATATAATATCGATTATAATCGAATAATTAAATTCGATATTGTTGTGAAGGTTGAATTTGAATTTATTTGGGGATTTTCTGTATTTTTGATAATATTCGCAGAATTTCGTGAATTTCTCGAGATTTCCCTGAGCAACATTTGTATAATCTATATATCGGAGAACTCGATAGAATCTGTTTATAAAGGAATGATTGAAACAATAATACAATTTTTGTATTTCTGGTTCGATTAGATAACAATCGTTTATATTAATGAATGTTTGTATAAATTGTTGAATCTTTATATTCCAAAATAATATTATATGTTTGAATTTGCGAATGCAGGGGTGGTTTGTAGTTGGTGATATGAGTGTATTGATAATATTATTGTAATATATTTCGAGTCGATTTATATCCTGTAGTGATAATAGGAATGGTATTTTTGATTCTATAATATGGAATTCGATAGTTTTTGGAGATAGGTTCAGTTGAATTGATTTGATTGATTTGATCTTTTCGATTCCGAATATTATTTTTATGATTTCTGTTCTATTTGTATTCAATATAATATTCTTAATGTTTTTTTTGGTATATTTAGTACTGTTTGAATTTTATTATAGATTATTAGGATACTTCTATATCAATAATAATACCTTGAAACTCTTTATTATTGTATCTCAAAAAGAAAGCTTTATATTCTTCGATCTTGTTAATTGATTTATTGATGAAATTAGTTAGAACATATATTATTGTTTTGTTGAATAGATTTATTATAATTTTTTTTCATTAATCGATCCGTAGAATAAAATTCAAATATATTTTGAATTGTTATTCTTTATATCCTTTTTTGGATCGTTTTGAATATATATTGCGAATTCTTTGTTAATATCGATATCCGATGAAATTCCTTTGTATTTGATAATATATTGTTCAAAATATAATTCGAAATCTTTATTATTGTTTTTGAATAATTCTTTATATTTATATTTCGATTCAATTTGTTTAGCTTTTATATATTTATTTAATCAATAATTTTTTTTTTGTAAACGAAGTATCTTTTAATTCCTTTTGATTAAATAAGGAATCGTTGATTGGATTTATATTTGTGGTTATACTTAGAGTTCTTTTGATTGTATATTTGATCTATATAGAATATCTTGTTTTCGTTCGAATGTGATTTCTTATATGTAGAGATGGAATCTTGTAGATCTTCGATGAATCTGATTATAGATTTTGAAGGTCGATAGTATGCTTAGTTATATGCCAATATATGATTATATATATTGAGGATCTTTTTTTGGATATATATAATTGTTTGAAATTCTTTTGGTAGATCTTTTTGAAGATACCGAAGTTTGATGATTATGATATCCAAGTATTTTGATATCGATTTTCTAGGGTTCTATGTAATAATTGTTTTGAGTATTATATAATCCCATTTTTCTATAAGTCTATATTGATGCTTTTTTTTTTCGAAAAATGTTTTCATCATTTTGTAGATGCTCTTTATTGTATTTGGAATATGATTAAAGTTCGAATAATAGAATATAAAAGTCTTTTCCTTTAATATTATAAAGTGTTGGATTTTGAATCATACCGTATATCTAAGCATGGGACTATACTATAATGGGATTAGCCTGCATGTGATTCTACTGAATTATACAATCTATACAATAGCTTCTAGCCAGATAATCTTATAAAAAAATAATGCTTTTCTATTTATTCAATATGATTTGTTAATAGGTTATGAGCCCGGGTTCTGTATATCATTGTATAGTTTAGGGTTAGTTTTCCGGGGTGAAAAATTAAATCCTTGATAGATCCAGTAGAATAAATGAGTAAGATTGATATAATTGAATAGAGAAGTCTATTATATTAAATATAATTGATAAAGCGAAGAGTAGTTTGTATAATAGGTAAACAAGGGAGCCCGCTATATTAAATATATTTGTAGAATAGAATCGAATAGGATTATAGATTATTCAATGGATAAACAAGAAAGCCTGCTATATTAAATATATTAGTAAAATTGAATCCCAATAATATAGTTAATATAGGAAAGTCTGCTTTAGGAAATTATTTAGATAGAAGATGCTACTTTTTTATACCCTTTTTTTGATAATTCGAAAGTCAATTGATTCCCTTGATATCTTTTTTTTCTTTCAGAAACCTTTTTGCCTTGAAATAAGTATTCTATAAAGCAAAGTAAGCCTTTCGAAACCTTTCCAAACAAGATTCGAATATTCCCGTTTTTCGAATATTTTCGATTTTTATACAATTGATAGGTTCCTTGTAGAAAATCTAATAGGAATATTGGAGATTATATTTCTGGTATAGTTTTTAGGGGAGTTATAAAATCTATATTTGTTTTTGTTTTTGAAGGAATCCTATACCATTTATTGTCACGAGATACACGTGATCGCGTACGATCGGGCTAGTACGGTACTAAGCTCCGAGCCGATCATATATATAGCTTCGTAGCACACTCTCTTTAGCTCTGTAGCTTTTAATTCTAAGGTTGATCTCTAAACGCTCGTTGGGTTCGTTACATTATTAAAAGCTCTTCTAGATAAGAAATGGAATAACATACGCTCATACTCATACACACTCCGCTTGCTCCTGTCCTAGGCACACGCTCATGCTCACTCGCTTGCATATAGATCTTCTTGATATTATTCAAAAGTGTTATCTTTTTTCTTACCCTTAATTTCTAAACTATAAATTACGATTCGATAAACCTCGCGATTGCAAAACTTCATAGCAAAGTAACTCATCAACGAAATGAAATCTCATTCCTACACTCCCTGATTCTCGAACGCACTCCTACTACTCATACTCCTTCTCGTCCGAAACCCTCTCTCCCTGATCCTGAAAAGTTCAATTTTCTTCTCTTGATCAAAACGTTCCCTTAGATCATACAACAATCCTAAATCAACTCACACACGTTTACAACAATCCGAATAAAATTCAAAAAACCGAAAATAAGCTATTCATTCTCAAACAAGGAACCGATTCTCTACATACCTATATTGCAAAATTCGAAAGAACCCTTTACAAAACCAAAAATCAAAATTGACCCAATTCGAATAAAATCTCAACCTTTCGTAATGGACTCAATATTACTCTTAGAAATCGTCTTTCTCAATAACTTTCTCTTCCCCATTCTTATCCCAACTTTATTCAAATCATACAACAATTAATTACTCGCACAACAAATGAATTCCCTACATCATTCCATTTTAGTAAATCTAGAATCCCACATATATTACAGAATCCATTCCACTCTCAAAACCATAATCTAATAAACATTAACAACCTTAATATTATTAATACCCTTAGCCTTTTTAATATCCAACCAAACAAACCCAATCGTACTTTAATTCTACCTCACATACAAACACCCGAGTTTTCCCCTTCTGAAAGAACTCTTTTATACAAACAAAATAAATACATACAATATAAAAGTAACTCTCATTGGATACAAACCTATCTGCTAAACCCGCATCAAGGAACCCGAGATCGACAAGAACCTATTCCGGCTATTACACTAATTACTAAACCCAAAAACAACAATAATAAAGATCTAGAAGAGATAATCAATAACCAATATTTTGAAGATCACTTGGAAAAGACAAATAATACAATAAATACATATTCATTGACTGTAATACAATCCACACATCAGAAATTTTTATCAAAAGAAGATTAATAATCATTTTATACTTAAATCATTCATTTAAAATAAATTCGAAGCGAACTCTTCAAAAAAGAAAAATAGTATCACAAGATACACATAATCACATACGATCAGACTAATACAGTACTAAACTCCGAACCGATCATATATATAACTTCGTAGCACACTCTCTTTAGCTCTGTAGCTTTTAATTCTAAGGTTGATCTCTAAACGCTCGTTGGGTTCGTCACATTTATATTAAAAGATCTTTTTATTTACTATATTATATTGAAGAGATATTATTGTTTTTGTTTTGAGGAATAATACTTTTATTCTAAAAAAATGTTTTTTATATTCCTTTTGGGAATTCTCTATTAGCATTTAATTCTTTCCCTGATTATTATTTCTTTATATTATTGTTAATATCTTTGATATCTTTTTGTTTTTCTTTTTGTAATTACAATTATCAGTTTCGTTATCTTTTGATATATTACTTATTATATATCATTTCAATTCCATTTTGTTTTTACCCCCAAATCAATATTATTTTGTTATATCTTTATATTCAATACTTATAACAATAATTATATTGACGATTATAGGGGAGAAGGAGAGTATCCTTAGTAAGGGAATTGGAAATGGAACCGGAGGCGATTATAAGAGGGGCCGGAAATGGAATCAAAGGAGGAGACTGTATACTGGAAGATATACAGAGTAATATATTGGGAGGAGCGAATAATTATATTAATAATAAAAAGATGTACATTCAAATAAAAGGAGTATTAAGTTTTATTATATAATATATGAAGATTATTAGATATTTAATTAAATATAGTATTAAAGGTTGACAAATATTATAACTTTTTGGAACCGATAACTAATAGAGCTTATCAATTAGTATATAGAGATTATTAGTATCTAAACAAGTATAGTATTAAAGATCAATAGATACAATAGTTCTCTAAAATAAGAATTATTAATTAATAGCCTACTAATCATCCTGGCTGATAGCTAATTATATTCTTATTATAAAGGGAAGAATTATGAATATGATTTTATAAGATGTATTGTTTTATTAAAGAGAGGCATTTGTATTGCAATGTAGGGTCAAAGGCTCTAACTCAATATAATTAGAGGATTGAAAGCAGGAAAGATGGATTTTCTTTAATTTTTATTATGAAAAGAGAAGTGCTGATTATTTTTTAAAGATTATTATATTATTATAAAGTGATTATTTTATTCGAAATAATCTTATTAGATTTTGGGTTTTAAAAGATTTAGCAAAGGAATGATTATCCAATATTATTGGTTTTCTATTTTAGATTAATATTGTTTAATTCGATTTAAATCAGTTGTGGTATTTATAGTTTAGCCCTTTCTATTTTTATATACATTACGCTCCTAAAGGAATATTGGATTTTGGATTATATTGTATATCTAAATATGGGACTATATTATAATGGGATTAGTCTGTATGTGATTCTACCGAATCACATAACCTGTATAATAGCTTCTAACCAGATAACCTTATAAAAAAATAATGCTTTTCCATCTACTCAATATGACTTGTTAACATAAAGAATACTTTTGTATAAAAATTTAAATAGATATCGATTCTTTTGTAATGATTGAGAAAAATAGTATACTTATAATCGAAGTTATTATCTTGATCAATGTATTTGTTGATATTATTGTAAAGTTTTTCGAGATTTCCGAGGTTACAATCGATATTATTGTTATATATATGATTGAATAATTTGTTCTTGTAATTTCCTAAATTGTTGTTTTCTTTATTATTAAATAGATCTCTTCCTTTTTTGTTGTTTTTATAGGGGTATGTATAAATATCATTTTGATTTATATTATTTGCTTTACAATCGTTTCTGAAGTATTTATTGTTGTTTAAGGGTTTCCTATTGTTAGATGATTTGTTTGATAATCCTTTATTATGAATAGGTTTTTTTCTATTTGATGGTTTTTCATTTTCAGATGATATATTGTTATTATATAATAATTGTAATGATATTGAATATTGTTTTTATTTTGAGTTTTGATATTCGTTGTCTAGGAATTCCTTGAATATATAAGATCCCGATTTCTTGTTTAATTATAATAATTGAATTCCTTTGTATTGTATTGAAGATAATTGCTTTATATTCATTTGTACAAATTGTTTTTTCCTTTTAGGGTTAAATAAGGATATTAGATTTTCGGAAATAATATTCAGATATATATTATTATCGAGTATCTTGATTTGGTTTAGAATGGTTTTTGATCGGAATTGGAAGTATCGATCCATTCTTGTTTTTCGAATTTGTTCATTTGATTATAATGTATATAAAATATAGAATATTTCGATTAAAATCTTGTTGATTGTTAGCTCTGTATATTGTATTGTCTTTTTGATAAACAAATCATTTGTTTTCAATTCAATATATAATCTGAGTATAATCTTTGGATTGATGAATTCGAAATGCTCAATTCTGAAATCCGTAAAGTTGTTGTAATAGTTATTTTATAAATCTTTATCGATGTAATTATATATTATATAGAATTCCAATTTGTATTTACAAAAATCGATGATTTCCTAAGGGTTTTTCTTTATAGATACAAATTGATCATACTTTTATTTGTTTACCCATTCATCGTATTCTTCACTTTTGATATATAAAATAATTAATACTAATAACGATAGAATTCTTATTTTCTCAGAATGAAGGGTTATAAGAGAATACTCGAATATATCTATTATAATCGTTATGATAATGATTATTGTGTATTTTCGGGTTGTATCGAAATTGATTATTACAAAGTTTTTAAGATAGTTTTAAAAAAGAGCTTGAGTATAGATTTGTAGTATATGAAATATATACTATAATAAAGCTTCATTTATACTATATATAATATTTGTTAACAAGTCATATTGAGTGGGTGGAAAAGCATTATTTTTATAAGGTTATCTGGTTAGAAGCTATTATACAGGTTGTATGATTCGGTAGAATTATATACAGGCTAATCCCATTATAGTATAATCCTATACTTAGATATACAGTATAATTCAAAATCCAATATTTCTTTAGGAGTGTAATATATATAAAAGCAGAAAAGACTAAATTATAAATATCATAACTGGTTTAAACCGAGTTAAGTAATGTTAATTTGAAATAAAAAGCTAATGGTATTGGATGATTATTTTTTTGTTAAATCTTTTAAGATCCAAAATTTAATAAGATTATTTCGAATAGAATAATTACTTTATGATAATATAATAATCTTTAAAAGATAATCAGTATTCTTTTTTTTATAATAAAAATTAAAGGAAATCCATCTTTCCTGCTTCCAATCCTTCAATTGTATTGGGTTAGAGCTTTCGGTCTTATATTATAGTATAAATGCTTTTCTCTAATAGGATAATATATCCTATAGAGTTATATTTATAACTCTTCCCTTTATAGTAAGAGTATAACTAGCTATTAGTCAGGATGATTGGTAGGCTATTAGTTAATAGCTTTTGTTTCGAAGAATTATTGTATTTATCAATCTCTAATATTATATTTGTCTAGATACTAATGGTCTTTATATACTAGCTGGTAAGCTTTATTAATTATCGGCTTCAGAAAGCTATAGTATCTGTCGACCTCTAGTATTATATTTGGTTAAGTATCTAGTGGTTTCTATATATTATATAATGAAGCTTAATATTCCTTTTATTTGAATATATATCCTTTTACTATTAATATAGTTGTTTGTTCCTTTCAGTATATTGCTTTATATATCTTTCAGTATACAGTTTCCTTTTCTAGTTCCATTTCCGGTCTCTTTTGTAATCGCTTTCGATTCTATTTTTGGTTTCTTTATTAGGGATACTTTTCTTTTCCTTTATGATTGTTAATGTAATTATTATTGTAAATATTGAATATGAAAATACAATGAAATAACATTGATCTGAAGGTAAGAACAAAATGGGATTGAAACGATACACAATAAGCAATATATCAAAAGATAGCGAAATTGGCGATTATAATTACAAAAAGAAGAACAAAAAGATATTGAAGATATTAACAACAATATAAAGGGGTGGTGGTTGGGGAAAGAATTGGATGTTAATAAAGAATCTCTAAAAGGAATATAAAGAATATTCCTTCAGAACGGAAGTATTATTTCTTAAAACAAAAACGGTAATATTTTTTCAATATAATATAATAAATAAAAGGATCTTTTAATACAAACGATATAGGATTCTTTCAAAAACGAAAACAAATATAGATTTCAAAAAGATAAATCAAAAATCTTATTTTAAAGATATTTTAGATATCGAATCCATTATTCTAGAGGTTCTAATTCAAGAATCAATTTCTGTAAATTTTAAATTTATATCAAAAGCAAAATTTAAGATTGTTTTAAATTTTGTTGATAAGTTTATTTCAATAGGATTAGAAAGCAAAGTAAATCTATAATCATTTGAAATTGAATAAGAAAATATAATAGATTTTGAAAACGAATTCTTAAGGTATTTAAAACGAAAATAAGTATAGATTTTATAGCTCCTTCAAAAACTATATCAAAAATATAATCTTCAATATTCCTATTAGGTTTTCTATAGGGAATCTATTAATTATATAAAAATCAAAGGTATTCAAAGAATAAGAATATTCGAATCTTGTTTGAAAAGGTTTCGAAAGATTTATTTTGTTTTGTAGAATGTTTATTTCAAGGTAAAAAAGCTTCTGAAAAAGAAAGGAGATATCAAGGGAATTAATTGATTTTTGAATTGTTGGAAAAAGGGTATAAAAAGGTAATATCTTTTGTTTGAGTAATTTCCTAAAATGGACTTTCCTATATTAACTGTATTATTGGGATTCAATTCTGTTAATATATTTAATATAATAGACTTCCCCATTTATTTATTGAATAATCTATAATCCTATTCGATTCTATTCTATAAATGTATTTAATATAATAGGCTTTTTTGCTCAATTATATCGATCTTGTTTATCTATTCTACTGGATTTATCGAGGATTTGATCTTTCATTCCGGAAGACTAACTCTAAATTATATAGTAATATACAAAACCCAAATTTATAATCTATTAACAAATTATATTGAATGAATAAAAAAGTATTATTTTTATAAGGTTATCTGGCTAAAAGCTATTATACAGATTGTATAATTTGGTAGAATCATGTGCAGGCTAATCCCATTATAGTATAGTCCCATACTTAGATATACGGTATGATCCAAAATCCAACAATATTATTAAATCCTAAGAGTATTTCGAAATTAGGGTTGATTGATCGAATCGACTGAAATTGACCAAATTTGACCAAAATTGATCAAAATTTGATTAAAGTGATCGAATTTGATCGAAACGGATTTGACCGAAATGAATAGAACGATTAGGGTAATGAAATTAATCAAATCGAATTGATCAATCTTGTATATAATTGATAATTCGTATGAAGTGAATAAGTGAAGTAGTTTTTTATAAGAAAGTGGGTATAGCGAAAAACTCGAAATTGCTTTCAGGTTTTCTTCAGATATATACCCTATACTGTTTAGTAGATATATAATGGATATAGAATAATTGAATCAAAAAGTGAACTCCAAATTTGCTATTAGATAATTGTTATTCTTGATCCTTCAATTCTTTTAAATTGTTCAATAATTAGAGATTTATTCTTTAATATAAAAATGTTTCGTTTTACAACGAAATACCTTTATTCAGTTACAAAAGCAAAATCGAAATTGACTTAGAACTTGTAACTTTTCGTATCAGTTCCCAATATCTGATCTATAATATCATTATAACAAAAACTAATCAATATCAGGACAACTATATATAGGGAAATGAAATTCATTAACAAATGTATAAAACTCTTTTATTAATACATTTTGATTTGCCTAGAAAACTAGAATCTATAAAGGATAAAGATCTATATAATGATACATGCCGAAACACTAATGCGAGCACTAGTGCTTTCGTGATCCTTACCATCCTTACCATCCTTACCATGCACGTGATTCATATTCCGACATCAATATTGAAGATTAAGAATCTGAATCAGAATATTATTCAGTATTATTAGTTGTATATAATACAAAACTCTTATACAACCCTATATTATTATTATAATTTCATAATTGTTTATTCCATCATAATCTTCGAGCCACTACTTCCAAATTATAAGATTTATCATCTTCAAATATATAATCTCCAACATAAATTAATTCTTCGAAAAGGATTATAATTATTGATTTCGAAGAAGTTAGATATTTCAAAAAGAATCTATAGTTATTTGATCGATCTAATATTTCAGGTATTTCATTTCGAATATAAAAATGATCCTTTTTATTATTATTATAATTCAATTCCTGTTATTTTTTGATATTTTATATATAGTTTTGTATACTTCTGAATTGTCGGAATATGAATCACGTGCATGGTAAGGATGGTAAGGATGGTAAGGATCACATGCGCACTAGTGCTCGCACTAGTGCCTCGGCATGCACCACTATATAGTTCTTCACCCTCCATAGATTCTAGCTCTCTAGGCAAATCAAAACGTATTAAAAACCATAGAGTTCCATACGTTCGTTGATAAGCTTCACTTCCCCGTATACAGTTATCCCGACATGAATATTCCTATATTTTTAGGAATAGCTTTTTATAGTTTTTTAAACTTCTGAAAGTTTGATTTTATTATTATATTTATTCAAATTATTATTCAAATTATCTTTATTATTTTATCAATAATATAATTCTAATACTATTAATACAATTAATAGATTTGTAATATATTTACTTCGAATAGAAGATTCGATTGATATTATTTTCATAATTAATAAAAGATAATTTAGAATTATTGAAAATAATTTAAATAATTTCAAACAAAAACTTTCCGATCGAATAATACAATAATAACGAATTTAATTAATTCAAAATTGATTTAAATAATAATATCAATTAAACTCTTTCGAAAGATATAATTATTTTTTTAATAAATCATTTGTTACGGTTGCTAGAAGGATATTGCTAGTAAAGCTAGGAAACTCTATAAGGAAGTGGCTTTATTGTTAGAGGGAAGTATACAATCGACGGTATGCTGTCATTCGATTAGAAAACTCTGCAAAATCTCTGTATTTATTAAACTTTAATATACAATCGGCGGTTTATTATCGTTTCGATATCGTTTTTTATTGGATTTAAAAGAAGAAGGTTTTCCTAAGTAGAAAAGGAATAATGAAAAGTTTTATAGTTGTTTTAGAATTAATTGATTCTTTGCCATTTGTGACTCTGACATCATTATTGAAAAGAAGATATATACTTTCAAATAACTCTTATTAAATGTTTTAAATTCCTTACCAAAAATACAATCAAATTGTCTCAGACCCTTTGGGAGATTAACATTCCCCGACTTCTAATTGATTGAATTATAATTCAATTCTAATTATCATATAATTTGTTGTATTTAAATAAATATCATTCTAAACATTTAAAAATATTGATTCAAATAAACAATCAATGAATTTTATAGAAATATATCTTTGTATTAAAATAATAATATTTTAATATTATTAAAGAAATTTTATAATTTCTTTATATTTTAAATAAAGAATTCTTTGCTTTTCTTTATTAAAAATAATATAATACTATTGTTAAAAATTTTGAAATTTCATATTGGAGCTAATACTAATACGGATGGTCGGCGACCTTAAAAATTCATTACACAAATTATACAATTATAATAATATTCGAAATAAAGAACCTTTATTTTGAATAAAAACTATTACAAAATTGAATGATAAATCAACTATTCGATGAAATTCGACGAAATTCGAATATCGAATACCACTGATATATTTCAAAATCTACAAAAGATTGAAAAAAGCATAAATAAAGACCTCAAAACTTTTATAAAATGAATTTAATCTGTAACCCGAATATATATACTAAAAATAAAATTATATTACTCTATTATTGGTTTTCTATTATTAAATGAATAATCTTATCACTAGTTTTATTAGCCTTAGCTTCTATTTTATTTCCAATAGTTTATTTCCGGTTATATCCATTAGCTTATTTTAAACTACAACCACTTATAGTCTATAACCTCCAATATAATTAATAAAAAACCATGCATTTTACTGTAATATGATACTAAAATACAGGATGTAAAATCGAACCAGAGGGTCTGAATGTGAGATAAGCTATATCAACCTTCGGAAAATCTCATAATCGTTATAATGATGACGTCCACTTCCTAAATGTATAATGTTGCATCATCTCGCAAAAGCGAATAACAGTTATTTTGATTTTGCTTTCCTGAAATTCGGACGTTAATCTTGTATTGCTCTACCCAGCTGCAGTCGTTTCTGGACCTAGTTCTCAATATTCAAAGATTGGGATCCTTCACTAAATATTTCAATCATTGCTTTATATCCGATTGCTAGTCTATGGCTATCGATCCAATTGCATCTGGTATTAGAACCGCTTACCTACCTTGTCTGTCTCTCGTTTTACTGTTGAATTTCTTTTGCATCTATTGCCACGGTAATGTTCACTGTCATTGGTCTGTGGCGAAGTTTTCACACATCCATCCAATACCACACAAAGAAGGTTGGTTCACAAGAACCATCCTGTGCTGAACACCTAATTATGATTGTACGCGTAGCCACATGCCTGGGCTAATTGCCTCTGTAGAGCTACACATTGCCCTAGTATTTGCCGTATTAATTTTCCGTAGTCTATGGTCAAGGTCAAGTTGACATAGACTAGCATGAGGAGCTGTACTGACATTTTGGCCGTACGCTAGCACCTGGTTTTACTTATAGACTCTCTCCCTTCACCGTGGATTTTCATTCTGCAAGTTCCTCAACACCGTCAACAACATCAACAACATCCTTTCCACCCACAATACATTGACCACAGTCAATATGGCTAATTCCGACAATGAACCCGACTTTTCATACAGAATCTACTTGCAAGAACAACTTTCTATGGACCTCCATTCCAACGCGGGAAGTGTGTTATTAGACTCATCTCAGCAGGAGATGTTGACACAAAGACAAGGAGATAAATTTGTAGACATTGGAATCATGCCCCGCCAATCACTTATGGCGTGGGTTTATGGAGCCATCAACGAGCTCGAGTCATTCGAGCTTCATAGAATGAATCTGAAATCCGCGGCTTGGTCTCAATTATATAAGATTATCAAAAATCACGATATCTTCAAGGAGTGGATTTACAGCCGCCCTAGAACTGATTCATCGGGATTTGTAATCAGCCTTCGCGATTACACCTCACACCCTTATTACAGTTCAGCAACTGTGCTCGGTTACTCTCGCTCTGTATGGCAAAAAATTGAACGTGACTTGAGGGATGAGAACCCTACTCGTTTCATGAAAGAGTTGTTTCAACAAGTTTTTAATCTTTGGCATTTCAAATGCTGCATTAACAACATGTTGCGGGACCTCAGAGGTATGTCTGCTTGCCTGTTTATTGTCTCAATCCATGTAACATACTGACTGTGCAGGTCTCCCACCTACGACCCCGCATGATACCTACCTAGAGTTGACGCGCTATATAACGCCAGATATTGTGCCGAATAATCCTAACTTTCCAAACCCTCGACCAGACTCCGCACCAGCAAACATTAGAGTTGGTGGTCACTCATTTAATGTCACAGATCCTGGTAGTAGCCCCAACGGCACAGCAGCAGCGAACAATCAAGGAAAAGGCAGACAATCGACTTATGTGTCCCAAAATGCTAATAATTCGCAAATTGCTGCCGATGCAAGAGGTAAACAGCATATTGACACAAATACTACTCCCGGTCAGACTCGCATACCGACGGTTAAATTTGAACGAAACACAGGCGATAACACAGCCTCCCGCCATATTCCAAACATGATCGAGGCCAGCAACCAAGGCAGGGGATATCAAACTGGTTCTTCTCTCACGCTCAACGCTTCTCAGTCTACTGAGCCCAACGCTGGTGCTTCTAAGGGCCCTCATATCAAGCAAGAAGTCAATGATGAGCATGACCATGGAAAGCAAGCTGAAGGACCAAATGGATGGAAACAATACATACAGCAAATTATCGGTGTCGGAAAGAATCAGTCAGTACAACCAGCTGCGCAGTCTAACTCTGGAGTTCCGAGCAACTCTACTATCAATGCGGGAGAAATTCGCAAACGACCGGCTTCTAGTGGTAGCGACACTCGCGCTGTTCCTGTTCACACAAACAAGAAGATCAAAGTGGAAAAAACAGATCCTGCTCTTGCAGGCCATTCTTCCACTTAAACAGCACTGCACTGGAATACCCGCTGTGGTGACACATCTTGATGCTTTAATGATGGTTATGGATGGTATTTTGGCAAGCACTCATAATTCATCAAGGGCATTGTCTATTTACAACAATTGTGAGTCAGGGCAATAATGCAAGAATGAAAAGAAAGTTGCATCTGGTACCCAGGGAACATAATTGAAGATATTTGTGGGCAACTAAGGGATGAACATATGGTGGTGGAGGGTCGAATTAATTTACACTGTCGTCGATTTGGCCTTTGCGGGTTTTTTTAGTGCCGGTAGTTCTTTGCAGAATGTTGATAAGTGAGATATACTTCACGGAAATGAGAAGCTTTTCGTCTAAACACATAATTATTAAGTCTTTCCAAACGCCGAGTCCTGAAAATGTGAATGGTGTTCTGTATGATGTGAGATGTGAGATGACCTTGTCAACTCTAGGCTATGTTGATCAACATAGCGGAACAGCCAATCGATTCTCCATTATGTCGATTTATGCAGAACAAGTCTGCAGATCTTTTTCTATCATATATTGGACTTACTATTTGGGCCAATGAATACAACGATACTTTATTAGCTGTTTTTGAGGAGCAGTATAGTTAGTGTCTTTCTCTTGTGACACATTTTTCCCTCTGTAGGATCACTTGCACGCTCCTAAACGACCTTTGTATTTTGAAAAGTTAAAGCTGGAGACAGGCAAGATATTTTTTAAAAAAATAGAATGTAAGAAATTTTTGCCTCACTTCAGATTTCATCTAGTCAAAATGAAAATCCAGGCATCAAAACAATGTTAAAATCAGGATGGTTACCGCATATATGGATGCAAAGCAAAGGTACCAAGAGCAGATGGTGTGAAAACAAAAGAAATGCAAAAATTGGAATGTCTCGTGATACGAGATATTCCGTATGCCGGCTCCCTCTTAGCAGTGATCTCTGGAACAAGTTCGCCCTCTCGGAGCAGTGGGCATACCACTGCAACACACACACAATATTATTGTTAAAGATACGTGTCTAAATCAAGCATATAGAGTATTTTTGCTAGAGGAGTGAATACTAATTAGTATTGTGATATTTGGAAGAGAGGAGGTAAGATTACATGAAACATTTTAAATTTTGCGTTTGACGTCTAACATTCATTCATATCTATCGGTTACGACTAGTACTTGCTTCTATACAAAAGTTCAGTATTCAAAATTTAGTCTTTGAAGTATTTACAGAGCTCACAACTTTACCCTGAAATATCAAAGCGGTGTGAATTCAAAATAGTTGTCGCTCATATTGACGTAAAGCATGGCTACAAGAAAAGAGAGTGCAAAACAAAAAAGAAAAACGTCAAAAAAAAAAGTGGAATGACTCATGACAGCTATTATCTCTGATTCGAACAAGTCAATCCGATGGGCTTGGTTCCCTCATGACAGCTATTATCTCTGATTCGAACAAGTTCCCCCGGTGCAGTGACCCTACCACTGCACCACCCATATAATCATATAATGATTTTGTTGGAGATATGCGTTTAGTTAAAGTATTTCATTATGGTTTTGTGGCTGAGTGAATGCTAGTGTTGCAATCTGGAAGATACTGATATCCAACATTCATGTATTACTGGTCAATTATCTGCTTCGATCCAAAGTTTGGGATACTGAACAATGGAAAAAAGCCTCTTCAGTGGTCACAATCCAGTATTTTTTGGTATTTACACAGTTTTACACTCTCTCCTTGTTGTGCCATTAGCCATACTATGGTATCGCCAATGGCCTACAGATAAAGTAGAGTCGACAGATGACTGTCGTTCAGCCTCGACGAGCATCAGTTTTATATTGGAACTTGGAACGTTACTGAACAGCTCATAATTTATCATCCACTCAAGTATATCCTCATGTTGAATATTTCGGGCGCGTCCGGAGTCTGGGCCGGAGTCGGGTGCTTTCGGTAAGATGTTAACCTCCGTTTAGACAACAGCACTGAGAACAATTTCAATAATCGATAACTGTAAATAGATTCTATCCAAATGCTTAGAGTAACTACCTAGGTTACTATCCAGGTACCATTCAACTGGTATACTACTGGTGAGTGGTAATATGAAATGCTATTGCCACTTTTACTCCGGCTACGAAGCATCGGCTTAGCCACCACAACCAACACGTTGACTGGCTTTAATTATTGCGCCCTACGAGCCTGGTAGATCAAAGGGAATTCCCATATTTGAAAAGATCAGACGAGATAGGGGCATCCAATAGATATTCGCCAAATGTTTAACGCGTAAAGCTCTACACCTTTGGAAAACTTTTGTGATATCAAATCCCGATCTCTATTTTCCTGACAAAATTCAAACCGCATAAACGCATTCATTGTCCGAGTGTGTTATCAAACAATTAAATACGGTAACGATGGAGGAAAACAATATGGGGAAAAGAAATATTAAGAAAAAGAAAGTCACGTCACAACCATCGCCACCGTCACCATCGGATCCTAAACCGGATGATGATGATATCTTCAATCTGTGCGTGATGCTTCTGCCGGAAATTCAAAGGATCGTCAAAACCGGCAAAGTCCCTCGCGAGAGTACAATTCGCCAGGCATTACGTGGAATGTTATGTGGCGATGGCGTAGTGCCGGTCATCAGAAGCTTCGCTACAAAAGATAACTTAATATCTCATCGAGGAGCTCACCCAGAAAGCGTTAAAGCTAACAAACTCACAAGGGCCGTTGTCTATCTGTACAACGAAAATGTACAAAAGAGGGATGTCATGAATTTTAGAAAACCGTCATTTCCGCAGCCTCCTGAGTCGACCAGCAGCGAGGCTCAAAGTTCAGGAAAGGTTGCAACTCCAAATGAGCCTAGTTTGAATCATTCTAACCTGGTAAAACCTGCGCCATCGGGGACTAGTATAGCCGGGGCGACTCCACGAGAGGAGTTTCTTTACACATCAACGTAAGTCTGCTATATTTCCTTCTTTTGATACTTGACGCAAGAGCCCAAGGAAACAGCTGACATGTGAGCGAAGTAATAGAAAAATTCCAATTGAATTGCCATTGGACGAGAGGCGCGTATATTTCATGAAACACCACGAGACCTCAGATATTCCATATCTGGCGCAAAATAACTTTCCGGAGCGCATTGTAGTATCCGAAGTGGTGGTAATGAAAGAATGCCCTTTCGTACGCTCTGCATTTGATTCCAAAGACACTGGCAAGTTTGTCGACTCAGATGATACAGCCATATATGATCCTGCAAAAACGGCAAATAGGAAACGGTGTCTCCGTCAGGCCAAAATGATTTACCTCGCGGATCTCATCGACTCCTCGTTTGGTCGTGCTTCAAAACATTACAATTCTTTGAGCGACTGGCCAGCGGATAAACTCTGGAAAAATACGAAGTCATGGGCTATGTTTTTAAGGAGGGATGACTTCAGCGAGAATATCTCCTGCAGTATAGAACTCGATGAACTCTGTATTCTCGGGACTTTTCTTGGCGCAAAGAACAATGCAATTGCTGCCTTACAAGAAAGATATAAAGCCCATAAGGACCGCGCGATGGCGGAAAAAATGCATCCGCGTCCCGCAATGTTGTCGGCAGAGGAGCCACAAAGAAAGAAAGTTTCTCCGGAGAGAAAAACTCGGCAGAACGACTACGCAGCAAACGAGGTGCAAAATGATATGCTGGGTATTGGTTGGACATATCGCGATGGATGAATGTGTGGGAATGTGTGGTTATGGTTGGAGTATTAGGATCGGTGATTTGTCCGTATTATGGTATCGAGTATTCAGGGTTCAGTTATTTCGATTTCTTGACATAAGTCTATTGTTGCTTAGCTAGCTATTGTGTAAAAAAGGTCCATTGGGGCAAATAGCCCTCCATAGCTTGGTGAGGAAGTCGAACCGTGCCAGGAAAGGTTGAATGTTTGACTCGGTTATATCAGGATCTGGAAAAGATTGAAGATGCCCAAAAGCCTTGAGAGGTTTTGGGATGTTCAATTTCGTACAAAGCGATCAAAAACTTCATGAGATTAAATGGCCTCGTGGATTCTGAACTTTTGTTTTGATCGACACATTGAGAAGCCTCTTGAGATTTCTACTCCCGTACAGCTTCTCGATCATAAATATCTCAAAAGGAAGAGGTAAGTGTATGGCTACAAAACCACCTGGCCCCAAAATTCGTATGTGACATTTGCTAATTAGAAACCTCGAATAGTGGTAATATCGCAGCATGAGGCTTTTTTGGCAAGTTTGAGGCATAAGATGATGTGTGATGTCTTGCTACTCAGCTAAATCTGCCGATTTGGAAGGAAGAGCTCTCACCAGCTCTCCGTAAGGCGAAGGCATCCATTGTCTGTCAAATTAACCTTATCAGCATAGATATTTGGTGACCCACCATTCTTCGATAGCTTCGGGTAATCATGGGCTTTAATAAGACTTATCGATGATGGGAAATAGGCTCCGGAAAACAATGTCCCGTGATTGGTGGAATCATGTGCTTTGTCAGCTGCGCCGTGAACTTGCATGATATATGCCTCTTTTGTTTTGTGCCTTGTAGATTTCTTCAATGTCTTCTCTTTTTCTCCTGAATGCTGGGCAGTAAAATTACTTCGAGTTCCCGGCAATAATATCAAGTCCACTCTTGTATCCTCTTTCTGGTACATACAAGGCCATAGTACGATGTTCAACCACATTGTCTACATGATCTCGACCACAATACTTCGTATTATTATGCCTACTCCTCACGATATTTTTCCTTGGCGATGGATTGATATTGTTGCCCCGCTGCAGGTAAGCTATATCCATAATCATTATTGTACCTTACTACCTCGGATCTGTCACTCGGTGAGTGGCAATGCTTGCATATTTTGCTGGATACTAGCTCTTCTTATGCTACGAAGTACCTAGGGTTCAGTTTTATATACGTGATTCATTGCATGGATACTTCGTATGTCGGTGCTAGTCGGGGAAAAACAGCAAGGCTGCCTAAAATTTTCTTGAGTATATATTGAGATGATGTTTTGCAACTATCATCTGCAAGTGTAACGTTTATTCTTCCCTATTACCATTATTTATTCATTCATTGTTGGATTACGATAATGTTGTTCTCCATATCTTCTCTTATTCTTCTAGCTACACCCGCCCTCGGGCAAACCCTCAATGCCTGGAGACAAACTGTCTTCGATGGTTGCTGCGGTATAACTGATCATGAAGTCGATCAAGCTGTAGATGGAAACGTAACAACCTACGATGAGGTTGATTCACTACCAAACCAACTTGGTCTTCTATTCAATTTCCCAGCTACATACCTTGGCTTCTATGTCCAATCTTCAGGTGCTTACATCACCGATTACTATGTTGAAGCTGTCGAGAGCACGACTTACAAAGAGATTATTGTTGGGAAGGTTTCCAACGCTACCTCTAACTTCACTGTCGTCAATTTTTACAACTCCGCTGGCACAGCCGGCATTGAAACCGATACGATATTTTTCCATATTACTGGAGTATCAGATGGAGGTAGCACTGCGTTTACCAACGAGATTTATCCCATCTATCCAGGCGACACCATTGTCTACCCACCCGGTCAATCTGCGCAACCCTCACCAACACAATCCACCACTGCCACCCCAACATCAACCACAACTACCGCCATCCCTACGCCTACTGCCCCCGGCGTAACTCTCAATACCTGGCCCACCGTCAGCGCCACCAAACCCTTCGTACAGAGCCCCGCATACGTCGACGGTAACCCATCCACAGGTTTTACCTCCTCAAGCAATTACCTCCTCTTCAACTCCCTACGCACTTACGAAGGATTTTACATCCTATCTCAATCACCCAACTATCTGACCGATTACCACGTCATCGCTCAGAATGCTAAAACTTTTGCGAACTTTGAAGTTTGTCGTGTTACAGGTGCTACGTCAAATTTCACTCTTTGTGCATTTGTGGATGAGGCTGGGAACCCGGGGTATAGGACTGAAGTTATTTATATTATTCAGGATGGTGCTTCGAATGTGGAGTTAAATGAGGTTTATCCTATTTGGCCTGGTGATGTTATTGTGGATCCAAATGCTTGAAATTTTTGAAGGGCTATGATAATGTCTATGTCTACCTTTGGGGTTGGAGATTAATTGATGTCTAGCTTCTGGATGTTTAGTCATTGGGGTAATGGTTATGGTAGAGAAGCGTGTCCATAGTTTGGAATTGTGGAGTAGATTTGAACTCTCAATCTTTCAAATCATTTCAATATTCCAATTGGATCCAAGGGAGAAAGCTACAGATTATCATCAAATTGCTTTCCGGGGTATTGGGAACTTTTTTAGCAGCAGCTAGAATTAAGGATTACGTACTATCAATGATAATGAACGATTTATGTCATCGTAGTCATCGAAAGTTCCTCTAACTCATCTCATTACTCTTCTTCTTTCTCCGCGGTAGATTCATGCATCATTTTCTCCATTTCGACGCCAATTCAAGATGAAATTCCTTTTGCCAGTTTTCCACTTAAGTTACGGGCCACTCTTTTGTCATAGATATCAGTATGTCCATTTACTTGGTGTTGTCTTAATCCACTCTCCAACCTGATGAATACTTCAAGCCAGCTAGATCGGAGTATAAAGTCTTCAGTCCGAACCTTCCTTTCTCTTTCTCTCGCTAGATATCTCTTCATCCTAGTGCCACAAAGTCAATGGTTCCTTGCGAGTAATTTGGGTGAGCTAGTGAATGATGTATGGAGAACCAGGTGACTGGACCTGACGATCTATCTCCTACTTTAATGAACGCTTAACAGCTAGAAAAATGAACATCTCCAAAAGTAGACGGCAAAGGCGGCCAAACGACAGCTGAAGGACCGTATCAAATACTAGCTTCCGATAGTGTGTTTTAGCCAATGGCCAATCCGTTCCCTGTGGGTCAAGCAAGAGCAACGTTGAGTGAGGTCTATAAAGTCCCCAAGTATTCGTAGATCTAATCTCGCGATGCTGGGGAAATAAAGAAAATTTCGGGTATGAAAACGGTTTCGCCGAGCGTCGTCCACTGCCGTATTATTTAGATGTGTAAAATTGAGTTGATTAAAGTGGTCCACACAGGTCAATTTCTCCATCACAATTATATCACCAAAAAGATGTCATACTATTCAAAACGAACAGCCATTCAAGTAAATCGACAGCGAATATATTATATCATCCCACATCACAATGATCACATTACACCACCCATTTCCCTGCGTAATTATTCCCCAAATGTCCGCCTACATACTCATGTTCTATCGAACTGTCCTCCTGAGACGGAACACCCACCGCCTTGGACATCTTGCATGAAGTTTTCCGTATTCCTATAATTATGTAGAGAGAAAAAATCGCGGGTAGAGAAAGTTGTGGTTTATATAACCTCTCCTTGTAACAATCTCCGACCTGCACAATCTCTTCCCTCCATCGCCGGTTAGAACCTTATTTTTTCTCCTTCCCCTTCCCTCACCCTATGTTCTTCCTAATTTCAATTCACAGCCTATATAATCACCCACCTCCCCATCACCTTCTATTTCCAAAAACTCAACAACTATGACACCAAAGTGTTAAGGATCTCGAATGATCAACGTATCCCTTTTTTTTTCTCACAAATCATATTGTTTTCTTCTCATCTTCTCGTCCTCGTGTTGCGTTCTGGCGGGTAGATATATTGATATTATGGTAGATGCGAGGTGTATGATAATGAGTGACAGTGATTGAGAATGGCAATTGATGGTTTTCCTCGCTGCTTCGGAAGTATATCATAATCTCCAATCAGCATAAGAATCTGAATAGGAAAATATGACAGCAACCTCTATGCACAACGAACAATCTATTAGTAAAACCATTTTCTCATTTGCTTGATTTAGTATAATGCGGTCATCCTCGCTAAGCACCAATCTCCCAGAATACAACACCTACTCGGCACACCACGAAAGTACATGCTAACCTAAACGTAGCTCTCTGTGATCTTCATAAAATGTATGGTGTAGAAATATTTTTCTGGTGTGAGTCTTATACCCCTCACTGTCCATCTCGTATGAAAGACCATAGTTTTGATCGGAGATCCGACTCAATTCGTATCCAACCTGGATCGTAGATTACTATCCTCTTTTTTTTTTTTTTTTATTAACCTAAATCATGATTTTAATTCCCTAATTATATTGTAAATCTATATATTGTACGTACCAAAGTTATGAATTACGAAATGTCGAATGTTAAATTGCGGCATGAAGGAAGAGAAAAAAAACCAGGAGATCCCCTCTAATTTAAATCATCAAGTTCTCTTTTAAATACTGAAATACGATTGGAACAAGGATAAAATACTGCAAGATGCAGGAGAAAGGCTGAAGGGTATTGGGAATATTAATTTGATTTTTTTTGGGTGGGATATGATTTGCTGTGGGATATTTGTTGTTTACTTTCATTAAATTACTGTTGTCGCTGATGTCATAAACTTGTTTTTCAATCTATATTTTGGGTTGAACAATAAAAATAAGGTGCTAATCATCTTCTAAGCACAGCCAACTCCTTCGAATAATCAACAAATACTCAACTCCAACTCAACTCCAACTCAACTCCAACTCAACTCCAACTCAACTCCAACCAAATTTAGTTTAATTCACCGCACTCAGCTCAGTCAATCACCCAACTGCAACCATCAACTTCAGTCCATCAAATCCACCTCAACACCTCTCCCCCCTCTTTCCCCTCTTTCCCCTCTTCCCTTGCTCTCTACAAAATCTCACAAATACATTGCCCCTCAAATACCGCAGTAGTATAAACCAAAAAACCAAGAAGTAAATTGATTCATATCCAACTCGCACAGTACCATCGGAAGAAATACAGGAAATCTTTAATGATTTATCCTATATCCCATGTCCCATGGGCATAAAAGGAGGGAGACTTGTGTGCCTGGGAAACCAGCCAATTACACGTAGTTTTCCACTCAGCTTTCAAGAACTATTTATCCGAAAATTGAGTCCTGCTTTCTTATATATAAACACTAGACAACTCCTCAACTTCATAGCTAATTATATTGTGAGAGAGTTGGGATATCAAGGCCTAATGCGTAGCTAGTTCGTAATCATATAGTCACATGACTCTTCGTAGTTAAATATAAGAAAGGGCTCTGCTCCCCTTTCCTTGAAGAAATCAATCGTTTTTCATTAGTCTTTTTGTATACCATTTTGTATACAATCCAAACCATTGTTTGAACCTATTAGTTCTACTATTTGAAGCCTTTACAATGTAATCTGATCAATTCCAATTCCCATTCCCCCTCGCAGCGTGCTATCGGGACGCACGTATCTCGACCTACCTCTTTCATAATATTTATACACAAATCCATATAAAAATCCACCCTCTCCTCTAAATCTTCCACGTTCCCCAAGTTCCTCATATACTTCCTTTCTTTCTTTTTTATTCCCAACAATAAGAATATATAGATAAGATATGATTTTCTGATATATAAGTATATAGACTGCGCAACGGGTACCCGCAGGGCGGATAATAGCCTTGACAGATAATCCGTGGGTATTTATTGAATAGAAGAAGTAATTCGAAATCTGGATGAATAATCCACAGATTATCTACAGATTATCTATAAATAATCTGTAGACGCTTAATAAAACCCAATAAAATAAAGATCGGAATAAAAAAAAGCAATCTCCAATTCCAACTAACTTACCATCATCAACACTATCTCATCATCGATCTCAATTATCATCTCAATCATCATTTCATCATTGTGATTCTGAATTATACTTATAATCTATTATTATATCGTAATTAAAAAAAGCATCAATTGTCTACGAAACCCTTCCTCCCCCTTAAATTAATAATAATATAAAGATTATAAAAAATGAAGAATATCAATTACCACCCCTTATTCAATCACATAAAAGAATATAGCAAAGCCAATATAAAAACTTTAGAAATAGTTAAAGAAGAGAATAAAGAATAATCAAAATTTATCAAAATAAATATGAATATTATATATAAATAATTGATATATTATATAAATATTATAATTTTATATTAATCTTTATACTAATTATAAAATATTATAAAAGAATTATAAATAATCTGTAAATAATCTGTAGATATATAGATTATCTATAGATAATTTGTAAATAATCTATATATCTGTAGATTATTTATTTATTTATAGATAAATGAATTATTTGTAGATAATCTATAGATTATTTGTATAGGGCAGATAATTTTGAAACCTTGACGGATAATCTGTAGGGCGGGTAGGACCTTTAATGGGTAACTTATGGAGCGGATTATCCGCGGATTACCTATGGGTACAGATAATTTTTGCGCAGCCTATAAGTATATTAATATTTGATGTATACCCAGGAGTATAATACTCGGATATTATATTATATTAAATTATATTTATTATCCATCTAAGCTAGACTAATGAAAGCTAACATAACTGATATAATCTAACCTAACCATTCCATTTTGCTTTGGTTTCCTGGTATCTATGTATTTTCTTCATGTTTTTCATGATTTTCATGGTATTCATAGTATTCATGGTATTTTTTTATCTTTGGTCTGCTCTGCCATTTCTCATTTTTGAGTTTTTTTTATTCACTTCGTTGCCCATCAATCCTGATGGTTGTATCTTTCATTTCACGCCAAATTCATAACCCCCTTTCTTGTTATCCCTCAACCTGACACTGAATCCCCAAATTTTCCAGTCCATCATCCCCCCTATCCCAAAAGCCACAACTACAACCCCTCACCCACCCTCACAACTGATACCTATAATCCGGGCTCAAATCACCCAACTCCGTCTTCTCATACTCCGAGAGACCCAAATCCCTGGGCCTTCTATCCCTCTGTCTATTCTCCAACAACACCGCCAAAAAATACGCCAAACAGCTAGCTGCACTCAAGCAAAGAAAGCCCAGACAAATTCCATAACCCATTTTATATTCCGGTGCATCTTTTGCTAAGAAAGCATATGTTGCAATAATACCGCCTACATTACCGAATCCGACTTGCCACGCCGTGCCTACGCTTCTGCGATGATGACCTCCTAGATTCATATTGAACCAACAGACGATTACCGGCATTGCGGCATATGCACCCATAGCCACTAGAAAGAGGGCTGCATATTGTAGTTTTGTGTTATCGTGGATGGTGAGTAGGATGGAGAAACCTGTTATTGCTACGCAGATAGGTGCAACAGTGAAGGCGAAACGATGACGAGAAAAATCGGAGAAGAAAGCGATGATCATTGCGAAAGCAAAGGCGCAGGCCCAGGGAGGCACGCTATGGAGTTGTGTTTCAATGGGGGTGAAACCGAAGGTGGATATGATACCTGGTGCGAAAAATGCGTAGCCGTATGCGGGGATTATCATACCGAAATACATGAAACCTCCTAGAATGACTTTGTAGTCTTTGAATACGCGAAGTGCGTCTTTGAATGTGATTTTGCGTTCAGCGGCACTTCGACCTTGATCGACTTGGAGACGGGCTTTAACGTATGCGCGTTCGTCTGAAGTGAGCCATTTTGCATCTTCGGGAAAAGAGGGGATGAGGAAGAAAAAGCCTAGGGCTACGACGCAGGTGAGGAGACCTTCAAGGATGAATATCCATCGCCAGCCGGAATGTCCTCTTACTCCATCCATTTTTCCAATAGCGCTGGCGAGAAGACCACCGAATGCTCCGGCTAATGTGGTACTACTGAAGAAAAAGGAGTATCGACGTTGAGCTTCTGATCTTTTGTACCACATACCAATAAGGTAGAAGCAACCTGGAAACATACCGGCTTCGCAAAGTCCAAGGAAGAAACGAGTTGCGAGTAGTCCGCCGAAGTTTTGGACCAGTCCTTGACAGATACTTACGAGACCGAAAAGGAACATGAGAGATGAAAGCCAAATATTCGGATTGAGACGTTTCATGAGAATGTTGGATGGGATTTCGAAGAAGACATATGGGACGAAGAAGATGGTAAGGGCGGTATTGTATTGAGTTCCGGTTAAATGCAAGTCTGTTGCGAGCTTGAAAGATTTTGCATTGGCGATATTAACTCTGTCCAAAAATGCCAAAAGGTACAAGATACATCTATAAGAGTCAGAGTGAGATTTTGAGATACTTGGATACTTTACTTACAAGAATGGTATCACACGTAAATCGATTTTTCGCATAAGTTTTGCCTCAGTTGTGTGTGAAGGGCAAACCACGTGCAGTTCATCGAATTCGATTTGTCCTTGCCCAGCTGGAATATTTGGAACATAGCTGTTATTGCTCCTGGTTTTGAAACCAATTTCTTGATCCTCTGACAATGATGGCTGAGGGGAAGATCCCGTTCCCTCTGAATTGAGTTAGATTGATCATCGGAAAACGTGAAGACTTTGGATTGGCTTGAGATATTGGATCCCCGGTCAATGAACACTTATATCCATATGGATATAAGTGTTCATTGAGATTTTTCCACTGAGTCTGTCTTCTATACTGGGGAACTCAAAATCATCGACATAGAATTGCGATGATGGTAAATAATAAACAAGATTAGTTGGTACTCACTGTCTTTTGAACCGAACAATCCCATTTTGATATTCCTCTTCCTTGGCTACTATATGCAAGATGAAATGCCAAAACCGATCGACAACTCACCTTTACAAAGGCCAAGAAAGCAAAATGTAACGTAAGAATATGAATAAGAAGTAAGAAGAAAACCAAAAAAAAAAAAAAAAAAAAAAAAAAAAAATATCAAAGAGATATTGAGCTGCTTTTCTAATCAATAAGAGCTTACCGTGGAGGCTCAAGAGTCAAAGATTTACTGTATTCAGCTACTGGCTAGCAGGAAAGGGACAAGGGATGAGGTTATCCCCGCAATTAAATTTGGGGAATGTGACTGAGACCGAGGAAGAGTCATCGTCATGCCGTGTTCCCCCCGATTAGTGAGGAAGTTTGGGGTGTGCCGTAATGGCATTTACTATTCGTCAGATTTCCATATATGACAAGAATAAGAGTACGGTAAAGTTGTAACCGATGCTGTATTCTTTTTGCCTTCTCACATCAGCATTTTGCAATTTAGTAAGCTCTGAGCAGCAGAAACCTTCCATTAAGCAAGATTCCGAGTTGGTGTAACTTTTGTTCCATTCCCATGCTTTTCCTAGATAATTAGGATGAAGTTTTATATGGGGATCTTCTTTCGAAAGTTGTAGATCCATCGCGCGAAGTATTCCTACAAGTGGATTGGGTGGAGAATCCTGACTATTAAGTGTTTGCGGGGAGAGCTGAGCTTGGCTTAACCTTATCCCCAAAAACCGGTATCGGAGAAGTTTCTTCATCAAATCGACGTGTTTGTATTACACCGCATGGTATTCACTGAGTCTGGATCTTTGCTTTGAAATCAAACTTGGGGGCGGGGACCAGTGGTTGAATGTTGACTTTGGATTAGAATTTTGTCCGTGACAGTAGAATGAACATTGAATATGAACTTGTCGCTCATGAATGAAATAATACTGTATAAACTCAAGAAATCCGGATAAGCCCGGGCCCTTTTGGGGAGCAATCGGTGGTGGGTTGGGATTCAGGGTTTTCAATCTCTCCTTTATTATATCTTCAACTTCAAAATTATTATATTATTTAAATTTATATCGAATAATTTCAAGATTTATAATAATAAAGACTTCAGAATTCTATAATATTATATATATATTGTTTTTTATTGAAATTAATTGAAAATAAGTATAATATTAATGATTATTGTCGGTACGTCATGTGATCAACCTCACATAAGAGCCGTACCACTAGCGAACTCTAGGCTCTTGCTCTTCAATATAAATAGTATCATCTTCTCATAGTGAAGCAATCAAGAATGAATGAAAACAATATCATAATAGTACTATACAAATTGATAGCACCGAAGTGATACCAACAATTACAATCATCGATTCCGATTTTTCCTTATATTATTCGAAATTCGAATTAAATATAATCTATACTCTTATTTTTCGAATATTTATATCTTTAGATCGATCTATTAGAATATTATTATAAATAAGAATAAAAGAGAAAAGAATCTATTAAGAGTAGATTATAAGAATATTCAAAATAAAAGAATTAAAGAATTTATTAGAAATTAATATTATTATAAAATATAAATCTATTTTCTATATAAGATATTAAAAGAATAGAAATAATTTCAATAATTCGATTGAATAGTAAAAGAATATAGCTTTTTGATAATTTGAAGTTTTCGAATTTATTAAATATATAATAAAAAAGAAGATGACTCTAGAGTTTCAAAAGTTTTCTTAATCTTTATAAAAAGTATAAAAAAAAGAATATTTAATTCAAATAACTCTATTCTTTGAAAATCTAATATATATAATTTTATATTGTTTATTATATATTTTCTATATCAATACTATTATTCTTTTATTCTTTTTCGAATTCAATTTTCTTTTATAAATTATTTATTTCCATAATTCTCAATTTTATTCTAACTTTATTATTCAAATTTTTAAAAAGTACTCACTTCTTTTTTAACTCTTTCATTATTCATTTATTATACTTTTTATTATACTCTCAGAGATCATTTATCAGTCTCTTTATTTATTATTCTATATTTTTATTATATATTATAATAGAACTCTATTTTCTATATAATTCTATAAATATAATCCTATATTTAATATATTAATTAATACTCTTTTGTTTATAATATTTAATAAATCAATTAATCTTTTTTTTAATATAACTCTTTAAATAATCTATATAATAATAAAATATAGGATCGGATTTATTATAAGGAAAAATAATATTATAAGATTTATTAAATTCAAAGAATCTATTTTCGATTTTATGAATCTTATTATTAATTGAATCGATAATAACTTTTCCAAATTGATTAATATTTAAAGTATTTTAAAAAAGAAGAATTATTATAAATCGATTATTAAATAATAGAAAACTAATAACTTTAATAATAACAATTTCTTCAATAAATTGAACTTTTAAAATAGTAAAATCTATAATATTATTTATTATATTTTAATAAATATCATTTCAAACACTTAAAAATATTGATTAAAAGAAGAAATCAATATATATAATAAAAAAGTATCTTTATAATAAAATAATAATATTTCAATAAATTAAAAGAAATTTTATATTTTCTTTATATTCTTTATGAAAAAAATAATTAAATTATATTATTAATAAAGGATTCTTTATTTTCTTTATTAAAAAATAATACAATATTATTGTTAAAATTTTAAATTTTCATTTTGGAGTTAATATTAATATAGATAATCGGCGATTTTAAAAATTTATTATACAAATTGTATAATTATTATAATATTCGAAATAAAGAGTTTTTATTTTGAATAAAAACTATTACAAAATTAAATTATAAATTAACTATTTGATGAAATTCGACGAAATTCGAATATTGAACACTACTAACGCATTTCAGAATCTACAGAGGGTTGGAAAAAGTATAAATAAAGACCTTAGAACCCTTATAGAATAGGTTTTATTTGTATTTCTAATATATATATTAAAAATAAAACCTATATACTACTCTATTATTAGCTTTTTTTTATTAATGAATGATCTTATTTATAGCTCTACTAACCTTAGCTTCTGTATTATTTCCAGTAGTTTATTTCCGGTTATTTCCACTAGCTTGTTTCTAACTACAATCACTTATAGTCTATAATCTTCAATATCATTATTGATAAATTGATAATAATAAAAAGAGTAAAATAAATAATATCAAAATCAAAAAAATCTAATACAAATCAATCTATCAAATTCTTCAACTTCAAGATTATTTATATATATTAAAATTTTTATCAGAGGTCACGTATTTGAAGGTGATAAACGTTATAATTGGGAAGTATTGGTTCGGAGACTATAATGGAATAAGCAAATATCAAGTTATAATAGTAAAAGTTGAATGGTATAATGATATTATATATAATTTTTGAGTGTAGATTCTTAACCTTCAATATTGAGAGTATAACTTTTCTATATACCTCTTCCGAATTCTTTTATATATTAATGCTTTATTCTTATTCGTTAATTTGAATAAAGGTTCATTATTTTAATTATCTTGATTAGTATCATAGAGGTTCTTTATTTCGAATGGTTCTGATATTCGACTAATTTAGATTTCTTTATTCGAATATCTATGAATTCGATGATTTTGTAAATACTAGTGAATTCGTATTCGTATATTGATCAATTAGGTTGATTTGACTAATTAGATCAATTAGATCAATTTGATCAATTTGATCAATTAGATTGAATTGACCAAATTGATCTAATCGGTCTAATTGATCGTATTGATTATATTATTCTTATTATTCGGAATGAGTATATTATATATATAGACCTTTATATTGTAAAGTAATTAATAAGAATTATTTATTATTCAATAACAATAACAACTTTCAAATAATATTTTAATATATAATATCAATTCTTTTATAAATTTAGAAATCTGATTTATAAATTCGAAGAAGAAATATATTATTATTACTTTATAAAACCTTCTAGAATTGATATATTTGATTATATTTATATTAATATTAAAAATGAAATTAATATAATTTTTATTTCATTAATATAAATAAAATTATCTTATTTTTGATATCTCAATCTTTTAAGATTTTAATCACATCAGGTTTACTTTTGTTACAGATTTATTGTTCGTTTTTGGTTAGTTTATATAGATACTTTAGGTATTCATTTATTATATAATTGATATTCTTTTTAGTATCTTCTTTTTATTTTATAAAATATTATTTCATTATTTGTAGCTTTGATTATTGTTATAATAATATATTCTATTTTTCAAAAGATTCTATTATTTAAAAATGAAAATGATTCAATTTTGTTTTATAGAAAAAACTATTCGAAGAAATTAATTCAATAATGAAATTTTGATTAGAGAATATATTGATTATTAAAATATTAATAATTTATAAATCGAATTTAAAAGTTTATATTTCGATATTATAAAGTTAGTTTAGATTTAGAATTCGATATAATTTAGATCAGATTTGTATTTAGTTTTGAATTGATTTTATTATAAAAAAAACATTGAATTATAGAATTATATTTGGATTTTTAAGATATATTTTAAAAACTTGATTATTATATTAGATATCTTTGAAATTGATATTCCTTTAATATAAAAGATAGCAAATAAGTTTTGAATTTATATTTAAAAATCTTTTATTTAATAATGATAATTTACCGATTTTGTATTTATTCTTTAAATTTTCGTTTATAATATAAATTCAGAAATTTTAAATGATCTAATATATTTGTATATTTTTATAAACAATATTTTTATTTAAATAGAAATTTATTGAAAAAATATTCATAATTTAAATAAGAATTTGAAATTGTTTGTATTGATTAATATATAATTTTTATTTCAAAATATATCTATTTTTGTGAATGATTAATTGTAATAAATATTAATACAATTATTCCTTTGTATATTTATTAAATTTATTAGATTATAAAGAATTCTAATTTATTCAAAGAAAATAAAACAAATAGTTTAATTAAACAAAATGAATATCAAAATTGAAAATTAGATTTGTAGATTTGTTGAAAGAATAATATTATATGTTTTAATATAAAATAAAAAAGTTATTTTGTATAATTTTTTTATTAAAGGAAATAATATAATAAGAAAAAAAAGAAGAATAAAAAGAATATTATAAATAATATATTAGAATTTACAATAATGAATTCTTTTTTAACAAAACTTGATAATTTTTATATTTTAATTGATATCAAATAAAAAATTATAATAAAATTCGATAAATTCAAAATACAAGATAAGATATCATTTATTTCTTTTTATATCAAATTAAAGTATTTTGGAATTTTGAATAATAAGATTTTTTGTAAGATAATTATAATAATGAAATAAAAGGTTATAAATGAATTGAAGATATTAATAAAAAATGATTCGAATCTTTATAAATTTATTAATATTAAAGATTGAAAAAAGAAGTTTTAGATTTGGAATTAAAATTATTATAATAATAAATATTATAATATATATTCATTGAAATTAATTTCAATTTATAATTGTCAATATTTGATATTTATATTATATGATTTTATAGATCTTGATATAATTAAAATCCAAAAACAAATATAAAAAGAATGAAAATGTTTTCAAGATTTTTCCTATTTTTGTAAATAGTATAATTATAAAGTTTGGAAATATAAAATAAAGAAACAAATTGATATTTTGAAAAAAGTAAATAAATATGGATCAATTTATTGATCTATAGATTATCAATATAATAATTTTCAATTATAATATCAAGATTAATAATATCGATTTATTAATTCTGTTATATATAATAATTATTAGAATAATAATTGTTTAATTTAATATCAATAGAATTATTTTATGAATTAAATTAATTGTAATAATTATTAATAAAATAATTTCCAAAACAATAATTATTAATAGTTTAATATATTCTATAAATTCATCGAAAATAAATTTTTGATATTTTTTGATAACATTTCGAATATATTATTTAATAATATAATATTCTTATAATCTATTCCGAATTATGAGTATTAAAAAAATTTAATTTTTATAATAAATCGTTTATAGAAATTTTTATAGAATATAAAATAGATATAATATATAGTAAATAATAAAGAGTTTTTATAATTCAATTTTATAAATAGCAAATCTTTATTTATTCAAATTACAATATTTTTTATATATTTTTCTTTATTTAATATAATTAATTTGATTAATAACGGATATTTAAGAAAAGTATTTATTGATTATTTTTTTATTGAACAATATAATATTATTATATTATTCTTATTATATCATTATAAGTTTTATTTAATTAATAGAAATATTATAGATATTATTATAAAATACTTTGTTATAAATATAATAATAATTCAATATCAAAAAATCTAATTATTTTTTATTATTAAACTTTCAAAATATATATCCATTATTTTCGGATTATTATAATTGCAATATTATAATCTATATATCAATTGAATAGATATAATTCTATTCTTTAATTTATAATATTATTTTATATATTATTATTTATATAATATATTGGAATTAATATAAATATTAACGATTCTATTTTTAATACAAATAGAAAATCTATCAAAAATATTATTGAAAATATCAATCGATAAAACTCTCGAAATTTTATTTTTAATTAAAATATTCTTCAATAAATATTAAATATTATATATAAAAGATACTTTTAAAGAAAATGAAATTAATATTCAAAATTTTAAAATAATTTTCAAAAACCAAAAACAGAATTATTGTTAACTTTTGGTGCAGGAAGTAATAGTATTGTTGATTATATAAATTGAACTAAGGATCTATATTTCTAATAGGAGTAAAATTGAAATTATCCTCAAATATAATCTATATACTATTGTAATTATATAACCTCAATTCTAATCCTATGATGACCTCATTTCCAATACTATTTCATTAAGGATATTCTATTCGATCCTTTTAGATTACTAATTCTAACATTTTTTTGAATCTTTCGAAAGCAATCTTTATATAAAGTTTCATCATTCTATCGACAATTATATTGTATATATTGATATAATTAATAACGATTTTCTTTTTTTTTATCAAATTCTTAATAAAGTGATAATTGATATTTATATATTTGGATCGTTTATACAAATATAGATTCTTGATTAAAGCTAAAGTATTTTGATTATTATCAAGTATTTGAATTATATTTTCGTTCTTTTCAATATAATTTGATCTAAATAGATCTTTAAATATTTATACAATCTATCTTCTTTATTTGATGAATATTATTATTATAATATATTCTGATTTTATATTAAAAGTAATTATAGATATTTATTTCTTATTAATCTATAATATAAAGTCTTTATAGAATATCATAACTTTCTTTGAAATACTTTTCCGATTATATTTGTTATTAATTTAATCTATATCTATATATACCTTTATTATATCATTAAGTATATTGTATTCTTTGTAGATATCAGATTATATTTTTTTTGGTCCGAATCATAACTTTTGTTTGATTATTGATTATAGATATTGTATCAGATTTTTTAAAGTTATAGTATAATGTTTTGCTAATTTTATTATAAATTGTGAAAGTCTTTTAATTAAGAATATTATATTTAATTGAGTATATATTATTAAATAGATTATACTTTTTATTTGTTATTAATATTTATTTATATCTATTAGTTCATTATTGTCAATTGTTGACCGAAGATAAGTATAATTCATTATTGATAGTTTTTTGGCTTAATATTGTTTATATATAATATTATATTTGGTTAATATAATATCGAGATATTTTTTTGGATTTATAATTAATATATATGCTTTTTTATTGTAAATAATCTTAATATTTAGGATTTTATTAATCTCCTTTAGATTCTTAATGTTAAAACAAATTAATAGTTTTTTATTGAATCAAATGATTTATGATAATATATATGATATAATAATGATATCATTGATATATATCAGTAATATTATATTATAGTTTTTGGATATATATAAATATAAATTTATCAAATTTTATATAAAATTTATATCTAAAAGTTTTTTCTTTAATAATAAATTTCAATCCCTTTCAATTTGCTTCAAATTATATAAACTTTGTAAAGTTCGTAATATATATCTTTTTCGATTTTGATATTTTGGGGTAGTTTAAAGTAGATCTTTTTTTTTAAGTGTGATTCAATAAAGGTGTTTTTGATATTGAAATATAAATATTCCAAATTTTCCTTTATAATAATAGTTAGGAATAATTTGAGTATATCTAATCTTATTGTTGATATAAATATTTCATTGTAATCTTTTTCTAGTATTTAATTAAACCTTTGAATCATTAATTTTGTTTTGAATCGTTTTATTTTGTTATTCTTTATTTTAATTATAAATATCTATTTCATCAAAACCAGATTATTTTCTTTAAAGAGTATATATTCTTTTCAAATATTATTTTGAATTAAAGATATAATTTCCTTTTGAATAATTTCCTTTTATTTTTTAGAGTATTCTTGATCCGATATTACTTTTTATAAGTTCTTGGTATTTTGATTTCTAGAATTTCTTTAACCGAATATATTATATCTTCTGTATTATTTGTATTTATTAATAAAATCATAAAATCTAAAATGATTTTGTTTTTGATATAAAGATCTATCTTATAAATGATTAGAATTATAATTATAATATATTTTATATTTTCTTGAGTTTTGGTTTGTATAGATATTGTAATCAATATTCTTATAATTTTATTTTCCTATTTTTCTTTAGGATTTTATTTTATATCTTTTTTCTGTTTTTTTATTAAATATCTTAAAGATTTGTTTTTAAAATTCATTATATCCTTTTATTCGATTTCAAATAATTATGGATTTATTTCGTTTTCTGATTTTATTGAAATAGATCTATTAACAAAATTTAAGATAATCTTAAATTTTGTTTTCAGTATAGATTCAGGGTCTACAAAAGTTGATTTTTGGATTGGAATCTTTAAAATAATGGATTCGATATTTAAAGTATTCTTGAAAGAAGATTCTTGATTTGTTTTTTGAATATTGTTATCTTTATCTTTATTATATATTGATATTAATATATCTAATTTATCTGATTTCAATTTGATAATTGAAATGCTTAATATAATCATTGAATTTGGTATAATATTTGTTAAAGAGAATATTTGGAATAAAGGTAATATAAATGTTATATTTAATATTAAAAATGGAAAAGATATTTTGTTTGTTATTGATCTATTATAAGATTTTCGATCTAGTTTTATATTTTTTGTTCTTTGTAAATCTGATTTACAATTTCTTAATTTAAAATCCAAATCTCCTTTTTGATAAGATTTATTTATAATTATTTTATTTGATCGAAATATATAATTTAGTTTTGAAGAATATACTTTGATATATTTGTTTATAACTTTTGAATATCTTAGGAATATACCAATTCTCGAAATATCCTGTAATTTATTGTATCTTTACCTTTTCGGAATAGTTTTGGGATTGATATAAGTATAATATTTGTTTCCCCAAACTTTATATATCTTTATATTTAATATTATATTTATAAAAGTTTCTATAAAAAATCAATTTATTCTATTTATATTAGGACCAATATTAATACAATTCCTAATATAAATATCATACTCTATAACTTTATTCCAAAACTTTAATAATAATTCAGTTTCTTTTAGTATTGCTTTTATATTTATTTTTGTAATCCTTATATTCTGTTTTGTAGATTTATTTTAATATAAAGAAGCAATTATTATAATTTCGGATTATATATTTAATAATTATTCATAAATAGCTTATAAAAGTTCCGATATATTGTCAATTCTGATTGTAATAATCTTTTCTCCAGTAATCAATTCTATTTTCTTTTTCCAAGTTTTCAATATTTGAATTATATCATTTTTTTGTTTAAATAATATAATTCAATTTACTTTTGTATAATTATCGATGATCAATATAAAATAACAATTCCTTCAAATCGATTTTGGGAATAATTCTGTAATATCGAAATATATAAATTCGAGTTTCTTTGATTTGTATAGATTTAATTATTTTGGGATACAATTAATTATTTTAATGAATATATACATTTTGTAGATATTTAATTTAATTGGGATCTTTATTGGTTTAATTATATTGAATATTTTATATGGATTCTTGATCTTATCTGGATCTAGATGATTGAATTTTTGATATTATAATAGGTATTTCTTTTTTTCCTTGAATATTAATTCATTATTGATATCTTTGATATTATCGATTATTTTTAAAGAAAAGCCTTTTTCCTGATCATTTTAATATATATTCGAATAAAAAACTGTATCTTTGTATCTTTTGGTTATATATGAAATCATATATATTCCATTTTGTATTTTAATATAGATAATTTTCTTATTGTTCTTTTTGAAATATATATAATAAGAATTGAATTCCCTTTGCAATCCTATTTCACAGATCCTTTTTTCTGATAGCAAATTTACTCCTAATCTTGATATATATAATATATTTGAAAATAGTATTTTAGAATTATTTTTGTATATTATATTTATTAAACCTTAATAATGATAATATATGATTCCCTTATTAATCTTTATTCTTTATTTAATAATAGGATTTATTGATCTGAATAATAAAGGTTAATTAAATATATATAAGGAAGTATTTATATTAATATATTATTTATTAAAGGAAGCTTTATTAATGATTTCCTTTATCAAATTGTAATCTTTTTTTATTATATTTTTAGTATTAGAGTTTGATTTAAAGATATTGTTAATAGAATGTATTTGATCTTTTTTGTTGAAGTGGATTTTTTTCGGATTCGGGGATTCTCTTTTTTTTTGATAACGAAAGTAATTGCAAAGAAGTTTGCTGATTTGTATTAAATATAGATAATCTTGTATATAATGATCTTTTTTTTGATATAGATCGCAAATATTATTTGGGGTTTCGAAATCTGATTTTTGATGTTGAGAAATATATTTAGATCTTTTTGTAATTTGTATTTGTTTTGATTTATTTTTAAAACGAAATTCCTTAATTTGTAAATGCTTGATTTTATCATTGATATTAAGATTGGTTTGGATATTCAATATATCTATTATTTTTTGATAATCGATTGAAAGATTATATATTAAAATCAAAAGCAAAATGGTATTTTGATATACTAATTGACAATTTTTGTTTGTAGTTCTTAATTTCCTTTTATATTCTTTTAATTTATTTCAGATTTCGATAATAATTATATCGGGATAAATATCGGGTTGAAATTTGAAGTTCTGGATTATTGTTATATATATATTGATTATGATTATATTAACTTTGATATATTTCGATTTAAAGTATTTCCAAAGTATATATATTGTTGAATATTCGTCGATAAAGATTTCATTGTTGTTATTAAGTGTTATACAAATATATAATAATATATTCGTTTTGTTCTTTAAATATTCCGATTTTAATTCGATATTGTAATATATATGATTATTGATTTTATAAATAGATATTATATTGGATCTTGTAATCTATATATATTCATTTAATATTTGATCAATTATATAAAATCATTCTTTTTCTTTCAATTATATTTTTGTTTATTTGAATTATTGTTTATAATTGTTTTGATCGAATTTCGAAGGATTATTTGATTCCGATATTATAAAGATTTTTTATTGTTTGATGAATATCGAAAATAGTCTTTAGGTTTTTAAGATAGTTTTAAAAAATATATAATAAATAGGTTCAAGATAATAAAGAAATATAAAAATAAAATAATAAAAAAATTCGTAAAATTGTATTGTAATATATTTTCTTATAATTATATGAATTTGTTTTTCGTTTTTATTATAATTCTGTATTAGTATTATATAGATTACTTTCCATTCTAACCTGTAATATTGTAAATTATAAATTATATTATCATATTTCAATTCTGTTTTAATAATATTATATAAAAATTTTGATTTTCATTTTGTTTTATTTTTATTAGTTATATTAATTCTTTTTCGATTTACTTTGCTTTTTAGTTATTATTGTATAATTAGATTTTATAATCTATTAACTTTTGATACAGAAAATAGTAATATTGTTGATTATATAGATTAAACTAAAGATCTATATTTCTAGTAGGAGTAGAATTGAAATTATCCCTAAATATGGTTTGTACACTATTGTGATCACGTGACCTCAATTCTAATCCTATGATGGCCTCATTTCCAATAGAATTTATTTATTGTATAAATTTTATCAATCAAATAATCGATATTCATACTACAAAAAAGCTTAAGCAATTTGTTAAAGTCTTTGATCTACAAAATTATATCGAAATAAATAAGATAATTATTCAAAACAAGGATAATTATAAAGATTTTATTTATTTATTTATTTTTATAAATCGAAAAACCTTTAATTTATTCATCAAATATATTTCAGATTTATTATTTACAAATAAATTGATTTTAAAGATAGATACAAATCTAAAAAATGATAATAGAAATAAAGAAATCGATTTAGGATTATTTAATCCATTTAATCTTTTAAATAATAAGGATAAAATATACAATAAAGATATACGAATATTAATCGATCTTTTTATTAAAGAAATTAAAAAAGCTGATTCTTTTATTGAGAAATAATTATATCTTATAGATAAAGATATTGATATTATTTAAAAAGATATTTATAATAATAATACAAATCCCGATTTTATTGAATATATTGATATAAGGAATATAAAATATAAGTTTATTAATTATATTATTGAAGTTCTTTATAGTATATATAAAAATAATTTAGAGATTGTTTTAATCGATTAATTTCAATATTCCAAAAGGAAATATATATATTAAATAATCAATCAAAATATTTTATAAAAAAAATCCAATTATTACAAAGATTATTATATCTTATATATTCATTTGATCGATTTATAAAGAATTCGTGGATTTATGATTTCGAATAAATACTTAAAAAAGTTTGTATTATAAGGATTGAAATATTTAGGGCTCAAATCAATCCATCTAAATTTCAATTATATGATTATTATTCAGAATTATCTTTTTTCTAAGAATCACCTGGTTTTTATATTCCAGAGCAATCAATATATATACAAAGATAATTATATATACAATAATATTATCAAAGAAACAATTTTAATACTGAATTCTATATAAAAATCGTTATATTTCAAAAAATAAACTTAATAGAATTATTCTGTTTAAACAACTTTCATTTTATATTCTGATTTGATTAACAAAGAATAAATAATATAAAAAAATATTCTCAATTTATAATAATTTATAATATAATCATTATTAAAATTGAAATAAAATCATTATTATTTTCCATTTAATCTATAATCAAAGGATTATAGATAATATTATTTCTTCGAATTTATATATTTGCAATTCCAAAATTACCTTGTTTTTATTATCAATTAAAAGATTATTAAATAGAATATTAATTCAAATAAAATTGTAATCCTGAAATTAATAATCTTAAGATTAGGAAATTCTAATATAAAATCGATTCTGGATTGGAATTTACAAAATCGATCCTTCTTCAATAAATATTTATATATAAATATAATAATCAAAATCTAATTATTTATTATTATTTATATTTAATAATATAAAGAAATCTCCAAATTAAAAATATTATTGAGATTATTTATATTATTATATTAACAAATCGATCATTCAGAATTATAATGGTAATTATCATTAAATATAATCTCGAAACAAAGTAATACAATATAATCAATATTTTCATCAATATTTTGTATAATCCTTCCAATACTCTAATTATATACTATCTATCTAATAAATACAAAATTCTAAACAAAAATATTATAATCGATCGAATCTTATATAATCTACAAAATTCCCTAATTATATAATTTAGGGATTTTATTCAGATATTCGAAAAATTAGGATTGATATAATGTGAAAGAGGTAGGTCGAGATACATGCGTCCCGATAGCATGCTGCAAGGGGAAATAGGAATTGGAATTGATCAGATTATATTGTAAAGATTTCAAATAGTAAAACTAGTAGATTTAGATAATGGTTTGGATTGTATATAAATAAAATACAAAAAGATTAATAGAAAATGATTGATTTCTTTTAAGAAAAAAGGAACAGAGTTTTTTTTTATATTTAATTATGAAAAGTTATATAACCATATGATTACGAATTAGCTATATGTTAGACTTTGATATCCCAATTTTCTCATACCCTTCCCCTCCCTAGAATATATATTCTATTTAGCTTTAGAATAATTATAAAAAATAAAAACCAAAAAAATCAAAAGATAATTAAATTAGGGAAAACTAATTAGAATATCAACAAATTAAAATAGTAAACAATTTTTAAAATTGTTTTAAAAAAACAATATATTTTAGATTTTCATTGATCCAAATTTGCTTTTATTGTTTCTTTACCAAATTCGATAGAAATTTCAAATTTCTAAAAAGTATCTTTATTATTCTCTTTATTTTCAGTTTTTCTTGAATGTTTAATTGAATGTTTTGTAATGGATTTTGTATTTGTAATTGAACTTTTTAATAATTCCTGAATACGATTTGAATAACAAATAGAAACTTTTGGTGTTACAAGCTTTTATCCAATATTGGAAAAATGATCTTTTCTTTTATTATTAAATTTCGTAAAAGGTTTTTTTACTGAAAAACAATTCATCTATTCTTTATTTGATTTACAATCTATATCAAAGATTGAAACAGTATTTTGTATTCCAAAAGGTCTAATTAGGAATAAACTAAATAATATTATAGATTAATTCTAAATTGGTTTTCGTTTTATAATTTCTTTTCTTTTTTTAATAAACTTCTTTAATATAAATTAAAATTTTCTAATAAAGAATTCTTTATCAATTAGATTTATGATCTCCTAATTACTAATATTTTCCTTATTAAGGAATTCATCATCTTCGAGATCCTTATTATAAAAAACTTCTTATTTTTGTAAAGATATATTATAATTTACAAATAATAATCGATCTCCTTATTATTTCTTTTCATTTTGGAATACTTCAAATTAGATGATTAGATTTATTATTATAAGATTATATCATCGTTTATATCAAAGCTCAAATTCATTATTATTGATTTCGAATAATCTATTTGTTATTTTTTTCATAATATTAGAATTTCAAGATAAGTATTTTAAAAGGATTATAGAAAAATAATTTTGTAAAACAAAATTGATATTAAAAAAAAAGGATTAAGGGATATAAAGATTTTCTTTATTAAGTTTGTTTAATTCAAAAAGAATAATCTGATTTTGAAAAGATCTCTGAAGGTTTTCATAAAAACTATTATTTTTTATATTCTTTTCGTTCGAAGTTATAATTAAATAAAAGATCGGTACCAAAATCGATCTATAGAATCTAGAAGAATTGATATATTTCAAAATGATATTTAATCGAATTACAATTATTCGAGATTTAGACTTAATCAAGGTTCTTTAACGAAACTGATTCTTTCATTTGGCTTTTTGGAAAGCTTCCTTTTTTATTATTCAATCAAGATTATATTATAATTGATAAATGAAAGAATACTTTTTTAAGAATTTCCGAATTAAATTATTATTATTATTTAGTTTATAAAAAGTAAGGATTTAATATTCTTTATAGGAACTTTTAATCGATTCCCCTAATTTAGGAAAGTTAATTATAATAATTATTCTTTTTGAAGTTTCTTTTTGTTTGCCCTTAAAAGTTAGATAGAAAAGATTAGAGAAAAAATAATAAAGGTTAAATTTCTTATTATAATCAAGAAAATATAATATAGATAAAAGTATTAATATAAAATGGAATTCTTTATTCTTCTAAGTGTAAATAATAATATATTATAAAACAAGATTATATCTTAAGAGAAATTGAATAATCGAAAAATAGTAATTTGAGAATGAGTCTCTTTTAAAGATTCTGTGGAAATGCTATTTGTAGGTAACGAGAATATCTTTGTAAATATTTTGTAAATCGAATTTATCTCTTTGTTCGAAAATGTATTGAAATAAAAGAATATATAAAGTAAATTGATTCTCAAAGGATTCTTTGTTTGATGGTTTTAATAGAAGAAGGTTATCTTTAAGAATTTCGTTAAAATCAAAGGAATAGAAATTCTTTATTAAGCCGAATCGATTAAAACTAAGGGTTTACTTTGACCGTTTCAAAACCAAGAACTAATGTAAACGGAATCAAAAGTAGAATACCCCTATCAACCTTATTTCATTAATACACTCTCGATTTCTGGCAATAGTAACCAATCTATTTTGTAGTTTCTTAATCAAAACATATTTCGATTTTAAATCGAAAAGCTTTACCAGAGTATGCAAATGATATATATATAGAATATCTATAATGATTTGTTTTCTTAATGATACAACAATTTTCCATTCTATTTGGTCAGCAATATATCCATCGTTTACCAAAGAGTACCATCCCTTTTCAAACTAGTAACCTAAATCACAAAAACAACTTTTCAGTTCCCCTGTATTCTCTTTTAATGACATTATAATTCTGTTCAGCATGATTCTATATATCACTTTTATATTTAATAATGGTGCGAAGCTTATTATTGTATATTTGACCTAAAACAGCTCCCCATTCTATCAAGTTAGTATCGACAACGAATATAATGATTCCGGCTTTAGATGAATAAGTCAATGGAAGAAGGATTGGGACCGAAATTAATTTGTTTTTCAGTAAGATCATTGTAGTATTATGATTAGTGGTCCAAATAAATTTTATATTTTTCTTCAATAATATATAAAGAAGTTCTGTAATAATAGCGAAATTCTTTATCCAAAGTCGATAGAAGATATATACTCTAAAGAACATTCTAACTTTATGATCGTTCGAACAAAATGGTCATTCAAGTATCTTAATGATTTTGACAATATCGGGACTTCTTCCTTCAGAATTAGTATAATAACCTACGATTCGGATTCCATCATAACATCATTTGGATTTGATACTGATAATGTATCCTGTATATTCAATACATTCCATTATAGCATTTAGATTTTTCAGATACTCGATAACGAACTTCCTCAATTTAGATTCAACTTCAGCTTCATTGTATTGAATTCTAGAACCCTTAATTTCAATATCATCTAAGTAAAATATAATAATATCAAGTATGATATTCTATAGTATTTTTGATATAATTTTTGTAAATTAAGTAATTGAATTAGTAATCCTTTGTAATAAAATAATAAATCTTATTAAATCAAAAGGGGTTATGATAATAATGATATCTTTATTCTTCTTATTTAAAGATATTTGATTATATTTAAAGAAAAAGTTAATCAAGGATATTAATAAATATTCAATTATTTATTCAACAAATTCCTCTAAGTTTGGAAGTATATTTGTATTTCGCAGAATTACAATATTTGCTTTTGTTATTACAACAATAATATAATACTTGTTAATTTTGTTCTTCTTAATTAAATATCAAGGGTTTCGATATAATCCTTCTCCTTTTTTTAATATACTTTGCTTAATATAATCTCTTATCATTTTGATAGTTATTGATAAAAGGGCTTTAAAGAATACAAAACCAAGAGTTTATTAAACTTTATATAATATTATTTTGATAATCTATAATAGAGTAATTGAAGGTTTGATATTATTGGTTTCTGTTTAATCAAAAATTAATACTACTTTTCGATTCTATAATAGTATAAGAAGAAGTTCCTTTTTATATTTTCAAAATATATCTTCGATATTTAATAATGCTAAACATTCTTGTATCAATCGGAAACCTTTAGATCTGGTATCGAAATATAATATCAAATACTTCAAAAAGGGATCTGATAATTGATATTTAGAATATTTTGTATATTCCAATTTTAATCAATTAGAGTTACCTTCTAGGATTTTTTTATCGATATATTCTATTTCGTTTGAGAGTTTTATCTTGTCCTTTTTTTTTTTATATATATCGTTAACCAGAACAAGAATTTCGGATTTGACATTGATTAGTTTCTCCTAGGCATTACTTTCTACTCTAAATTCTTTCAAATTGAAGTGAATACTATTAGCAGCAAAATATTTCTGAAATCCTTCTAGTTCTGAATCTTCAATATTGTCAAATATATCTTCGATATCAAAGTCAAAACCAATTCGAACAATATTTGTACTAAACTTTACAGAATTTAAAATCATTTTAAAATTTGGAATACCAATCAAGAGTTCTAGGAAATGATTTTTAACGAATTCTTCAAATTTCCCTTCACTTTTGATAACATTTAAGACTTTTAGGAGATCACCAATACAATCTTTAAGATTTGTATTATTTATTCTTTTCCCGATTTTTCAAGGCCAATTTTTATAATATTTGTTTTACATTTTGGTTCAATCGTTTAGCAACTGGTTTTATTAATATTATTATCATCAATAACCTATACAATTTGTTCATTTCCTTTGTATTCAAAATCGATCTTTTCTGCAAATAGATATAATATCCCTAATAATAATAAATCTTTAATATTATTCAAAACAAAGATATCGATAATATTCTTAATTCCTTCAAAATTGATTTCTACATCTTCAATCAATCTATATAAAATAATAATACTTTCATTAAGAATAATCATTATTACTTTATATTCGTATATTATGAATCCCAATTCTTTTACAACTTCCAAACTCATTATATTGATTATTAATCCCGAATCGATAATACTATTAATCTTAATATTCTTATCTATAAGGGTTACAATAATAATAAATATATTATATATTTCTTTTGATTGATAATTAAAGAAAACATTTAAATAATTAATAGCTATTAAAACTATTGCAGCTTTTTCAATAAGAATTTCTGAATTTCTGAAAAGCTCTCTTCGTTCTTCGATATCTATAATTAATACTTTTTTGAAAGTTTGTTTAAAAAGATTTAATATATATATAAAAGCAATCCCAATTATTATCAGGATTTCGATTCTGCAAATCCATTCTAAGATTTTTGTTAGGGATTCTGTAGTATAAATAATAATTAATACTTACTTCTTTATTTTTGAGGATCTAATATAAAAGTTGGATGTTTTATCCTTTTGCATTATACTATTCTCATCAGGTTCAGGAAGGTTCTCCCTTCCTTGAGATTCTTCTACTTCGTCTTCTTCACTTTTGTCAATATTTATGGTTTCACCTTTATTAGAGAATTCTTTTTCTAGCCTCTCCCTTTCAATTTGATCTATTATTCTGAACAATACCTTTCAAGAAATACTTAACGATTTTTAGGGTTTATCAATTCCGCTTTATCCTATCGATTTGGACTTTTTAAATAATCAATTTTATAACCTTAAAACTTCTTTAAACTAGATAATTACATTGATATTGATAATTTCCCCTTTTTAATAATTAACATTATTTACAAATATATCCCTTATAATTTCGATATTAAAGATTCTAAAATTCGATAAACCATCCTCAGTATTGAATTTCTCCAATCGCTTTTCTTACTAACCAAACCTATAAGTTTTTGTATATATTTCAATTTGATAATTCTCTAGGGAATTCTTTTATTTAAAGATTGGGGAAGGATTAGGATATCCTTTAGAATCAAATATGAAGATTCTATATTCGTTATAATAACATAATCCAACATTAATATCATCGATCTTTTTAGGGCAATTTTATTTCATAATATGATTATCATTGTGAGAAAATCTTCCAAAACAATAATAATAGAGATAATTCTTTTTATAAGCTTTATTTATATCAAAAAGAATTCCCTTTTGTTTATCCTGAATAAAATAGTTATTGTATTTCGTATTGCTTCTTCGATGAATAATTTAATATTGTAATAACGAAAACGATAATTTTGAGTCCCTTGTACCTTTGATTTTCACCCTTAAATGATTCATATTGAATTTATTCAAAAGATCAATGATTTCATTTATAATGTTCTTTATCTTTTATCCTTGAGAATAAGGCTTTGTATTAGTATTGAAGACAAATAAGGTTTTCATATATTTATATATGACCTGGGAAACAATAGTCTAATGAAACTTAGATCTTTCGTAAATTCGGGCAATAGAATCCTCAGAAAAGCATCATTTATAGGCTTCGTTTATTATTCTCTTGAAGTTCATAGAAGCAGGATTATCGAGGTCAATTTTAAACTATTTAATAATCTTCTTTTTCATTTGGGTATATAGATTATACAGGAATATCCTTTCAGTTTTGAATTCGGTGATTATATAATTGTTAATAAGTTGAATAGCCGAAAATATGAATTTGATAATATAATCTTTTACTATTGTTGGATTTGTATTATAATCCTTTTTATTCTTGTTGTATTGATTGTTAACAAATTGATCAAAAAAGTTTTGAATATCTATTATTTATTGGGTATTATAATTGCAAAAGTATCGAAGTAATATTGATTTCAATTCTTTTTTTCAATTATATTTAATAAGATTATATTCCGATATAAGTTTGATTTGGATAGTAGTAGTATAATTGTAGTATTAAGAAAATCGAATTTGTATTTCCTTATCGGATATATTGTAATCAATTTATAAGGTATTCCAAATTGTAAGGAAATCAGATATATCGATTCCGTTGAAAATAGGGGTAGCGGTATTCCTAATGTATAATATAATAGGGAATATATATATATGATCCTTAGTACGAATAGCAAATGGAATTTTTGATGGATTTTGCTGTTGTTGGTTTATTTCTTTTTCTTTTTTGGTTTTCTTTGTTTTTTCTTTTTTTTTAATAGGATTTCTGTTACCATCAATAGAGAGTTCTTTGATGGATTCAAAAGGATTAATAATTGAAACAATAATATTATCCTTTAATCCTTGAAAAACATTTTGTAGAAAATTCAATTTTATAAACAAATCAAAATTATCCATTATATTATCATAACTTGATTGAAAAATATCCGATTTGTTAAAGTCTAATTCAATATTTGATTTTCGATAACTTTCAATATTTATAATTTTTTTTTGATAAATTTTCAAAAGAAAAAAAAAGATATATATAATCCTTTCTAGGATTTTCCTTTTTCCAAAAGAATACATGAATCTCAAATTCTTTAGTTAAGAGTTTTTTAAAATATATCTTAAATTTTTGATTGCCGATATCAAGGATAGTAATTTAATGTATTATACCCAATCCTTCCTATTACTCCAATATACATTTAGGTATTCAAATAGCTCTAAAAATATATAAAACATTCAAGATCTTTCAATATAATTAATCACATTTAATCAAGATCATTCTCGGGATTGGAGTTTTCTTGCTCACAAAAATAAATAATTCGTTTGCAAATAAAGATTCCATTATATTTGGAATTCTAATACACTTTTAGTATTACTAATTGCATCCCCAAATAGGATTTTCATCAATATATTCCTCTCAAAATAGAAAATAAAATAATAATTCTGCTGAAAAATAACTTGTCTTCGATATAATGGATAAGTACAAATAAAGAAGCTTCGATAATCAAAACTTTCTTATTTAGAATTTGGTAATCCTATATTTTTGAAAAGATTATTCTTTCAAGATCAATTCTATCTCTTTATCTACAAATTGCTAATTCTATTTTCTTTTCAATTATAGTTTTTTTACAAATATATTTATATAATATAAACCATACAATTCGAATCCAGTATAGATCATTATTATGAAAAAGATAGATCGAAATATATATATCCCGATAATATATTGCAAAAGGAAATGGGAATTGGAATTGATCAGATTATATTGTAAAAACTTTAAATAGTAAAACTAATAGATTTAGATAATAATTTGGATTATACATAAATGGAATACAAAAAGATTAATAAAAACGATTGATTTCTTTCAAGGAAAAAGGAGCAGAACTTTTTTTTATATCTAACTACAAAGAGTCATATAACCATATAACTACGAACTAGCTACATGTTAGGCCTTGATATCCCAACTTTCTCACAATAATATAAAAAGGAATTATATTTACATATTAATCTAAAATATATTATTATAATTCTTTTCTTTATAGATAATATTCAAATCATTTATTATAAGAAAAACGAATTAATTATTATAAAAATTATTGAAGAAATCAAAGTTATATATAAGCTATAAGATCTAAGAAATATTAAATGATTTTTAGATATATATATACTCTATAATCAATTCAAGAAAAAGCTATAGTTAATTTATAATATATATATTGAAAAGATTGTTAAGAAATTCAAAGCAATAAACAGGATAATAAGTACATTATTTCCGATAATGATATTTCGGAAAAATCAGGGTTAAGTTTTTATATATATTATAAAAATATATCAAGAGAAAATAAGCTCAATATTATATATTATAATTATTATAAAAGCGGATATATTATTCATTGCTTTATAATTGAATTATTATTTGATCAATCCATTAAACGATTATATGAAAACTATCGATCATTGTTTATAATATCTATAAAATATAAAATATCTTGTAATCTAATATAATGATAATCAAATACTATAACTTCTCGTTTTCTCAGATACTTCTTTTGTAAATGATCCAAATATTTGTTAATCATTTCAAGGGTATATTATATCCCTTTTCGATAATTTAATTATATAGAAAACATTCAAATAAAATATCATAATCACTTCAATTACCGAAATAAAACTTTTCAGAATCGAATATATATCAAAAAATACTATAACAATTCTATATTTCTTAAAAAAGATTGATTTAGTAATAAAAGAATCTATAATGATTTTCTATAATAATTAGTAAACAATTAGATTAGTAATTGATGAGAATAAACAGATCACTACAAAACTATATTATATCGATATTCAAAATATATAATTATATTAAGAATATTCAAAAAAGAACTTTTATATAATCTATTTATCGATTATCAATATAATAATTAATAGGTTCATTAAGAACTTTATAAAACAAAAGTTCGAATACTTTCGATCCTTTTTTAATCTATTGTGAAAGAGGTAGGTCGAGATACATGCGTCCCGATAGCACGCTGCAAGAGGAAATGGGAATTGGAATTGATCAGATTATATTGTAAAAGCTTCAAGTAGTAAAACTAATAGATTTAAATAATGGTTTGAGTTATATACAAATGGAATACAAAAAGACTAATGGAAAACGATTGATTTCTTTCAAGAAAAAGGGAATAGAATCTTCTTTTATATTTAATTATAAAAAGTTATATAATTATATAACTACAAATTAGTTATATATTAAACCTTGATATCCCAATTTTCTTATACCCTTCCCCTTCCTAGAATATATATTCTATTTGATCTTAAAATAACTATAAAAGGTAAAAACCAAAAAGATCAAAAGACAATTAGATTAAAAAAAATCAATTAAAGTATTAGCAAATTAGGGTGGTAAACAATTTTTAAGATTATCTTAAAAAAATAATATATTTCAAATTTTTATTGATCCAAATTTACTTCTATCGTTTTTTTATCAAATTTAATAGAAGTTTCAAATTCCTGAAAAACATCTTCATTGTCCTTTTTATCTTTAATCTTTTTTGAATATTTAATCAAACATTTTACAATAAACTTTATATTTATAATCAAACTTTTTGATAATTCCTGAATACAATTTGAATAATGAATAAAGATTTTTGGTATTACAGACTTTTATTCAGCATTGAAGAAATAATCCTTTTTTTTATTATTAGATTTTGCAAAAGATTTTTTTATTAGAAAACGATTTATCTATTCTTTATTTGATTTATAATCCATATTAGGGATTAAAGTAATACTTTGTATTCCAGAAGATCCAGCTAGAAATAGATTGGATAATATTATAGATTGATTCTGAATCGATTCTTATCTTATAATTTCTTTTTCCTTTTCAATAAACTTTTTTGATATAGATTAAAATTTCCTAATAAAAGATTCTTTACCAATTAGATTCATAATTTCCCAATTATCAGCGTTTTCCCTATCAAGGAATTCATTATCTTCAAAATCTTTATCACAAAAAGCTTTTTGTTTTTATAAAAATATATTATAATCTACAAATAATAATCGATTTCTTCATTGTTTTTCTTCATTTTGAAATACTTCAAATTGAATGGTCAGATCTATTATTGCAAGATTATACTATTGTTTATATCAAAGTTTGAATTTATTATTGTTGATTTCGAATAATCTATTTATTATTCCTTTTATAATATTAGAATTCTAAAATAAATATCCTAAAAAAATTATAAAAAGATAATTTTATAAAACAAAATTGATATTAAAAAAAAAAGATCAAAGAATATAAAAACCTTCTTCATTAAATTTGTTTAATTCAAAAAAAACAATCTAATTTTGAAAAGATCTCTAAAGGTTTTCATAAAAGTTATTGTTTTTTATATTCTTTTTGTCCGAAGTTATAATTAAATAAGAAATCAATATTAAAATCGATCTACAGAATCCAAAAGAATCGATATATCTCAAAATGATATCTAATCGAATTACAATTACTCGGGATTCAGATCTAATCAAAATCCTTCAACGAAACTGATTCTCTCATTCGGTCTTTTAGAAAGTTTTCCTTTTTATTGTTTAATCAAAATTATATTATAATTAATAAATGAAAGAATATTTCTTTAAAAGTTTCTGAATTAAATTATTATTGTTATTTAATTTATAAAAAGTAAGGATTTGATATTCTTTATAAAAGCTTTTAATCGATTCCTTTGATTTAAGAAGGTCGATTATAATAATTACTCTTTTTGAAGTTTCTTTTTATTTATTCTTGAAAATTAAATAGAAAAGATTAGAAAAGGAATAATAAAGATTAAATTTCTTATTACAATTAGGAAAACATAATATAGACAAAGGTATTGATATAAAGTAGAATTTTTTATCCTTTCGAATATAAATAATAGTATACTATAAAACAGGATTATATTTTAAAAGGAATTGAATGATCGAAAAGTAATAATTTAAGAGCAAATCTTTTTTAAAGACTCTATAGAAATGCTATTTATAAATAACAAGAATATCTTTACAAATATTTTACAAATCGAATCTATTTTTTTGTTCGAAAATATATTGAAATGAAGGGATATACAGGGTAAATCGGTTTTCAAAGGATTCTTTGTTTGATGGTTTTAGTAAAAGAAGATTATCTTTAAAAGTTTTATTAGAATTAGAGGAATAGAAGTTTTCTATTGAATTGAATCGATTGGGATTGAGGGTTTGCTTTGATTATTCTAGAGTCAAAAACTGATGCAAACAGAACTAAGGGTAGAATGCCTTTATCAATCTCATTTCGTCAATGTACTTTCGGTTCCTGATAATAGTAATCAATCTGTTTTGTAGTTCTTTGGCCGAAATATACTTCGATTTTAGATCGAGAAGCTTTGCCAGGGTATATAAATGATATATATATGGAGTATCCATAATGATTTGCTCTTTCAATGATACAACAATTTTCTATTTTACTTAATCAGCAATATATTTATTGTTCATTAAAGAATACTATCCTTTTTCAAATTGGTAATCTAAATCGCAAAAATAGTTTTTCAGTTCTTGTAAAGAATTTAAAACTGTTTTAAAATTATCAGAAATTGAATCATTATTGTCTGAAATAAATTCAGTATTATAATCAATTGTATGATAATGAAATACGAATCTATCCAAAATAGATAAATAAAAAGAGGCTTTTTTCGAAAGATCAAAATAATAACTTTTCTTTTCCTATTTATCGATATTTACAATTATAAACTCCGAAATTGATATAATCGCTTAGAAATAGAGAAATCGACGTATATAAGAGATATCTGATATAACAATTACTTTCAATCGTTCTTTAGCATTAAGTTTCTTTTCATTATTATTATTATTGAAGGGTACTGGGGCAATTTCTACAGCAATCATTTTGCAGATAAGCTTATTTTTTATTAAGTTTCGAAGGAATTTTCGCTTTTACAATATTCTTTTAGAAATCCGAAATTATCAAAAATAAATCTACAGATTTTAAGGACAGGATTTTATATAAGGTTGTAAAAAAGAGATATCCAATCTTTCTTATTCTTCATATTGGCTTTTATAATAAACTTATATATAATACAGAAATCTGTAGGGCTATACTTTTTGGTTCTCTTACCTTTCTTTTATATAAGATATTCAATTATATATCCATTCAAAAACTTTACAAGAACTTGAGGATTGAAATGAAAAATATAATAGATTATATCCGTTTTTATTGAAACATTATTTAAATTTATATCTTCCGATTAGAAATAGATAAGAACTTTTCCTTAAACGATTATCCAAATTCTTTCAAGATTTTTAAGACCTTCTTTAATTCTATTACAGTATTATTCAACAAATTGAATTGTATTATTGTTCTTAACAAAATAATCGGTTTTGAAAAGACCAATTATTTTATAAAGTTTTTAACCTTCAATTTGATCTTTTATTTCATTTGCAAAATCTTCAATAAGATTAATAATATTTATAAAATAATTAAACCATTATTCAAGAATATTATATTTTTTTTTAACTTCAAAAGTTTCAATAAATATAAATATTTTGATTTCATTATTAAAGGAATGATTTTTATATTGAATAAGAAAAGGGATATTATTACTAATAAAACAGAAGATTATAACCTAACTAAATCCTTTTTTAGATATTATATCAAAACTTAAATAAAAGTTTATATAAATAATAAAATAAGTACAAATAAAAAATTAATAATTTCAAATCAAGTTATTAAAAAGAATAGATTTTAAAAAGAAAATATTGAATTATTCAAATACTATTTAGGAATTGTTCGCAAATTGTTCAAAAGCGAAATCGATAATATAATAAGTTTTTTCAAAAAGGATTCAAATATTCTTCCTTTTTTTATAATTATAAAGCTTTTCTTATCGAATTTTTTAATTAATAATTAGAAATTTATAATAATAATTCTTTTTCGATTTATTATATTTGCTTTTTTTCTTTTGGTTTTATATTGTTTTATAATTGGGCAAAGAATAATCTTTAGTTGTTTATTATCTTTTATTTGAAAGGCTATAGATATTTAAAAATTTAGTTCTTTTGATTTATTTATTTATACAAATCCTTAGAATTGTTATTTACAAAAAGATCTGAATATAAAATATATTTTTTGAGATAAATATCTATATAGATTCCATCAAACAAAGTACTATTTATTTCTTCAAAAATATATATAAAAAGACCCTCCAATTTTTTTATTATTTTGTAAGATCTGTATCATTTGAAAGTAAGTTTTATATTACAAGATATATCGATTTTTGATCAAGAATTGTAGTATAGAATTATATCTCCAATTTGAATATTCTTATCCAATATTTTGTGATCGAAATTATATCGAAATTTACTATCTTCCTTATAGCATTGTTTGTAAAGAATTGCTTTTTCAATATTTTCATTTAATATTTTTAATTATTATACTCTAATAATCAATAAATCTTCCTGAGTTCGTATACTTTCCTAATCAAAGATCCTCCAAATCGTATATATAATTTCAAAAAATAATACAGCTTTTTATCCATAAATCAATTCAAACAGTATTTTGTTTATCGATTTATAAATTAAAATGTAATCAATAAATAATACTATTTCCAATTATTCAAATTATCTATACCTTTCTTATAATAAACAGAAAAATGCTTTTGTAATAGGATAATAACCTTTTTCCATTATTCCATTGATTTATAGATGATAAATTGATATCTTGATTTTATCAATTCTATACTTTTTGTAATAAACAAATACAATACTTTTGTTTTCAGATCCTTTATTTATAATGATTTCTCTAAAAAAACCATAACAATAAACTACTTTATAAAGGAATTTGGTAATCGTTTCTGAAATAATATTCCGTAAAGTTTTAGCTTTCACCCAACCATTCAGATCTTCTTGTAAAACAACGAAGCATTTGAATCTATAATTATCAAATATTTTTGTAATATCCATATCAATTTTACACCAAATACTTGAAATCCAAATAGCAATTATTGATTCATTTATTTATTTGGACAATCTGAATTGGCAAATGGAACAAAAAGTCATCTAATTTTTTATATCCTTGTATATCCCATTTTATCAATAATAACTATATATTTTAGTATACAATAATTCTAAATCCTTATAATTCAATTCTTTATATATTCAAACCATAATTTTTGCCTTTTCGATTAGATCGTTATTTATCATTATATAAACAGAAAATAATCCATCTCCCCGGATTCTGAATAGATAGTAATCCTTTATATAGAAATTGAGAATTTCCTTTTTGAAAATTTACCAATCCTTCATTGATATATTTTTAGGTCTCCATAATATAATAATATATTAAACAATCATTTGTATTCTTTCATTTCCGTTTTCCAAAATTTAAAATGATCTTAAAATTTTGAAGTCATTTATATTTATTATTGGATCTATCCATAATGAATTTAGATTTACAATAATCGAATCATCAATATCTTCTTTATATTCTTCATTAATATCGTTTGAAGCAATTCATAATTATTGTAACAAGATATCTACAACAATATTTTTATTTCCAAGAATATATTTAATATCAAAATCAAAAAGTTTGATTCAAATAATCCATTTTATAATTAAAATATTAAATAGATTTGTAATTGCTTTATTTAATTAAGTTATAAATATATTCGCATCAATTTCTAAAAGGAAATAAATATTATAAAGATCTTTTTTATATTTTTATAAAACTTTGAGTACTCCTTTATATTCTCTTTTAATAACATTATAATTCTGTTTAATATAATTCTATATATTATTCTTATATTTAACAACAATACAAAACTTATTATTGTATATTTGATCTAAAACAGCTCCTCATCCTATCAAACTAGTATCGATAACAAATATAATAATTCCAATTCCAAATAAGTAAATCAATGAAAGAAGGATTAAAACCGAAATTAATTTGTCTTTCAGCAAAATTATTATAATATTATAATTAATGATTTAAATGAATTCTATATTTTTCTTTAATAATATATAAAGAAACTCTATAATAATGACGAAATTCTTTATCCAAAATTGATAAAAGATATATATTCTAAAAAACATTTTAATTTTATAATTATTCAAATAAGATGGTTATTCAAATATCTTAATGATTTTGATAGTATCAGGATTTCTTTCTTTAGAATTGATATAATAATCTATAATTCGGATTTTATTATAATATTATTTGGATTTGATATCGATAATATATTCTGTATATTCAATACATTCCATTATAACATCCAGATTTTTCAAATGCTTAATAACAAACTTTCTTAATCCAGATTCAATTTCAATTTCATTGTATCGAATTCTGAGATCCTTAACTTCAATATCATCCAAATAAAGTATAATAATATCAGATATAATATTCTATAATATCCTTAATATAATCCTTACAAATTGAACGATCGAATTAATAATCCCTTATAATAGAATAATAAATCTTATTAGATCAAAAAGAATTATAATAATAATGATATCTTTACTCTTTTTATCTAAAGGTATTTGATTATATCTAAAGAAGAAATCAATCAAGGATATTAATGAATATTCAATTATTTATTTAACAAATTCCTTTAAATTTAAAGGTATATTTGTATTTTATAGAATTACAATATTTGCTTTTGTTATTGTAATAACAATATAGTATTTATCAATTTTGCTTTTCTTAATTAAATATTAAAGATTTCAATATAATCCTTTTTCTTTCTTTAATATATCTCATTTGATATAATCTTTTATTATTTCGATAATTATTAATAAAAGGGCTTTAAAGAATACGAAATTAGAAGTTTGTTAGATTTTATATAATATTATCTTAATAATTTATAATAGAGTAATTGAAGATTTGATATTGTTGGTTTTTGTTCAATTAAAAATTAATGTTGCTTTTCGATTTTGTAGTAATACAAAGAGAAGTTCTTTTTTATATTTCTAAAGTATATTTTCGATATTTAATAATGTTAAATGTTCTTGTATCAATTGGAAGCCTTTAGGTTTGGTATCGAAATATAATATCAAATATTTCGAAAAAAAATCTGATGATTAATATTTAAAATGTTTTGTATATTTCAATTTTAATCAATTAAGATTATCTTTTGGGATTTCTTTATTAATATATTCTATTTCGTTTAAGGATTTTATTTTATCCTTCCCCCTTCTATATATATTATCAATCAAAACAAGAATTTCGGATTTGATATTAATTAATTTCTTCCAGGCATTGTTTTCTACCCTAAGTTTTTTCAAATCGAGATAAATATTATTAACAATAAAGTATTCCTAAAATCCCTTTAATTTTGAATCCTCAATATTGTTAAATATATCTTCAATATCAAAATCAAAGCTAATTCGAATAGTATCTGTACTAAACTTTACAGAATTTAAGATTATCTTAAAATTTGGAATATTAATTAGGAATTCTGGGAAATGGTTTTTAACGAATTCTTCAAATTTCCCTTCACTCTTAATAATATCTAGGATTTTTGAGAGGTCACTGATACAATCCCTAGAATTTATACTATCTATTCTTTTCCTGATTTTTCAAAACCAACCTTTATAATATTTACTTTACATTTTGATTCAATTATTCAATAATCAATTCTATTAATACCATTATTATTAATAATCTATATAACTTATTCATTTCCTTTATATTCAAAATCGATCTTTTTTACAAACAAATATAATATCTTTAATAGTAATAAATCTTTAATATTATTCAAGACAAAGATATTGATAATGTTTTTAATTCCTTCAAAATTGATTTCTATATTTTCAATCAATTTATATAAAATAATGATACTTTCATCAAAAGTAATTATTATCGCTTTATATTCGTATATTGTAAATCCCAATTCTCTTGTAACTTCCAGATTCATTATATTGATTATCGATTCCGAATCGATAATACCATTAATCTTGATATTCTTATCTACAAGAATTATAATGATAATAGATATATTATATATTTCTTTTGATTAATAATTAAAAAAGATATTTAAATAATTAATAACTATTAAAATTATTGCAGCTTTTTCGATAGGGATTTCTGAATTTCTGAAAAGTTTTTTTCGTTTTTCAATATCTACGATTGATATTTTTTTGAAAGTTTGTTTAAGAAAATCTGATATATATATAAAGATAATCCCAATTATTATCGGGATTTCGATTTTGCAAATCTATTTCAAGATTTTCATCGGGGATTCTATAGTATAAGCAATGATTAATACTTACTTTTTTATTCTTGAAGATTTAATACAAAAATTGGATATTCTATTTTCTCGCATTATACTATTTTTATCGGATTTAGAAAGGCTTTCCCCTTTTTGAGATTCTTTTGTTTCATCTTTTTCGTTTTTGTTAATATCCATAGTTTTATTTTTATTGGAAAATTCTTTTTCTAATCTTTCTTTTTCAATTTGATTCATTATTTTGAATAATACCTTTTAAGAAATGCTTAATGATTTTTAGAATTTATCAATTCCATTTTATCTTATCGATTTAGACTTTTTAGATGATCGGTTTTATAACCTTAAGGCTTCTTTAGGTTAGATAATTATATTGATATTGATAATTTCTCTTTTTTGATAATTGATATTATTTATAAATGCATCTTTTACGATTTCAATACTAAAGATTCCGAGATTCAGCGAATCATCTTTAATATTGGATTTCTTCAATCGCTTTTTTTATTAACCAAATCTATAAATTTTTGTATACATTTCAATCTGATAATTCTTTAAAGAGTTCTTTTGCTTAAAGATTGGGGAAGGGTTGGGATATCCTTTGGAATCAAATATGAAGACTTTGTATTCATTATAATGATACAATCCAGTATTAATATCATCGATCTTTTTGGGGCGATTTTGTTTTATAGTATAATTATCATTGTAAAGAAGTTTTCCAAAACAATAATAACAAAGATAATCCTTTTTATAAACTTCATTCACATCAAAAAGAATTCCTTTTTGTTTATTTTGAATAAAATAATCATTATATTTTGTATTACCTCTTCAATGAATAGTTTGATATTATAATAACGAGAAAAATAACTTCGAGTCCCTTGTACCTTTGACTTTCATTTTTAAATAATTTATACTGAATTTATCTAAAAAATTAATGATTTCATCTATAATATCCTTTATCTCTTATTCTTGAAAATAAGATTTTGTATTGATATTAGAAATAAATAAAATTTTTATATATTCATATACAATTTGGGAAACAATAGTTTGATAAGATTTAAATCTTTTGTAAATTCAAACAATAGAATCCTTAGAAAAATATTATTTGTAGACTTCATTTATTATTCTCTTGAAATTCATAGAAGCAGAATTATCGAGATCAACTTTAAATTGTTTAATAATCTTTTTTCTCATTTGGATATATAGATTATACAAGAACATCCTTTTAGTTTCGAATTCGATAATTATATGATTATCAATGAATTGAGTAACTGAAAACACAAATTTAATAATATAATCTTTTATTATTATTAGATTTGTATTATAATCCCCTTCATTCTTGTTATATTAATTATTAACAAATTGATCAAGAAAGTTTTGGATATCTGTCATTTATTGGATATCGTAATCGCAAAAGTATCGGAGTAATATTGATTTCAATCTTTCTTTCCAATTATATCTAATAGGATTATATTCCGGTATAAATTTGATTTGAACAATAATAATATAATTGCAATATCAAAGAAATCGAATTCGCATTTCCTTATCGGATATATTATAATCAACTTATAAGGCATCCCAAATTATAAAGAAATCAAATATATCGATCTTATTGAAAATAAAGACAATAATACTTTTAATATATAATATAATAAAGAATATATATATATAATCCTTAATACAAACAGCAAATAGAATTTTTGATAGATTTTGTTATTATTGATTTACTTTTTTTCTTTTTTGGTTTTCTTTATTTTTTCTTCTTTTTTAATAGGATTTCTGTTATTATTAATAGAAAATTCTTCAATGGATTCAAAAGGATCGACAATTGAAATAATAATACTATCCTTTGATCTTTGAAGAATATCTTACAAAAGATTCAATTTTATAGATAAATCAAAGTTATCCATTATATTATTATGATTTGATTGAAAAGTATTCGATTCGTTAGAATCTGATTCAATATTTGATTCTCGATAACTTTCAGTATTTATAATTTTCCCTTAATAAATCTCCAAAAGAAAAGGAAAAGTATATATAATCCTTCCCAGGGTTTTCCTTTTTTCAAAGGAATATATAAATTTCAAACCCTTCAATTAAAAGTTTTTTAAAATATATCTTAAATTTTTAATTGTTAATATCAAGGATAGTAATTTAGTATATTATATTCAATCCTTTTTATTACTTCAATATACATTTAAGCATTTAAATAATTCTAAAGGTATATAAAACATTCAAGATCCTTCAATATGATTGATTGTATTCAATCAAAATCGTTCTCAGGATTGGAGTTTTCTTATTTATAGAAATAAATAATTTATTTACAAATAGGGATTCCATTATATTTAGAGTTCTAATATATTCTTGATATTATTAATTACATTCCCAAATAGGATCTTCATTGATATATTCCTTTCAAAATGGAAAATAGAATAATAGTTTTATTGAAAAATAATTTGTTTTCAATATAATGGATAAATATAAATAAAGAAACTTTGATAATCAAAACTTCCTTATTCAAAGCTTAACAATCCTATATTTTTGAAAAAGTTATTCTTTCAAGATCAATCCCATCCCTCTATCTACAAATTGCTAATTCTATTTTCTTTTCAATCATGATTTCCTCGCAAACATATTTATATAATATAAATCATACAATTCGAATCTGATATAAATCATCATTATGAAAAAGATAAATCGAGATATATATATCCCAATAATATATTGCAAAGGGAAATAGAAATTGAAACTAATCAGATTATATTATAAAAATTTCAAATAATAAAACTAATAGATTTAAATAATGATTTGAATTGTACACAAATGAAATACAAAAAGATTAATAGAAAACGATTGATTTCTTTCAAGGAGAGGGGAGCAAAGCCCTCTCTTATATCTAATTACAAAGAGTCATATAACCATATGACTACAAACTAGCTATGTGTTAGGCCTTGATATCCCAACTTTCTCACACTATAAGATATAAATAATAGGATTATAAAATTTGAATAATGATAATCTGGATTATAAAATTTGAATAACAATAATCTAAAGTTTGTAATTCTTCTTTTTGGTATAAATGAAATAAATCCTATTTGGTATTCCAAATCATTATATTTTTCTATAATGCATTTCAATTTGTATATTTTATATTCATTAGAAAACAAAGAATAATCAAAGCCAGTCACTTTTCCATTCTTTACTTTCCTATTCTTAAAAAAGAATAAACTTTTTTCTAAATTCAATAATTTGAAGTTCAAATAAAAAAGCTTTAAGATTATCCGTAATAATCAATGAACAAAGAATAACTAAAATAATCGAAATTATTAATACTATTGATATTATAAGAATCAAAGGATTATCCCTTCTTTCCCTTTTCTTCGGATATATTATTTTTTTCTTTTTTCTTTTCTTTTTTATTACTTTTTCTCTTTTATTTTTATTATTGTTTTTCGAAATCATAATATATTTCTTCTATTTAGTTTTTCGAGGATTCTAATAAGTAATATAACGAGGAGAAAAGAAACAATGATATAGAAACGAAGAAACAATTTCTTTTTTCTTTTCGATCTCCAATATCATCTTTATTACAATTCTATATCCCTATTTGGATTATATAATCAACGATCAATATATTATAAAAATAAGGAATGAACAAAGAACTTATTTTCGAATTTTGCTGATAAACAATGATATAGTAATCTATCAAAGAATAAAGGAAAACCGGTAAGGGAGTATACGAATGAGTATTATAATTCTAATATTAATAATTATTCGATTTAAAAAAATCAATAAAGTATTCATTATAGAAATTATATCTTCCAATAATTAACGATTTTATATATCGAATATATGGATAATTATTCTTTTCTTTATAATTTCCTTTATCTTTTATTTTAATTAAAGAATTAATAATTTTCAATAATCTTTTTTTTCTTTTTTCTTTATTTAATTTATTATCCGAAAAACTTAATATTAAAGAATCGAATGAATCATTATTATTAAATAAAGAAATCCTTCCTTTTTTCTTTTCTTTATTAAACAATCTTTACCTTAATAATTATAATTATAGGATTAATAAAACCTTTTAATTATATAATAGGATTCAAGAATGAAATCTACCTTCAAATTATTATTTGAATTTATAATAAGCAATTGATCATAATGAATAATTGTGAGAATCACAGCAAAGAATCGGTTAATATTCGAATAACAATAAGTTCGGGTTTAGAATCAAAATTTTTCATTACTTTCTTTTTAATGGTATTGAAGAATTCCTTTCTATATAGATGAAAACTCTTCAAACTAGCGTACAATTCGGCCCGCTTTCGGCTAGCCCTAGTTTCGTAGTTGAGGTTCGTAACAATAATAGTTCTTTCGATAGAGAGGAGTAGTTTTTGAAATAGATAATTATATATCATTTTAGAAGCAGATTTAATTAAACTATATTCTCAAAGATTGATATTTTGATTCGTTATCTATATTAGATTTATTAATTCTCTTTATTCGATTTGTTAATCCTTCGAAGGAGTATTGGGATCTTTTTTTGTATTCAATTCTTTCAAAACTTTCTTTTTAATTATTGTTTATTTAATACAATTAAAATTTATTTATTTAGTCTTTTTAGACCCCGAAATCTTAAATATAATAATGATCAATAAAAACTTGATTAAAACAAAAACAAAAATACAAAAAAAAGATTTATATACTTTTAAAAATTTATTCATTTTATTTCGTTATTATAATCAATATATTATAATCTAGTAATTATATATATTTTCAATTGCTATATTGCAGGATTAATCATTCTTTTACATTCTTTTAATAAAAAACTTTCTTTTTATTATTCAAAATCTTGATTTCGAAGAATATTGTAGATGGTAAGCCGAAGATCAAGAGAAATTTGTGATTTATATATAATCAAATTCTTTTTTATTTCAAGGATATCAAAATCATTTCAAATTTATATATTATATTATTCCTTTATTAATATTTACTTATAATCGTTTTGTATATTTATTTATGAATTATATGAATTGCTATTTTCTATATCTTTCTATTTATTTCAGATCGCCTTTCGATTTGAGGAGTATATTATGGAAAACTCTATGATCCCTTATATCCTATGAAAGATTAAAGCGTATATTTTCCAATTAGAATAAAGGATCTTTTAATTTTTATCAATCTATTAATTGATAAAATGATCCTAATATACTAATAAACAAAGATCTAATCTAATTAAGATATATATCGACTAAATAATCATTCATTTGTTTTATATATATAGCTCTTGATTCATATAATCAAGGGCAAGTCATTCAATTCTTTTACTCTACTAATCACGTGTACCACCTATTCCCCGATCCCTGAAAGTGCTCTGTAATCATACTATCCCGTGATATAAATATAATTTGCTAAATTCTATTCTGATTTATAGATTGAAATTATAATTTATAAAGAATAAAGAATATCCTATTATTTCTGATATTAGATTATTGAAACATAAATCTGATTAACAATAATTATTCTAGTTAATTATTTTAATAAAAGTTAACGAATATATATTGTGAAAGAAGTAGGTCGAGATACGTGCGTCCTGATAATACGTTGCGAGGGGGAATGGGAATTGGAATTGATCAGATTATATTATAGAGGCTTCAAGTAGTAAAACTAGTAGATTTAGATAATGGTTTGGGTTGTATATAAATAGGGTACAAAAAGATTAATGGAAAGACAATTGATTTCAGTCAAGAAGAAGAGAGTAGAGTTTTCTTTTATATTTAATTACGAAGAGTTATGTGATCATATGACTACGAACTAGCTATGCATTAGGCCTTGATATCCCAACTTTCTTACAATATAAATACTATTTCAAAATAGAATCGATCCTCTCTGTTTGTTTATTTATTTATAAATAGAATATAAAAAAATATCTGAATAATACTTTTAATCTTTTAGAAAATTGAATTTAGAATTCTAATACAAATTGTATTCTCTTATCTGAAATTATATCACCCAGAAGATTATATAATATATAAACATAATCAATAAATATATTAATAATTCCTTTATTATCAAAGATTATATATCTATGAAATATTTTATTTTAATTAATTTATATATTATAATTAAAATATATATAAATATAAAATCAAAATATTTATAATTTAGCAAAGATGTAATATAATTAATTAAAATATCGGATCAAATTCTAAATAATATAAATAATAATTTGAGGAATCCTAAAGAAGATATTTTTAATGATTTTATATATATATAAAATTCATATATCTGAATATATATATATTTTTTTTGATATATTTATAATTATGAATAATCTCGAAAAACTAAATTGATTATTTTTATATATTTTAAATAATCTATTAATCCCTAAAAGTATATTCTATATATAATCTATATCTTCATTTTATTGTTTAATAATATTTATAGTTTTTTCTAATAAAAAATCATATTATTATAAATCCTACAATCTTGTATAATTATATATAAAATTCTCCTGAATTCTTTTGATCATTCTCTTATAAATAGATTCTCAATTGCAAAAATCAATTGTTTTGTTATATTTGATTTTAAATAAGCTATTTTGATAAATTTATTAATAAACTTTTCTTTCAATAATAATATCTAATTCATTATTATTAATAATATATCCTTTAAAAACTTTTTATATAAATCAATATCGAATTTATTAATAAATAAAATAATATATTCTGTTGGAAATGAGGCCATCATAGGATTAGAATTGAGGTCACGTGATCACAATGGTGTACAGATTATATTTGGGGATAACCTCAATTCTATTTCTATTAGAATTATAAATCTTTAGTTTAATCTATATAATCAACAATATTATTATTTTTTGTATCAAAAGTTAATAGGTTATAAGATCCGGTTGTATAGTAATGATTAGAAAGCAAAGCAAATCGAGAAAGGATTAATATAGTTAATAGGGGTAAAATAGAATGAAAATCAGAGTTTTTATATAATATTATCGAAATAGAATTGAAATACAATAATATAGTTTATAACTTATAATATTACAAGCTAAAATGAAGAGCAATCTGTATAATATTGATATAGAATTATAGTAGAGGTAAAAAGCAAGTTCGTATAGTTATAAGAAAATATATTATAATACGATTTTACGAATTTTCTTATTGTTTTATTTTTATATTTCTTTATTATCCTGAACTTATTTATTGTATATTTTTTAAAATTGTTTTAAAAATTTAAAGATTATTTTCGATATTTATCAAATAATAAAAAACCTTTATAATATCGGAATCAAATAATTCTTTGAAATTCGATCAAAACAATTATAAACGATAATTCAGATAAACAAAGATACAATTGAAAGGGAAAGAATGGTTTTATATAATTGATTAAATATTAAATGAATATATATAGATTATAGGATTCAATATAGTATTTGTTTATAAGATCAATAATCGTATATATTATAATATCGAATTGAAATCGGAATATTTAAAAAACAAAGTGAATATATTATTATATATTTGTATAATATTTAATAATAATAATAAAGTCTTTATCGACAAATATTCAATAGTATATATATTTTGGAGATATTTTAAATCAAAATATACTAGAGTCAATATAATCATAATTAATATATATATAATGATAATCCAGAAATTCAAATTCCAATCTGATATTTATCCTGATATAATTATTATCGAAATCTAGAATAAATTAAAAGAGTATAAAAGGAAATTAGGAATTGTAAACGAAAATTATCGATCAGTATATCAAAATATTACTTTTTTTTTAATTTTAATATGTAATCTTTCAATCAATTATTAAAGAGTAATGGATATATTGGATATCCAAATCAATTTTAGTATCGATAATAAGATTAAGCATTTGTAGATTAAGGAACTTTGTTTTAAGAATAGATCAAAATAAATGCAAATTGCGAAAGGATTTAGATACATTTTTCGACATTAAGAATCAGATTTCGAAATCCCAAATAATATTTGTGATTTATATTAAAAGGAAAATCATTATATATAAGATTGTTTGTATTTAATACAAACCAGTAAATTCCTTTATAATTATTTTTGTTATCAAAAAAGAAAGGGATCATTGAATCCGAAAAAGATCTATTTCAATAAAAAAGATCAAATATATTTTACTAATAATATTTTTAAATCAAACTTCGATATTGAAGATATAATAAAGGAAAATTGCAAGTTGATAAAAAAGATTATTAGTAAGGCTTTCTTTAGCAAATAGTATGCCAATATAAGCGTTTCTTTATATATATTTGATCAATCTTTATTATTTAGATTAATAGATTTTATTGTTAAACGAAGGATAAAAATTGATGGGGGAATAATGTATTGTTGTCATTAGGGTTTAATGGATATAATATATAAAAATGATCTTAAGATACTATCCTCAAATATATTATATATACCAAAATTAGAAGTAAATTTGTTGTCAAGAAAAAGAATCTGTAAAATAGGGCTGTAAAGGGAATTCAACTTTCATCATATATATTTCAAGAAGAACAATAAGAAAATCATTTGTATTAAAATGTAAAATGGAATGTATATAGTTTTATATATAATTAAAGGATACAAGGATATAGTTCTTTATTCGAGTATATATCAAAATGATCAGGAAAAAGGCTTTTCTTCAAAGATAATCGATAATATCAAAGGTATTAATAACGAATTAATATTTAAGGAGAAAAAGAGATATCTATTATAGTATCGAAGATTCAATTATTTAGGTCCAGATAAAATCAAGAATTTATATAAAGTATTTAATATAATCAAATTAATAAAGATCCTAATTGAATTAGATATTTATAAAGTATATATATTCATTAAAATGATCAATTATATTCTGAAGTAATTGAGTCTATATAAATCAAAGAGATTCGAATTTATATATTTCGATGTTGTAGGATTATTCCTAAAATCGATTCGAGGGAATCGTTATTTTATATTAATCATTAATAATTATATAAAAATAAATTGGATTATATTATTTAAATAAAAAGACAATATAATTCAAATATTGAAAACTTGGAAAAAGGAGATGAAATTGGTTATTGAAGAAAAGATCATTATAATTAGAATTGATAATATATTAGAACTTTTATAAGTTATTTATGAATAATCATTAGATATATAATCCGAAATTATAATAATTGTTTTTTTATATCAAAACAAATCTGTAGAATAGAATATAAGGATTGCAGAAATAGATATAAGAATAATACTAAAAGAAGCTGGATTATTATTAGAATTTTGGAATGAAATTGTAGAGTATAATGTTTATATCAGGAATTGTATTAATATTGATCCTGATATAAATAAAATAGATCAATTCTTTATAGAAGTTTTTATAAATATAATATCAAATATAGAAATATACAAAATCTAAAAGAGTAAATATTATATTTATATCAATCCCAAAATTATTTCGAAAAAGCAAAGATATAACAAATTGTAGGATATTTTGAAAATCGATATATTTTTAAAATATTTAAAAGTTACAAATAAATATATCAAAATATATTTTCCAAAACTAGATTATATATTTCGATCAAATAGAATAATTATAAATGAATTTTATTGAAAAGAGATTTGGATTTTAAATTAAGAAATTGTAAATCAGATCTATAAAGAATAAAGAATATAAAATCAAATCGAAGATTTTATAATAAATTAATAATAAACAAAGTATCTTTTCTATTCTCAATATTAAATATAATATCTATATCATTTTTATTTCAAATATTCTTTCTAATAGATATTATACTGAATTCAATGATTATATCAAATATCTCAATTGTCGAATTGAAATCAAATAAATTAAATATATTAATATTAATATATAATAAAAATAAAAATAATAATATCCAGAAAACAAAACAAGAATCTTCTTCCAAGGATATTTCAGATATCGAATCTATTATTCCAAAGATTTCAATCCAAGAATCAATTTCTACAAATCCTGAATCTATATTAAAAGCAAAATTTAAGATTATCTTAAATTTTGTTGATAAATTTATTTCAATAGAATCAAAAAGCAAAATAAATTCATAATTATTTGAGATCGAATAAAAGGATATAATGGATCTTGAAAACAAATCTTTAAGATATTTAATACAAAAACGAAAAAGAGATATAAAACAAAATTCTAAAGAAAAATGGGAAAATAAAATTATAAAGGTATTAATTATAATATCTATATAAACCAAAACTCAAGAAAATATAAAATATATTATAATTATAATTCTAATTATTTATAAAATAAACCTTTATATCAAAAACAAGATCATTTTAGATTTCATAATTTCGTTAATAGATACAAATAATATAAAAAATGTAATATATTTGACCAAAGAAATTCTAGGAATCAAAATACCAAGAACTTATAAAAAAACAATATCGGATCGAGAATACTTTGAAAAATGAAAAAAAATTATCCAAAAGGAAATTATATTTTTGATTCAAAATAATATTTGAGAAGAATATATACTCTTTAAAAAAAGTAATTTGGTTTTGATAAAATAAATATTTATAATTAAGATTAAGAATAACAAAGTAAAATAATTCAAAGCAAAATTAATAATTCGAAAATTCAATTAAATATTAGAAAAAGATTATAACAAAATATTTATATCAATAATGAAATTAAATATATTCAAATTGTTTTTAGCTATTATTGCAAAGGAAAATTTGGAATACTTATATTTCGATATCAAAAATGTCTTTACTGAATTGTATTTGAAGAAAGAGATTAATTTCGAATTATCCTAAAATATCAAAATTGAAAAAGGATATATACTATAAACTTTACAAAGTTTATATGATTTGAAATAAATTAAAAAGAATTGGAGTTTATTATTAAAGAAAAAGTTTTTAAGTATAGATTTTATATAAAATTTGGTAAATCTATATTTATATATATTTAAAGATTATAATATAATATTATTGATATATATCGATAATATTATTATTATATTATATATATTATTGCAAATCATTTGATTCAATAAAAAGCTATCAATCTGTTTTAATATCAAGAATTTAAGGGAGATTAATAAGATCCTAAATATTAAAATCATTTATAATAGAAAAATATATATATTAATCATAAATCAAGAAAAATATTTCAATGTTATATTAATTAAATACAATATTATATATAAATAATATCAAATCAAAAAACTATTAATAATAGATTATACTCATCTTCAATCAATAATCAATAATAATGAATTAACAAATATAAATGAATATCAATAACAAATAAAAAGTATAATTTATCCAATAGTATATATTTGACCAAATATAGTATTTTTAGTTGAAAGATTTTCACAATTTATAACAAAACCAACAAAATATTATATTATAACTTTAAAGAATCTAATACAATATCTACAATCAATAATTAAATAAAAACTATAATTCGGATTAAAGGAAATATAATCTAATATCTACAAAAAATATAATATACCTAATAATATAATAAAGGTATATATAAATGTAGATTGAATTAATAATAAATATAACCAAAAAAATGTTTTAAAGGGAATTATGATATTCTATAGAGATTTTATATTATAGATTAATAAGAAACAAATATTTATAGCTACCTTTAATATAGAATCAGAATATATTATGATAATAATATTCATTAAATAAAAGAGATAGATTGTACAAATGCTTAAAGATTTATTCAAATCAAGTTATATTGAAAAGAACAGAGATATAATTCAAATATTTAATAATAATCAAAGTATTTTAATTTTAATCAAGAATCTACATTTGTACAAACAATCCAAATATATAGATATCAATTATCACTTTATTAAAGATTTAATAGAAAAGGAGAAAATTGTCATTAGTTATATCAATACATATGATATAATTATCGATAAAATAATAAAACCTTATACAAGGATTGTTTTCGAAAGGTTCAAGAAAATATTAGGATTAGTAGTTTAAAAAAATTGAATAGGATATCTTTAATAAAAAAGTATTGGAAATGAGGCCATTATAGAATTAAAATTGAAATCATATAATCACAATAATGCACAGACCATATTTAGGAATAATCTCAATTCTACTCCTATTAGAATTATAGATCCTTAGTTCAATCTACATAATCAACAATACTACTACTTCCTGCACCAAAAGTTAACATATTCTTTATTTTTTAAATATTTATTATTTGGATTTGAAGTATTTAGATAATCTTTGTAATAATAATTCAATATATCCAGATAAATCGTTTTCGATTTTAATTAATAAATAAGTTTAAAATTGTATTAAAAAAGAAATTTAGATTATTAGATTTATCTTTGATTCAAAATCTTTATTATTATAAAATATTCTAGATTCTTATAATCTATAAAGATTTCGAAATCTTATTATAATCTTTAAAATTTTGATCATTATTCTTTTATTGATTTGATTATAATCAATAATTCTTTATTGTAAATTTTATAATTATATTTGGATATTGAATATTTTATAAAGAAGTATATTATTAATTATAATATATTTTCTTTATTATATTAAAATAAACCTCTTTTTGATATTCAATTCGAAGTATTTATTTCTAATATCGTTTTCTTATTATAATTGAAGTATATCAATATTGAAATAGTTATAAAAGCTTTATTAAATATCTCAAAAATTAATATATAATTATCTTTCCATTTGTCACGAATCGTGAACCACAGGGGGCTAATCACGTGATACCCCTTATCTCCCATATCAATTAATGAGCTGATCGTCCATGCATATACATTACGAATCATACGATTTAATATGGTAAAATAATGATCTTAATAATGCATGTATATAATCCCGCAATCCACGAATGAGTATTTATATATATATATCTAATCGTTTTTTATGAGCCATAATTCTTCAATTATAAATTCTAAGGAATATAATTGATCTTATTTATTCAGCTTTATTACAGCTTTTGTACATTATATTATCTATAATTCATTTATAAGCATCTGGTCATCTAATAATCTCCCAAATAATACTTTACTTTAATAATACCTTCTTAAATGAACTTTTACGAATATTACATCCAAAAGAAGAAAATCTATTTTGATTTAATTGATGAAAATATAAACATTTTTAGAAATATACCATCACTTTTATAATATAATGAATTCCTTTTTCTGTATATTCTGATCCTTCGAAAACCTATTCTGAAAAGCTATCCCCTTTTTTTCAATTATTTTAACAAATCTTTAAAGAAAATATAAATACAGAATTAAATAATATTATCATTAAAAGAAAGAAAATTAGTAAAAAGAAGATTCCAATATATAAAACCGATACTTCCAATAGTTCAATTACTTCTCCTGAATTATTATTATAATTATAAGATCTTTATATAATAATTATAAATTTGAAAAGAAGAATCGATAATTGAAAATTATAATGATAATAAGCTCTATAACAATGCAATTTTTTTCTAAACCTTAAATAATGCTTATACAGATATCTAAATTAACAATAGTACTTGGGACTCTTTTTATTCTTTCAATCGAAATCTAAGAATCTTTATCTAAACAAATTCAAAGATTTCAAAGTTAAAGGAAGAAAACTTTAATCAAATGATTTGATCATTCAGGGTTCTTCAATGATTCTCTTTTTCTTTCAAGAAATGATGATCTATATAATAATCAGGGATCCCCTTATTTAAGAAACCGATTTAATCGATTAAGATTGTATTCCTCTGTTAATTATAGTTTATATCGAAATATATATATATCAAAACTTATAAATCTTATCATTAAATTTAGCAATGATATTAAATCTAAAACTAATTTGTGGTAATTATTGGTTATAAAACGATTCGATCTATATATTATATTATTTAAAAATGAAATATGATATTGTGTATATATAATTGACTAAACCGAATCGGAAGTATAAATATATTATTATACTCTTTATATATGAATGCCCTGATTCATAATATTTGAATTGATTGAATAGTTTGTAGTGATTTATTGGAATCTGGTTGAAATCGATGATACTCGTTTTTAATATAAAATATGGGTTATGTTTAATATAATTCGATATAGTAACTTTTGAGAATAATATAGAAAGTTCAGATTATTTATTACTCAAATAGAGATTATCGATGATAAAATCTTATTTAGGGATTTCGAATAAAAGATTTCCGATTTTCTTTTATAAATAGTAGTAATATTTATTAAGGATTACAAAATTATAAAAGAATTTGTAAATATATTTATTAGAATAGATTAAAATGAAATTTCATTATAAAAACGAAATCAATATTATATTAGGCGAAACGCCGTTATAACTACTTGCAAATCAATAGTTATTACAAATCCCTTACAATCCTTTCGAAACTTTAATAATTCTAATTTTGGAACTTCCATATTTCTGAAACCATTTCCATTTTAGAATACTCCTCCCAAATATATTGGTTCTGCTATACCCAATAACTATTCGAACTTCAAATATTCGTTATTTTCTTTTTTTCCTGAAACAATATATATATCAATACTTTGTATCGATAATTTCAATAAAATCAAAATGGTATAAGAAAAAGTAAAAGAATTCGAAGAATATCAGGATATTAAAGAAGATTTTAGTTCAGAAGTTATAATTAAAGTTATATAGAATATCTGTTTAGAAAAAGAAAAGCATTTAAAACCAAATATTTAAATTCTATTTTCATTTTAAGTATTATATAGAATATAAGATTTCTTAATTTAACAAAACTTATAAGAAAAGAAATATTCATTTTTCTCTATAATTTTTCGAAAAATGATTATATTTATCGATTAAGAGTATTTATTAACTTTAAAGTAAATGGATTTGTTTTTATTAATATTATATTCCTTATTTATTTATTTCCTATATTTAAATCAAGAATTATATTACTTGAAATTTTAATTAAAGTTAAAGAATATAATGGTATATAAAGCTATACTATTATCTATTTTATATTCTTTAATTCAATAATTAATGATTATGAATAATCTTTTGTCCCTTTCCTTATTATTGAATTAAGAAATTATAATATTATTTTAGATAAACTTTGATTATCAGAAATTCAAGCAAAACTTGATTGCTTCAATTGATGCCTTGAATAGCTTAAAGAGAAACCCTATATTATCTCCTATTCAAACAATCTCTTTATTATCTAATTATCCTTTCGTAAACAGAAAATCAATTAATTAATTTAATAAAATATTGATCGATAGGATAATCAATTTAAAGGATATTGGAATCGAAGAGATTTATAATTGAGCAGATCAATTGCAACTAATAATATATAATAAGAATCTTCAAATACAAATGTAATAAAAATTTTTATTAAAAAGGAAGAAACCCTGATTCTCTTCAAATTCAATTCATTTCTTTCCTAATCAATTATATTATTATTATAAATCTATAAATACTTTCTCTATATATCACCTAAAGTCCTTGATCTATATATATTCAAATCCGATAAATTCCAATTAGAATATAAAAAAGATAAATAAATTGAACTCTTTATTATTACTTTGAAAGAATTCAATAATATAATAGATTTCTAATAAAACAAACAATATATAAAAGAGAGAATATTAATTACTTTAATCGAATTCAAGAATATAAAAGTTCAAAAGAAACTCAATCAAATATTAACCAAAATCGATTCAGAATCTAAAATACTATTTGAATATCGATAATATTATTGAACCTTTTCTAAATATAAATCAAATATCTTATCTTCTAACCGATTTTATAATTATAAAATCATATTAAAAAATAAAGGAAAACAAATTTTACATTACAGCCCGTTTTATAAGATATCCCTAGAATAATTGGAAATCGTTAAAGAATATATTATAAATAATTTCAACAAAGATTTTATTGAATTTAATTAAGTTTTTTATATTACATCTATCCTATTCATCAAAAAACCTAATAATAATTTGAAATTCTATATAAACTTCAAATTATTGAATTCTTTGATATATAAAGATCGATATTCTCTTTTTTTAATCGACAAAACACTTTTTCGGTTTTCTGATATTAAGATCTTTATTAAACTCAATATTCGTCAAATTTTCTATTATATAAAAATAAATCCTATTTCAAAAAAATATACTACCTTTCGAATCCGATATAGATTATATCATTTGGATTAATGAATAATCCTACAATTTATCAATGTTATATGAATAATATTTTATTCGATTATTTAGATATTTTTTATATAATATACCTCGACAATATTCTAATTTATTTTAAGAAAGAAAAAGAGCATCAAATTTATATTAAATTAATTTTCGAACAATTAGAAACTGCTGGCCTACAAACAGATCTTAAAAAATGTGAATTCAACATTATATATATTAAATATTTAGGTTTCATCATCTTTATTAAAGAAATAAAAATAAACCCTGAAAAGATTGAAATAATTGAGAATTGGATCTTTCCGATAATAATAAAAGAAATTCAATTATTCCTTGGTTTTTGTAACTTTTATTAATAATTCATTAAGGATTATAATATAATAACGAAACCCTTTAATAAATTTATTAAAGCAAATATTAAATTTGTATTCAACGAAATATACCAAAATGCATTCAATATCTTAAAGAAAAAGTTCATTTCATTTTATTTCTATAATATTATAATTATTGATTCTTTATATATTCAAAATAGATATATTTGATAAAATAATTACTAATATGTTATTATAATAGTATAATGAAAATTGATTATTTGTAACTTATTTCTCCAAAATCATAATTACTGCTGAATTGAACTACAAAGTTCACGATAAGGAAATACTATTAATCATTCGATTTCTCAATTATTGGAGAACAGAACTCGCCGGTTCATTATATAAAATTAAGGTTTATATCGATTACAAAACCCTCGAATACTTTATAATTATTAAGACTTTCAATACCCAATAAATTTGTTAAACAAAAGTATTAGCCGATTATAATTTTATTATTATATATTATTCTAAAAAGAATAATTCTTTCGCCAATACCTTAACCTATTAAACCAATAAATTGGACTTTTAGAATTATATCAAAAAGAAGAATCGTCTTTAATAGTTTATTAAAGATAATCAAATTGATATTAAAATCATAAAAGAAATTTTACAAAGATATTATTTAAATGAAATAACGATTATTAATATCGATTTGAATAAAATCGTTTCTTAATTCGATCTAAATTAATTATATTATCAAAATAAATAAAACTATAAATAGTTTGTTAATATTCAGAATACAAATTATCCAAGATTATAAATATATATTACTTCAAAATGATTTAATAATACCCGATATCGATAATCTTCGAATTTATTTAATTTATAAAATCTATAATTCTGTTTCTATTATTTATTCCGATATAAGCAAAATTTATCTTTTATTATCTCAATAATACTATTAATCTAAAATATATAATATTATAATCAAATAGATATATAATTATTACATCTGCAAATGCAATTCCGTTTATACAATCGTACCCCTGATCTATTACATCCATTTCCAATTTCTAATCGAATATAACAATATATTATTATGGATTATTACAACTTTAATAAAAATAAATATGAATATAATAATATTTTAGTCATTATTGATTAATTGATAAAGCAAGTTATTTCTATACCTTATTATAAATTAATCGATATTCGAATATAAATACAATTATATCTCTATTATATATATCGATATTATAATCCCTTTAATATTATAATATCGGATTGTAATCTTTAATTTATATTATAATTCTAGAAGGAATTCAGTTAAATCTTAAGAACCGATCTCAAATTATTTATTACTCACCATCCTCAAATCGATAATCAAATTGAGATTTATAATCAATATTTTAATAGCAATTAAGACTATTTGTTAATTATTACCAAAACAATTAATTAGAATTCCTATCTATAATAGATTATATACAATTTATTCTTTTACATGATTTCTTAGAAAGATTTACATTCTATAAAACCCTATACAAATATACACCAAAATATATATAAAAATGAAAGAAAAACATTAATAAACCAACAAATAATATAAATATATATAATACCTATATATACACAGAATATAATAGATTGATTTTCGTATAAACGAAAAAAGGTTTATTACATACCCAAACCAAAATATTGAAATCTATAAATATTTATTAATATAAAATCGATTTCGATATTGGAGATTATATATAATTCAATATAAAGAATTATTTTATTCAAAGATCATTCAAAAAAACTGGACTTTCTAATTTAAAAAAGATTCAAGATTATTAATCGATCTAAAAGCTTTTTCAAATTCGAACTCTTGATTACAATGAAAATTCATTTTGTTTTCCTTTTAGATCGATTATGCAAAATATATAACAATCCTTTTCCTGATCAAATATTTGAATTATCTTTGTTTATTAATATAATTGATAATTCGGACTGGGAAGTAGAGAAGATTTAATAATAAAGAAAATACGAAAAACTCTATTGTATAGAGTTTCATAGTTTAATAACAATATCGATCTTATTTGATATCCTATTTCCGATCTTAAAACATTATTATACCTTCTGCATGATTTTCATTTGATTAATCCAATATTGTTTGATCCTTTTAATCAATTAATTGATTGAATAAAACTTTATAAAAACAAAAAGGATAATTATAATTATATGGATGATAATTCATTTATAAAATTAAAGAAAAGAAAAGTATTCTTTAATTCAGTAGATTAAATATTATGATTTTATAATAATATATATGTATATGATTGTGAAAGGATTGAAAATTTATACAAATTCGAAGGAATTTGATTATATATATATATAGCCCAAACTTTATACGATAGACAAATTGCCATCATCAAAATAATACGAAAACAATATATTCAAACAATTTATGCCTATAATCATTTCAAAAATCATACAAAAGAGAAGCTTGAATATGGTAAAAACGAAATGTAACGTTACCCCTGTCGATTTCGTTCAATCTGGTTGATTTGGTCAATTAATTGGTCAATTTGATCGATTTCGGAATTGATTATATTAATCATTTATTATCATTACATTATAATTCAATTCCCTCCTTTTTTCTATTGAAACTTTTTCCTTTCAAAAAGTTCCTTAAATCAAGGAAATGCGAATCAATATTAATTTAATTAATTAATTCGTTATATTGATCAATTTGATCAATTTCCATTAAATTGATTAAATCAACCAAAATGATCAATTTAATTGATTTAGGGTTTATGAACCTTTACAAAATCTGATTTTTGATGAAATAGTAATGGAATAGAGTAGTAAAACATTCGAGGGCGAGCTTTTCCGAAGGGGGGGTAGTATCACAAATTGTAAATTATAGAGGGCTAATCATATAATATTTTTTATCTCCTATATTAATTAATGAGCTGACCGTCTATATATATACATTACGAATCATATAATTTAGTATAGTAAAATAATAATCTTAATAATATATACGTATAGTTTTGCAGTCTATGAATAGGTATTTGTGTATATATATCTAGTCGCTCTTTACGAGCCATAGTTCTTCAGTTGTAGATTCTAAGGAACATAATTGACCCTGTTTATTCAGCTCTACTACGGCTCTTGTGCGTCACACCCATTATTATAAAATACCTTTCAACAATAGATCGTTTAATAATCGAAATTTTTTCGAAAAATCCTTTATAAAGCATCAATAAAAATTTATAAAATTAAAAAACTTTTATAAATCCTTAACTAACAATAATTATTCCTATAAAATAACAATTTTGATTTTATTCTAATCTATTTTTATTCTATTTGTTATAATTATCAAACCCAAGTATTTTATTGATATAATTTCAAATTTGTATTTATTAATATTAATCTAGAGACTAGTGTTTTATAATTTCTATATTATATTATAGATATACTTATAATATTTGTTTTTGTTTATAAAGTATATCAATATATTATTGAAATAGATAATATAATGTTTATTAAATTCATCGAATAATATATAATTAATATAATATTGAAATGAAATAAAGGCATTATAAAGATTAAAAAACATAATTAGAGATTCAAATAAATCAAATTATATTATAAATATAGTTTTCTATTTATTATTCTTTATAATATAGAGTTTATTAAATACAACAATAATATCAAATTTCGAATAAATCTTTATTTTATATAATACATTGAAGGTTTCTTTAATTATCAATAATAAATATTGATTTTTAATAATGATATTGTTTAGACTCTGATAATCTTGGTAAATATGGATTCCTTTATTTGGTTTAATAGCAAAAAATAAAAAAATAATACTCCGTAATTGTAATTCTCGAATAAATCCTTTGAATAAATTATTATTGATCTATTTACGGATTACTTTTAATTTTAATAAAAAAAAAATAGTTTTTGAAATATAATTTTTTTTTTCTTAATACCAATCCAACCCTATAACCCCAAATCCACCCCGATAATAATTTATTTACAAATTGTAATAAAAAGATCTATAATTTAATATAAAGCTATATTAGGAGCTTTTTCCGAATTTGTTCATCGATCAAAGATTACTTATTAATAAGGAATTTTTTGATATTCATTTTTGAAATCTTACAAATACTTTTTAATGAAAAATAGTAATAAATGAAATCATATAAATCAATAAATACTTTTACTAAAGTATTAATTATATTCTCTTTTTTATATAATATATCTTTAAAATCCTACTTTTGAATTATAAGGATTATCAGGATCTTATTCAGAATTTTATATTAAAAGATTTTTATTTGATTCAATTTATTTTATATAAAGTATATAATCTTTATATTCTTTTATTAAAAAAAAACTATTAATTTATAATCAATGAATATTATTCAAATCGGGTTTATTATATGATTAAAGATCATTCTTTTCCAGTATAGGTATAGATAATGAAAGTATATGTTTGTTTTTTGGTATTGATTTCAATTAATATTACTTAATTGTCTTTAATATAGATTTATAAATCTTCAACTCAGAATCATTCAAATTTAAGAATCATTTTTATTACTATACTTTCTTATATAATAATATTTAGTACTCTATATTACTATCTTTTCAATTGATAATTCAATATCGGAATTTTCTATTGATTTATAATCATTATCTTCGTAATCCTCAATAAATAATACTTTATATAATCTTGATTTATATCCTCGATATTTTAAAACCGTTTTAAATTTTTATATATTGTTTTTAATATCCGATTTTTTATCCTTTATTTATAATAATCAATATAAAGTATAAAATTATTTCAAGTATTCTTTTACTAATAATATAATATTAACGAGTTTTTCGATATAAAATAGTATTTATATCTTTTGAAGATTTTCAATTGGTATTGACGATAGGACTATTGATATTATTATTGGATATTATTAACTTTTGGTGCAGGAAGTAATAGTATTGTTGACTATATAGGTTGAACTAAGGATCTATATTTCTAATAGAAGTAGAATTGAAGTTATCCCCAAATATGATCTGTGCATCATTGTAATCTTGTAACCTCAATTTTAATCCTATGATAATTTCATTTTCAACACTCCCCCATTAAAGATATCCTATTCGATCCTTCTAAACTACTAATCCTAATATTTTCTTGAACCTTTCGAAAGCAATCCTTGTATAAGACTTCGTCATTCCGTCGGCAATTATATCATATGTATTGATATAATTAATAGCGATTTTCTCCTTTTCTATTAAATCCTTAATAAAATAATAACTGATATCTATATATTTGAATTATTTATACAAATATAGATTCTTGGTTAAAACTAAAGCACTTTGATTATTATCGAGTATCTAAACTATATCTCCGTTCTTTCCAATATAACTTAATCTGAATAAATCTTTAAGTATTTATACAATCCATCTCCTTTATTTGATAAACATTACTATTATAATATATTTTGATTCTATATTAAAAATAATTATAGATATTTGTTTTTTGTTAACCCACAATATAAAGCCTTTATAGAATATTATAACTCCCTTTAAAACACTTTTCCAATCATATTTATTACTAACCCAATCTACATCTATATATACCTTTATTATATTATCAAATATATTATATTCTTTATAGATATCAAATTATACTCCTTTTAATCCAAACCATAATTTCTATTTGATTGTTGATCATAAATATCACATCAGATTCTTCAAAGCTATAATATAATATTTTGTTGGTTTTACTATAAATTGTGAAAATCTTCCAATTAAGAACGCTATATCTAATCGGATGTATACCATTAGATGAATCACACTTTCTATTCGTTGTTGATATTCATTCATATCTATTAATTCATCATTATCGGTTGCTAGCCGAAGATAGATATAATCTATTATTGACAATTTCTTAACTTAATATTATCTATATATAATACTGTATTTGGTTAATATAACATCGAAATATTCTTTTTGATTTATAATTAATGTATACACTTTTCTATCACGAATAATTCTAATATCTAAAATCTTACTAATCTCCTCTAAATTCTTAATGTTAAAACGAGCCGATAGCTTTTCATCAAACCAAATGATTTGCAATAATATATACAATGCAATAATGATATCATCGATATATACCAATAATATTATATTATAGTCTTTGAATGTATACAAATATAAATCTACCAAACTTTGTACAAAACCTATGCCCAAAAGCTCTTTCTTCAATAATAAACTTTAATCCCTCCCAGCTTACTTCAACCTATATAAGCTTCGTAAAGTTCATAATACATGTCCCTTTTTGATTTTAATACTTTAAGATAATTCGAAATAGATCTCTTCCTTCAAATACGATTCGATAAAGATGTTTTTGATATCGAAATATAAACATTTCAAATTTTCCTTTACAACAATAATTAGGAATAGTTTAAATATATTTAATCTTATTATTGATACAAATATTTCGTTATAATCCTTTCCTAGTATTTAATTGAACCCTCGAATTATTAATTTTGCTTTGAATTGTTCTACTTTGTTATCTTTGATTTTAACTATAAATATCTATTTCATCGAAATTAGATTACTTCCTTTAAGAAATATATATTCTTTTCAAATACTATTTTGAATTAAGAATATGATTTCCTTTTGAATAGCTTCCTTCCATTTTTCAGTATATTCTCGATCCGATATTACTTCCTTATAAATTCTTGGTATTTTGATTCCTAGAACTTTTTTGGCCAAATATATTATACCTTTTATATTATTTATATCTATCAACGAAATCATAAAATCTGAAACAATCTTATTTTTGATATAAAGATCTATCTTATAAATAATTGGGATTATAATTATAATGTGTTTTATATTTTCTTGAGTTTTGGCCTATATAGATATCACAATTAATGCCCTTATAATCTTGCTTTTCTATTCTTCTTCAGGATCTTATTCTATATCTTTTTTCTGTTTTCGTATTAAATATTTTGAGGATTCATCTTCAAGGTCCATTTCATCCTTTTGCTCGATTTTAGATGATTATGGATTTACTTCGTTTTTTAATTTTACTGAAATAGGTTTATTAGCAAAATTTAAGATGATCTTAAATTTTGTTTTTAATACAAATTTAGGGTTTGCAGAAATTGATTTTTGGATTGGACCCTTTGAAATGATGGATTCGATATTTGAAATATCCTTGGAAAAAGATTCTTGATTTGTTTTCTGGATATTGCTATCTTTATCTTCATTATATATTGATATTGATATATCTAATTTACCTGATTTCAATTCAATAATTGGGGTATTTGGTATAATCATTGAATTCAATATAATATCTATTAAAAAGAACACTTGGAACGAAAATGATATAAATATCGTATTTGATATTAAAAATGGAGAAAGTGCCTTATTTACTATTAGTCTACTACAAGGTTTTCGATCTGGCTCTATATTCTTTGTTTTTTATAAACCTGATTTACAATTTCTTAATTTAAGATCCAAATCTCCTCCTCAATAAGATTCATCTATGATTACTTTGCTTAATCGAAATATATAATCTAATTCTGGAGAATACATTTTGATATATTTGTTTATAACTTTTGAGTATTCTAAGAATACACCGATTCTCGAAGTATCCCACAATTTGTTATATTTTTGCCCTTTCAGAATAATCTTGAAATTGATATAAATATAACATTTGCTCCCCCAGATTTTATATATCTCTATATCTGGTATTATACCTATAAAAGCTTCTATAAGGGATCGATCTATTCCGTTTATATCAGGACCAATATTAGTACAATTCCTGATATAAATATTATACTCTACAACTTCGTCCCAAAATTCTAATAGTAATCCAGCTTCTTTTAGTATTACTTTTATATCTGTCTTTACAATCCTTATATTCCATTCTGCAAATCCGTTTTGATATAAAAAAGAAATTATTGTAACTTCGGATTATATATTTAATAATTATTCACGAATAGTTTATAAAAATTCCGATACATTGTTAATCCTAGCTGCAATAATCTTTTCTTTAATAACTAATTCCATCTCCTTTTTCCAAGTTTTTAATATTTGAATTATATTATCTTTTTATTTAAATAATATAATCCAATTTACTTTTGTACAATTATTAATGATCAATATGAAATAACAATTCCCTCGAATCGATTTTAGGAATAATCCTGTAATATCGAAATATATAAATTCGAATCTCTTTAATTTGTATAAACTCAATTGCTTCGGAATACAATTGATCATTTTGATGAGTATATACATTTCATAGATATCTAATTCAATTAGGATCTTTATTGGCTTGGTTATATTAGATACCTTATGTAGATTCTTGATTTTATCTAGATCTAGATAGTTGAATCTTCGATACCATAACAAGTATCTCTCTTTCTTTTTAAATGTTAATTCGTTATCGATACCTTTGATGCCATCGATTATCTCTGAAGAGAAATCTTTTTCCTGATCATTTTGATATACATTAGAATAGAAAGCTATATCCTTATATCCTTTAATCATATATAAAACCACATATATTCCGTCTTGTATTCTAGCACAGATGACTTTCTTATTGTCCTTCTTGAAATACATATAATAAAAGTTGAATTCCCCTTACAACCCTGTTTCGCAAATCCTTTTTCCTAACAGTAAGTTTACTCCTAGCCCTAATACATATAATACATTTGAAAGTAACATCTTAGAACCATCTTCGCATATCATATCCACTAGACCCCAATAGCAACAATACATCACTCCCCTATCAACCTTTATCCTTCGTTTGACAATAGATTCTATTGATTTGAATAATAAAAATTGATCAGATATATATAAAGAAGCATCTATATCGGTATACCATTTACTAAGGGAAACCTTACTAATGGTTTCCTTTGTTAAATTGTAATTTTCTTTTATTATATCCTCAATATCGGAATCTGATTCAGAGATATTGTTAATAGGGTGTATTTGGTCTTTCTTATTGAAATAGACCTTCTTCGGATTCGATGATCTTTTTTTCCTTTGGTAACGAAGATAATTATAAAGGAGTTTGCTAATTCGTATTAAATACAGGTAGTCTTATATATAATGATTTTCCCTTTGATACAGATCGCAAGCATTATTTGGGATCTCGAAATCTGATTCTTGATGTCGAGAAACATACCTAGATTCTTTTGCAATTTGTGTTAACTCTGATCCATTTTTAAAATGAAGTTTTTTAGTTTGTAAATGTTTGATCTTATTGTTGATATTAAGGTTGATTTGGATATCCAATATATTTATTATTTTTTGATAATTGATTGAAAAATTATATATTAAAACCAAGAATAGAGCAATATCTTGATATACTGATCGATAGCTTTTATCTGTAACTTCTAGTTTCCTTCTGTATTCTTTCAGTTTGTTCTAAGTTTCGATAATGGTTATATCGAGATAAGTATTGGGTTGGAATTTGAAGTTTTGGATTATTGTTATATATATATTAGTTATAACTACATTGATTCTGATATATTTTGATTTAAAATATCTTCAAAGTATATATACTATTGAATATTCATTAATGAGGGTTTCATCATTATTATTGAATATTATACAAATATATAATAATATATTCATTTCGTCCTTTAAATATTCCGATTTCAACTCGATATTGTAATATATACAATTATTGATTTCATAAGCAAATACTATATTGGATCCTGCAATCTATATATATTCATTTAATGTTTGATCAATTATATAAAACCATCCTTTCCTTCTCAATTGTATCTTCGTTTGTCTGAATTATCGCTCATAATTATTTTGATCGAGCTTCGAAGGGTTGTTTGATTCCGATATTGTAAAGGTTTCTTGCTATTTGATAAGTATCGAAAATAGTCTTCAGATTTTTAAAACGATCTTAAAAAAGGATATACAACAAATAAATTCAAAATAATAAAGAAATATAAAAATAAAACAATAAAAGAATTTATAAGATCATATTGTAATATATTTTCTTATAACTATATGAACTTGCTCTTCGCTTTTACTATAATTCTGTATCAATATTGTATAGACTATTCTCCGCTTTGGTCTGTAATATTGTAAATTATAAATTGTATTATCGTATTTCAACTCTATTTTGGTAATATTATATGAAAACTCTGATTTTCATTTTGTTTCACCCCTATTAGTTATATTAATCCTTTCTCAATTTGCTTTGCTTTCTAATCATTATTGTACAATTGGATCTTATAATTTATTAACTTTTGGTACAGGAAATAATAATATTGTTGACTATATAAATTGAACTAAGGATCTATATTTCTAATAGAAATAGAATTGAGGTTATCCCCAAATATGGTCTATACATTATTATAGTTTTGTGACCTCAATTCTAATTCTATGATGACCTCATTTCCAACAGATATAAAGTATCGTCCGAACAATAATATATTATATAATATTAAAAACTAAATAATAAAATTATATCCTGTTACGTATACGTACAAAGTGATCGATTCGAGCCCTAGTCGGAATGCAGCATTCCCCGAATAGACTAAGTGAGCTCTCGGTCTGTGTATATATAGTCATGTAGTTCTACCTTTCGATCTGTAGCTTTTAATTCTAAGAGATACTCAAGTTATTCGGCCGTTGTGTCACATATCCATTCAATTGATATAAGAATTATAGTATTATAATTAGAGCAATCTGAATATAATGAATATATCTTTGGAAAAAATGATGATGAAAAATAACTAACTTTCTTGATATCAAGTTATTATTATATTTATAATAAAGTATTCTATAATAATATCTACTATATTTTTATTCATTAAACATAATTTATATTGATATAGTAATAGAAGAATTATAATATTATATTATGTTAACTTTTTGGTGCAGGAAGTAGTAGTATTGTTGACTATATAGGTTGAATTAAGGATCTATAATTCTAATAGGAATAGAATTGAGGTTATCCCCAAATATGGTTTATACACTATTATAATCACATAATCTCAATTCTAATTCTATAATAGCCTCATTTCCAATATTCTTTTATTGAGGATATCCTATTCGATCTTTCTAGACTATTAATCCTAATATTTTTTTGAACTTTTCGAAAGCAATCCTTATACAAAACTTTGTTATTCTGTCGGCAATTATATTGTATATATTGATATAATTAATAGCGATTTTCTTCTTTTCTATTAAGTCCTTAATAAAATGATAATTGATATCTATATATTTAGATTGTTTGTGTAAATATAGATTTTTAATTAAATTTAAATATCCTAATTATTATTAAGTATCTGAACTGTATTTCTGTTTTTTCTAATATAATTTAATCTGAATAAATCTTTGAATATTTATATAATCTATCTTTTTTGTTTGATGAATATTATTATTATAATATATTCTGATTCTATATTAAAGATAATTATAGATATTTGTTTCTTATTAATCTATAATATAAAGCCTCTATAGAATATCACAATTCCCCCTAAAATACTTTTCTGATTATATTTGTTATTAATTCAATTTACATTTATATATACCTTTATTATATTATCAGATATATTATATTTTTTGTAGATATCAGATTGTATTCCTTTTGATCCGAATTATAACTTCTGTTTGATTATTGATCGTAAATATCGTATTAGATTCTTCAAAGCTATAGTATAATGTTTTGTTGATTTTGCTATAAATTGTGAAAATCTTTCAATTGAGAATATTATATCTAATCGAATATATATTATTGAATGAATCATATTTCTTATTCGTTATTGATATTCATTTATATCTATTAATTCATTGTTATCGATTATTAGTCGGAGATAGATATAATTCATTATTGGTAATTTCTTGGTTTGATATTATCCATATATAATATTATATTTGATTAATATAGTATCGAGATATTCTTTTTAATTTATAATTAATGTATACACTTTTCTATTACAAATGATTTTAACATTTAGAATCTTATTAATCTCCCTTAGATTTTTAGTATTAAAATAAATCAATAACTTTTTATCAAATCAAATGATTTATAATAATGTATATAATATAATAATGATATCATTGATATATATTAATAATATTATATTACAATCTTTGGATATATATAGATATAGATCTATTAAACTTTATACAAAATCTATATCTAAAAGTTCTTTTTTCAATAGTAAATTCTAATCTCTTTTAATTTGTTTTAAATCATATAGATTTTGTAGGGTTTGTAGTATATATCCTTTTTCGATTTTGATATTTTGGGATAGTTTGAAATAAATCTCTTTCTTTAAATACAATTCAATAAAAACATTTTTGATATTGAAATATAAATATTCCAAATTTTCCTTTGCAATAATAATTAAGAATAGTTTGAATATATTTAGTTTTATTATTAATACAAATGTTTTATTATAATTTTTTCCTAATATTTAATTGAACTTTCGAATTACTAATCTTATCTTGAATCGTTCTATTTTGTTATCCTTAATCTTAACTATAAATATTTATTTCATTAAAATCAAATTACTTTTTTTAAAGAATATATATTCTTTTTAAATATTATTTTGAATCAAAGATATAATTTCCTTTTGAATAATTTCCTTCCATTTTTTAGAATATTCTCAATCCAATATTGTTTCTTTATAAATTCTTGGTATTTTGATTCCCAGAACTTTTTCGATCAGATATACTATATTTTCTGTATTATTTATATCTATTAATGAAATTATAAAATCTGAAACAATTTTATCTTTGATATAAAGATTTATTTTATAAATAATTGGGATTATAATTATAATATATTCTATACTTTTTTGAGTTTTGGCTTATATAAATATCACAATCAATATTTTTATAATCTTACTTTCCTATTCTTTTTCAGAATCTTATTCTATATTTCTTTTCCGTTTTTATATTAGATATTTTAAAGATTCGTTTTTAAAGTCTATTATATCTTTTTGTTCGATCTCAGATAATTATAGATTTATTTTGCTTTCTAATTTTATTAAAATAAACTTATCAACAAAATTTAAGATAATCTTAAATTTTGCTTTTGATATAGATTCAGAATCTGCAGAAATTGATTTTTGGATTAGAATCTTTAGAATGATGGATTTGATATCTGAAATATTCTTGGAAGAAAATTCTTGATTTGTTTTTTAGATATTATCATCTTTATCTTTATTATATATTAATATTAATATATCTAATTTATTTGGTTTCAATTTGATAATTAGAATACTTAGTATAATCATTGAATTCGGTATAATATTTACTGAAAAGAACGTTTGAAACAAAGATGATATAGGTATTGTATTTAATATTAAGAATGAAGAAAATACTTTATTTATTATCAATCTATTATAAGATCTTCGATTTGATTTTATATTCTTTGTTCTTTATAAGCCTAATTTACAATTTCTTAATTTAAAATCCAAATCTCCTTTTCAATGAGATTCATCTATAATTACTTTGCTTAATCGAAATATATAATTTAATTTTAAAGAATATACTTTGATATATTTGTTTATAACTTTTGAATATCTTAAAAATATATTGATTTTCGAAATATCCTATAATTTATTGTATCTTTACCTTTTCAAAATAATCTTGAAATTAATATAAATATAATATTTACTCTCCCAAACTTTGTATATCTTTATATCTAATATTATATTTATAAAAGTTTCTATAAAAGATCAATCTATTCCATTTATATTAGAATCAATACTAATACAATTCCTGATATAAATATTGTATTTTATAACTTCATTTTAAAATTCTAATAATAATCTAGTTTTTTTTAGTATTATTTTTATATCTATCTTTACAATCCTTATATTCTATTTTATAGATCTATTTTGATATAAAGAAACAATTATTATAACTTTGGATTATATATCTAATAACTATTTATAAATAATTTATAGAAATTCCAATATATTATCAATCTTAACTATAATAATCTTTTCTTTAATAATCAATTCCATTTTCTTTTTCCAAGTTTTCAATATTTGAATTGTATCGTCTTTTTGTTTAAATAATATAATCCAATTTACTTTTATATAATTATCAATAATCAATATAAAATAACGATTCCCTTGAATCGATTTTGGAAATGATCTTGTAATATCGAAATATATAAATTCGAATCTCTTTAATTTATATAGATTCAATTGTTTCGGAATATAATTAATCATTTTAATGAATATATACATTTCGTAGATATCTAATTCAATTAGGATCTTTATTAATTTGATTATATTAAATATCTTATATAAATTCTTAATCTTATCTGGACCTAGATAATTGAATCTTCAATATTATAATAAATATCTCTCTTTCTTCTTGAATATTAATTCATCATCGATATCTTTAATACCATCGATTATCTTTGAAGAAAAGCCTTTTTCCTAATCATTTTGATATATATTCGAACAAAAAACTATATCCTTATATTCTTTGATCATATATAAAACCATATATATTCCATCTTACATTCTAATATAAATGATTTTTTTATTATCCTTCTTGAAATATATATAATAAGAATTGAATTCCCTTTATAATCCTATTTTGCAGATCCTTTTTCCTAACAACAAATTTACTTCTAACTTTAATATATATAATATATTTGAAAATAATATTTTAGAATTATCTTTATATGTTATATTTATTAAATCCCAATAACAACAATACATTACTCTTCTATCAATCTTTATCCTTTATTTAATAATAAAATCTATTGATCTGAATAATAAAGATTGATCAGATATATATAAAGAAATTGTTGGAAATGAGGCCATCGTAGGATTAGAATTGAGGTCACGTGAGCACAATGGCGTATAAACTATATTTGGGGATAACTTCAATTCTATTCCTATTAGAAATATAGATCCTTAATTCAACTTATATAGTTAGCAATATTACTACTTTCTGTATCAAAAGTTAATAGATTATGAGATCTGGTTGTACAGTAATGATTAGAAAGCAAAACAAATTGAGAAAGGATTAGTATAATTAATAAGGATGAAATAGAGTGAAAATCAGAGTTTTCATATAATGTTATCGAGGTAGAGTTGAAATATGATAATATAATTTATAACTTATAATATTATAGGCCAAAGCGGAGAACAGTTTATATAATGTCGATATAGAATTATAATAGAAGTGAAGAGTAAGTTTGTATAGTTATAAGAAAATATACTATAATACAATTTTACGAATTTTCTTATTGTTTTATTTTTATATTTCTTTATTATTTTGAATTTATTTGTTATATATTTTTTAAGATTGTTTTAAAAACTTGAAGATTATTTTCGATATTTATTAAACAATAAGAAATCTTTATAATATCGGAATCAAATAATCCTTCGAAGTTTGATCAAAATAATTATAAATGATGATTCAGATAAACAAAGATATAATTGAGAGGAAAAGAATGGTTTTATACAATTAATCAAATATTAAACGAATATATGTAGATTGTAGGATCCAATATAATATCTATTTATAAAATTAATGGTTGTGTATGTTATAATATCGAGTTGAAATTGGAATATTTAAAGGATGAAGTGAATGTGTTATTATATATTTGTATAACATTTAATGATAATGATGAAACCTTTATCGATGAATATTTAATAGTATATATATTCTGGAGATATTTTAAATCGAAATATACTAAAGTCAGTGTAATCATTATCAATATATATATAACGATGATCCAGAATTTCAAATTTCAAATTGATATTTATTTTGATATAATTATTATTGAAGTTTGGGATAAACTGAAAGAATATAAAAGGAAATTAGGGGTTGCAAACGAAAATTGTTGATCAATATATTAAGATATTATTTTGTTTTTGGTTTTAATATATAATTTTCTAATCGATTATCAAAGAATAATAGATATATTAGATATACAAATCAATTTTAATATCAATAATAAAATCAAATATTTGTAGATTAAAGAACTTTGTTTTAAGGATAAATCAGAATGAGTATAAATTGTAAAAGAATCTAAGTATACTTTTCAATATTAAGAATCAGATTTCGAGATCCCAAATAATGTTTACAATCTATATCAAAAGAAAGATCATTCTATATAAGATTATCTGTATTTAATATAAACCAACAAACTTTTTTATAATTATTTTCATTATCAAAAAAGAAAAGGATTATCGAATCTGAAAAAGGTTTATTTCAATAAAAAAAACCAAATACACTTTGTTAACAATATTTTTGAATCAGATTTCAATATTAAAGATATAATAAAGAAAGATTATAATTTGATAAAGGAGATCATTAATAAAACTTCTTTTAGTAAATGATATATTGATATAAATACTTCTTTATATATATTTGATTAATCTTTATTATTCAGATTAATAGATTTTATTATTAAACAAAGAATAAAGGTTGGTTAGAAAATGATATATTATTATTATTGGGGTTTAGCGGATATGATATACAAAAATGGTTTTAAGATATTATTTTCAAATATATTATATATACTAGGGCTAAAAGTAAATTTGCTGTCAAGAAAAAGGATCTGTAAAATAAGATTGCAAAGGGAATTCAATTCTCATTATATATATTTCAAGAAGGATAATAAAAAAATCATTTATATTAGAATATAAAACGAAATATATATAAATTTATATATAATTAAAGAATATAAAAATACAGTTTTTTATTCAAGTATATATCAAAATGATTAGGAAAAAGGTTTTTCTTCAGAAATAATTGATAACACCAAAAGTATCGATAACGGATTAATATTTAAAAAGAAAAAGAGATATTTATTATAATATCAAAGATTCAATCATTTAGATCCAAATAAGATTAAGAATCTATATAAAGTATTCAATATAATCAAATCAATAAAGATCCTAATTAAATTAAATATCTATAAAGTATATATATTCATCAAGATGATCAATTGTATTCTAAAGCAATTGAGTTTGTATAAATTAAAGAAACTTGAATTTATATATTTCGATATTATAGGATTATTCCCAAAATCGATTTAAGGGAATTATTATTTCATATTGATTATCAATAATTATATAAGAATAAATTGAATTATATAATTTAAACAAAAAAATAATATAATTCAAATATTGAAAACTTAGAAAAAAAAAATGGAATTGATTATTGGAGAAAAGATTATTACAATCAAAATTGATAATGTATTGGAATTTCTATAAATTATTTATAAATAATTCTTAAATATATAATCCGAAGTTATAATAATTGTTTTCTTATATCAAAACGAATTTACAGAATAGAATATAAGGATTGTAAAAATAGATATAAAAGTAATACTAAAAGAAATTAGATTATTATTAAAATTTTGAAATGAAATTATAAAATATAATATTTATATTAAAAATTGTATTAATATTGATCCTAATATAAATAAAATAAATCAATTTTTTATAAAAGTTTTTATAAATATAATATCAGATATAAAAATATATAAAATTCAAAGAAGCAAATATTATATTTATATTAATTCCAAAACTATTCTGAAAAAGTAAAGATATAATAAATTACAGAATATTTCGAGAATCAATGTATTCCTAGAATATTCAAAAGTTATAAATAAATATATCAAAGTATATTTTTCAGAATTAAATTATATATTTTGATTAAGTGAAATAATTATAAATAAATCTTATTGAAAAAGAGATCTGGATCTTAAATTAAAAAATTGTGAATCAGATCTACAAAAAACAAAGAATATAGAATTAGATCGAAAACCTTGTAATAGATCGGTAACAAATAAAATATCTTCTTCATTTTCAATACCAAATATAATATCTATATCATTTTCGTTTCAAATATTCTTTTCAATAGATATTATATCGAATTCAATGATTATACCAAGTATTTTAATTATCGAATTGAAATCAGGAAAATTAGATATATCAATACCAATATACAATAAAGATAAAAATAATAATATCTAGAAAACAAATCAAGAATCTTCTTTCAAAGATACTTCAAATATCGAATCCATTATTCCAAAGGTTCCAATCCAAGAATTAACTTCTACAAATCCTGAATCTATACTGGAAGCAAAATTTAAGATCGTTTTAAATTTTATTGATAAACCTATTTCAGTAGAATCAGAAAGCAAAGTAAATCTATAATCATTTAAGATTGAATAAAAGAATATAATAGATTTTAAAAACGAACCTTCAAAATATTTAATACGAAAACAGAAAAGAGATATAGAACAAGATCTTAAAGGAGAATAGGAAAATAAGATTATAAAGGTATTGATTATAATATCTATATAAACCAAAACTCAAGAAAATGTAGAATATATTATAATTACAATCCCAATTATTTATAAGATAGATCCTTATATCAAAGATAAAATTGTTTCAGATTTCATAATTTCATTAATAGATATAGATAATATAGAAGATATAATATATCCGACCAAAGAAATTCTAGAAATCAAAATACCAAAAATTTATAAGGAAGTAATATCAGATCGAGAATACTTTAAGAAATGAAAGGAAACTATTTAAAAGGAAATTATATTTTTGGTTCAAAATAATATTTGAAAAGAATATATATTTTTTAAAAAAAATAATCTGGTTTCGATAAAATGGATATTTACAATTAAGATTAAGAATAACAAAGTAGAACGATTCAAGACAAGATTAATGATTCGAGGGTTCAATCAAATACTAAGAAAAGATTACAACGAAATGTTTGTATTAATAATAAAGCTAAATACATTCAGATTATTTCTAATTATCATTGCAAAGGAAAATTTAGAATACTTATATTTCGATATCAAAAACACTTTTACTGAATTATACTTGAAGGAAAAAATCTATTTCGAATTATCCCAAAATATCAAAGTCGAAAAGGGATATATATTACGAATCCTATGAAGTCTATATGATTTGAAACAAACTAAAAGAAACTGGAATTTACTATTAAAGAAAGAACTTTTAGATATAAACTTTATATAAAGTTTAATAAACCTATATCTATATATATTCAAAGACTATAATATAATATTATTGATATATATCGACGATATCGTTATTATATCATATATATCATCGTAAATCATTTAATTCGATGAAAAGCTATCAATCCGTTTTAATATCAAGAATTTAAGGAAGATTAATAAGATTCTAAATATTAAAATCATTTGCAATAGAAAAATATATACATTAATTATAGATTAAAAAGAATATCTCGATATTATATTAATCAAATACAATATTACATATAAACAACATTAAACCAAGAAACTATCAATAATGGATTATACCTATCTTTGATCAATAATTAATAACAATGAACTAACAAATATAAACAAATATCAACAACGAATAGAAAATATAATTCATTCAATAATATACACTCGATCAGATATAACATTCTCAATTGAAAGACTTTCACAATTTATGGTAAAACCAACAAAACATCATATTATAGCTCTAAAGAATCTGATATGATATCTACGATCAATAATCAAATAGAAACTATAATTCGGACTAAAAAGAATACAATCTGATATCTATAAGGAATACAATATATCTGACAATACAATAAAGGTATATACAGATATAGATTGGACTAATGATAAATATAATCGAAAAAGTGTTTCAGAGAGAGTTGTGATATTCTATGGAGGTTTTATATTATAGATTAACAAAAAACAAGTATTTGTGGCTATCTTTAATGTAGAATCAGAATATATTACGATAACAATATTCATCAAACAAGGAAGATGGATTGTATAAATATTCAAGGATTTATTTAGATCAAGTTATATTGAAAAGAACAAAGATATAGTTCAAATACTTAATAATAATTAAAATGCTTTAACTTTAACCAAGAATCTATATTTGTACAAACGATCCAAATATATAAATATCAATTATTATTTCATCAAGGATTTGATAGAAAAGGAGAAAATCGCTATTAGTTATATTAATATATATAATATAATCGTTAACGGAATAACAAAGCCTTGTATAAGAATTGTTTTCGAAAAGTTCAAAAAAATGTTAAGATTAATAACCTAAAAAAATCGAATAGGATATCCTCAATAAAGGAATATTGAAAATGAAATCATCATAGAATTAGAATTGAAATCATATAAGCATAATAATGTATAAACTATATTTAGAGATAACTTCAATTCTATTCCTACTAGAAATATAAATCCTTAATTCAACCTATATAATCAGCAATACTATTACTTCCTGCACCAAAAGTTAACAGAAATGTCTATATTGGTATATCATTTATTAAAGGAAATCTTATTAATAATCTCCTTCATTAAATTGTAATCTTCCTTTATTATATCCTCAATATCGAAATCTAATTTAAAGATATTGTTAGTAAAATATACTTAATCTTTCTTGTTGAAATAGATCTTCTTCGAATTCGATAATCCTTTTCTTTTTTGATAATAAAGATAATTATAAAGGAATTTATTGATTTATATTAAATACAGACAATTTTATATATAATAACCTTCCTTTTGATACAAATCACAAACATTATTTAGGATCTCAAAATCTGATTCTTAACATCGAAAAATATACCTAAATCTTTTCACAACTTATATTCGTTTTGATCTATCCTTAAAACGAAATTCTTTAATTTATAAATACTTGATTTTATTATCGATATTAAGGTTGATTTGGATATCTAATATATCCACTACTCCTTGATAATTGATTAAAAGATTATATATTAAAATCAAAAACAAAATAGTATTTTGATATATTGATCAATAACTTTTATTTACAATCTCTAATTTCCTTTTATATTTTTTCAATTTATCCCAAATTTCGATAATAGTTATATCAGAATAGATATCGGATTGAAATTTGAAGTTCTGGATTATCATTATATATATATTAATTATGATTACACTGACTCTAGTATATTTCGATTTAAAGTATCTCCAGAATATATATACTATTGAATATTCATCGATAAAAACTTCATCGTTATCATTAAATGTTATATAAATATACAATAACATATTCGCTTTGTTCTTTAAATATTCCGATTTCAACTCGATATTATAATATATACAACCATTGATCTTATAAGCAGATACTATAATAAGTCCTGTAATCTATATATATTCGTCTAATATTTGATCAATTATATAAAACTATCCTTTCCCTTTCAATTATATTTTTGTTTGTTTAAACTATCGTTTATAATTATTTTAATCGAACTTCGAAGGATTATTTGATTCCGATATTATGAAAATTTCTTATTGTTTGATAAATATCGAAGATAATCTTCAGGTTTTTTAAAACAATCTTAAAAAGTATACAATAAATAAATTCAGAATAATAAAGAAATATAAAAATAAAATAATAAGAAAATTTATAAAATCATATTATAATATATTTTCTTATAATTATACAAACTTGTTCTTCGCCTCTACTATAATTCTATATCAGCATTATACAGATTGCTCTTCATTTTAGCCTGTAATATTATAAGTTATAAACTATATTATTGTATTTCAATTCTATTTCGATAATATTATATAAAAACTCTAATTTTCATTTTGTTTCATCTTTACTAATTATACTAATCCTTTCTCGATTTGCTTTGTTTTCTAATTACTATTATACAATCGAATCTTATAACTTGTTAACTTTTTGATATAAAAATAATAATATTATTGATTATATAGATTGAACTAAGGATCTATAATTCTAATAGAAATAGAATTGAAATTATCCCCAAATATAATCTATACACCATTATGATCACATAACCTCAATTCTAATCCTATGATGGCCTCATTTCCAACATATTACTATATAAAAGAATAATTTATAAATACTTTTTCTGAATATCTATTATCTATTAGATTGATTATATTAAATAGGAAAGAGTATATTGAGAATATTGTGATTTGAATGAATAAAGATTTGTTATTTATAAAATTGAATTATAATGATTTTTTATTATATATTATATCTATACTATATCCCTTGATTACCTTTACAAATGATTATTTATAAAATTTAAACTTTTTTTTATCCCTTAAATATTGAAATAAATATTATACTATTTGAAAATGTATTTGATATATTATCGGAAAATACAAATGATTTGTTTTCGATGAAGTTTTGGAAAGTATTCAATCATTGATAATTACTATTCTAATAGCTTTCTTTTTGATATATTTCGCGATCAACGAAATTAGAAATTAGAAAACCGATCTTATTGATATCATATTATCTATCCTTTTTATTAATAATTATTATATAATACCAGGTTATTAGTTTATTAATATTATTATTGATATTTATTATATTGATATATAGTACTTTATATTATTGATTTATATCCATTTGCCTTTTATATAATATCTATTTATTTTTTCGTTTTACAATTATAAATTCTATAATCAAATTGTTTACAAAAATAATAAAAACTTTGGATATATTTTTATTCCTTTTATATTTTAATATTAGCTTTATAGATTAAATATTATAATGATTATTATTTTAACAATTCTGATTCTATATCTAGAACTTTTTTTACCATTCTTCAAAATCTATAAAGTTATATAGATTCGAATTGTTTTTTATTAATAATTTCAATTTATTGATGATCTTTTATTTCATTATTATTATTATTTCTTTAGAAGTTTTATTGTTAAAAACAGATATCTATTATTAATTATCAGAAAAATATTAAATATTTTATATAATACAAAAATCTATTCTAAATTAGATATTATTATAATCTTCAATAAATTTTGTATTGTAGAAAATAATAAATGTCACGAATCGTGAACCACAGGAGGTTAATCACGTGATACCTCTTATCTCCCTTACCAATTGGTGAGCTGATCGTCTATATATATATATAATCTTATAATTTATAAATAAATATTTATATATATATATATCTAATTACTTTTTATAAATTATAATTCTTCAATTATAGATTCTAAGGAATATAATTGATCTTGTTTATTCAGCTTTATTACAATTTTTGTATATTATGTTAACAAGTCATATTGAGTGGGTGGAAAAGCCTTATTATTCTAAGGTTATCTGGCTAGAAGCTATTATACAGATTGTGTGATTCGGTAGAATCACGTGCAGGCTAATCCCATTATAGTATAGTCCTATGCTTAGATGTATAGTATAATCCAAAATCCAATATTCTTTTAGGAGTATAATATATATAAAAGCAGAGAGGGCTAAACTATAAATATTATAATTGATTTAAATCGAATTGAGCAATGTTAGCTTGAAAATAGAAAGCCAATAATGTTGAATGATCATTCCTTTATTAGATCTTTTAAGATCCAAAATCTAACAAGATTTGAATAGAATAATCGCTTTATAATAGTATAATAATCTTTAAAGAATAATCAATATCTCTTTTTTCATAATAAAAATTAAAGGAAATCCATCTCTTCTGTTCTCAATCCTTCAATTGTATTAAATTAGAGCCTTCAGCCCTATATTACAGTATAAACGCTTTTCTTTAATAGAATAGTATATTCTATAGAGTTATATTTATAATTCTTCCTTTTATAGTAAAAGTATAATTAGTTATCAGTTAGGATGATTGATAGGCTATTAGCTAATAGCTTTTGCTTCAGGGAATCATTATATCTATCGATCTTTAATATTATACTTATCTAGGTATTAATAATCTCTATATATTAATTAATAAGCTGCTACCGGTTCCAGAAAGTTATGGTATTTGTCGACCTCTAATACTACACTTGATTAGGTATCTAATGATCTTTATATATTATATAGCGGAGTTTAATGAATACACGTTTTTCTATTATTAATATAATCGTTTACTCCTCCCAATATATTGCCCTGTATATCTTCCGGTATACAATCTCCTCCTCTGATTCCACCTCCGGCTCCTCCTGTAATCGCCTCCGGTTCCATCTCCAGCTCCCTTACCAGGGATACTCTCTTTCTCCCCTACAATCATCAATATAATTATCATTGTAAATGTTGAATATAAAGATATAACAAAATAATATTGATTTAAAGGTAAGAATAAAATGATATTGAAATGATACACAATAAACAATATATCAAAAGATAACAAAATTGATGATTGTAACTATAAAAAGAAGAACAAAATAATAATATAGAAAAATGATGATCAAGGAAAGAATTGGATGTTAATAAAGAATCCTCAAAAAGAATATAAAAAATATTTCTCCAAAATGGAAGTGTTATTCCTTAAAACAAAAACAATAATATCTCTCCAATACAAATGCAATAAATTCCAAGGATACTATAGATATCGAATTCATCATTCTAAAGATTCCAATTTAAGAATCAACTTTTGTAAATCCTGAATCTATATCAAGAGCAAAATTTAAGATTGTTTTAAATTTTATTGATAAATTTATTTCAGTAAAATCAAAAAGCGAAGTAAATTTATAATCATTTAAAATTGAACAAAAGGATGCAATGGATTTTGAAAACGAATTCTTAAAATATCTAAAACGAAAACAAATATAAATTTTATAGTTCTCTCAAAAACTATATTAGAAATATAATCTCCAATATTTCTATTAGGTTTTCTATAGGGAATTTATCAATTGTGTAAGGATCGAAGGTATTCGAGGAACGGGAATATTTGAATCTTGTTTTGGAAAGGTTTCGAAAAACTTACTTTGCTTCGCAAAGTGTTTATTTCTTATCGTTATTATCGATATAAAGCAAAAAAGTTTCCAAAAGAGAAAAGAAGATATTAAAGGAATCGATTGATTTTCGAATTATCAGAAAAAAGAGTATAAAAAGATAGTATCTTCTATTTGAATAATTTCTAAAGCAGGCTCTCCTGTATTAACTGTATTATTGGGATTCAATTCTGTCAATATATTTAATATAGCAAGCTTCTCCATTTGTCCGTTGAATAATCTATGATTTTACTCAATCCTATTCTGCAAACATATTTAATATAGTGGGCTCCCCTGCTTGCCTATTGTACAAACTATTCTTTACTTTGTTGGTTGTATTTAGTATAACAGACTTCCCTGTTTAATTGTATCGACCTTGTTCGTCTATTTTGCCGATGTATTTAGTATAGCAGACTTCCCTGCTCAACTATATCGACCTTACTCATCTACTCTACCGGATCTATCAAGGATTTAATCTTTCATTCTAGAAGATTAACCCTAAATTATATAATAATATATAAAACCCGGACTCATAATCTATTAATAAATTATATTGAATGGATAAAAAAACTTTATTATTTTAAGATTATCTGACTAGAAACTATTATACAGATTATATAATTCAGTAGAATCACATACAGGCTAATCCCATTATAGTATAGTCCCATGCTTAGATGTACGGTATGATCCAAAATCCAACATATTATATTATTTACAATTCATTACAAATATTTGACCATTTAATAACTTTTTAAATAATACTTTACTTTAATAATACCTTTTTAAATAAATCTTTATAAATATTTTATTCAAAAAAATAGATCTATTTCGATTTAATTAATAAAGATATAAATCTTTTTAGAAATATATTATTATTTTCATAATATAATGAACTTCATTTTCTATATATCCTGAACTTTCGAAAACCTATTTTGAGAAGCTTTTTCTTTTTCCTTGATTATTTCAATAACTTTTCGAAAAGAATATAGATATAGATTTTGATAATATTATTATTAGAAAAAAGAAGATTGGTAAAAAGAAGATTCTAATATATGAAATCGATATTTTTAATAATTCAATTGCTTTTTTTGATTTATTATTATAATTATAAGATCTTTATATAATAATTATAAATTTGAGAAAAAAGAATCGATAATTGAAAGTTATAATAACAACAAATTTTATAATAATGTAATTTTCTTTTGAATCCTAAATAATATCAATATAGATATCCAGATCAATAATAATATTTAGGATTCTCTTTATTTTTTTAATTAAGAATCAAAGATCTTTATTTAAATAAATTAAAAGATCCCAAAATTAAAAAAGAAAACTTTGATTAAACGATTTGATCATTCAAAATTCTTTAATAGTTCTTTTTCCTTTTCAGAAAATGATAATCTATATAATAATTAGGATTCCCTTTATTTAAAAAACCAATCTAATCGATCAAAATCATACTTTTATATTAATTACAATTTATATCGAAATATATATATACCAAAACCTACAAATCTTATTATTAAATTTAATAATGGTATTAAGTTTAAAACTAATTTATAGTAATTATGAATTATGGAATGATTTGAACTGTATATTTTATTTTTTAAAAATAAAATGCAATATTGTATATATATAATCGATTAAATAGAATCGAAAGTATAAATATATTATTATACTCTTTATATATGAATATTCTGATTCATTATATTCGAATTGATCGAATAACTTATAATAATCTATTAAAACCCAATTGAAATTAATTATATTTGCTTTCAATACAAGATATAGATTATATTTAATATAATTCGATATAGTAATTTCCTAGAATGATATAGAAAATTCAAATTATTTATTATTTAAATAAAGATCATTAATGATAAAATTTTATTCAAAGATCTCGAATAAAAGATTTCTGATTTTATTTTGTAAATGATAATAATATTTATTAAGGATTACAAGATTATAAAAGAATTTATGAATATATTTATTAAAATAGATTAAAATGAAATTTCATTATAAAAACGAAATCGATATTGTATTGAACGAATTACCTTTGTAATTATTTGCAAATCAATAATTACTATGAGTCCTTTACAATTCTTTCAGAGTTTTAACAATTTCAATTTTGGAATCTCTATATTCCCGAAACCATTTTCATTTTGGAATACTTTTTCTAGATATATAAATTTTATTACATTTAATAATTATTCGAATTTCAAATATTTATTACTTTTTCCTTTTTTTTAGAGCAATATATATATTAATGCTTTGTATTAATAACTTTAATAAAATCGAGATAATAGAAAAAAAATAGAAGAATTCGAAGAATATGAAGATACTAAAGAGAATTCTAGTTCAGAAGTTATAATTGAAGTTATATAAAATATTTATCTAAAAAAGAAGAAACATTTAAAACCAAACATTTAGATTCTATTTTTATTTTAAATATTATATAGAATATAAGATTTCTTAATTTGATAAAACTTATAGAAAGAGAAGTACTTATTCTTTTTTATTGTCGGAATATGAATCGCGTGCATGGTAAGGATGGTAAGGATGGTAAGGATCACGTGCGCACCAGTGCTCGCACTAGTGCCTCGGCATACACCATTATATAGTTTTTCACCCTCCATAAATTCTAGCTCTCTAAGCAAATCAAAATATATTAATAAAGAGTTTTATACATTCATTGATAAGCTTCATTTCCCTGTGTATAATTGTTTTAATACTGATCAGTTTTTTTGTTATAATAATATTATAGATTAGATATTAAGAATTAATATAAAGAGTTACGAGTTCTAAATCAATTTTGATTTTATCCTTATAATTGAATAAAGGTATTTTATTATAAAACAAAGCATTTTTATATTAAGGAATAAATCTTTAATTACTAAACAATTCAAGAGAATCGAAGGATTAAGAATGGCAGCTATCTAACAGCGAATTTGGAGTTCATTTTTTAATTCAATTATTTTGCATTTATTATATATCTATTAGATAATATAGGATATATATCTAAAGAAAACCTGAAAGCAATTTCGAGTTTTTCGCTATACTCATTTTCTTATGAAAAATTATCTCATTTATTCATTTCATATGAATTATTAACAATATACAAGATTGATCAATTCGATTTGATTAATTTCATTATATCACGGGATATGTTGGAAATGAGGCCATCATAGGATTAGAATTGAGGTCACGTGATCACAATGGTGCATAGACCATTTTTGGGGATAACCTCAATTCTATTTCTATTAGAATTATAGATCCTTAGTTCAACCTATATAATTAACAATATTATTATTTTCTGTATCAAAAGTTAATAGGTTATGAAATCCAATTGTATGTTGGATTTTGGATCATACCGTATATCTAAGTATGGGACTATACTATAATGGGATTAGTCTGTATGTGATTCTATTGAATTACATAATCTGTATAATAGCTTCTAATTAGATAATCTTAAAATAATAAGGCTTTTTCATTTACTCAATATGATTTGTTAATAGGTTATGAGCCCGGGTTCTATGTATCATTATATAGTTTAGAATTAATCTTCCGGGATGAAAGATTAAGTCCTCGATAGATTCGATAAAGTAAACAAGTAAAGTTGATATAGCTGAGCAAAGAAGTCTATTATATTAAATATAGTCGGCAAAACGAAGAATAGTTTGTATAACAAGTAAATAAGGGAGTTCATTATATTAAATATATTTGTAAAGTAGGATCGAATAGGATTATAGATTATTTAATAGATAAGTGAGGAAGCCTGCTATACTAAATATATTGGCAGAGTTGAATCTCAATAATACAGTTAGTATAGGAGAATCTGCTTTAGAAATTATTTAAATAGAAGATGTTATTTTTTTATATCCTTTTTTCAACAATTCGAAAATCAATCGATTCCTTTAATATCTTCTTTTCTTTTTCGAAAACCTTTTTGTTTTATATCGATAATAATAATAAGAAATAAGTATTCTATGAAGCAAAATAAATCTTTCGAAACCTTTTCAGAATAAGATTCGAATATTTCTGTTCTTTGAATATTTTCGATCTTTATATAATTGATAGATTTTTTGTAGAAAATTTAATAAAAGTATTAAAGATTATATTTCTGATATAGTTTTTGGGGGAACTATAAAATCTATATTTGTTTTTGTTTTAGATACTTTAGGGATTCGTCTTTAAAATCCATTATATTCTTTTGTTCAGTTTTAGATAATTATAGATTTATTTTGCTTTTTGATTCTACTAAAATAAACTTATTAGCAAAATTTAAGACAATCTTAAATTTTGTTTCTAGTATAGATTCAGAGTCTGTAGAAATTGATTCTTGAGCTAGAATCTCTGGAATGATGAATTCGATATTTATAGTATCCTTGGAATTTATTGTATTTGTATTGGGAAGATATTACTATTTTTTATTTTAAAGAATAATGTTTCCATTCTAAAGGAATGTTTTTTATATTCCTTTTAGGGATTCTTTATTAGTATTCAATCTTTTCCCCGATCATTATTCTTTTATATTGTTATTGATATCTTCGATATCTTTTTATTCTTCTTTTTATAATTATAACTATTAACTTTATTATCTTTTGATATATTGTCTATTATATATTATCTTAATATCATTTTATTTTTATCTTTAGATTAATATTATTTTATTATATCTTTATATTCAATACTTACAATGATAACTATATTGATGGTTGTAGGGGAGAAAAAGAGTATTTTTGGTAAAAAAACCGAAGATGGAACCGAAAGCGATTATAAAAGGAGCCGGAGATGGAACCAGAGGAGGAGACTATATATCGGAAGATATACAGGGTAATATATTGGAAGGAGTGAACGATTATATTAGTAATAGAAGGATGTATATCTATTAGGCTTTGTTATATAGTATATGAAGATTATTAGATATTTAGCCAAATATGGTATTAAAGGTTGATAGATACTATAGCTTTCTGGAGCTGATAACAATTTATTAGTTAGTATATAGAGATCATTAGTATTTAATCAAGTGTAATATTAGAGGTCGACAGATATTATAGTTTTTTGGAGCTGGTAACAGTTTATTAGTTAGTATATAAAGATCATTAATATTTAGACAAATATAGTATTAAAGATCGATAAATATAATAATTTCTTGAAGTAAAAGCTATTAATTAATAACCTACTAGTTATTCTGGCTGATAATTAGTTATATTTTTGCTACGAAGAGAAGAGTTATAAATATAACTTTATAGGATATATTGTTTTATTAAAAAGAGGCATCTATATTGCAGTATAAGATTGAAGATTCTAATTCAATACGATTGAAGGATTGGAAACAGAAGAAATGGATTTCCTTTAATTTTTATTATGAAAAAAGGAGTACTGATTATTCTTTAAAGATTATTATATTATTATAAAGCGATTATTCTATTCGAATCTTATTAGATCTTGGGTCTTAAAAGATTTAACAAAGGAATGATTATTCAATACCATTGGCTTTCTATTTTCAGGTTAACATTGTTCAATTCGGTTTAAATCAATTATGGTATTTATAGTTTAATCCTCTTTGCTTTTATATATATTACGCTTTTGAGGGAGTATTGGATTTTGGATTATATTGTACATCTAAGTATAGGATTATATTATAATAGGATTAGCCTGTACATAATTCTATCGAATCATACAATCTGTATAATAGCTTCTAACCAGATAACCTTAGAATAATAAGGCTTTTCTACCCACTCAATATGACTTGTTAACATTGTATAATAATGATTAGAAAATAAAGTAAATTGAGAAAGGATTAGTATAATTAATAGAAATAAAACAAAATGAAAATCAGAGTTTTCATATAATATCATTGAAGTAGAATTGAAATACGATAATATAGTTTATAATTCATAATATTATAAGCTAGAGTAGAGAGTAGTTTGTATAATATTGATATAGAATTATAGTAGAAGTGAAGAGTAAGTTTGTATAATTATAAGAAAATATATTATAATACAATTTTATGAATTTTCTTATTGTTTTATTTTTATATTTTTTTATTATTTTGAATTTATTTGTTGTATATTTTTTAAAATTGTTTTAAAAATCTGAAGATTATCTTTGATATTTATCAAATAGTAAGAAATCTTTATAATATCGGAATTAAATAACTTTTTGAAATTTGATCAAAATAATTATAAGTGATGGTTTAAATAAATGAAGATACAATTAAAAGGGAAAGAATAGTTTTATATAATTGATCAAATATTAGATGAATATGTGTAGATTACAGGATTCAATATAGTATTTGTTTATAAGATTAATGGTTATATATATTATAATGTTGAATTGAAATCGGAATACTTAACGGACGAAGCGAATGTATTATTGTATATTTGTATAATACTTAATGATAATGATGAAACCTTTATCGACGAGTATTTAATAGTATATATATTCTAGAGATATTTTAAATCGAAATATATTAGAGTTAATATAGTTATAATTAATATATATATAATAATGATCCAGAATTTCAAATTTCAATTTGATATTTATTTCGATATAATTATTATCGAAGTTTAAAATAAATTGAAAGAATATAGAAGGAAATTAAGAGTTGTAAATGAAAGTTATTGATCAATATATTAAGATATTACTTTGTTTTTGGTTTTAATATATAGTTTTTTAATTGATTATCAAAGAGTAGTAAATATATTGGATATCCAAATCAATTTTAGTATTGATGATAAGATCAAGTATTTATAGATTAAGGAATTTCGTTTTAAAGATGGATTAAAATAAATATAAATTGTGAAAGGATTTAGGTATACTTTTCAATATTAAGAATCAGATTTCGAGATTCTAAATAATATTTATGATTTATATCAAAAGGAAGGTTATTATATATAAGATTGCTTATATTTAATATGAATCAATAAATTTCTTTATAATTATTTTTGTTATCAAAAAAGAAAGGGATTATTGAATTCGAAGAAAATTAATTTTAATAAGAAAGATTAAGTATATCTTATTAATAATATTTTTAAATTAGATTTCGATATTGAGGATATAATAAAGGAAGATTGTAATTTGATAAAGGAGATTATTAATAAGGTTTTTTTTAGTAAATAATATATCGATATAAATGTTTTTTTATATATATTTGATCAATCTTTATTATTTAGATTAATAGATTTTATTGTTAAATGAAGAATAAAGGTTAATGAAAGAGTAATATATTGTTGTTATTAGGGTTTAATAGATATAATATATAAAGATAATTTTAAGATACTATTTTCAAATATATTATATATATTAAAGTTAGAAGTAAATTTGTTGTTAGGAAAAAGGATTTACGAAATAGGATTGTAAAAGGAATTCAATTTTTATTATATATATTTCAAAAAGAATAATAAGAAAATTATTCGTATTAAAATGTAAAATGGAATATATATGGTTTTATATATAATCAAAGAATATAAGGATATAATTTTCTGTTCAAATATATATCAAAATGATTAGGAAAAAGGCTTTTTTTAGAGATAATCGATGATATTAAAAGTATTGATAATGAATTAATATTTAAAAAGAAAAAAAGATATTTGTTATAGTATTAAAGATTCAATTATTTAAATCTAGATAAAATCAAGAATCTATATAAGATATTCAATATAATTAAGTTAATAAAGATCCTAATTGAATTAGATATTTCTGAAATATATATATTTATCAAGATGATCAATTGTATTTCGAAGCAATTAAGTTTGTACAAATCAAAGAGATTCGAATTTATATATTTCGATATTGTAGGATTATTCTCAAAATCGATTCAAGGGAATTGTTATTTTATATTGATTATCGATAATTGTATAAAAGTAAATTGAATTATATTATTTAAATAAAAGGATGATATAATTTAAATATTGAAAATTTGGAAAAAGGAAATGGAATTGATTATTGAAGAAAAGATTATTGTAGTTAGGATTAATAATATATTGGAATTCCTATAAGCTATTTGTGAATGGTTATTAGATATATGATTCGAAGTTATAATAATTGTTTTTTTATATCAAAACAGATTTGTAGAATAGAATATAAGGATTGTAGAAATAGATATAAAAGTAATATTAAAAGAAGCTGGGTTATTATTAAAGTTTTGGAATAAAGTTATAGAATATAATACTTATATTAGGAATTATATTAATATTAGTTTTGATATGAATAGAATAGATTGATTTTTTATAGAAGTTTTTACAAATATAGTATCAGATATAGAGATATATAAAGTTTGGAGAAGTAAATATTATATTTATATTAATTCCAAGATTATTCCGAAAGGGTAAAGATATAATAAATTGCAGAATATTTCGAGAATCGATGTATTTCTAGGATATTCAAAAATTATGAATAAATATATCAAAGTATATTCTTTAAAGTTAGATTATATATTTCGATTAAATAAAGTAATTATAGATGAATCTTATTGAAGAGGAGATTTGGATTTTAAATTAAGAAATTGTGAATTAGATTTATAAGGAATAAAGAATATAAAGTTAGATCAAAGATTTTATAATAGATTGATAGTAAATAAAGTATCTTTTTTATCTTTAATATTAAATGTGATATTTGTATTATTTTCGGTTTAAATATTCTTTTCAATAGATATTATATTGAGTTTAATGATTATATCAAATATCCTAATTGTCGAATTGAAATCAAATAAATTAGATATATTAATATCAATATACAATAAAGATGAAGATGGCAATATTTAGAAAACAAATCAAGAATCTTTTTTTAAGGATATTTCAAATATCGAATCCATTATTTTAGAGGTTTCAATTCAAAAATCAATTTTTGCAGATTTTGAATTTATATTAGAAGCAAAATTTAAGATTGTTTTAAATTTTATTAACAAATTCATTTCAATAGAATTAAAAAATAAAGTAAATCTATAATTATTTGAAATCGAATAAAAGAATATAATAAATCTTAAAGACGAATTCCTAAGGTATTTAATATAAAAACAGAACAGAGATATAGAATAAAATCCTAAAAAAGAACGGGAAAATAAGATTATAAAGATATTGATTATAATATCTATATAAACCAAAATTTAAAAAAATATAGAATATATTATAATTATAATCCTAATTATTTATAAAATGGATTTTTATATTAAAAATAAGATTGTTTTAGATTTTATAATTTCGTTGATAAATATAAATAATATAAAAGATATAATATATTTGGTTAAAGAAATTCTAAAAATCAAAATACCAAGAATTTATAAGAAAACAATATCGGATTGAAAATACTTTGAAAAATGAAAGGAAGTTATTCAAAAGAAAATTATATTTTTGATTCAAAATAATATTTGAGAAGAATATATATTCCTTAAAAAAAATAATCTGGTTTCGATAAAATGAATATTTATAATTAAAATAAAGAATAACAAAATAGAATGATTCAAAGTAAGATTAGTAGTTTGAGGATTCAATTAGGTATTAGAAAAAGATTATAATGAAATATTTGTATCAATAATAAGATTAGATATATTCAGATTATTCTTAATTATTATTATAAAAGAAAATTTGGAATGCTTATATTTCGATATCAAAAATGTTTTTATTGAATTGTATTTGAAGGAAGAGATTTATTTCGAATTATTTCAAAATATTAAAATCGAAAAGGGATATATATTATGAGTTTTATAAAATCTATATAATTTGAAGTAAATTGGAAGGGATTGGAGTTTATTATTGAAGAAAGAGTTTTTAAATATGGGTTTTATATAAAATTTGGTAGATCTATATTTGTATATATTTAAAGATTATGATATAATATTATTAATATATATCGATGATATCGTTATTATATTATATATATTATTGCAAATTATTTGATTCGATGAAAAACTATCAATTTGTTTTAATATTAAGAATCTAGGGGAGATTAATAAAATCCTAGATATTAGAATTATTCGCGATAGAAAAGTATATATATTAATTATAAATCAAGAAGAATATTTCGATATTATATTAATCAAATATAGTATTATATATAAATAATATCAAACCAAGAAATTATCAATAATAGATTATACTTATCTTTGGTTAGTAATCGATAACAATGAACTAATAGATATAAATGAATATCAATAATGAATAGGAAGTATAATTCATTCAATAATATATATTTGATCAGATATAATGTTCTTAGTTGGAAGACTTTTATAATTTATAATAAAATCAATAAAACATTATATTATAGCTTTGAAGAATCTGATATGATATCTATGATTAACAATCAAATAGAAATTATAGTTTAGGCTAAAAGGAATATAATTTGATATCTACAAAAAATATAATATATCTGACAATATAATAAAGGTATATATAGATACAAATTGAATTAATAATAAATATAATCGGAAAAGTATTTCAGGGAAAATTGTGATATTCTATAGAGGTTTTATATCATAGGTTAATAAAAAACAAGTATTTGTGGTTATTTTTAGTACGGAATCAGAATATATTGTGATGGTAATGTTTATCAAATAAGGGAGATGGATTGTATAAGTGTTTAAAGATTTATTCAAATCAAGTTATATTGAAAAGAACGGAGATATGGTTTAGATGTTTGGTAATAATCAGGGTGTTTTAGTTTTAATCAAGAATTTATGTTTGTACGAATGATCCAAATATATAGATATCAGTTATTATTTTATTAGGGATTTAATAGAAAAAAAGAAAATCGCTATTAGCTATATTAATATATATGATATAGTTGTTGGTGGAATGATGAAGTTTTGTGTAAGGATTGTTTTCGAAAGGTTCAAGAAAATGTTAGAATTAGTAGTTTAGGAGAATCGAATAGAATATCTTTAATAAAGGAATGTTAAAAATGAGGTCATCATAGAATTAGAATTGAGATTATGTGATTACAATGGTATATAGATTATTTTTGAGGATAACTTCAATTCTATTTCTACTAGAATTATAGATCCTTAGTTCAATCTATATAATCAACAATACTACTACTTCCTGTACCAAAAGTTAACAGGATAGTATGATTACAGAGCACTTTCAGGGATCGGGGAATAAATGGTACATGTGATTGATAGAGTAAAAGAATTGAATAATTTGTCCTTGATTATATGAATTAAGAGCTGTATATATAGAATAAATGAATAGTTATCTAATTGATATGTATTTTAATTAGATTAGATTTTTGTTTATTAATATATCAAGATCACTTTATCAATCAATAGATTGATAAGGATTAAAAGATCCTTCATTTCGATTGGAAAATATACATTTTGATTTTTTGTAGAATATAGGGGATTATAAAACTTTTTGTAATATATTCTCCAAATCGAAAAGCGATCTGAAACAAATGGAAAGGTATAGAAAGTAACAATTTATATGATTCATGAATGAATATATAAGGCGATTATAAACAGATATTAATAAAGAAATAATGTAATATATAAATCTGAAATGATTTTGGTATTTTTGGAATAGAGAAGAATTTGATTGTATATAAATCACAAATTTCTTTTGGTTTTCAATTTATTATTTATAATATTCTTCGAAATCAAGATTTTAAATAATAAAAAGAAAGTTTTTTGTCAGCAGAATATAGGAGAATGATTGATTTTGTGATGTAGCAATTGAGAATGTATATAGTTGTTAGATTATAATATATTGATTGTGATAACGAAATAAAATAAATGAATTTTTAAAGATATATAGATTTCTTTTTTGTATTTTCGTTTTTGTTTTAATTAAGTTTTTATTGATCATTATTATATTTAAGATTTTGAGGTTTAAAAAAGCTAAATAAATAAATCTTAATTATATTAGACAAATAATGGTTGAAAAAAAAAGCTTTGAAAGAATCGAATGTGAGAAAAGATCTTAGTATTCTTTTAAGGGATTAATAAATCGAATAGAAAAAGTTAATGAATTTAATATAAATAACAAATCAAGATATCGATTTTCAGGAGTATAATTTAATCAAATCTACTTTTAGAATAATATATAATCATTTATTTCAGAAATCGTTTTTTTTTATTAAAGGAATTATTATTCGTTGTAATCAATTGTTTGTTATAAATTCAGATAATAATTTGAAGGTAGATTTTGTTCTTGAATTTTGTTATATAATTAAAAGGTTTTATTAATCCTATATTTATAATTATTGAAGTAAGGATTGTTTAATAAAAAAAAGAAAAAAGAAAGGGTTTCTTTATTTGATGATAATAATCTATTCGATCCTTTGGTATTGGATTTTTCGGATAATAAATCAGATAAAGAAGAGAAAGAAAAAAGGTTATCGAAAATTGCTGGTTTTTCAGTCAAAATAAAAGATAAAAGGAATTATAAAAAAAGGAATGATTATTTATATATTCGATATATGAAATCATTGATCACTGAGAGATATAATTTTTATGGTAAATACTTTGTTGATTCTTTTAAGCCAAATAATTATCAGTATTGGAATTATGGTATTCATTTATATATTTTTTTATTGGTTTTCTTTTATTTTTTAATAGATTATTATATTACTATTTATTAGCAAAATTCGAAAATAAGTTCTTTGTTTATTCTTTATCTTTATAGTATATTGATTATTAATTATATAATCTAAATAGGGATATAGAATTATAATAAAAATAATACTAAAAATCGAAAAGAAAAAAGAAATTGTTTTTTTGCCTTTATATTATTGTTTTCTTTTTCTTTATTGTATTATTTATCAGAATCCTTAAAAGATTGAATAAAAGAAGTATATTATGATTTCGAAGAGTAATAATGAAGATAAAAAAAAGAATGATAAAAAAGAAGAGAAGAAAGAAATAGATAGTATATCTGAAGAAAAGGGAAAGAAAGAATAATTCTTTAATTCTTATAATATTAATAGTATCAATAGTTTTGATTATTTTAATTGTTTTTCATTTATTGATTATTATGGATAATCTTAAAACTTTTTTATTTGAACTTTAAGTTATTGAGTTTAGAAAAAAGCTTATCTTTTTTTAAAAACAGAAAAATGAAGAGTAAAGAAATAATCGATCTTGATTGTTTTTTGTTTATTGATGAATATAGAGTATACGAATTGGAGTATATTATAGAAAAATATAATAGTCTGAAATATCAAATAGGATTTATTCTATTTATATCAAAGAGAAGAATTATAAATTCTAAATTGTCGTTATTTAAGCTTTATAATTCAGATTATTGTTATTCAAATTTTATGATCCTATTATTTATATCTTATAAATTGAAAAGGAATCGGAAGTATTTGAACTTTTGTTTTATAAGATTTTTGATGAGTCTGTTAATAATTATATCGATGATCGATAGATAGATTATATAAAAGTTCCTTTTTGAATATTCTTGATATAATTATATATTTTGGATATCGATATAATAAAGTTTCGTAATGATTTGTTTGTTTTCATTAATTACCAATCTGATTGTTTATTGGTTGTTATAAAAGATTATTATAAATTCTTTTACTACTAAATCGATCTTTTTTAAGAAATATAGGGTTGTTATAATTTCTTTTAATATATATTCGATTCCGAAAAGCTTTATTTCGATAATCGAGATAATTATAATATTTTATTTGGATACTTTCTATATGATTAAATTATTGAAAAGGGATATAATATACTTTTGGAATTATAAGAATTTCTAATAAGTTTATTAAATCACTTAATAATATTAACCGAACCGATGGTTATATGATCACGTGATATATTAATAATATAATTTAATATTATTAAATTTTATTATTATATGAAATCTCGATCATATATCATATTAGAATGATTTATAATGGAATAGAATGTGATGGAAGTGTATAGAACTTTCTTATTTCTAAGGTTAAATATTATTGGTTACTATTTCATTTCATTATATAAAATGATTCTATAAGATTCGATTTAAATCGATCTTATTTATAATCATAGAATATTATAGAATTTCATAGGATCTTATCAAATACTATAAATAAGAAGATTTTCTTCAAAGAATTCTTCTAAAAAAAAAAACAAGCAAAATAAATTCAATATTCAATATACTTATATTTTGACTTCAACCATTATATATTCGATCACTCTTTTAAGCTATATAACTAAGTCTTCCACTATAATAATAGTGAATAGTATTATTACTATATTAGTCATTATTATTAACCTATCAACCTCCTCCAAGAGGAATGATTAATGAGTATTTGAATTATTTGTAAAAAAAGTATTTGAAAAAATAAGAAATTATGATATTTGATTATTGTTATATTGAATTACAAGATACTTTGTATTTTATAGATATTATAAACAATGATCGATAGTTTTTATATAATTACTTAATAAATTAATCAAATAATGATTTAATTATAAAACAATGAATAATATATTTGCTTTTATAATGATTATAATATATAATACTGATCCCATTTTCTTTTGATATATTTTTATAATATATATAAGAATTTGACCCTGATTTTTCCGAAATACTATTATCGGGAATGGTATATTTATTGTTCTGTTTGTTATCTTGAATTTCTTAACAATCTTTTCAATATATATATTATAAATTAGTTATAGTTTTTTCTTGGATCGATTATAGAGTATATATATATCTAGAAATTATTTAATATTTTCTAGATTTCGTAGTTTATATACAGTTTTGATTCCTTTAATGATCTTTATAATAGCTGATTTGTTTTTCTTATAATAAATGATCTAAATATTGTTTATAAAAAAAAAGAATTATGATGGTATATTCTAGATTAATATATAAATACAGCTCCCCCCTGTATCGCACCAATTCCAGCTTCTCGAGCGTCCGAATAAAATCCCTAAATTATATAACCAGGGAATCTCGCAGACTATATAGAACTCGATTGATTATAATGTTTTTGTTTGGGATTTTGTATTCATTAGGTAGATAGTATATAATTGGGGTATTGAAAGAATTATATAAAATATTAACAAAGATATTGATTATATTATATTGTTTTGTTTCGAGATTGTATTTAACAATAATTGCTATTATAATTCGGAATAATTGGTTTGTTAATGTAATGATATAAATAATCTTAATAGTACTTTTAGTTTGAAGATCTTTTTGTATTATTAAATATGAATGATAACGAGTGATTAGACTTTGATTATTGTATTTATATATAAATATTTATTGAAAAGGGATCGGTTTTGTAGATTCCGATCCAGAATCGATTTTATATTAGGTTTTCCTAGCTTTAAAGTTATTAACCTCAAGATTGCAATTTTATTTGAATTAATATCCTAATTAATAATCTTTTAATTGATAATAAAAATAAAATAACTTTGGAATTGTAAATATATAAATTCAAGGAAATAATATTATTTATAATCCTTTAATTGTAAATCAGATAAAAGGTAATAATGATTTTGCTTCAATTTCAATGACAATTATATTATAAATTGTTATAAATTAAGAATACTCTTTTATATTATTCATTCTTTGTTAATTAGATCAAAATATAGAATAAAAGTTATTTAAATAGAATAATTCTATTGAATTTATTCTTTGAAATATAATAATTCTTATATAGAATCCAATATTAAGATCGCTTTCTTGATAGTATTATTATATATATAATTGTCTTTGTATATATACTGATTGCTTTGAAATATAAAAGCTAAATGATTTTTAGAAGAAAAATAACTCTGAATAATAATCATATAATTGAAATTCAGATAAATTGATTTAAACCCTGGATATTTTAATCTTTATAATATAAATTTTTTTAAATATTTATTTGAAATTATAAATCTGTAAATCTTTTATAAATCGATTAAATGAATATATAGGGTATAATAGTTTTTGTAATAATTGGATTTCTTTTATAGAATACTTTAATTGATTATTTTAGTATATATACTTTCTCTTAGAATATTAAGATTAATCGATTAAAGTAATTTTTAGATCACTTTTGTATATATCGTAAAGAATATCAATAATACAATCAATAGGTTCATATTCTATATTCCCTATATCAATATATTCGGTAAGATCGGGATCTGTATTATTATTATGGGTATCTTTTTGAATAATATTAATATCTTTATTTATAAGATATGATTATTCTTCAATAAAAGAATCAATTTCTTCAATTTCTTCAATAGAAGGATCGATTAGTATTTATATATCTTCATTGTATATTTTATCCTTACTATCTAAAGGATTAAATGGATTGAATAGTTTTAAATCGACTTTTTTATTCCTATTATCATTTTTCAGATTTGTATTTAACCCCAAAACCAATTCGTTTATAAATAATAGATTTGAAATACACTTAATAGATGAATTAAAGGCTTTTCGATTTGTGAAAATAGATAGATAAATGAAATCTTTATAATTATCTTTGTTTTGAATGATCGTTCTGTCTATTTCGATATAATCTTATAGATTAAAAGCTTTAGTAAATTATTTAAGCTTTTCTATAATATGAATATCGATCATTTGATTGTTGAAATCTATACAATAAATGAATTCTTTATTGAACATTACATTTCGAATAATAATAACTTTATCAAACTTAAATATTTATATACAATAGATTAATATACCTGAGATATAATTTACTAAATATCTAATATATACTCGAAGATTGGTTTTATATTATTTCCTATTAATTCCAATTTCTTTATTCTTATTTAAAAAATAAACTCGGTATTTATACCTATAAATTCTATTCCAATTAGAATAAAGATTATTAGATATTTTCTTTGCGAATAAGGGATTATCTTTACGAAGATAATTACGGAATTATATATCGAGTATTTTATTAAATAATTTAAAGGATTTGGTTTTCAAAGGATTTATATTATATAAATAAATAGCAATTTATACCATTTCCATTTATAATTTGTTTAATAAACCTATTATAATCTGTATTTTTATTTGTTTTATAATTATTTCTTATTCTATATATTCTGATCCTTTATTAAGTTTATATATATAAAATAAGAATAATTCGAATTTGATATTCTTTTATTTGATTTATTTCTCAAATAATATTGTTCTTATAATTCCAATAACAAATATATTATTATCCTGTTTAATTATTACAATTATTAGATTATATTTATAATAAACCCAGATTACAAAACTTTGAATAATTACAAATACTTCATCATATATTTTGTAATAGATTAGATACAAAAAAATCTTATTATAATATATTTCTTTGATTAATAAAAGCTATAATGTATTGTTATATTCTTTATCGAAATTAAAAAGATCCCATTGGATTTTGTAGAAGGGCTGAAATAATTAATAATCATTTGAAGCGTGAAAAATGATTTGCTTTATATGAATACAAATATAATCGATATAATTGAAACGAATAATATCTTTTATTTTGATATTTTGTATTACAAATATTAAATATTTAAAAGTTTCCTTATTCAAATATTTGGAGTATTTATATTACATTTCATTTGTATCTTCTTTTAGAAAAAATGGATTACAAAAATAATGAAATACTTTGTTTATTTTTCTACTTATTATTAGATATATTATAAAAAGATTACTTATAGAAATAAATAAAAAAATATTCGAATAAATAGAAAGTGATTTGTATTCTAAAAATACAAGATTTTCAGTACAAATATATTAAACAATTATTATACTATTTGTATAATCTTCTTTACGAAAAATATAATTATATTTTGAGAATTATAAACCGATTTTCTTTAATCAAGTTTCTAAAACGATATCAATATAAAAATCAAGAATAAATATTATATTATTCAAAATTAAATCATTAGTAGAATTATCTCCTTTTTTAATAATCTTTTTAATAATATAAACTTTATATTCTAGAATTTAAAAGCTAGAAATATTTATTTCTACAAAATCATTAAAATTGAATAATCGATATCAATGATCATTTAATAAAAAGATATTGTTTATAATATATATAATATTATAATTATTAAATAAAATATTATTGAACAAATAATATACTTTTATAATTATAAAGTAAACCCTTAATTGATTTTATCGAATATCTAAAATAATAATATTAATTAAAAAATCTAAAAAATTAATAGAACTTTTCATTCATTTCCTTTTAATCCAATTAGAATAAAATTGCTTCTATAAATATAATTTTATTCGATTCTTAATTATTTATAATTCATTTTCATCAAATATTCTTTTGAATAATAGATTAATCTTTTCGATAAATACTAATTCGATAATTTTATAATTATAAATAATATAATTATAATCAAATCCGTTATTTCCTTTAAATTCAATTCTACAAAAACATTCTTAACTTTTCTTAATCTTTTAATTACTTTCAAAATTGATACTCTTTTTATTCTTCTTAAATTTTTTATTATCTTAAAAAAAAGTAAATATAAAATATATTCATTTTTTAATCTTTAAAAAAAAAATTCTTGAAAAATTAATCCTTAAAAAATATCTTCGAATTGCTTAAATAAAAAATTCAATAATCCAAACTAATTATTCATTTTAATCTATATAATTATAATATTTATTCAAATTGAAAACATTCTAATACTAACAATTTATAAGAAAATATTAATAACAATTTCATTCTATATTTTAATAATTTCATATACAAAAGCTTTAATATAAATTATAATCTAATCTCTATTTTATTTAACAAAATCGATTTTATTAAACAAAACTTATATTAAAACAGACCAATATTTTTATAACATTATAAACTTAATAATAATTATTATAAATACAAACTTTTTTTTAAATATATTAATAATTATTTTAAATAAAAAATTCATAATATTTCAATTGAAAATAAATAACTTTATAAAATATATTTAATCAATTAACAATTTAATTCATTTATAAATATTAGAAAAACATTTTATAATTCTATATATATATTTATTATCAATATCAATACTTAAATTAAAAAGAAATAAATTCGAAAAAGATTTCTTGAAAAATAATTAGGAATAAAATAATAAATCTACTAAAAATAAATTCTGATATATTATCATTAAAATCTTTTAATTTAGTATCTTTATTTATATCCTTTTTAGATTGAATTACTACAAAATATTCCAAGAATTCCTTTTAATATTATATTTGGTTTTTTTGATTATATTTGATTTGAAGATTAATAACAAAAAATAAAACAAATAATTTAATTAAAAATTAATCAATCTAAATATAAATAAATTCATTTATTAAATCAAAATTTGAAATAAATGTAATTAAAATGGGAATAAATAAATCGATTTCTGAATTAATTGAATCTTAGATTCTTTAAACTTGATACTTATTTTTCAAATATAGATATCATTTTAATTATTGAATATAAATTATAAAAAAAGATCATTTTGAGTTTTTATTATATTAAATAAAAATAATTAAATTGATATAAATATTAAACGATAAATAAAATGAAAGTGATATTTTAAAGAATAATCTTTTAAATATTCAATAATTATCAAATAAGAGATTATATAAATTGAAAATTATTGAATTTATAATTACTATAAAATAATATAATTATAAAACATTTTCAAAAATTAAAAAATAATATATATATATAATTAATAAAATTTGCTCTTAATTATATAAATCAAAAATTATATATATAAAACAAATAAATGATTTTTTAATCAATAAATACTTTAATTAAATTAAATCTTTATTTATTGATATATCAAAATCATTTTGTTAATCGAAAAGATTAATAAAATCTAGAAGATTCTTCATTCCGATTGAAAGACAATTCTTGATCCTTTGTAGAATACAGAGGATCGCAAGACTTTCCATAACAATATTATATATTCCAAATCAAATATAATAAAACAATTAATTTCAATAATTAAAAATCCCTTTATTATCAAATAATCAAAAGAATTCTATAAGCTTTTACAAATAATTATATAGATTTACAAAATCTATAATAATAAAGTTTTTTATTAAAAGAAACTATGGATATTATCCAATAATAAATTAAAAATAAAAATCATATATAAAATATACTTTTTCGAATCAATTAGTTATTTAGAATATATTAAGATTATCGATTTAATCTCCCGAAACTATTAATAATTACAAATATATTAAAAAATAAATATTTATATTTAAGTATACAAATTATATATACAAACAAAATCATTGAAAACTTCTTTTTTGAATTTCTAAAATCATTATTTATTTCGTTTAAAATTTAATTAAATATCTCGATCGATTATATTATATTTTTATCAGATTATAAATATTATAATTCTATATACAAATATATATTAATAATTATCTATAAATTGATTAAAATATAATATTTTATAAATATAAAATTATTAATAATAGAAAAATCAATCAAATCTTTATTAGCTATATTTATACTTTATATAATCTTTTAAATAAAATTATTTTAAATCAAAATATTCAATTTGTATTAGGATTCTAAATACAATTTTTTAAACAATTAAAAGTAATTTTAAAATATTCCTTTGTTTTTTATTTTCAAATTAATAAACAACTAAAACAAATTAATTTGATTTTAAAACAATACCGATATATATTCATCAATTTCCATCAAAATAATTGAATAAAATAACTATCATTCATTGAATTTATCTTTAATAATTTGATATTAGAAATAACAAATTGTTTTTCTTTTTTTATAGATTACAAATTTCATCTATATTGTGAAAGAGGTAGGTCGAGATACATGCGTCCCGATAGCACGCTGCAAGGGGAAATGGGAATTGGAATTGATCAGATTACATTATAGAGGCTTCAAGTAGTAAAACTAATAGGTTTAGACAATGATTTGGGTTGTGCACAAATGGGGTACAAAAAGACTAATGGAAAAAACGATTGGTTTCTTTCAAGGAGAGGGGAGCAGAGCCCTCTCTTATATCTAACTACGAAGAGTCATGTGACCATATGACTACGAACTAGCTACGTGTTAGGCCTTGATATCCCAACTTTCTCACAATATATCGATATAAAATCCAGTAAATTATATTTATTAGAAATGATTTTAATATAAAAATGTGAGTTTTTTAAAGAGAATAAAATAACTAATAAAATGAAAATATCCTAAAATAATTATAAATTTTAATAATACAATTGATTATGTTTTATAAGGAATTTATAAATAAAAATAGATTAAATTTGTTATAATATATAAAAGAATAAAAAATTTATATTAATAGAAAAAATAAAAATAAAAATTTATAAAATAAAGGAATTGAATAACAAATAGATTAACTTTTATAAAATATTAAAAATTTATTATCGATTTTGTTTAATCAAATTGTTAAAGAATATTCGAATTTTTTTAATATTTTATTATTTGTTTTTGATATTAATTTCTTCAATATTTTATTTTAAAGACTAAGTCTAATACCCCACTTTCAGGCCACCCCCTGTTTTGGGCCATCTCGAAAATATCATTATATAAATTTTAAACTTTAATAATTCAACAACTACTCTATTTCAATAAAATCCCTTATTATATCTATTTATTAACTTTTGATGCAGGAAGTAGTAGTATTGTTGACTATATAGATTGAACTAAGGATCTATAATTCTAATAGAAATAGAATTGAGATTATCCCCAAATATAATCTATACATTATTATAATCATATAACCTCAATTCTAATCCTATAATAACCTCATTTCCAACACTCCCTTATTAAGAATATCCTATTCGATCCTTCTAGATTACTAATCCTAACATTTTCTTGAATCTTTTGAAAGCAATCTTTATATAAGGCTTCGTTATTTCGTTAATAATTATATCATATATATTGATATAATTAGTAGCGATTTTTTCCTTTTCTATTAAATCTTTAATGAAATAATAATTGATATCTATATATTTAGATCATTTGTGCAAATATAGGTTTTTGATTAAAGCTAAAGTGTTTTGATTGTTATTAAACATTTGAATTATATCTCTATTCTTTCCAATATAATTTCATCTAAATAAATCTTTAAATATTTATACAATTCATCTCCCTTATTTGATGAATATTATTATTACAATATATTCTGATTCTGTATTAAAAATAGCCACAAATACTTGTTTCTTATTAATCCATAATATAAAATCTCTATAAAATATTATAACTCCTTTTAAAACACTTTTCTAATCATATTTGTTATTAATCTAATCTATATTTATATATACTTTTATTGTATTATCAAATATATTATATTCTTTGTAAATATCAAATTATATTCTCTTTAATTCGAACTATAATTTTTATTTGATTATTGATTATAAATATTATATTAGATTCTTTAAAGCTATAATATAATATTTTATTGGTTTTACCATAAATTGTAAAAATCTTCCAATTGAGAATACTATATTTAATCGAATATATATTATTGAATGAATTATATTTCCTATTCGTTATTGATATTCATTTATATCTATCAGTTTATTGTTATCGATTATTGATCGGAGATAGATATAATCTATTATTGATAGTTTCTTGATTTAATATTGTTTATATATAATATTATATTTAGTTAATATAATATCGAAATATTCTTTTTAATCTATAATTAATATATATACTTTTCTATTACAAATAACTCTAATACTTAGGATCTTATTAATCTCCTTTAGATTCTTAATATTAAAATAAATCAATAACTTTTCATCAAATTAAATGATTTGTAATGATATATATAATACAATAATAATATTATATTATAATTTTTGGATATATACAAATATAGATCTACTAAATTTTATATAAAATTTATGTTTAAAAGCTTTTTCTTTAATAATAAACTCCAATCTCTTCCAGTTTACTTCAAACTATATAAACTTTATAGGATTTATAATATATATCCCTTTTCAACTTTGATATTTTGGAATAATTCGAAATAGATTTCTTCCTTCAAATATGATTTAATAAAAGCATTTTTGATATCGAAATATAAATATTCCAAATTTTCCTTTGTAATAATAATTAGGAATAATCTAAATATATTTAATCTCATTATTAATACAAATATTTCGTTATAATCTTTTCCTAATACCTAATTGAACCTTTGAATTATTAATCTTATCTTAAATCATTCTATTTTATTATCCTTGATCTTAATTATAAATATCTATTTTATCAAAACCAAATTATTTTCTTTAGAGAATATATATTCTTCCCAAATATTATTTTGAATTAAAGATATAATTTCCTTTTGAATAATTTCCTTCCATTTTTCAGAATATTCTTGATCCAATATTGTTTCCTTATAAGTTCTTGGTATTTTAATTCCCAGAATTTCTTCGATCAAATATATTATATCTTTTATATTATTTATATCTATCAACAAAATCATAAAATCTAAAATAATCTTATCTTTAATATAAAGATCCATTTTATAAATAATTGGGATTATAATTATAATATATTCTATACTTTTTTGAATTTTAATCTATATAGATATCGCAATCAACATCTTTATAATCTTGCTTTCCTATTCTCCTTTAAGATTTTATTCTATATCTCTTTTTCATTTTTATATTAAATATCTTAAAGATTTATCTTCAAGGTCTATTGCATCCTTTTATTCGATCTCAAATGATTATAGATTTATTTCACTTTTTGATCCTATTGAAATAAACTTATCAACAAAATTTAAGACAATCTTAAATTTTGCTTTCAATATAAATTCAGAATCTACAAAAATTAACTCTTGGATTGGAACCTCTAAAATAATAAATTCGATATCTAAAATATCCTTAAAAAAAGATTCTTGATTTATCTTCTGGATATTACCATCTTTATCTTCATCATATATTAGTATTGATATATCTAATTTATCTGGTTTCAACTCGACAATTGAAATACTTAATATAATCATTGAACTCAATATAATATCTATTGGAGAGAATATTTGGAACAAAAATAATACAAATATTATATTTAATATTGAAGATGGAGAAAATATCTTATTTATTATTAATCTATTACAAAATCTTTAATCTAACTTTATATTGTTTATTCCTTATAGATTTGATTTATAATTTCTTAATTTAAAATCCAAATCTTCTTTTCAATAAGATTTATCTATAATTATTCTATTTAATCGAAATATATAATCTAATTTTAGAGAATACATATTGATATATTTATTCATAACTTTTAAGTATCCTAGAAATATACTGATTCTTGTCACGAGATACACGTGATCGCGTACGATCGGGCTAGTACGGTATTAAGCTCCGAGCCGATCATATATATAGCTTTGTAGTACATTCTTTTTAATTTTGTAGCTTTTAATTTTAAGGTTGATTTTTAAATGCTTGTTGGGTTCGTTATATTATTAAAAGTTTTTTCAGATAAGAAATGGAATAATATTTGTATATACTCATGTATACTCTGTTTGCTTCTGTCTAGATACATGTTTATATTCTTTTGCTTGTATATAGATCTTTTTGATATTATTCGAAGGTATTGTCTTTTTTTTTACCTTTAATTTCTAAACTATGGATTACGATTCAATAAACCTCGCAATTGCAGAACTTTGTGATGAAGTGATTTGTCAGCGGGATGAAATCTTGTTTTTATATTCCCTGATTCTCGAATGCATTTCTATTATTCATACTCCTTCTCGTTCGAAACCCTCTCTCCCTAATTCTGAAAAGTTCAGTGGTAACTTTCAAAAGTTTGATACCTGGTTTTTTTCGATTCGAACGAAATTATAAGTAGATGGTATTATGATCGATAACTCTATAATTCAATTTTATTATATTTATCTCAATCTCGAATTTTATGTATAAGTTATGGTACTACCTTAGCTTTCTTCTCTTGATCAAAACATTCCCTTAAATTATACAACGATCCTGGATCAACTTATACATATTTACAACAATTCGAATAAAGTTTAAGAAGTTGAAGATAAATTATTCATTTTCAAATAAGGAATCAATTTTTTATATACCTATATTACAAAATTCAAAAGGACCTTTTACAAAGCCAAAGATCAGAATTGATTTGATTCAAATAAAATCTTAATCTTTCATAATGAATTCAATATTACTTTTAGAAATTGTTTTTTTTAACAATTTTCTCTTCTCTATTCCTATCCTGATTTTGTTTAGGTTATACAACAATTAACTGTTTATATAACAAATGGATTCCTTATATTATTTTATTCTAATGAATCTAGAACCCTATATATATTACAGAATCCATTTTATTCTCGGAATTACAATCCAATAAACATTAACAATCTTAATGTTATTAATACCTTCAGTCTTTTTGATGTCCAATCAGATAAGTCTGATTGTACCTTGATTCTACCCTGTATACGAATATCCGAGTTTTCCCCTTCTGAAAAAACTCTTTTACATAAGCAAAATAAATATATACAATATAGAAGTAACTCTTATTAGATATAAGTTTATTTGTTAAACCTGTATCAAGGAATCCGAGATCGATAAAAGTTTGTTCCGGCTATTACATTAACTATTGAGCCCAAAAGCGATGATGATAAGGATCTAAGAGAAATGATCAATGATCGATATTTTGAAGATCGTTTGAAGAAGGTACATAGTATAATGGATACATATTCATTGGTTGTGATACAATTTGTATATCAGGAATTTTTATTAAAAGAAGATTAGTGATCATTTTATACTTAAATTATTCATTTAAAATGAGTTCGAGGCGAATTCTTCAGAAGGGGGGGGTAGTGTTATGAAATACACGTGATCGTATACGATTGGATTAATACAGTACTAAGCTCCAAATCGATTATATATATAGCTTTGTAGTACACTCTCTTTAACTCTGTAGCTTTTAATTCTAAGGTTGATCTCTAAACGCTCGTTGGGTTCGTCACAATTCTCGAAATGTCCCACAACTTATTATATCTTTATCTTTTCGGAATAATCTTGGGATTAATATAAATATAATATTTACTCCCCCAAACTTTATATATCTTTATATTTAATATTATATTTATAAAAACTTTTATAAAGAATCGATTTATTTCATTTATATTAGGACTAATACTAATACAATTCCTAATATAAATATTATACTCTATAATTTCATCCCAAAACTTTAATAATAATCCAGCTTCTTTTAGTATTACTTTTATATCTGTTTCTATAATCTTTATATTCTATTTTACAGGTTTGTTTTGATATAAAAAGATAATTGTTGTAATTTCGAATTATATATCTAATAACCATTCATAAATAATTTATAAGAGTTCCAGTATATTGTCAGTTTTGACTGTAATGATCTTTTCTCTAATAGCCAATTCCATTTCCTTTTTCCAAGTTTTCAATATTTGAATTGTATCGTTCTTTTATTTAAATGATATAATCTAATTTATTTTTATATAATTATCGATAATCAAGATGAAATAATAATTCCCTTAGATCGATTTTAGGAATAATCCTACAATATCGAAATATATAAATTCGAATCTCTTTGATTTGTATAGATTCAATTGCTTCGGAATATAATTGATCATCTTGATGAATATATATACTTTACAAATATCTAATTCAATTGGGATCTTTATTAGTTTGATTATATTGAATATCTTATATAAATTCTTAATCTTATTTGGACCTAAATAATTGAATCTTTAATATCATAATAAATATCTTTCTTTTTTCTTAAATGTTAATTCATTATCAATATCTTTAATACCATCAATTATCTTTAAAGAAAAGCCTTTTTTCTGATTATTCTAATATATACTCGAACAGAGAACTATATCCTTATATCCTTTAATCTGTTGGAAATGAGGCCATCATAGGATTAGAATTGAGGTCACGAGACCACAATGGTGCACAGACCATATTTGGGGATAACCTCAATTCTACTCCTACTAGAATTATAGATCCTTAGTTCAACCTATATAGTCAACAATACTACTACTTCCTGCACCAAAAGTTAACATAATCATATATAAAACCACATACATTCTATCTTGTATTTTAGTACAAATGATTTTCTTATTGTCCTTCTTGAAATATATATAATGAAAATTGAATTCCTTTTGCAGCTTTATTTCGTAGATCCTTTTTCCTAATAATAAGTTTATTCCTAATCCTAATATATATAATATATTTGAAAATAATATCTTAGAACCATCTTCATATATTATATCCATTAAACCCTAATAATGATAATATATCATTCCCCCATCAACCTTTATCCTTTATTTAACAATAAATTCTATTAATTTGAATAATGAAAATTGATCAAATATATATAAAGAAACATCTATATCAATATATCATTTATTAAAAAAAAATCTTATTAATGATCTCCTTTATCAAATTACAATCTTTCTCTATTATATCCTCAATATCAGAATCTGATTCAAAGATATTATTAACAAAGTATACTTAATCTTTCTTGTTGAAATAAATCTTCTTCAAATTCAATAATCCCTTTCTCTTTTGATAACGAAAATAATTACAAAAGAATTTACTGATTCATATTAAATACAAACAATCTTATATATAATAACCTTCTTTTGATATAAATCACAAACATTATTTGAAATCTCGAAATCTGATTTTTGATGTCAAAAAATATATCTAAATCCTTTTGCAATTTGCATTTGCTTTAATTCATTCTTAAAACGAAATTCTTTAATCTACAAATACTTAATTTTATTATCGATACTAAAACTGATTTAAATATCCAATATATCTATTATTCTTTGATAATCGATTAAAAGATTATATATTAAAACCAAGAACAAAACAGTATCTTGATATACTAATCAATAGTTTTCATTTACAACCTTTAATTTCTTTTTATACTCTTTCAATTTATCCTAAACTTCGATAATGATTATATCAGAATGAATATCAGATTGGAATTTGAAGTTCTGAATTATTGTTATATATATATTAACTGTAACTATATTGACTCTGATATATTTTGATTTAAAGTATCTCTAGAATATATATACTATTAAATATTCATTGATAAAAGCTTCATCATTATCATTGAATATTATACAAATATATAATAATATATTCGCTTCATCCTTTAAATATTCCGATTTCAATTCGACATTGTAATATATACGATTATTGATCTTATAAACAAATGCTATATTGAATCCTGCAATCTACATATATTCATCTAATATTTGATCAATTATATAAAACCATTCTTTTCTTTTCAATTGTATCTTCGTTTATCTAAACCATTATTTATAATTGTTTTAATCAAACTTCGAAGGATTATTTGATTCCAATATTGTAAAGGTTTCTTATTGTTTGATAAATATCAAAAATAATCTTCAGGTTTTTAAGATGATCTTAAAAAGTATATAATAAATAAATTCGGAATAATAAAGAAATATAAAAATAAAACAATAAGAAAATTTATAAAATCATATTATAATATATTTTTTTGTAGTTATACGAATTTACTCTTCGCTTTTGTTATAATTCTGTATCGGTATTGTACAGATTGCTTTCCGTTCTAGCCTGTAATATTGTGAGTTATAAACTATATTATCATATTTCAACTCTGCTTTAATAACATTATATAAAAACTCTGATTTTTACTCTATTTCATCTTTATTAGTTATACTAATCCTTTCTCGATTTGCTTTACTTTCTAATCATTATTATACAATTGGATCTTATAACTTATTAACTTTTGGTACAGGAAGTAGTAGTATTGTTGATTATATAGGTTGAATTAAGGATCTATAATTCTAGTAGGAGTAGAATTGAGGTTATCCCCAAATATGGTCTGTGCACCATTGTGATCACGTGACCTCAATTCTAATCCTATGATGGCCTCATTTCCAACACTATTTCATAATCATTATTAAAATCATCCTTTTCAATTTTATAATCCCTAATCTCAATTTGTATTCCCCAAATAGCTTTAATCCCTGTAAACTTCAAATTCGGATTAGTTTTTATTATTCCTCTTTTTTTAAGTATAATCTACTTTAATTTATATTTCAATTGTTTTATTCAATATTTTGATTATATAAGTTTATAATCTTTAATATCAAAACCTTTTGTAATCTTATAAAATAACAATCGATAAATTGGAAAATCGGTTTCTTTTTCTTGAATTATTGTATATATATATTTTCGAAGATCTAATGTTTTTTGAAAGATTTTCTATAAAATAAAAGATAATTCTATATTCCATTGATACTGAAAATCATTATTTGAAACAGAATTTTGATTTAGAATTTTATTATTGTTATTTTTAAGCAATAAACAATTTATAAAAAGCTTAATATAGTTTTAAGATTATAAATCAAAAGTCTTTTATCCAGATTTGATATTATGAATTATCAAACTCTTTATTCTAACTTTTTGATAATAGACAAAGAAGCTATACTTTTCAATTATTGAAGAATCTAATAAAGAATCCAATTTGTTGAGGTAATATTTATAAACATTTTTGAAAGATAAGAATATTGACAAATCTAATGATTATAATATATATAACAATAAAAATAAAAGATGGATATTATTTTTGAAGTATTCAAATATAAACTCAATGGTTTTATAACTTTTATAATCATTTAATATAAATAATCTAATTTCTTTAAATCGGAAAAAGGTAATTTGAGAAATAAAGATTATTTTCAATCATTCAAATCTTGTAATATCTATTATCCATTTATTATTTGTAATAATAAACTTCTATTTCTTATATAAAATAAGATCTATAAGAAACCATTATTATTATATATATTTTCCTTTAAAAATAATGAATAGTTTGAATACCCATTCTATTACTAAAATGTATTCAATAAAAGATATTCAAACTCTTAAACCAGATTTTTTTTGGAATAAAATGATATTCTGAATTTTCTATTATTAAACCATTTAAACCCTAACCTTCTATAATACCAGTTTCATCTATATTCCATCGGTTTTCAAGTTTAATATACTTAATTGAAGGCAAATTGAGCTTTTCAAACCATTTACCAATAATTTCATCAATAGTATTTGAAATATATACAGAATCGATATTATCTTTTAGTTCTAATTTCAGGGTTTCTTTTCAAAAAATTCTGTATCCATCATTTTCCAAATAAAAAATCATCTCCTCTCACTTCAAAGAAACTTTCATTCATTTCCCTTATTTATCGATAAATAAAACTAATACCTAATAATTCTTATACTAATATCCAATCTATTAATACTTTCTTTTGAACCGAAATTATCTTTTATATATTTTGTATATCATTTTTATAAAATAAATGATCATTTATTCGATTTTGAAATATAATATAGAAAACACTATATTCCGAATTGGCCCAACATATAACTAGCTCATTTGCAATCATACCAAAGGCTATAGCAATTTCATCTTTAATATAAATATTCATCATATTATAAATAATAATATATTCAAATTTCAGATCGATTGATTGAATGGTTATTGAATTATTAAAGATTTAATAAGGGAGATTGCTTAAAATAGGGTGGTTTTTTAAGGTGGCCCAAAAGAGAGGGTGGCCCGAAAGTGGGGTATTAGACTTAATCGATAATTAACAAATCAAAATTAAAGATTATAAAGAATAAAATAATCGAAAAAGAGAATAATGGGAAAAAATTAATACAAAAATAGATTTTCGAAAAAAAAATTCGATAATTATAATAAAGATGATTATTATTATCAAATTGAATGAAAGTATTATATTTTTATCTAGTAATTAATAATCGATCTAAAAAGAAACGAAAAGATATTGATCGAATATTACTATCTACATTCAGAAAAACCAGAACCATTATTATAATCTCTGAATTATTCAAATATAATATTATTATTATTAGTATCAATAATTATATCTAAAATACTAAAACGATTATCAAAACAAAAGAAAATATAATTTGTATAATTAAAAAGGTATATTATAATTTTTAAAATAATTTTAAAAAATTAAAAAACAATTTTGTTGTATTCGAAAGTTAGAATTTTAAGTTTAGTAAACAAATTTTATTATAATTTTATTAATAGTTTAAAAACAAATCTGTTTTCAAAAAAAGAGAATATTATTATAGATTTATTATCCATTTCTAATTAATCTATATAGATATTTTAGACATATATTTATTATATAATCGATGCTCTTTCTAGTATCTTCTTTTCTACTTTATAGAATATCATTATATTACCTAAGGTTTCTATCACCGCTGTGATAACTTTTTCATTTTCCTAATATAATTCTTTTATAATCAAATCTCTTTATAAATTTTATTTTAGGTATATAATTATAATCATGATTTATATACCTCTCTTTTATAATCTCTAACTTCTTTACAAACTTTATATTAAATAAAATCCTTTAAGAATATTCTTAGATCTTTTTATTTTCTATTATATAATTATCTATAACTAGACTTCTAAAATCCTTAATATTAAAAAAGTAATCTTTGTTTTCATTAATCGAAAGATTAATGTCTAAATCAATAAAGAATTTCTTTATAATAATAATATAATAAGAATCGGTAATAAGAATCCTTTATATCTCTATTATTATATATATAACTATTATTCGCTTTTATAATAAAATCCATTTAATGATTAATTTTCTGTATCTTTTCTCTTCTTTTTTTCTATAATCTTTTTGTATATTTAGTAATAGTATCTTTAAAATCTTATTAATATATATATTAAATAACTAAAGATATCCTATATACTCTAAAAGTATTATTAATATTATAATAGAATTAGATTAAAGTAAATTTAATACATTATCCGTTATATAGAAGCTTACATAATTTATTACTATAAAAAAAGTAATTCAAGAAATAGATTAAAACTTTGAAAGTATCTTCTTTATTCATTTTTCAATTAAAGTTATATTATTATAAATCGATTCATTGAATTCTATTGTAATACTTTTCTTTATTTTTAATAATATTTTTATTCTTTGAAGTCTTTTTATAAAATATAAATTTAGATTTCAGATATCTTTTGCTATTCGCAAATATATATATAATAAGAATCGTTTAATATATTACGATGATAACAACTGACTTGTTTTCGTGAATTTGGGCCATATACAAAGGCGATCAGATTTCATCATTTTAATATATGATTTTGATCATTCTAGAATTGTATACACACCTCATTTAAATTTATAATACCAAGTATATTGAATCATTATAAATCATTGATGATTCGAAATGATTTAAGATCATTACAAATCAATGATGATTCGAAATGATTTAAGATCATTACAAATCAATGATGATTCGAAATGATATAAAAAATATAAAGATCTATATATTCAATATAAATTCCTTTTGTAAAGCTTTATATTCAAAATCAATCATTTAGTATTATAATATTATAATTACGAATTGCAATTCTTATTTAAGAATATCTTTAATTCCTATTTGAAGTCTAATATAAACCCACTTCGAATTCCTAGATCGCTTTCACGTGATCTAGAAGATAAGAATACTCGTAATATAATATTTATTATCATTATTTAAAATAATAAAAACTAAAATAATCTTCCCCCTTTTAATATCATAGATTTATATATTTATATATTCGAATGAAAATAATATTTCATTCCAATTCATTATTATATTAAATAAATACCGATTGGAAGTAAAGATTCTGTATTTAAAAAATAGAAATACAATATCAATCTGAATCTTCTTTTTAATGAATTAATCTATAAAAAGTAATTAATTTCGTTTATTATATTATAGAAAATTAAATATAGTATTCGAATTCTTCTAATATTTTGGAAACTTATATATAAAATATCAATATTATATTAAAAAAGAAATTAAAAAAAATTAATATCTTTTTAATTACTATTCTCGAAATAATATTAACTTGTTTAAAATACTCTTCAAATCATTTATTTGTTATTTAAAATTTGTCTTTGAAATTAGAATATATTTTTATAAAGCTTCTAATAATTAATTCTAAATCATTATTATTAAATCAAATCTTTGTTTTCTTTTCGATATACAAATCTATTTATTAATTGGAATTCCAAATAAGATATTTTAAATAATCAATAAAATCTATTAGTTTTAATATTCCTTTTACTCTTTATTATCAATTTAATTTTAAATTTCCATATTCATTTATAAATAATACTTCTAGGAATTCTATATCTCTTTTCGGATTTAAAATATTTATAAATACTATCAATTCGAAATCTCTAATATAAAAATAATTTAATATGTCAATTATAATACTATATAATAATATTATAATAGAAATCAATTATTTTGATCTTTTTTTTAATATAATTAATATAATCTTTAAAATATTTTTTAATAATTATAGATTGTATTATTATATCTTATAATATAAATAATCGAAAACTAAATTAAATGAAATTCCGAAATGATTTTTTGGTAATAATAATATCATTTTTACTTTTATATTTATTTATTAATATCTCATTCAAAATTATTTATTTAGATATTAATGAAAGTATAATTATATATTAAAATATTAATGAATAATTTAATAAATCAATTTTGAAGATATTCAGAATTTTATAATTGATTCCCTCATTTTTGAATCTAATATTGAATTAACTCTATAATAAATAGAGATCCCTGCCGATCCCCAAAACCTTATTCCCAAAAAGATTTGGGCTTATCCGGATTTCTTGAGTTTATACAATAGTAAAACTCGAGATTCGAATCACAGCTTTCCTGATTGTTGGAGAAATCTTATCCGTAGCAAAGTTAAGGAATTACATATATAAACTCAAGAAACCCGGACAAGCTCAAAAGATGGAAATAAGGTTTTGGAGATCGGTAGGAAGCTATGCCTATTATAGGGTTAGTTCAATATCCCCGATACTTGGATTCCCAGTCATGTGCTAAAATAATGCCTAAAAGGCTTAAATTCATGAATAATCAGAGATTTTATAGGTCAACTGATGTCGGAATTTCGATATGAAGTGAAAAAGCATCGGAATTTGAAGATTCCGAACCCAGCCCACTGCTGATCGTTTTCCTAAAAGGGTTTTGAGTTTATACGGTATTTGTTGCAGCTTTTGATGTAAATCCCAATGGGACAATATGTACTTATTACTATTGGAAGGAATCTCAAGTGAGTCGGCGAATCCGGACGGAATATTCGGTAAATATCTCACTCACGAGGCTATGTCTTTTTTCATTTGTAGCCACTGACAGGTGACCTTGAGAAAGTCTTGAGAGGTAAAAGAGAAGGTTGAACGCGCAAACGCGTCTTCAATTGGAAAATTTCAAACTTTTGTTGAGATTTATTCTTTAACTAGGTACCTTTACCTATATACCTATATACAAAAGATGTTCTATTATATCTTCATCTATCATCCGAAAAGACACCTAGATGGAACTTGATTTTAAGTATTCGACCTTTCCTTTTATTTCTCATAAACTTTCTTTTTCAACTTTCACCTAGCTTTAGGTCTAGGTAGTGGCACCGTCATTTTCTTGGTATGCTTTTCAAAAGCCGATTTGTTACTTGGAATAATTAGGTGGCCGTTGACGTATTGAATCACCAAAAGAAGAGGAAGTATCTACTTTGGAAGTTTGATGTTTTATTTCATATTTATATCCATATTTTGAGAAGACAAACAACTACTTATTAGGTATCAGAAGTGTTTAATAAGGGAATTATTATTTTCAACAGGTACTTGCTCCATCACCAGATATTCGAGTCAAGCAAGCAAACAAAAAATTAAGCAGGCAAGTCTCACATTCATCAATAACCTCCTTTCCTCAGTGGGTGATGGATGGTGGGTGGCTCTAAAACCTTGGTTCGTTTTGCCTCTTTACTTGATTTACTAACACTTGCAGTTAGTTGATTGACCACGAGAACCATCTCATCCCATCTCATCCCATCTCATCCCATCTCATATTCAAAAACCCAATACAATAATCTCACATCAGGTGATTGGTTTCTCAAGAGAATTACCCCTTCATCTCCAAATTTCAATATTATTATTAGTTATTAGATATTGGTTTCTATCCGCAGGTACGTACCTAGGTATGTTTACTAGTTATCTTGATCCAATCGATTCCCTCGGTCGTCCCATCTAATCCCACGAACAATTTCATTTTGAGAATCCTTCTTGAGCCTTGGTTACAACCCTCAAAAATCAATCCCCATCCCTTACCCGCCTATTGTATTGTACAAACTAACCGCTCGCCTCATATCATCAGGTATACCCACCGTACACCACTAAGGGCGAACAAATATACTAGTCGAATGCCAACGTTTTCTGATTTTGAACCTTGTTAAGAAAGGACAGCAAAGACGATTCACGACTCATTCGAAAACAAACTCTTTATTTTTCTTTCTCTTTTCAACTCAAACTCCGAATCAAGCAACCAACTCCACCTCCCTCCACCCAGCCTTCTTGAGATCACATTCATTTGCTTTCAGTGAACCCCAAAGACTTTTCATTGTCATCAAAAGGATTTTCGATAATTCAAAACACAACGCCCAGAAGAAGTTGGTAGCCATTACGATCATTCATTCCCGTCTCAAGCTTTTCAATTAACCATCGAAGTGGCGGCTGAGATATCGGAGGGTCGGTGAAGTAGAGAAAAAAAAAAGGGTTCGGGCTAAAATCAAATCAAATCAAATCAACCACCGCCTATGACTAGCCTAGACTCTTGATACGGTGGTTCTCACAGACTCAAAAACCCCCAATTCTCGATTCCTCCCACAACTCAGAATAATTCACGAAACATACGACAAGATCTCTTAACATCGACCACGACCCACCAACCGAGAGGATTTTCCTTTAAGATAGTATACCTGTTGTTAGCTATCTCATTTGAGTACTAATAAATATAACACTCATCAAATATTACTGTACAAATTCTCGGATTTGTGGATGAACGTTACATCGCCATTAATTGCGGGTGGGGAGTGATTGGACTTCCTCAACACCATCACCATCGATTGAATTTCACCTACACCGAGCCTTCTGTTTAATATATACTCTTTACAAATATGAGTGTTCCTCCTACAGCCTCATTCGCAATGAGCGATGCCGAAATCGATCTCGAAGCCGTGTTTAAAGAATCGCTCGCTATTGCTCGAGATGTTGTCAAGGGAGCGATTTTAAAGCATTATAATGCTCCGTTGGATGGGCAAAATATTTGTTTCACGGCTCAACATATACTTGCCGGAGATGAGAGATATAATGGAGTCCTCACCATGCGAGAGTCAGAATTATCCGCAGACAGAATGGTGCAGAATAATATTGTTCAGCTTCCATATTCCGGAAATACAATAGGTCCTACTTTTCATCCATCGACAATGGGCCAAATGGGTCAAATGGTTCAAACAAATTCACACTTGACTATGAGCAATATTAATTCTCACCCCCATCGTGAAAATTCAATGCAAAATTCCAATAATTCCCAATTTCGACCTCATTCTTCCTTCTCTGCCGCTCAAACTCAAACCCGAACCCGAACCCAAACCGAACTTCCACAGGTTTCGAATTTACTACAAGGAGCTAACAATTACCACCAACAAGCATACCCCTCTAACAACAATCCACATTCACTCTCTTCAAACCGGCGCCCATCTCAACTGCCACAAGTCTCAGGCGGTGTCAAGTATCCACATAGTATGAGGGATCTCTTCTCCCGATCTGATTCAATTGTTGCGTCGCAAAATATCAACCCCACGAATCGAAGCGACTTTCAACAGCAACTGATTGCTCAACTACAAGGCTCTCGAAATTTCGCAAATCAATCTTATTCAAATAGCTACACAGCGTACGCTGGGCAAGGCTCCTCCACTCTAGAAAGATCGAGTTCGAACGGTTCACTTTCATCCAATTTATCGTTACCACCTTTAGCCCCAGCGCAAAGATCCCCACATACTGACAATCTACTGATTGTTGAATCTCGATCCACCACGCAAAGTCGCGCAGAAACACCACTGGACTCGGAAATGGCTAAATATACCAGCTCGAAGAAGCGCAGGGCTCAAACAGATGAGCAAAAGGCTGCCGCGAAAAAGGCAAAGACGAACAAGGGTGAAAAGGCGGACAAGTTGGAGCTAGTAAGTGTAACCATTCAAATACGTGCGGAACAGATCTAACCTTTTTTAAAGATGAAGGATAAAGCCAAATACAATCTACCAGTCCCAGTTTGGATGCGCATTCTCGAATTCTGTCCTCCCATATTTCTCCGAAAAGCTCGTTTCGTCAGTAAAGAATGGAAGAGCTGGGTTGAGAACTTTTCATCTATCCATGTCAATTGCCGTAAGGAGAACTTTGGTTACAATTTACCTGAGCATATCCCAGGATTATCAGCAAAACAATATGTTGATCTTTTGGGTGGAAAAGGCTGTATGGAACCTGGTTGTAAAAACAAAGACGCAAGCAGAACACATTGGGCTTGGAAGAAGAGGTGGTGCTTCTCCTGCTGGAAGGAAAAGATTGAGAGAGAAGATCGTATCCAAAAACATCGCCAACTCCAATACACCCGACCAGTCATTGATAAACTACTAGAGTGCATCCCGGTTAGCATGTACGACTCTTTTGGTAAACCTCATGATTACGTCGAAGATGGACCTCAAGCTTTGGCAAATCAATTGACGACGCACAGACTGTACAAATACTACCTGATGGTCGACGTCGATAACATCATCAAAGAATATGAAGCTCTCACTCCTGATCCATTTCGTGAGGATCCTACCCACGATGCTCAACAGAAAGCCACCGCACGCCAGATTTGGGAGGACAAGATGGCCAAATTGGACGAAGAGCGTGATAAGTTCTTTGAAGCGAAGAAGGCCGAGAACGACAAGCTCATGCAACTCGTACTACAAATTGAAGCAGCAATCCGTGAGAGAAGAGCGAAAGGTCGCAAGCCGAACGATGCCAATCGTGAGAGCCGGAGGACTCTCTTCCTCAAGTTAGCGAAGCGTGATCTCCCTGAAGTCCCAGAGGAGTTTATTATAAGCACCAAAGCGTTTAAAGCAGCTGTTCGAATTTTCAGAGATGGTGGCTCGGAGCGTGGTTGGAGAACTTTGAAGCCAAAGATCGAAGAAGAATACGCGAGTTCGAAAAAGAAAGATCAACAAGCTACCAATCCTGCAACCAATACACCAAGCCGATCTTCAGATCAAGACACCCAAATGACTGGCCACGATCTCGGAAACTTTGAGCTGGACAATGATGACTTTCAGCAACTTGGTAATGTAGGCCTCCAACAAAATCTACAGCAAACTCAACTTCAAGGATTTCAACTTCAAAAATCTACAGCATTTACAAGTAACAAGTCTCTTGACATGACCCACCCTGGTGGCTCACTTGGCTTTAGAACCAGTTTCATGGCTTCAGGATCACGACCAACAAATAATCCGGTCACGGCATTTCTTAGTGGCGGATCAATTTTTATGAATCAAGCCTTCGGCAAAAGTGCCTCTGCTTTACCCATGGTTATGAATTCATCGAGTAATGGGTCTCTTAACAATAATGGCTCTTCTGCTAGTTCATTGAACAACGTTTCTCTCATGAATAATGACTTTTCTACCAATTCGTTGGCCCCTCTTTCTCAAATTAACAAGGGCTCTTCCACCGGTTCATCGAGCAATCTCTCTCGCGGCAGTAAGAGCTTTTCTAACGGCTCAATGGCTCCCCTTCCTCAGAACAATAATGGTCGAAGCATGGGTTCATCGAGCAATACGTCTTTTAGTAATATCAACTTTGCTGCCAACTTAATGCCCCCTCGCTCTCAGAACATTAATGGCGCCTCTATTGGTTCATCAAACAACATTTCTTTTGGGAATAATAGCTTTCCTACCAGCTCATTAAATCGAATCTCTCAAAGCAATAATGGGTCTTCTGTCAATCCATCGAGCAATCTTGCTAGCTACAACAATGCTTTCAATCCCGACCTGTTGAACCATTTTACTCAAAACAACAGTGGCTCATCGCTCTTACCTAGTCATTCGTCAAATTACGCTTCTCAAAACAGCAACGCTTCTTCTGTCAACTCATCAAATCATATTTCTCAAGCCAATAACAGCTCATCACTTGTGCCTGGCAATTCGTCAAATGTTGGGTCATCATCCACTCCAAGAAGTGCCATGGCTATTTCTTCCATTATCACAGGGACCCAACCTCAAGGTAACTGATATGATATTAATCACTCGTTTATTCGAAGGACGAGCAAACTTTTTTCTTACCAGCACGTACACCAGTTTGATATTGGAAACGTGAAATCATTAAAGGAAAGCAGGACTGGAGAACAACCTTTCTAAAATCACTTTCGATATCGCATTTCAAAATTTTTTTTTCCGGTTTTTCATTCTGCTTTTCAGCATAAAATATTGGCGCAATGGAAAGCGCAATACCCCATAAGGAACAATGGTTACAATCAGGAGTTTATCATTGGCCATCATGGCGGTGGATTGATGCATATAAGGGTTATGAGGTGTTTTTATATGAGGATGCATAGGTGCATTCTATGTGGTGGCGTTTTAGAGGGTTCTTTATTATTTATTTGGTCCTTAATGATTAGGTGATGGATTGGGCAGCACGAGGGATGCATAATTAGCGACGGGGCGTTGTAATGGCATATGGATACGAGCCATCGATTATCTCTGGTCTCTTCTTTCTCTTTTTTCTTCTTCATTTTTACATTTCCAGCTGTTCTCATGGGTATTGCTATGAAACGGTGACACGATGGACGATTGTGGAACGAAATGTGTGGTTAGGGGAACGGAAATTTGGAGATAGGAAAGAAAGAAAGAAAAACAAAGCGGGAGACATAAAGGTTCACAGGCTGAGCGGTTATACATTTGGTGAATTGCATGGGATGAAATGGTGGGTCCGATTTCTGCTTTTACTTTAGCATGGCACATACATTACATACATCATACATACATAGGTCTAGATTTCAACTATGGTGGAATGGTTGGATCTGAGAATAGGATGGATGGATGGACAAGCAAATTAAAATTGTTTACTATACATACATACATACATACATACATTATCTTTATGATCATTCGTATTGTGAATTCTCTGTCGGGGGATGATTCTAGCGGATTTCATGATAATACGGGGTCGAATATATAATTAGAAATATGTAGCCAGTTTGGGTATTGTGTGATATGATCTGATGACAAGGTTTTATGGAAGATAATGAATGATCTAATCTATAGAGTAACATCTGATATCTCATAATCTGATATCAGCCTTATTACCTACCTAGTACTCACCTATTTATTGATAGAAACAAAAACAGTTACAACAGTTAGACAGTTAAAGCGGCCGCTAGCGCACCCAAAGCCTCGTGTGGAATTCGTTGGGTGCATGGGTGTTTACGCGGGTAGAATGGATGGATGGATGGCATGTGAATGAAATGAAATGAAATCTTTATGTTATTAGATGATTATGAGATTGAGATTTTAAGTATTAAGTATCATATTATAGGGATATTTTATTATATTATTATACTATTATAGGCACTGTTCTTGGAGAGTTTATTTAGATTTGTGGGTTGGTCTTTGAGGGGGTCTTTTGGTGGTTTATTTATTGAGTGAGTGAGTGAGTGAGTGAGTGAGTGTTGGTTGGCTGATGCTGTAGAGGGAGGGATTGTGCGATTGTGTGATTTTTTGTTAGGGTCGGGTCTTGAGAGAGAGACATGAATGAGTGGGATTGGGAATAAGGGATGCAATGTCGGAGCATTTGGATCTGGACCTGGATTTGAAGAGTGTGGGAAGGGAGGATGAACAGATGTTCATGGGGCATGAGCATGAGCAGAGGGATATACAAGGCATACAGTATTCGCAGACCCGGCAGATGCAATATCAACAGTCACAATCGCACGCGCAGAAATTGAGAGAGGATGCTGTGAGGAGGGGAGATGTGCGGGATATGCTAACAGGGGAGAATGTTTCGAGAGCTCCGAGGCTGGAGAGGAGTCCACATCCATATCATAAGAGGCATGAGGAGATTTTTTCAGGGAGTGAGAGGAGCGGGGGAATGGTTCGAGATGTGGAGAATGGGAGGGATCCTGAGGTGGGAATTTCGCGACTTCCTTCTTCGAGACCTACTTCCTCTAGACCTACCTCCTTAAGACCACCTTCCGGTTCCTTCACAAGGCCTGCTTCTTCGGGAACTCCGACATCGCCGTCACCACTGCGTTCCACACAAAATACTGACGATGAATTTTATAAAGGTGTTAGGATAATAATTGATGGGTCACCGAGTGGATATATCGAATCTACGAATAGCGACAGTGGGACTGAGGCAGATGATGAACATTTTCTCAGAGGATTACCTGCTCCAAGGATAAAACCACATAAAGGATTGAGGGGTGAGAATGGTAGCATGTCGAGTACACCTAGTCCATTGTTGAGTCCGGCTTTATTGGAAGATGAGATACGATGGAAGGAAAATGGAAGGATTAGATCTGCTATGCCGACTTCGAAGGTACTTACTGCGGAGGAGCAGAGGAGAGTTATTACAAAATTTAGACAGAGGAGGAAGATTGAAATTATAAGGAGAATGACTGAAGCTTTTTTGCTATGTTTTGTCGGGGGAATAATATATCGGAGTCAAGGAGTTAAAGAAATCCTCTATTTATGGAGAAATGGTATGCTTCTACTTCTATATTCTCAGAAATCATGCTGATTATGAAGAACTTACTTGTCAAATCCTTATTACAAGTGGTTTAATAGCTCTATATCCACTTCGATTATTGCGACATCTGAGGTCTCGAACACCATGGAAATCTCCATTTCCTCTTACTATACCTGCGACATTCGATCCGGCTCCTTTATTATATCCTCCTACATTAACGATGCTTGTTTCAATTCTACTTTCAGTCAGTGATCCAAGTGGTCTTTTACCAAGTATGATACTTGCCATATCCACACTACCGAAGAAATTAATACCTGCTATTGGAGGTCTTGAAGGACGAGATGTGTTACATTGGGTATTAGCATGTATGCCATTATTCACGACAACCTTGACCAGAGCTCCATTCTTGAGCAAGGAATCATTACCTCTTAATCCTGAGGTTTTGGTTTTAATACCACCATTACATCAAGCTTTATGTACAACGCTTCATTACCTTACAACCACTAGTCTCCTATCCGCTGAACTACAATTATTATCAACCTCTCTCATAAGTCTCTTACTTAGAGCATCATCACCACAAGCAGTTATTTTAAAAGCACTTCTTTGGGGTGGTGGTATAGGTATTCTGGTTACTTGTACACATGTTCTTAGATGGGGTGTTGCATTAGCTAGAGTACCAACATGGAGATTCAGAAGACCCGAAACGAAAAAATCGGGTTTCAGATTTAACAAAAGATCACTATCATTTGGTAAAAATACTTTAAGTGTTTTTGCTAAAGATACATTTATTAGTGATACGAGTGATGATGAAATTCATCACGATCGTTCACGAAGAAAAATGGGTAAATTACAAGCTGCAGATTCCTCCCTTCTAGATGGAGAAATTCAATCAGGTATCTCGAGAAGGAGTACCTTTCCAAATTTTCCACCATCTAGTCCTTCAAAATCAATGAAGACTAGAACATCATCTGGTCGTAAGAAAAGATCAGCTTCACTTAGTCTTCAATCATTTTCAAAATTAACATATACACAAGCTAAAATACGTAAATGGTTATATGCTGTTTATGTATATATCTGTATCCTAGGTATTATCCTACTAGGTATAAGAGAATACGTAGCCAAACGAGCTTTACAAGGTCATGAACCTATAGGATGGGCTTTAGGTTATTTATTCGGAGATCTACCACGCTTTCGATTCGAAGTCGTTAGTGCTAATTTACAACGATGGATACCACTTCCTCCTCGTTCACATATCGATTCTGATATAACAGAATCGGGAATCTGCGAACAAAAAGGCTGGATGGAACGAATCCGATACTCAGATTTCGGTCCGGCTAATACGCGTCTCATTCTCTCAACCTATTGGCTTCTTATCCTAATAACAGGTCTAGCAATTGTATTCCGTCTCTCCTCTATCTACGAAGTTGACACCCGACGAAAAGTTTTTCATTTCATGATGGTTTTTATTCTTCTACCTTCTACATTTGTCGATCCGACATATTGTGCACTAGCACTAAGTTTAATATTGGCGATTTTTTTACTACTGGATATGGTGAGAGCAACACAGTTACCACCATTTAGCAGATGGTTGGCGAGATTTTTAACACCGTATGTTGATGGAAGGGATTTGAGGGGTCCGGTGGTTGTTAGTCATATTTTCTTGGCGATTGGGTGCGCGGTGCCACTTTGGTTGAGTTTGGGATCTGTGGAGCGGAGTAATTCATTGCCTCGGATGCAGGATGGAAATGAAGATGATGGAGGAGGAAGAGATGCGATGAGTGGATGGGAAGTTCACAAAAGAGAAGTTGCGATGGTGGCGGGGGTTATTTGTGTAGGGCTTGGTGATGCGGCTGCGTCACTAGTGGGAAGAAGATGGGGGAGACGAAAGTGGATTTGGGGTGGGGGGAAGAGTGTTGAGGGGAGTATGGCGTTTGCTGTTGCGGTTGGGGTGGCGCTTGTGGGGGCGAAGTGGTGGGTTAGGTTTGGGGGGTGGGAGGGGGGGAGGGGATGTGGTGAGTGGTTGGGGAAGAGGAGGGGAGTGGATGGTTGGAGTGGGGAATTGAGGGGGAATGGAGGTGCAGGAGGGAATTATAATATCTATGCAAATGCAAACGGATATGGAGATGCAAATGCAAATGGAAAAGAAGATACATGGAAAAACACAGTAGGAAAAAGTATCCTAGCAGCTATAGTAGCAAGTCTCACCGAAGCGGTCTTGACGGGTGGAAATGATAATGTGGTTGTACCGGTGGTGCTTTGGTGTTGTGTTAAGGGGTTGGAGATTTAGATTGGAGTTTTTTTGGGGGGGAGAGGAGGGAGGGGAGGAGTGTGGGTGGAAAGAAATGGATGAGGACGTGGGTGGAAAGAAATGGATGAGGACGAGGGTGGAAAGAGAGGGATAGAGGGGGATAGAGAAAAGTTTCTTGGGGGTTTGGATAGATGGATAGATAGATGGTGGGAGATGGGGAGATGGAGATGGAGATTGAGATGAGAAGATGAAGAGCTTGGGAGATAGGGAGATTGGGGGGTGATTTGGTTTAGTTTATAGATGATATGATAAAATATGATATGATACACGACAAAATTATTCTCCTACCGCTAAAAGTTCGAATAAATTCCTCTCATACCACGAAAAATTAAAATTATTTCATTTTTATTTTCATGCCAATTAGTATCTAATCTATTCTGAAATAGTTGGAATTTATACTATATAGATCTCTAAGTGTATTTTTAAATGTATTTTTAAATGTATTTTAAGTGTATTTTTAAGAGGAGAAAGAGAAAGACGAGATAGAATAATAATATATAAATTAATTTATATATTAAAGAAATTAAAGAAATTAAAGAAATTAAAGAAATTATCAGATCTTATTTATTATTTATTATTTATTATTTATTATTTATTATTTATTATTTATTATTTATTATTTATTATTTATTATTTATTATTTATTATTTATTATTTATTATTTATTATTTATTATTTATTATTTATTATTTATTATTTATTATTTATTATTTATTATTTATTATTTATTATTTATTATTTATTATTTATTATTAAATAGTGAATAGTAAATAAATAATAAGATATTATCGAGTTGTTTTTATTGTTAGGTGGGTAGTTTGTATTTAGTTTATTTGATTTATTTCATATTATTATATATATATTGAGAATGCGAGAGAAATTTTGTTTATTTAATTTATTTTTACTCAAGTATCTATCTTATCTATTTATCGATAATATGATCTTACAAAATTACAATCCCTTCTCTATTTCCCCCCCTTTCCTTTCCAATAAACCCTAAAATCCCACACCTAAACAAATTCCCAAACAACCACATCACCCCAACGTCTCCAATCATCAATCCACTGAGTATTCCTCTCCCTCCAAACCTCTTTCATTTGTAATCCCCTCCCCGCCCCTGTACCTTCAGCCAACCCATCGTAAAATTCGCGGATATCTTTTTCTATTCCCTCGAATCCTACTAAGTAGCGGGGCCATTGTTTTTTACCTTTATTTTTTTCGTTTTCTTCACCACCATCCTCATTTTCATCCAACTCAGGGAACAGAATAATTTCCTCCTGTAAAAACCTCTGCGGATCATCATAAAACCTATCCGCCTCATCCCTATAACCTTCCCTCTCATCAACCCCCAGATGAATAGGAGGTTCACAACCCAAAGCCCAAGCACCCAAATCCTTATAAACTAATTGACTTCTCCACGGTGTACTATGACACGGCATTAAGAAACCCACGTATGGTTTTTCCCAATCTTTTTCCCAATTAGGGTTTTGAGATGTTCCCATATTGCGAGCTGCATATTGGGAATTTTCTTCTTTTTTGATATCGTAGTTGATATTTAGGGATGGTGGTGCATTTTCATCTATTGAAGCTGGGTAATGTTTTAGATAGGAGTAGGCCTCCGGTGAATGAAGTGGGATTCCTTGTGCATCCAACATTTCAATTTCGTAGCGGTGACGGATAAATTTTGTTACGGATATAACGGCGGATTGGTGGATTAGTGTTGTATAAGCTGCTAAGAGTATGTTGAGGAGAATGAGAAGGGTTAGAAGAGGTTTGCGAATTGTTTTTGTTTCGATTTTTGAATTTGCCGGATCGTTGGTAGGGATTTGGATTTCTTTTGTGAAGAATGATGTAATCGAAGGTGCGGTTAAAATGAGAAGAATAGGAAGAAGTGGATAGATAAATCGAACTTCTTTATGAGAAATTGTGCTTAAGATAAAAATCATCAAACCAGTTAAATGAGTGAGGATTGTTTGAAGATCCGAGGTAAATGTCGGATTTGGTATTGTAGATGGTTTATAAGTTTTGAATATCGACACAATCGTAAAAGGAAGATAGGTGAGTAATAGAAGTGGTAGGCCTTGGGAAAGAAAATAATGCCAATCATTTTTACCATAAAATACAGCTAGATTTTGAGAGATATTAAAATGAAGCCATTGATAAGGTGGAAATGTCCATTCTCCAAAGTAGAGACGATCTGAGAGAGCTGAGATTATGAGGATGAGAGAGCCACATAGAATAGCTTCTCTAAGAAGAATGATAAAGTCCCGTGTAATTGGTGATTTGCTTGTCTTTTGAGCTACACCGGGTATGAGGGACATAATTATTGGCATTATGACACAGAACCATATTAAAAGATTGGTTGGTCGAAGAATGCAAGCGATACCTGCTAGAAGAAGAGAATATCGAAGACTTTGATGGTCAGTATATAGATTTTGAATATGCTGCTCCAAAGATATCTTACTGGTTGATGCATTCCGTTGTCCTGAAAAGACCTTTAGACATAGGCATGGTCGACCCATCTTTCGTTTGCTCCTTAATCTTCTCTCCAGAATCAATTGCCATATCCCAAGGCCAATAATACAAAGCAGTAATTGTTAAACTCGTTTCCAAAGAATTTGAGAAAGTCCTTGTTGAACAAAACCAATTCCAAGGACTGAATACACTCATAAGTAGCTGATCACATATTAGCATCCAATTCTCATAAATAATTCCAAACATAAACATACAGTAACATAACCAGTTCTACTACCTAATCCATACATCTTCTCGGCCATTTTCCAAGTATAATAATCACAAGCTGCAGCAAAAATAGCTTGAATAATATTTGGTAATACAGCTAAAACTTCTGCTCGAAATTGAGGAAAGAAATTAACAAATTCCATAGGTTTATCTGCTAGATAATATGCAATTGCAAAGAGAGCTGGATGTAATGAAGATCTTAATTGATAATGCCATTCCTATTTGATCTTATTAGTATCTATTATTCTAGTTCAATATGATTGAAATGACGCTCCGCTGGCCCTCCCGGGGGGCCACTGCCGTGGTGGCTACTTTTCTTTTGACTCGAAAGATCCCCAAAGAATTATGAAGTTGTTGATTCGATAAAAGGCAACGAGAGGAACCAATGTATGGAAAGGAGGAAAATACATACCCACGTAAGCCAAGCACCACTATTCGACCCAAAAGCCATTTGCCATGCTGGTTCTAAAGATTGAAAATATTCATCTGGTTGAAAGAAAGTTTTGACAAGAAATGAATTGAAAACTCTAAAAACAAAAAGGAAAGTCCATATATCTTTTGCGGTTTGTTCATTGACTAATTTGTGTAGACCATTTTCCTCAATATCTGGATTCCTGGATTGAATCTCGAGTTTGTGGTTTGGTGGTTGAGGTGAAGGGATTGTTACCGCTGTTGGAGGAGAGGTGGTGATTGAATTTGACATGGCGAGAGATTATTCATGGAGATAGAAGAAAAGGGGAGAAAGAGAAAGTATCACGGGTGAAGAGTTTAATATATCCATATATGTATGTAATCTTACAATAGAGGATATATCAATTCCTAGTAATTTCCTAAGAAGCTGCCCACGTGTTGTGTGACTTTTGGCCGATTGAATTTGGAAGAGAGATGCCTTGATGCCTTGATGCCTTGATGCCTTGATGCCTTGATGCCTTGATGCCTGCCTCATTACCTCGTTACATTTCTATTATGCGACGTGCCATATTCAAAATTTCCATCATATATCCCGTCGTACCAATGCCACCAACCAGTTATTCAATTCCACATCTTAACTTGAGAAATCAATTGAGCCTTCTGTATCGCTGTCATTATCTCTTGGTATTTAAGCCATGTTTTATTGAACCCTGATGTACTACACTCCATTTCCATATTGTATTATTTGCATACATAGATAGTTCTGATCATATTCATACATACCATCGATATCAATATCAAACCTCACTTCACAATTCAATATCAAATCCAACCTTTGAAATACTGTACTCAAGTTATCTACCCAAGTTTGTCTACTCAAGTTTGTCTACTCAAGTCATAAGAACAACAAAATCAAATCAAGCCCTCGTGCTCAATTCAATCACTTCAAACTTTCCCTGTTAGAAATCTACTGCACGACCCCAATATGTAAAACATTCCAATTCGCCAATCAAATGACAAACGATTATGCTTGGAATCTCAACGATAGGTTATAAATGTATCTTGACCCTCTAATTCTCTTAAACCACATGCAGATCCCAGGCTGAGGATCCACTCATCACCACTAATCAACACTATCTTGATGAATCTCGGCCTCATTCGAACCCTATAAGCAAGAGGTGACGAGCACCGGAAATCAACGGGATGTGCTTGGGAATGTTTTGTTCCCCTAAGTGCAGGTATAAGCATGAATGGGAGTAGATGGTAATTCTTTATGAAATTTCTGTTAGTCAAATGTGAGATCAGCTGGGGAAAAGGAATGGATATACTTGCACTTAGGGGTTTAGTGAGTTTGATGATGAAAAAGTTATTCGTAGATTTGTTATAAAAGAGGTGGAATTTCTTGTTTTCATTTCTCTCTTCATTGAAACTCTGAAACCTTAGCAAAGCTTAGAGCTAAAATTATAACTACAAAGTACCTATGTAAGTAGTAAATACTTACTTCAAACCAACTCCCATTACCACTACAAACAACATTCACAACTACAACTACAACTACAACTACAACTACAACTACAACTACAACTACTACAACAACTTCCACAATTCCATACAATAATTCTATTCCATCACACAATATCTAACCCAAAATCCAGAAATTAACACAACACACCCACAAAAATAATTAAATCAATCATAAAATCCATTTCGTCATCATGGCTCCCCACGCAGACTCCCACTCAACCACCAACGGTGTTGCCGGTAGCACACTCAAAGCCACCGCCCCCACCTTCTCCCCCGTTACCACCATCCCCGAATCCAAATATCATTCTACATCGACCGAATCCGCCATTCACGATGAACACGAATACGCCGCCCACAACTATCATCCTCTTCCCATAGTATTTGCACGAGCATCAGGATCCAGCGTTTGGGATCCAGAAGGAAATCATTACATTGATTTTCTATCCGCGTACTCTGCTGTCAATCAAGGTCATTGTCATCCGGAACTTATCGCGGCTCTTTGCGCACAAGCTCAACGTCTTACTCTTTCCAGTAGGGCATTCCATAATGATGTTTTCCCCAAATGGGCGGAGAAGATTAAGAATGTTTTTGGGTATGAAATGGTTTTGCCGATGAATACTGGTGCTGAGGCGGTTGAGACTGCGATCAAGATTGCGAGGAAGTGGGCATATAAGGTTAAGGGTGTTGAACAAGATAAGGCATTGATCTTTGCTGCTGCGGAGAATTTTCATGGAAGAACTGTATGTTACCCCTCTTTCATTCATTCCTCTATTATGTCCCTACCAAAAGATGAGAATCTCTCTGTACTCTAGTCTGCCTCCACGGCAATGGCCCCCGGAGGGCCAGCGGAGCGTCATTTTCAATCAATTGATTCTTATTAATGGGGGCAAGCCCCCAAACCCCCATAGCTCGCTGCGCTCGAAAGTTTTTCATTACCACTTCCTCCCACATAAATCATGATATGATATGAAATACACAAAACTAACAATACACTTCCATTATAGATGACCGCAATCTCCATGTCGGTCGATCCTGAATCCCGCGATAATTATGGTCCATATGTTCCAGGTGTAGGTGCTGCATGCCCAACTACAAAGAGACAGATTAGATTCAACAATGTTTCCGATCTCGAAATTGTCCTTGAAGCCCATGGAAAGAATACCGCTGCCTTTATTGTCGAGCCAATTCAAGGTGAAGCTGGTGTTGTCGTCCCAGACGATGATTACCTTTCAAAGGTTCATGCTCTTTGCAAGAAACACAATGTCCTTTTGATCTGTGATGAGATTCAAACTGGTATTGGTAGAACTGGACGTATGCTTTGCTCAGAATGGTCTGGTATCAAACCAGATATGGTTACACTTGGAAAAGCCATTTCTGGTGGAATGTACCCAGTCTCTTGCGTTCTTGGTTCAAAGGAAATTATGCTTACCATTGAACCTGGTACACACGGTTCTACTTATGGAGGTAATCCATTGGGTTGTGCTGTGTCTATCCGTGCTTTGGAAATCATGGAAGAAGAGAAATTAACTGAAAGAGCTGAGAAGCTTGGACATGTTTTGAGAAAAGGGTTGGAAGATTTGAAGAGTCCTATGATTAAGTTGGTTAGAGGAAAGGGATTGTTGAATGCTATTGTCATTGATGAGTCAAAGACTGGTGGTCATAGTGCTTGGGATTTGTGTATGTTGTTGAAGAGCAAGGGATTACTTGTAAGTTTATTAGTTCTTCTGCATGTGATACCGCTAACGATTATTAGGCAAAACCAACCCACGAGAACATCATTCGTCTCGCACCACCACTCGTCATCAGCGAAGAGGATATTCAAAAATCCCTTTCCATCATCAAGGAAGCCATCATCGAATTACCAAACCTCAAGGGCGAGAAAGAAGATGTCATTATCCCAGCAAACGAGAAGAGCGTTCATATTCCATTGGAAAACTAAGGATTTAATTCCACCCAGTACACGAATTTTCATTTCATTTTCCGGGGAGGGTCTAAAAGGAATTTGGGTATCTACTGTTTTTGTTTTCTCTTTCTCATGACAAAGATGTTTAGGATCTAAATTGGCATCGGCGAAAGGGTAAGGGAAATGATAAACATGACGTTTTGCTTGACTTTACTTGAAGTCGCAATTATACCTGGATTATACGGGAGGAGTTTTGGGTATCTACTGTTTTGGGCAATTCACTTGACGACGATGTACGGGCCTGGTTCTTCATGGGCATGCATTGGAGATGAAAGGGATAGACGGAACATGACGTTTTGCTTGACTTACTTATACTTTGGTTTGTCGCAATTATACCCGATATACATAGATGGTATGGATGGGATGGGATGGGATGGATTTTGGAGGTCGTTTTGTGTTTATTGTGTTTTTTGATCTGAAAGATTGGAAAGGAGGGAGAGGGAAGGGAGTTTGTATTGAAATGATGGCATAGCATACAGTAGGGTAGGATAGGTACAAACGCAAAAAATATGATATGAAAGTTGGGCACAACATACGTTTTTTTTTTCCAGTTTTATCGTGATTTGAATATATAGTAGAATCTCTTTCGAAGTATGCAGATTCCTGATTTATGTCCTCAAAAGAAGAATTCTTACCGTACCTAATATATCTATCTATCTATCTACCTTCTAACATAAATCTCCTTTCCTCTTTTTTTTTTCTTTCTTTCTTCTTCTCCTCTCTTTCTTTCTTTCTTTTCTTTTCTTTTCTTCTCTCCTTTTCCTTCATTTTTCATTTTTCATTTTTCATTCCTCTCTTCTTTGGAATTCGTCATAAAATTTATTATATATCAAGATTAACTTTTTCAAAGTTTAAGTTTAAGTTTAAGTTTATGTATATGTATATGTATATGTATATGTATATGTATATGTATATGTATATGTATATGTATATGTATATGTATATGTATATGTATATGTATATGTATATGTATATGTATATGTATATGTATATGTATATGTACTTTGGTGGATAGATATTATTGGATGCCTATTTTATGTTATCATATCATATCATATCATCATATTTATCATGATACTATCCTATTCCTATTCCTATTCCTATTCCTATTCCCAACTTGGGGCTATCTTATCCTATGCAAACTATGCACTTCACATCCTAATCCTAATCCTAATCCTAATCCTAATCTCCAACCTAATCCCCATCCCAATTTCCCTCCACACACTTCCATCCATATCCATATCCACCACAAAAAAGCAACTACAACCACTAACTACCACCAACTCACAAATAGCATGCATGCACGTACAAAATAATAACGATTAAAACGCAAACGCAAAGATACAATTCATTATCCTTAAGGATATGACATCTCTCCATGCCTCCATCCCTTCATCCCTTCTCTCACCAATCGTATCCATCCTCATGCTCATCCTCATCTTCCTAAATACAACCACCTAACCCAATTCAACTTAGAAAAAACGCTGAACCAATCAACCAACAAACTTCCCGAACCTCTGACCGAAATCCGCATCAAACCCATACCTCAATCAACCCAAACACCAAACCCGATCCAATCCAATCCAATCCATTAAAGCGCCAGAAGAGAAGAGAGGGTGTCCAATTCCGTTCGTCCATCCATCCATTTGCTATGAGCGTGCGTGTGCTCGCAATCTGTATCTACCAAGCACCATCAATCCATCCAACCTTATCCAACCAACCATCCATCCCGCTTCCCATCCCAACCCCATTGCTTCTCGCAAAAACTCAAAAAACGTAAAAAGGAAAAAACAAAGAAGCCGGGGTATTCACAAGCTCCAAAACTCGAAAATAATGATACTGGTATGAAGTGTAGAACGCCGATCCCAACCATCCTATCCCATACCATCATAAATATCATTGAGTAGCGAGACTGAACGAATGTCATGAACCTGCCGCCCTGTGAAAGTTCCCATATGGAGATAGATTCAGGCACCCAAGGGGAAAAAAAAAAGAAAAAAGCCACCAAATCCACACAAAAACAAATCCCTAAAAGATTTCTAAAAACTCATACAAAATTCAGATTAAAATGAACGAAAAGAGGAATGAAAATGAAGAAAAAACTCGACAACGCCAAAGGTATGCGTCTTCCATGTTATCATTATGTATTTGACTGATAGAAAAGTCCAGCTTTCTTGCTTGCCTGTGTAGTTTTAATGCGGTGGAGTATTAGCGATAGTAGGAGTAGTTCCTCCACTATGACTATGACGTGGAGATGATGGAGGTGGCATTGATTGATGTCTAGCAATAACTGCCATTTTCTTCTTGAGAACATGAAGACGAGTTCGGATCATTTGAAGGACTATTTTTAGGTCAGCATTTCTTCACGAGTATTAGCATCAACTCAGAATTAGTAACTACCTTTCAAGACATCCTTTCTATCACCAAAATTAATACCATTGACCTCTCCACCATCACACTTCTCTTTATCTTCTCGTAAACTTGGTGATCTCCTTCGAGGAATAAGTTCTTCATCGTTTTCGAGAACTGCTTCAAGCATTCTAATGGCAGTAGTGTATGAAATTTCACAACCAGGAAGATCCTCATTTGCCAACTCATTGATAGCTGCTGTACGACTCATCTCTAGAGCACGATCATACATCAATTTCTCAGCTGTTATACCAGAACTCAGTACAACACCATCAGTAGTTGAAGATCCACCAACTATTTTTGAAGCTGTTGCATGATTACTTGGATGCCCTGGATGATCTTCGGGAAGTCGTTTTTGAGCCTCGACCAATTTAAGTCGAACAAGCTCTGCTTTCTCCAAGACTTCGTTGAATCGAGTTCGGACCCATTGGACTGCGCCGTTGATGCGATTTCCTGCCTGGACTGCTGATGATGAATCGCTTCCTGGAGTGTGGCCTCCACTGATGACTCCGCCACGATTCTTTCGCGACCACCAAGCTCCAGCAATATCCATAGACTTTGACAGAAGGGATAATGATTTGACATATAATACAAGTGCTTCCTCGGATAGATTGACGATAGCCTCCACCGTTAGACCATCATCTTCATCCATGGCGTCACCCACCTTTTCGGTATTTGGACCTCCGAGGCCATGGTTCATAGAAGGTGCTAAAGGAATGAGTTGTCGATATTTGACTTCAGCAAATCCATAAACAACATCACTTCTGGTTGCGGAATCCTCTATAACATTCACAACTCTTTGATCCTCATCAATAGGTCGAGCATCTCCAATCAATCCAGTATTAGGTGTAGGATAAGCGGGATAAGGGTTGTATAATTGTTGTGGAGAAGGACCTTTTCCAATGAGCGTTGGAGACCAAGAAACTCCAAATACTCTCACACTGGCGCCTTGGAGTGCTTTAGCTATAGCTGAAGCAGTTGATGGGCTGCTACCGGTTTTACCATAGGAACCATATGAATTCCTTGCGGATGATGGATCTGGTCGAGTATTTCCTTGAGCTTTTTGAACAGCGCGTGAGTGTACAGCTACCGCTCCTGATGTCGAATTTGGTGCTCCCATTGATGTGTGTCTTCTGGTCGGTTGCTTCGGCATTTGATTAGCATGTGTGAGTCGTGGACTTGCAGCCATCTCATCTGCAAAAGCATTCACTTCAACGGCTTTCTTCTCAACGAGAACATATTCTCTAGCATCTCGAACATCTTGTTCGGCTTCTGTTATGGAATCACTTGATCGAATCTCTTCTTGAACTGGCAAATTTGCTTGCTCATCATAAGATGGTTTCTCGGACACAGTTCTTCCCATTGGAGCATAATGTCGTTCCGTGCGGTCCCTTTGTCTTGGTAAGGTATCTACATTTGGAGCAGTTGTGGCAGAAATTGCTGAGGGTCGATCCCTTGACCCTGGACGGCCAGATTTACGGCCTGGTGTTTCCAAAGGTTGATTGGCCTCTATATTCGGACTCCTTGGAGCTTGTTCCCCAATATCTCTCGTGATCAGTGATTCATATGTCGTTTCAATAGGCTTAGGGGTTGGGTTTCCACGTTGTCGCTCTCTCAAAGATGGATGTTGGGCTACTGAGGCTTCCGGTGATCTCGAAGGCGTAATGATCTCCTTTGGTAAATCCTCCCCAACCAGGCCAGGAATTAGTCCGGTCACAACTGGGTGGGCAAAGTATTCTGGAAAGGTTATTCGATCTTCTGGTTTTTTCTTAAGAAATCGTCGTGCAATATCCTTCAAATCTCTGCTGAGAACAGCCTTATTAGGGAATCTAATGTCATCTTCATTCTGTTCAATTTTGCGTAATAATTCAACGTGATTCGCCGCTCTAAATGGAGGTTTTCCAGTCATCATTTCGTAAAGAACGGTCCCAATAGACCAGAGATCAGCTCGTGCATCGTATTTTTCATAACGTAGGATTTCAGGTGCCATGTAAAGGGGGGAACCGCATAAAGTCTCGGCAAGCGAAGTAGAAGGTAATGACCGAGCAAACCCGAAATCTGCCAATTTAAGCATTGGTAATGAGTTGATTCCAACCATAGGCACAATAGATTCCTTGCTCGCTTTCATGGCTTCTGGTCCACCTTTTCTCTTCGCCATCCAATCCGGTGATGGAATTAAAAGAAGATTTTGTGGCTTAACATCCCTATGTACGTAGTCCCGATCCCTCAAGAATTCCATAGCACTTGACAATTGTTTGAAAAAGTGTCGAACTACTACTTGGTTGAGTCCGCCATCAAGCGGCATAGGGTATTTCCTAATCATATCGAGAAGCGTAGGGTTATCAGCCAGCTTATCTCTCTTTTTGATGAAGTATGATAAATCCCCCAATTCACAATATTCCATCATCAGATGTATATGTGACGTAGATTCTCTGCAATCGATAAGCGCAACGATATGCGGATGGTGGAGGCTTTTCAATATTTCGATTTCGATGTATAAGTTATCTTTAAGCTTCTTGTTGAGTCTGCCTAGGGTTACAGACTTTATCGCCACGAGAGATCCGCTGGGCTGTAATGAAACATATTAGCATCATGAATATGAGGGAAAATCGGATGCAAGTTGTAGAGATTTGAGCTACTCGAAGCTCCCAAAAGTCACCACAAACAGTAAAACAAGGCTTCCATCATCTCAAATACATACCACATGTGTACCACGATAAACCGTGGCAAAGCTTCCTTTACCAATCTCCTCGTTGATAGTAAAAGATCCCACACCAACATTCCTTGGCCGCCTCGACGACGAAGATGAAGGAGCCTTTGACGCCATAACTGCGATTGTTCAACCACGAAGGTTTGATATCCTTCTCAGTTCCTCAAATGATCCTCCCCTCGACTCAACAACTCGAAAGAGGCTGTATCCTTGATGAAATGATCGTATGCATCGACACACTTATTGTCGGTTTGATAAAGTAGAGGATAGGTTTGAAGTTGTGTGTATTGTGGAGGTTTAGAATGAAGGTTGTACGATGATAAATATGTTAGGTAACGGAAGCGAGGTTGAGCTTGCTTTGTATGCGCCCTCCGTAGTTATTGGCAAGCCTCTAGGAGACGGATCAAGCTCTTTTTATCAAGGTAAACGGCAGAAAGGGTAGAAGGGAGAATGCGGCTCGTGTGTTGTGCAATGTTGATAGCGGAGAGGAATTATTAGAACCCGGTTGGCTGGTTATTGTCGAGGTTCAGGATAACGAATGGCAGTTTGTAGATAAACTGCCGAGTTCAAGTTAACGATTCTACCAGAGTGGTTTTTTGAAGTATGGAAAGGTGGTGGGTTTTTGTAAAATCTTTGGAGGTACTTTTTGAGGTATTTCAATAATAAATTTATACAGTCTTGACTTGTTGGCGCGTGGAATGATTGGAGATGGGTTGATGATTTGATTGTGTGAGGAAGTGTTGATATGGCGTATTGATTGTGAATAGGTAGATACCGGTAAGTCGGTTTTAGGTTGATGTCACACTAACTGGGTATGTATCTAAGTACGGGTTGTAGGTTAAGGCGAATAGAAAAGAATACCGTGAGTAATAATAATATAATATGGAAGTAGAATAATTTTAACAGGTAATAAAGTGAAGAGGTAAGAAGGTATAGTATAGATAGATTAATAGAGAGAAGAAGTAATAAGTTTTATAAATCTGATGAGTCTTATTTCTTTTTTCTTCTTATTGTCGTTTCGAAGTACCCAACCAAAATCAGTCAGTCAGTCAGTCAGTCAGTCAGTCAGTCATTCAGTCAGTCATTCATTCCCTTTGGTTTAATGAACCCGTGCTCGTGATATTAAATTTCAAACGTCTTCTTTCCCTTATCATGAACGTTTTATCTATTGGCGCGATGCCAGCGATAACATTTCTAAGAAGCGCTTACAACGCTGAAAGAAGGAGTCACTGCTGTCACTCATTTTTCTTGAGGCAATGTTTGGAGTGAAGGAGAGTACGAAGTAGGAAGTAGGAAGTAGGAAGTAGGAAGTAGGAAGTAGGAAGTAGGAAGTATTCTATCTTCTGGATTGAATGTTCATTACAGAGTATCAATATCCATATCAATATCCACATCAATATCCACATCAATATCCACATCAACATCAACATCAACATCAACATCAACATCTTCATTCAAATATATCTTCATTCATCCTATCCTCTCTATCCATAAATAGCCCAAACAACTAACTTCCCAACAATCTCATCTTCATTACCCCATCTCCATTACCATCATCGCCACTTTTCGCTTTGGTTGGTTGGACCCTTAACTCTGCCTTTAAGAAGCAGTCCGCAGTCCCATTAACTGCTATAAGGAAGTACAATACGATGTAAACACACCGATATCGCACAACATTTAATTAATCAATTTCATTCATCAATCATCAACACAACATGAACGAATAATCACACAACTTCTATAATACAAGCTGACATGTAGAAAAACTCGTAAACATTTTTTAATATCACTATAAAAACTTTACAAAATCAGTTCATTCTTTTTTACTGCAACAGAAAGATTCAATGACAAAACAAAGAATCAAAGGAAACCCTGGCACGGGGTACATATCGCTGCATGCATACATCTACTCTTTACTCCCTACAGCCATCATCATCCTAGTGGATCATGGATCGACGATACATTACTCCGTACATAAAGATCTGGTCCTTGAGGCGGTCAAGAAATATAATTCAAGCAACTCGGTATTCTCTCTATATTAATAACTCGAGTAACAATTACATACCTACATACTTTCAATATCAATCACCCTTACTTATTTATCATCCTGCTCTTGACCCTCCACCCTTCACCCTATGTTGCACCGGCAATCTTCTTCTTCTTCTTCTTCTTCTTCTTCTTCTTCTTCTTCTTCTTCTCCTTGGAATTCCTCCCTTTTCAATAATTCGACCCGTTTCAAAAAACTCCTACTATCTACTACTACATTATCATGATAGGTGAAAAATACATACTCGAGTACAAACATCAAACCCAAGAAACCAACCACATAAATAGAACACCAGTATCCCCAATCCCATGCATCCACGCGATCATCAAGGCTTGAGTGTACATACATATAAGCCGCCTAGATACATTCTGGCTATACCAATAGCCTTGATAAGGAAATATTTCTACTAATAGAATGTTTTCTACTGAAATTGCACCTCGAATCTTTAATCGGTACAAGTTGAAAAACCTTGCCGATATCGCGATTATCATGGGCACTGAGAGGGTTGGAAAAGGAATAGTATTGTTAAAGCTAACTATTAAGGAAACTATTTATAATGCCTTATCGGAAATAGGCTTATGTAATCAAAGAGTGACCTTATTCCAGCACTTGCTTATGCCACCCAAACAACCGGGCTAGAGTCGCATAGACCCAGCAGTAATAAGCTTGCTAATATTTTATAGAAATACCTTTGGAGTACATCTTTTAAAACACTGACTTGACATTTATCTTATTGATATCTATATTCATTCGATTTTGATTCATTCAATATCTATACGTGTAGTAGGTGGTTTTCATAAATGGCTGTCTGAGGCATTAAAAATTTTAACATCTAGCAAAGACGGAATACTCCATTCCATCAGTATGTCTACATTTGGCCAGTTGAAGAATGGACCTCGTGCAGACGAAACGTTTCTTGCACTTGTTCAACATGCTGCCGAAGAAGAAAAGAGAGAAATTGCCCGAAAACCGGTCGTGGATGGTTTTACTCCTTTGATTGCGACACATTCGTGTGATTCAGTCACTCGGCACTTTCTGCAGTCTCTCAAGGTATCTGCTCATATTCTGTTACTAATCTCTTAACTAATATATGTATAGAGCTCTTCCGACAAGATCCTCCCTTTAGATTTCGAGAGTCCAACTAGGCGAGGCGTTTTCTTATTCCAAAAATACAATCCGTCCACCCCCCCGAACTACGTTTCAATCATGATCCCGATTATTATCAGCGAAAACCTTCGAGCACAAGAAAATGTTGTCTTGGAAGTCGGATGTCCTATATACGTCGATGAGAAGGCTACATTACAATTGAGCGGATCGGGCTTTTTGGTGTCCATCAACATTGCCTTCAAAAAGCAGCCGCAGGTTGGTCATACGGCATAAGTTGGAGTGCCGCGCAATCATAAGCTTCCCACGCAGGCGGATTCGTCTCTGTAAAATCAAACCAGCCATAGTCTAAATAACTGGGTGGGGTAGGTTGGGAAGTGCCAGTATCTGTGTATATGTTAGCCAGCCTGTCGAACTATTAAGCATTACGTACGAGCGAAAGCATTGTTATGGGAATCATAGCCCTCATGATTGTTTTCAACTTCGCAGTCGGAAGTATGCCTTGCTGATGCATAAATGCTACCCTCATTCATCGCCGTCACCATCCCAGCCGAATGGTTTATAAACGTAATTGACATATGATCTGAAATGTGAGGTTGAAGGGTGTAGGGACGACCCAAAGCCCGGTAAATTATGCCTTTCCTGAATTTTTGTATAGCACATTAGCTTGCGCCAATTGAATCAATGAGCTTCGATACCATACCCGACAATTCCTGCCAACAAGTTTTCCACGATACATATCAGCCCAGGGATCTCCGGCGAATTGGTGTGATGTCCTTTAGCTTCCATGGCTGCTACAAATTCCCCTGCGAGCGCCGGTATAGTTGGTTTGTAGCAGAGCTGCGTAAGATTTCTCTTTGATTCCGCTAACATAAACATTTAGCTGAAGAATAAATCACCGATCAGATATAAAGTACTTACTGAGTTGAAGGTATAATGCTAATTCGCGCCCTTTCCATCCCGGTAGTTTTTCCATCGCCCAACCCCAAAAGCTAGCAAAATCACGCATCTTACGACATTGATGTTCATCGATAGCACCGAAAAAAAAATCCGAAGTTTGTTTGTTGATCTATAAGCATTGTCAGTACAACCCAACCGTATTGACAAATTATTGAGAATTTTGCTTTTACTCGTTTTGCGACTTTCCTCATTCCTTCCTCCCGGAACTCTGCTACTCGCAACACAGCACAACCCACCAACATACGCAGCTTTCCGACCTGACTCATGAAATTTCCGTTCTTTTTTATGTTTTCGCCTCTTTGGAGTATTGTCCGGCCTATATTCCTTATCTGAGATACCTCATCGCCCGACCGTATTATCTCAGATGCCTCTCCGCCTAAGCTCGTCTGAAATGAACCATAACATTGTTCCGCTCTTTGTATCTGATTGGGTAATTGGTCGACCCTAAAACAATTGATGGCCTCAACCATTCTTTTCATACTTTCGACGTCAAGTTCGTCCCGCTCAGCCTTTGCGTCCCATTCATCTGCCGTGGGTATAGCTTGTTCCATCCTCGCACGCAAAGCCTCAATTTCATTAAGCTTAAGATCGTCGAGTGTAAGTGGATGTTTTTTGGCATGCTTGATAATATAAGGGCTCCATGTTTCGGAAGTATCCCACGAAGACGCAAAGACTGGCAGTGGGGTCTTGTCTTCGCCAGGAAGCTTTTGTAGCTTTCCACTTCTATTAGGACGCCTCGCACATAATACATGATCGATTATCAATTTCCGCTTCTGTAGCCCTTGTGAAATGAGCGATGTTAAATATCCATCCTCCCCACTTCCCAATATCCATTCCCCATCCCACCACAACTACGCTTTTGAAAATGCCGGAATACGTATTCAAACGTGTATGTTTCCAAACTCAGGATCCCATTTTTCTCCAAGCAGGGCAAGAAGTTGACTTCACTTACGCTTGTATTCAAAATCTTTTAGCTCTGAACAATGGTGAACCTATAATGCAACCACCGGTCATGGGCAACTGGTTCCGAAGACGCAAAACGCTACGATACCATTCCCTTAACACATCCTATGATGGACCATCAACAAACATGAACTGGTTGTTTGAGCCTAAGCACACAATGACATTAGGGGAACGATGTATTTGGGAGGTTAGGGATAGCAACACCAATTCAATCATGGTTCATTAGTATGTTTAAGTTCTTTTGTTTTTGCCTTGCAATATTGACCTTAATAAGTATTACAGAAGTCAACTTGATAGCCAAAGATGATCGAGCCGAGGGTTATTCTTTTCTTACAAATAAACTGTCTCATCATTTCCAAAGATGCAATGATGTAGTTCAACAGAGAAAAGAAACACTACATTCTCTAGGATATGATTTAAGTGCAATAGAAATGGTTCAAGACACGGAGAATTTTGCACTTTTGAGGCTTTGGTTCCTCAAATGGTGGATGGGGGATGACGTCGGAAATATTATGAATGAGAGAGAGTATGTTGTCGAAAGCATTCTGCAACTTCCGACGCACGAGTATACCACGCCATACATCGTGATCAATTTTCTTCGGCAAAGGGAGAATCTCAATAAATACAACAACCTCATCTGGGAATTACAAACAGTAATCTTGACCTGGGGGTTGGATTGGACATTACTTCAGTCGCATGGGATAGGAAAAATGACGAGAATGATGTCTAATTGGAGAGGAAAGCCAGAAGGTTACTATGGTGTAAGATTAAATCTATCCTCTTGTATCCCAACAATCACTGACATCTGATATTTCAGGAATCGAATTCTGTAGCAAATGGGGAGCATGCAATGCAGTATCTCTTGATATCATAGTCGTTTTTGCCATTTCCTACTTTAGATTCCGCATTCTATAGTATGGAGGCATACAGATCTACCGAGTCACGGGTCATCATTCGCGTATATGCAAAGGTTTTGTTTTTCTCGGAAGAATTCAATATTATTATATGGTTCGGTCTTTATTAGCTTTGGGAAAGGGTGTATTTCTTCTCGGGGGATTTAGCAAGCATCATATTCAGGGATCGAACAATCATTTTATATAATATGAATAGCAAGTAATAATTATTGTATCTTTCTTCTCCAATTGAAAACCTTCTCGCCAATAAACCTCTCCTTGTGGATTCATGAATCCTACCCATTGTGCGCAGCCGGCTTCGAATCACTTACCAACGTCAGACGCAACGTTATCTCATACAATATATTGTGGCCCACAAGATCGAGTCTTTATAATATCTTCGGCCTCTAGCAGATCCTCATCTTTAGCTAAGCACTTGTCAACACTCGAAGCTACAGCATGCCAAACCATAAATTCGAAAAGAAGAACTTACAAAACAAAAGCCCATTCAGAGAAATGTTCTTGTCCTGCAAGAACGTGCGTATTTTCTTGCTCTAACTCATTTCATATGAACCAATATATAGAAACCTACAAGTCGGATGGCGAAAGGACGAAATCCTCCCGCTTGCTCTTATTGTCCAAATGAGTACTTCCGAAAAGGTGATTTGAGCCTCTATATAGAACTCCATTGCCCACCAAACCCTCCTATTTATCTTCTACTGCCATCTCCCTCGAGATTGAATCTGCCGTCAGGACCTTTCTCGTACCCCAATTCCTCAAAGGAAGAGAATCATTCGCAATCTACTCTAGATGCAACGCATCCAGATTTCAACATTTCAGATCACGACAGACCGTCCTTCTATACCATATTCGCAAGCTATCCTGCAAGTTGCCTGGAGATTCTAATGTCTAAGAAGCAGAATGAGCTTATATAACATATGTACGAGATCAGAATGCATCAGACATTAAAACTAAAATTTATTTTCAGAAAGAATTCTCAACTATCTACCACGAACATGTAGTGATTCATGCTAGGCCGCAATTAAACACTAGTTTCGAATGTCTTTCTCGGAAACTGTTCCAAGACATTGAAAGTTATTGGAAATACAGAAAGGGTGGGGATGTAGGCGAGGATTTTCAGGTCGGAGAAGAGTAGATATTGTTGATCTAGATTCTTGCTCCATCACGTGGAAGTGCGAAGCGGCCCTGAATATCTAGTGATACAGAATGTCAGTTATAGTTGGAAAAATAGGTGAGTAGTTTGATGTTTTCCTCAGCGCCCTGATACTTGCGGGAGAACAGGCTCATTGCTATGTTGAAATGCAATCGAGTCTTGTAATATATATGTTTATCTATTGCAACACACTCGGAAGTTCTCGGAGGGATGTATGAATTGGTTTGTGGGTAATTAATGTCGTTGTTGGTTATGAATCAAACTGTTAGTTGGAGGTTACGCCGCAGCGAAGATATTGGTGAACATGATATGTAGATTGCAGTCGCGTCTAATCTTAGCTAGATGGCTAAGTAAGCCTCAGTTTTGATGGATGGGAGTTTGAAATGGTGTCCTTTTGCTGTCAACTCAGAAGTTAGTTTAATTTTACTATTTTCGGAGTTTCTGATTGGAAAGGGAGAGCCGACGATCACTGCTGTACTGAGAATTGATACTATGGCAACTCATAATGAGGTGATGAGGCGATGAGCGTAGATTCTCATATAGCCCATTCATCTTGCAGGTTATGTAAAAAGGGGATGTTTTATTAAACATGCAAGATGTGCTTTGCTAAAGCGCGGTATTTGGAAAATAGACAGTATCTCAACAATTTTTGGGGGTTTTATTTCTAATGATATTAATCGTATATGTAAACTTAACAAAAATCTAGAATTAAATGTATACTAATTTATCACCATCTTGAAGTAAAGTTACATAGTTCGAAATCAAGGATAGCAAACATTTTATATTCCTCGCAAATGCAGTTTGCTACCTAGTAATGTAGTCAAATTCCAAAAATACGCAGTATATGTGTACATGCATTTTCAATCAACGAATCAGCAGTTGAGACCAGACCAGGTAATAGACATGGCTGGGAGCACAAGAGCCGTTCTGATGGGACGATCTAAACTCTATCTTGTGTGTATATATCTCCAACCTAATCCGTTGAAAATTAGAGGAAAACCAAAGTCAGTAGCTGTTGCCCAGCTCTTGGAAAGTTAATCGTCATAAACAAGAAACCAACAAAACTATTATGGATAAGAATTTGGTACAGGCGGAGGTTGAAGGTCTGATGTCGCACCAATCAAATCAGAGCAGATGCATCCCCATGACTATCGATAGCAGGCATCCACATCCTCTCAACAACACTCTTGCTACAATCGCAGAAAACTTCCAGAAACTATTGAAATTCATTTGAATCTCTTGCTGAGGCTTTAAAGTCTATTGATGCATCCAGCAAAGTAAATATGGCCTTGATATCTAGACTTATGGAGCCGGGAATTCCCCCTGGGACGAAGCGAGACACAGAATACATCGTCGGTTAAATTGGTTGATGCCAATATGTCTTTAGCCAATTGTTTGCGAACGTTTATATCGAAAGAAGATTTACTAAAGCTATCTTCGAAGTCATTGACGAAGGTTGTCATTCTTTGAGAATTGTTAGATTCCTCGCAACGTCATTTCGCTGTAAGGGGAAACAGAATGCAAGATCTCGAAACGTACCTGGATGCTTAGTGACTGGAGGAATATATGTGCTCCTATGGCATGCGCGAAATCGGTCGTGCTCAGTTCTTCCACATCTACATTCTCACAGTTTGAAGGAAGTTGTGTGGTGATAGTAACCATTGAGAATAACAGCATGAATACTAGGTAGTTCTTCATGATGCTTCGAAATATATGTTGAGGTGACTGCTACTGCTTTCGTTGACTTGATGAATAGACGTGATTGATTTAATAAAACAAGAAAGAAAAAGTGGCGGATTGTATTTTTGGTGTATCTTTGAAATTAAGACAATGATTCGTGATGCCTGTGCTAAATCCAAATGAGACTGAAATAATGGTGAGGGCGATGATATTAGTTGAGACAACATGCTACTACAAGCTTCTTGTATAGACATATATTTTCCCACCTGCTTCGCCGAGTACTGCTCGATATCCAACAATTAGAACCTCAAGTTATTTGTGAAAAATATAGCTAATACCACGACTATAAAGTGACAAAAGCTCATGGTGGCTTTGCTAAAATAACCTGCAAATCTAAATTACCATGCGAGTACCCATAAGCTGGGAACAGATCACTCGACTAAAACTCAATGCAAAGCAGAATTGGTAAAGCATACTATTTTGGAAGTTCAAATTTAAAAACTCTATCGAGGGTTACTGACAATGTCCATATCTATGATCCAAATATGAGTTATGTCCCAAAGAGCATTACTACCCCAGCCTAGGACAAGAAAAGAAACCGTGCATCTATTTTTGAAATGGTTACCTAAGCTTGCGTATTTTACCAGCTGTTGAGGTTCGCACTGCTCGAGATATTGAGGCATGTCGGATTTTTGCAGTATTTAAGTCAAAATACAAACTGTTGGTTGGCTTTTGTTGGCTTTTGTCAGCTTTTACCACTAAGTAGGAGATTCCAAATGCGATAAACATCTGTATTTGGTGCAAGACCACCAACGGACATAAGAACTAACTAAATATGATGTGTAACATCGTTTCTTCGTTGAAATGATATGGAAAGTTTTATACAAGCCGACAGTTGGTCCCTTTAGTGAGAACGATGACTGACACTCTTTGATTTTCTTCCTCCTTTCTTCTCTCCCAACAAATAAATATCATATCCCAAATAGCTGTATATCTTTTTCATCAGATGTATTCAATACCACCATGAAACTCTTCTCGATCATCGTTATCTTCTCTGCCGCAATTGGAGCAACGGCGTAAGATGCAACACAATCGCTATGCCCCCTATACCAACCGGTACAGCATACGACCTAGATGAAAGAGCTCAACGCTTCTCAGCGGATCATCATAATGAAAACCCAGGTCCCTATATGCCAGCCCTCAGTATCTTGCTTTCCCTCCAGATACAAATCTCCCAACAAAATCACAGTTACTAACCGACTAGATAAACTTCATAATCACAGCATTCCCCGAACACGGTCTTAAAAGCAACCAACGAACTATACGACAACTTTATTCTTATCGACGATATAGCATGTCTGGAAACTTTCATCACAACCCGCACCTTTGCCCTCAACAGTACCGTCAATTATCTACCTATTCCTTGGGAGATATAAACTCATAAACTCAAATTTACACGATATAATGAGCTATGACTATACCAGCGCCGTGCACATTTTTCAATATATGATATACTGCTTATATGCGGTCCTGGATCCCTCTCTATATTATGGGATCAGGCGATTGTTTTGAATGATATCGATTTGACGGATGTTGCGAACGCGAATAGTTTGACTGTTCCTCTATCGGGTATCTATTTCCATCGGATGTATCCCTATTTCCCTTAAGGTATATCAAGACATCTTTTTTCTTTTCGCAATATAATGGTAATTTTATCGTTTGCCATCGCTCGTTCATCACCATCTCGTATATTCTACAAGGAAGCCACATCTTCTACCACGATACTCCTTTTTTATCGTGATTTCGAGCTCGATACCCGACACTATTTACTCAACAAGCCGCCAAGTGAGTTGAAGTTCTTAAGTGTCGAGTCTGAGAGTCTGAAGAGGATGAGTTGTGATAGGTTTTGTTTTGATTGTTGATCTGAGATCAGGGGGAGGGGGATGTTCAAGGGGGTTGATTGATCAATCTTTTTACCCCTTATTGCTTACTCCTTCCTCGATTAGCAGCTAAACCCCTCCAAACTCAAAATCAAAACCAAACTACAGGGAAAAGAAAGAAAAACCACAATGTATAAAATTCATATCATCAATTTATAAACTCATAGCTCCTATATGTATGATATATCTCAAATCTCATATCTCATATCGCCTCTAATCTACAAAAAGGAATATGTAAAATAGGTAAGTAAATAAGTAATCTCACCAGACGATTTATTTGCTTCGAGATACCACGAATAAACGTCACCTAAATGTCTACCAAATTTCACCCAATCAAATTGCTTAACTGCTTCTGATATCTCTAAGAAAAAATTGTTCAAGAAATAAAAAAGGGCTCGCCTTGCGAGAACGAAATGTATTTTTTCCTTCCTTGCATCCTTGCATCCTGCAAGATGACCTTACTCCCTATCTCCCCCCCAAAAAGCAATTCATAAAAAAAAGCTAGTCCCTCTAAATCTAGGTTCTCATAGCATGTCTATGAAAATGTCTCATGAATCTCTTCTCCTTCTTACTCGCTCCACCCTTTGAATAAACACTCAACGCCAATCCACCCCCACAAGTCTCATTTGCATCTCCCGCACAAGCCATGTTACATTTAGTCGCATCCAGCGTCTGACTGGGTACATTATTACCGCAGAAACACTGACCTCCGTATTCTGTTCCCGCAACACTGTAGCCCTTTGTGGAACAATATGATACACAAGCTGTATTTGTCACCTTGCCAATACCCGCGAATTCAATACTGGAGAGAGCACGGCTTGGTTCTTGATCCTCGTAACAGCCCGCGTATGAGTAACCTGAAATGGTGGCGGGAGCGCTGCTTGAAGAGCTGGAGCCGGTGGGAACCGCCTGACCAGCGGTAACGGAGACGGTTTTGTAGATTAGGGTTGAGGCGTGGGCGGTTACGACAGAGGTAAAAGCTTGGCCGCCAGATGTGATGACGCTGGAGGATAAGATATCACCACCTGCTACTGCTGCTGCGACATGGGTAGCGGCTGAAGCTCCGCTGTGAGTACCCTTTTGAGAATGTTTGCTTGATGCAGAGCTTTCTGATGGGTAGACGGGTAGAGAGACACTTGGGATAGATACTGGTACTGCTGATGTGGCAACTCCTAGCAGAGAAGATGCGACATCGGGTACAGAAGCTGCAACTGAAGATACAGCTGATGAAGCGCCGGCAGCTACTGAAGAGGCACCAGCAACTACCGAAGAAGCCTTTGATGCGAGGGCAGATGTAGCAGATGCGACGGCAGAAAAAGCTACATTGGCGACGTTGGTACCCCATTGTGTGACAGGGTTATTACCTGGCAATAAGGACATGGATCCGAAGACATTTTCATCAATTGGTGATGGGATATTGCAGGTTGTAGTGGGGTCGTTCAAACCACCGATGAGACCTGGACATTTGTCCATTCCGGAATCACCTGCATCGCAGTTATCGATGATTTGTTGAAGAGTTTCGACATCCCAACCTGAAAGCTGTGGATTCGTTAGTATGTGTAAAGCATTAACCAAGAGTGAAGATGTCAACTTACGAAATCGCCGTGGAAACTGTAGCCAGTTGGATCTCCATTGGAAAGAACGAAAGGTTGCTTTCCTTGTCCTGGTGTCCATAGATGCTCAAATAGAGGAGTATTGTAGTAGACCTCATAGAAGATATGAGGAGTATGAACCCAACCCTCAGGACAATTTCCATTCGTGGGCCAATCCATATTGTGTTTATAGTCAGTCAAGCCAACAGCAGGGTTATAGCATGATGGAAAGTGAACATCAAGACGCATTGGAGAAGCATATCCATCACAATTTTGATCTGGGAATCCAACACCTGCTCCTTTGTTTTCTGGGTCCTGAATCCCTACACCGTGCAATCCGTCCGAGTTTGCAGGCCATGATGGACTTCCGCCGTAATCGGCACGAGGACATGTGATTTGAACTGGTTGAGGAGTACCGTTTGCATGGTCGACGACGGATCCTGAGCCGCTGGCCGGGGGCGTACGAAGATCTGGGTTACCAACTACCATACGGTGGCCTGGTTGGAAAGCGGTGATCTTATCGGTGGTAGGCTCAAAGCTTGTAAAATATTAGTACATCTATTATTGAATGCATAACACTTTCACCACTCACAAATAATAGACGTTCATGTAGAACATAGGCACGAATGTGATATTGTTTGGGTTATTTGGATCGATGAAGTACAACGAAGGGGTCCAGTAGTTGCTCTTATCATTCTTGAGAAGTGATGAAGTACAGTTAGATTGCAAGGCCGTGGTGTCTCCCATAGTCACAGCAAAAGCACTTCCTCCTTGGATCGTATGAACATGGCTTCCAACAGTTCCTGGGTTGATGATTGGATCCATACGAGCGGTAAGAAGAGGGCCTTCTCCATAGAAATGATTGACAGCGAATGTTCTTGCAGTTGCGGAGTATGCTGCGGCCGAAGCGGCGAATGTGCCCACGAGGGCCAATTTTGAGAAAACCATAATGGTGGGGTGAGTTTAATAGAGGATTTTGGTTGTAGAATATGTACTTTGAAGTTTATTCAAGTCTGATGGTGCGGGTATTTGTAATGTGGTTGCTTTGCAAGCTAAAGGATTGTTGAGAAGTGATCGAAAAACACAAGAGTTACTGGCCTCAATTGGTGTTTGATAGAATAGAAGAATCTGTATCAACAGAGTAGCAAGTGAAGGAATGAATAGCACGCAAAGAACGAATAAATGAGTGTGATGTACAAAAGTACGAAAGTGTGTTGTGAAAGTGTGTTGGGGAAATTTTGAAAAGAGGGTGAGGAAAGGAACCATGATATATTTCTCACTATATGCAGTAATACCCACATCAGGGCGAGAAACCATACGAATGTACGCTAGTATAGTATGAAGGAAGATTAGGGTCAAAAAAGACTCAGCCCAGGATCGGGCATGCAGGGGAAAGATTGGAGGCAAACTTGATGGCTTGACATGGTTCTGATTTCCCCATGTATTACCATTCGCTGGCTTTTGAATTACGGTATTAAAGTGGTAGACCCTAACATGACAGACTAATCACAGCCCTCCTCAGTGAATGAAAAATTTGGTTGGGAAAGGACATGGAGTGTGAAAATGGGGAGATCCGCGCGGAAATGTGCTTGATGCCATTTTGGTGGTAAAGTAGAAAAGCAAGAACCCATATTGTAAGGTTAGGGGTGGGAAAACTGCCCGAAAGAATAAAGTTGGAAAGTTATTGGTTCGTTGGTTTCTAGTGCTAAGCTTTTGGTACCTGACATCCGGGCTGACTATCCGATGACAAGGGGTCGAACAATGGCGAGCTATCTAAGTGGATAAGGAGAGAGGAACAGAGATCTGTTCCTAGGGAGTCAAATAATCCTTCTGGAAATATCCCAGTCGTTTCTATACCTCATTGACTCAAAGCGGTATCCTGCGGCGACTTATTTGACGGCTGATTCTTACTAAATCGGCCACTTGGCGTTAGTCAATTGTTTCGAAACAGCTAACCCAGTCAAAAAGTCTAGTTTAACTCGCTGCCATACAAACAAAGCAAGCTCCTATACCAAAAAAATCTTGCCAATCAACTGTCCCATGGTATGGGTAAATTGTTTCTTTCTGCCCTTTTTCCCCTGAAGGCGTTTTTTAATCTAAACTTATGATTTTCTAGTGGATAGAAATGATCTGCACTTTAAGCTCTTAGAGTTTCGAAATATGCATCATACCATATCAATCTTATCGCAAATAGACTACGAATATCCACTCCATTTTGATCTTGATTTTGATTCAAAGTTAATCTGTCACGTCATGAAAATCATTTAGATTGTCCGACTCTGCGGAGGTGAATTTCGTGTTCGACAAAACCTGGAGATTAGCTATTCATATTCTCGTGGTAAAATGAACCCCATGAGACTAGAAAATCATTGTGATATGGTAATTACAATTTTAGATTATCTTTTGGACTTTTCGATCTCTCAGTCTCTAGAACACCTTCCGATAAGAATAAGAGTCCGTTCGGATCGATTTTTTGAAATATTAGAAATATTGAGAGTAATAAAAAATATTGGACCTGATATATATTTGAGTATATTTAAATGAGGTTAATATATTTGAGAAAGTGAAATTGATATTTAAGAAAATAATAAAGGTATATAAAAATAAAGATTTTTCAAATATTTTCTTTAATAATTTCAAAAAGCTATTATTGATTATTGTATAAAAAAAATCGAATATTTGATCAAATATATATTATATTCAATATTTTTTATTGGGTTCAATATTATATTCAATAAAATCAATTATTTGATTAAATATATATTGGTCAAAATATCATATTCGGTTTGATTATATTAGACCTAATATATTGAGACAAATGTGCCTTAAGACCCGTATATCATGACCATCAATTATTAATATCCAAAAATTCAGATGAACCCAACGAAAACCCCACTGGCATTGGACCGTGTTTCGGGAATAGGTGCTAAGTTCATAGTTTAGTCTGGAACATTTGATTTGATGACTTGCCCTACACCTTTTCCTGGAAAATCCTATGAATAACCTTCCATCCTTCTAGTGTGACATTAGGAGTATGAGATGAAGATTGTGATGGTAGCTTTCCATATTCCCATGTAAGTAAGCCTCATCTTAGCTGGGTTAAGATCCTTTCCGATTTTGGGGGTGTGATTCGAATGTGCCTGGTGTTCTCATGTTTGAAGTTCTGCACGAGTGAAAAATATTAGGGTCGTAAAGACAAGAGAACTCAGTAACACAGGTTTCACGTAGGATAACATTCAACTCTTATCAAAGGTACGTGCAGTATGTTGAGCCAAAAGACATGGTCAAACAAAAGGCCGTGAAGCGTTACGAAAATCAGCGGCAAGGACCCTCTTTGATATTGACCCCTCATTCCAACACACGATTTAGTGGATCATATTGAGCAAGGGCGGCAAAAAACTCTTTCTTGAGGGTCACTCTCGGCTGGCTAATTGACTTCTATCCCTCAAGTCTAAAAAAGGTTCAATGGTAACATCAGCGGCAATAGCTCAGTGTAAAGGAAAGTATTCAACCCCTTAATGGGCGCTGCATTTCTTCCATTGGTTTTCGAACCATGCCGCCTCGTCTTAAATCATTCTCCTGCATAATAACGAGTAGTGCCGTTGTGCAGTGTTACATCGTCTGGTACACGCGTTTGCGGTAGGTTGAAGAAAATAGATATCAGCGCAAGGACGGGCTCCACCCCCAGTCGTACTTCGGATGCCATGATATGTACTCAAGTGGGTATGTGGACATTACACACTGAGAATAAGTGGCTCAGACCTTTTTGCACTCATGAGGCTTACTTCATAACCCTCTGCTATGGAACCTCTTCATGCAGCTAACTGATCGCTCTGATTAATTTCTAATCACCTCATATGATAACCATGAGAATGAAGTCTCAACAAACTGGGAACCAAGTCAACAAACAACCAAGCAGGCCGTCAGCTGTGTGCCCCGGTCGAATATTCATGGATAGTAATATAAATTAGGTCACCGACTCGAGCTCATCTCCGGAATCGTGGTAAGGAGTCCGTAAGATGCCAATTCCCGCGCTCTAATTGAAACATTTTCGGAAGCTTTTGAGAACCAATGATCGTAAATGTTTGGAAGACGCCGAGACGAAGTGCATTTGACGAGTATGTATTTTGTACCAAATCTCTGGAATTTGGTGGTATACGCTCGTACCTCATGAAGTACTTGGCTGCGGAAGGAGAGGTACTGGCATTGTAACCAAATGAGGTATCAATTGAGTTTTCAACAACCTTAAGTTTGTAAGTGTAAAATAATGGATGTGGTGATGATTCAAATGCTTCGGTCATAAAGGCGACATTCAAGTATCTAGTCAATATAAAAAGCATACATAGTACAATTAACACATAAAGGCTGCCAAGCTGGAGATTTCCTTCCAGAAATAATCAAGTGCATGGGGTTGAAAGACTGAATGAAGTGATAAGCGATAAGAGAATTTCTTTCCTCACTGCCCCTCCATCCATCATTACCCCTCCATTCTCATCCTAATCTCAAATAACACTCAGTACATCGCCACAACTTTTACTTCTCACGAATTCCCTAACCCCTCTCCTAATCCGATTTCCAATTTCTCTCATCATGTCACCAATTCCCATAACAATCCTCACCGGCTTCCTCGGCTCAGGAAAAACGACTCTAATCCTCAACCTCCTTCCCCAATTCCGCGCCCTTAACCCTTCCTATCGTTTCGCCCTTCTCAAGAACGAATTCGGAGATTTAGCCGTTGACTCCCAGCTTGCTTCTTCATCTTCGATAACTTCTGTGCGAGAAATGCTTAATGGATGTATATGCTGCAACCTCGTTGGTTCTCTGTCTTCCGCGCTTCAAGAACTGCAGGAAAGTTTACCGGTAAGAGTTAATGCATCTACGGGGAAGGAGGAAAAAGGGATTCTAGATAGGATTATAATTGAGACATCTGGGTCTGCGTTTCCTGCTACATTGGCTATGGAAGTTAATAGGATTGCGAGGGAAACGAAAGGGGCTTATGTGTTGGATGGTGTGATATCGGTGATCGATGTGGAAAATTGGAAGGGATATGAAGATACGAGTTATACGGCACGGTTACAGGCGAAATATACGGATTTAGTGGTTTTTAATAAATGGGAGGGGGTTAGTGAGAGGAGGTTTGATGAATGTTTGGATAGGTTAGGGGATTTGGAGGTTCAGGTTGCTTGGGTCAAGAGTGATAAGGGGTCAGTGGGGGTAGATGTTGTATGCGGGGTTGACGGGGGATTGGCTAGGGGGTTGGTGGATGATGTGGATGGAAAGGAGAATGGGCACCGTCATGATCATACAAATGGGGATCACAAGCACGAACACTCCCACGATCATCAATCCGAAGTCGAAGTCCTATCCATGACCCTCACATCTTCCTCCTCTTCCTCGACAGTCTCCCTCACATCACTCACCAAACTCCTCACCAAAGCACCCAAAGACGAAGTATACCGCATCAAAGCAGTTTTATCCTCAAGCTCTCCTATCCCACCTTCCGACTCTTCACTCACACCACCTGAATCCGAGACCTCCGCATCCTCATCCTCATCAAATTCTACCACTGATCTTGCACCAAAACCAGCAAAATATATACTAAATTGGGCGTTTGGACGTTGGACTAGCACAAAAATGGAAGAACAACAATTAGAAAAGGAACATGAGAGTAGTCAAGGAGAAGGGGTGGTACTGAGGATGACGATTGTAACGGCGAGGGACGAAAGTAATAAGTGGAAGAAGAGGATTGAGGGCGGTGGTTGGGTAGAGGTCGATGGTGGAGAGGGAGAATTAAAGGTTGTGAGGATTTTGTGATGTAAAAGATGTAGTTGAATAGAGATGTAAAAGCTGGATAGAGGGTCTGGAAATCGAGATATATAGTGCATAGATACCGGTGTTTTTTTTTGTTTTGTTATAGAGATAGATAAATTCTCTTGTATACATATAGATAAACAGAGACAAACAAGATGGGATAAAATTAGTATGCATTTGTGGCTATGAAGTCTAATCCAACATTGTGTCTACAGCCTCAACAACTACTTGAGCCATTAGATATTACTGCAAGTGCATGTAATCCCAAATCTAACACTTCTGACTTCACAATCATTTTTGTCTTTCGTCGAGTTCATGAGTTAATGGAATTATTAATCTCATACCTACTTCTCAAGAGTTTCCGTACGCTCGTGGATGGTGAAGTCACTCTTTTCAGCATCAGCAATAAGTTTATATAGTCAGAATTAATGTTCTAAAGGAAGAAGATATATTATCTAAATTAAGATTGATAATTGATAATTAAAGATAACTATCAGCTAGAGATTATCAGAGTGCTATATGTTGTTAGTAATACTCTAGATAATGTTTGTACCAATAAAGTCAGTCAGGGGAAGTACGTGATGAGCGAGATAAATCGAAGTCGAATCAACTAAGTCCGCATCTCATATTACTCAATGTGCTAATTCGGATTTGATGATTGAATGAATTTGCATGTTTAGATGGATGATTGGACCCCAGATTTGAAATACCCTTTTGTAGTTCGATTTGGGTTTGATAATCGGATGAGCTCGAGGCGTTGGATATTTGAAATTTGGAATATGTGGGTTTTGGTGGATGCCTATTTCGTCTATTGAGAGGCAGGGGAATGGAGGAGAGGTGAAGGTATATATATATACTATAGAGACATCCCCGTACTATACATCACCGGTCTGGCAAGAAATGGAACTCCGCTCTTTCCTAGATGGTCGCGAAATCATAACCACAAGTAATCTTTAATGGAACTGGTTTCGATCCTTACGCCGTCTTTGGATCTATCTCATAATACGTGAAAAATCCGAGTGTTCTCCTACCGCTGTCTATGAAATCGTATGTAGGTTTGTAGGATTCTATCCTATGTTATATACCATGTAGAACTATGCATGGGGGTGGTCTGCAATTACTTAACGGATTAGAACGGAAGTGGCGGGGATAGTGATGCAATGTTTTATGTTGCTTAGTATGAGGCATAAGAAGGATGCTATTTCCTAAAAAGTGTTAGGACATCAGAAGTGAGACGGTTCGATGGGAAAGAGTTGTGAGATTAGATTAAGGTATGGAGAGCTAGAGGTGCGACTAGAAATGAAGGAGTTTAGACGAGGAGTTTGGATTAGCTAGATTGTATATGGATCTAGGGAGTAGTTTTCAATAATGATAGGAATCTCGACATAATATAATTATAATGAGATTTTGATGATTGTATCTTACCCATTTCCCTTCGCGATACGATATGTATGACGTCATTTCCCCTTATGTGAATTTCTTCCCCCGTTCACAAATTGTCCTTATCAACGAATCGCAAATCTTTTCGATCCGACAACCTCGGCCCGGCACGTACTACCCCACAGAACCCCTTCTCCACAACACCTCGTTACTCCTTATCCGCTTTACCCCATATTATCTATTTGTATCGTGTCTCCACCATGATTCACTCTAGTCAAGATCCTCTTCTCCGCACTTCTCTATCTCTATATCAATTGATAAGGGTGTCTATCACTATAGACCCTCCTTGAATCCTCAATTTCAAATACAATAAACAAACAGACACGAGCAAAACGAATACAAAATGGCAACTCAAGGTCCACTAACGACTCCCCTAACCACCTTACTCGGAATAAAACATCCTATAATCCTCGCCGGTATGGCCCGTACATCTGGTGGACCACTCGTCGCAGCTGTCAGTAACGCCGGTGGTTTGGGTTGTATAGGAGGATTAGGATACACACCACAACAGTGCGCGCATACCATACCCAGCAACTCCTAAACCCACTAACAGACCCTAGACTTCGCGAAATAATCCACGATCTAAAAACCCATCTCAAAAACCCATCTCTTCCCTTTGGCGTCGATCTCGCTCTTCCAAAAGTAGGAGAGGGTGCTCGAGCTATTAATCATGATTATACGAATGGACAACTCGATTCCTTGATTGATGTTACCATTGAAGAAGGCGCGCGTTTGTTTATATCCGCTGTAGGAATTCCTCCTCCGCATGTAATTAAACGTTTGCACGACGCGGGGATTTTGGTAATGAATATGGTTGGGGCACCTAAACATGCTGTTAAAGCACTAGATGCAGGTGTTGATATCGTGTGCGCGCAAGGAGGAGAAGGGGGTGGACATACGGGTGATATACCGAATTCGATATTGATACCTGCTGTGGTGGATGTAGCGAGGAAATATAAACCTGCGATGTTAAAGGGTCGGGAAGCGCTTGTTGTGGCTGCTGGGGGAATATATAATGGCAGGGGATTGGCGAGTAGTTTGATGCAAGGAGCGTGTGGAGTGTGGGTTGGAACGAGATTTGTGGCGAGTGAGGAGGCGGGGTGTAGTAGGGCTCATAAGGAGGAGGTGGTTAGTGCGAAGTTTGAGGATACGTTGAGGACTTTGGTGGTTTCAGGGAGACCGTTGAGGGTTAAGATGAATGATGTGAGCTCTTTTCCTTTTTACTCCATCAAACCTCACACTCCCTTCCTCAATTTATCTAATACTTATCATTCTAACAAAACCAGTACATACAATCCTGGGAATCCCAACCAGACAAAATCAAAGAATTAACCCAAAAGGGTATCACTCCCCTCGAATATGATATGGAACAGGGAAAAGATATAGATATACCTCATTTAATGGGTGTAGTAGCTGGAGTCATCGAAGATATTAAACCAGCTGGAGTTATTGTTGATGAAATGGTTAGTGAAGCGGTAGATATGTTGAAGAAGGCGGATGGTTTCTTGAGTAATGGGGCGAAGAGTAAATTATAGATGGGAATTGGGATTGAGGAAGAGGAAGTGATGGGGAAAAGCCGATTCAATCTTTGAGTGTGAATTGGGATACTAAATATTGGAGCGGTATAAGGCTTTTAAACCTAAGGGATGAGCTGATTGTCGGGTTTTAGTTTAGATACTAGGTAGATATTCTCAGCTACAATTGAAAAATCATCTAATCCAATCCAATCCAATCTGATCTTCAGATCTAGAACATAACATCTAATTTATTACCCCAACAAGCTAAAGATTCTATCCCCAAGACGCAAATCCCTTCCAATAATATCTCATTCTACTTCATCTCCGGAAATTGAGACTACCTCGCACTTATATCCATAGCTAGATCCCATGCATTTCCTTTTAACAGCGATGGGCGGGCTAGTTTCTCTATCTACTATCGGCTTTTCATATAAGATTCCATCATTTTCCCTTTGTGTCCTTTTTGCTTGTCTCTGTATATCTACCTAGTAGATGCAACACGTATAGCGCTTGTGTTTTGATCACTGTATTCCTGATTTTATTTGTAATTCACAGTTATGTATAGTACTTAATATAATCTTACAGTATGGAATCATGATAAGTCAAAGATCGTTATTGGCATCAAGTAAAATAAAAGTTAGAATTAATTTTAATCACGTTTTCAAACAGGCACAACAAACCTTTTCTAATCATACCATATTATTGAACGGAAATAGATCATAGATTGCTCTATTAGACTACTAAGAGGGAGCATTTATAGATATCCCATATTCCATTCATACATTAAACATCATCCCAATCCCAATCCCAAGCCTAAACCCAAATCCAAACCACTGTGATGATCGAATCACCATAAAATCAACATCATTCAAGTATAGCGAGCACTTCGCATATCTTTCGTCTTCTTTGTAACGCCTGTCGCCTGTCCTATCGCCGATCATGGGGATATTTATCCATCCCCTCTACTGTTCTTATTCTCCCTCCCACAGTTCCATCATTTTCATTCCAGCCCATGTGTCTCGTGATTGGTCGTCAGAATGTATGGGTGTTTTTAGAATCACGTTCATCACTCCAATCTTCTGCACGCCATGAGAATATGAGATGTTGTACTCGCCTAATTTCATAGCTGTACTTCCATGAGGCAAAGTCTCCTTTGAGGGCATGTAGCCAGACACCGTAGACTTTACTAGGCCATCTAGTTTGGGCCCATGGCAAAGGTATGCATTCCAATGCGAAGTAGAATGAATTATGTTCTGTAATACTTCATACCTCTGGGTGACGAAATGTCTGGGAAATACTGGTATTTTGAATCAAATCCTCTAGCAGCAATAAATCTGGTTTAGCTAACGGTAAACCATTGAAGTTTGGGATCGTGGCCGCCAAAGCCGCCTTGGATGACTTCTTCGGAACTTGGTAGAGTAGCGCTTTCCGATAAACGGGATTAGCGGAAATTTGGTAGTCTTGCAGGGACAAAATCATATCCTTTGTCATTATCACTATCCTTTCTTTCCGATAACTCCTTATTACCCTGTGACTCCGATTGAGCTGAAGGCGATTCGCTAGTTGGTGCTACTTCGGCAGGCGGCGAAGACGAATCTTCCACTGTCTCTATATCCTGCTTTGGCTCTGAAGAAACAGATTCAACTGCATCCTCTGCATAAAGACCCCGTTCTTGCGCTAACAGTAAAGCAGCCTGTCGTTTCTTTTCCACTTCTTCATCCTCTTCTAAACGTACTCTTTCCTCTTCCAGTTGTAAATCCTCAATTGACGGGGTAGCGATCACATCGGGACCTGAGAGGTCTGGCGTGGTGGGCAACGACGTGCCCGAGCCTGCACAGCCTCCTCTCGGTCGTAATGTTTGTGATGATGATTGTGTAGTTCGTGATACATTTCTTGACCGTGCAGGCCTCTTACCTTTACTGCTTCGTGTATTTCCACTACTCTTATCGTCCGTACCGGAATTTGTATTTCGTCTTTCAAGTACCATTGCAAATTCGTCACTCAGAGGTACCGCATCTTCTTCATCACTCGGAAATAGATCTCCTCTCGATCGAAATGAATCTGAAGTCTCTCCTGAACTTTGTGTCGAACTCCTATTCCTCGCATGTCCTCTCATGAAATCCCGCGCTTCATCGTCAAGATCATCCCCCATCAATGCATCTGCTTCATCGCCCACTCCATTATAATCTGATCGATGTGCTCCAGGATGTTCTTGCAAATCTGCCGCGCTAGGTTTATATCTCAATGTTCCTCCTAATTTCCATGGTAAACGTCCTAGAAATCCTAAAGCGCTTGTACTTGGTATAATTGTAGGGTCGTTTTCTAATCCTTTCTTTCTTCCTCGTGTCCCATAACTCATTCCTCTTTTCCTCTTCGGCGCTTCATTAACATTTCCAGAATGCGATCCACTTCCCGCCAATAACCTATCCAGTTCATCATTTCCCCAGCCTCCCAATAGCCCTTCATCCTCATCCCAATCATCATAAAAATCGAAACTAAGTTCTGCGCGCCCTCTTGTCCGCCCTCTTTCTCTTAATCTCCTCGCCCTTTCTTCTTGTCCCGGAAAGCATTGAGCTGTACATGCATCAAAGCCGTTTCCAATGGTGGAAAAGCAAGGGTTTATATATTTATGCTGAAAGTTCCATATTCCCGCCGCAGCATTTTCGGTAGCATGTTCCGCATTCTGTGAGAATTGGTTCCAGGTTTGCCGGATGCGAGGATCTTCGAGAAGTGGTGCCATTGTTATATGGATAACAAAAGATAATTTGCGCGATGGGAGCGACACTGTATTTGAGGCATCCAGTTGAATGTGGGTCTCAATGAAGCATTATTGTTGTGCGTTGTGCGTTGTGCATTTACTGCAAGATGGGTTGACACAAGTTGGAGGCGGGAAGCGGGTTATGATGGGGTGGCATTCCAAGCTAGATCGGATGAAGATTAGCGCATATGTGTTACTTATTATCTACTCAGCGAATAAGTAACATCTTACATCACGACGATATCAACAGCCAGAACTTCAATACTTCATCTCAATGATCAAGCTTGGTGTTGAATATTGAATATTGAATCTTGAATTTGTTATTATCATTACCGTAAAGTATCGCTACCAATAATACTCCCTTTCCCTCCTTTTTACCCAGGTTTCATCTTGTAATCTATTCTCGTTTTACCCTTCTAAAAACACTTCCACTCCATCCATCATCTGTTACAATCTGCTCTCGAATGAGCTTGTACCCACCAATTCTGGGTAAAATGTGAGCCCAGATCAACCAATAGATAGCTCCTGCGCCAAAGAACGCAATTCCGACAACACAGTGGAGGTAATATGGCAAGCTCTTGTACACATTTTGGCCAGCACCAGGTGGGACAAATGGTGCAACGACCAGATAGACATTGGAGAGGAGGAAAAACAACACCACTGGCCAAGTGGCACGGAAAGGTGGGGCCCAGTGTTGTGGATGGCGATCCCCTGAGAATGGTCGAACGTAAAGAATAAGCAAAGCCAGTGATACGAAGACATTTATCACTGCAAGTGGATATGAGATAACGCTGAGTCGCGTTAGTTATAGTCAAAGACATCTCAAGAGACTAGGGCAAAAGCGAAGTACATACTTCAGGATGAAATTGTAGGCATCTCCTGGTGGTGGAGCCAGCATAATGACTACAGAGACAAGCCAGTGCTCGAAGAGTCCCATGAATGGAGTGTTGAAAGGCTTGTTACTTGCCCAAAGCCTGGAGAATGGCAAAATGCCTTCTCGGGCAATTTCTTGTACAACTACTAATGGTAAGCATGAAGTTGCAAGGGATGTTGAAGCGGAGGTGACATACTCCTGCCTTGAGAAAAGATGACACTAAGGACATTTCCGAAAGCTGAGAGGGCGACAAAAACGGACAATACACGCTCGGCTCTGGGTCCGAACATGTTCCTGAAAAATGAAGCAGCCAAAATACGACCCGATGTCATGATTTCTTCCTTTGGCACGGCAGCGAAATATGCAATCTAAATCCCGCATCAGTATCGTTTCCATGAAAAGCTCAGACAATCACCCACATTTGCAAGCATGTAAAGTACTCCAACAATAGCCAGAGCCGTCGGCGCAGCCATCTTGAGGGTCTTGACTGGATTTTTGGTTTCAGAGAGCGCATAATTGGCATTGCTGTAGCCAATATAACTCCAAATAACGTTATACAGAGCTGTAACAACTCCATAACTACGCAGAGTTAGACGACAACTAAGAATGATAGAATTTTACTGACGCGCTACCAGTCGTTCCCTCGAAGGCATTTGTGAAATTGTTCGGCTTTTCAACTTTCAAATGGCCGCCAAGCGCGACGAAACCCGAGATGATGATCAAGAGAAGAATCAGAAGTTTGATGATGCCCAAAAGGTTCTGGAGCCTTAACCCCCATTTTACAGAGAATCCATGGATCAGAAACGCGGCAGTGATACAAGCCAATCCGACACCACGCTGATTCCAACGAGTTACCTCAATTTCAGCTGCACTGAGGATGTATTCACCAAATACCACAGAATTCGAACCCGCCCATCCCAGTAGCACGACATACATTGCATACATACTAGTGACGAGGAATTTGGGCTTTCGGAAAACATATTCAAGATAATTTTTTTCACCACCGTTCCGTGGAAGTCCAGTCCCGAATTCCATATATGTCGCAAGACCGGCAGCAGCAATCAGCATACCTGCAACCCAAATGAAAAGAGTAAGGCCAACAGATCCGGAAAGTGCAAGAATGGTACTTGGAGTTGAGAAGATTCCGGTTCCGATCATGCGATTGAAGATCAGGAATATGGCGGAAACGGGACCAATTTGACGGCGCGAGTCATTGGTTCGATATGCTGATCCATCTTCTTCTATCTAGAAATCAGAAATTACGAACTATGAGAAGTAGCCGATCATTGGAATGGCGGTTGTACCTTGACTGTGGTCGCTTGGTGTTTCAATTCCTGTCTTGGCGTCCTTTCCAACTTGGTCCGTACTGCCATATCTAGGAGGACTCGATGAGTCTTTCGAATAGTCTCTCATGTCTTTGTTATTGAAATGGAGGTTCAGAGATCCTGCCGGCCTTGAAAGATTCTGATGTCCTTACTGTTTCGTGGATTCGGGGTTCTTAAATGTCTCAAAGTTCTTTGAGGTTATGATTTATGTACGAGGGGGTAAAAGTACGTGGTACTTGCTAACAATACAACATAGGAAAAAGGTACGGAAAACCATCAGATAGGAATCGGACGATTCTTAAGTGTATATACAAATATGAGAAATACGGTGAGCTGAAGACGTGATTGAAAAATGATACTTATCCAAGCCTCAAGCAGCAGTCAACAAGTCCAAATCGAGATAACATGACAGATGTGAAGTCAGGCATGTCAGGGGGTGAACCAAAAGTTGTCAAAAGTTTCGGGTTTAAGTGGATCCTCATAGGTAACTCATTTTCTCATCATTGGTCAAATTGCCAATGTGTTCCAATATATATGATTTCATCATCATGATGCGAGTATTGTTAGGTAAAATTTGCGATGTCGTGATCGTGCCCAGCGGGAGCTACATAATAATTTTCTCCGATTGCCCCACTCACTGTACCAGTAAGGTTATCTAACTTCACACAGCCTCATCTACGTCGTTGCATCTATGGATCCTTATCCTTCACACAAATCAGACATTCTAGGCCCTCCGCAATTCTCGCGAAATATCGCAGGGTGTTGGGTAAGGTTATCCAGCAGAGGCAGACAAATTAGAGAAAACTGCCAGACAACAGTATAATTATCTCCTATTGACCTGCTTCAATATCTACTCTCACTTGAGCGACTCGAATTTCACGTTCTCCTGATCGTCCTTTGCCAAATAGTTGACAGTCCAATTCCACAAATCCTCTTGTTTATTCTCATCATAACTATCCACACTCGACTTTATCTCCTCGAGTCCCTCAAAATACCTACCCGTGGCGCCCTCAACATCAGCGCCAATCGCTAGTCTGGCAAGTGCAGCACCCGACTCCGCCGGTGTATGTGTATTCGCCATTACAAGCAGACGAAGTAAACCAAGCAAGTGTGGCAGCACTGAATTCCAAAGCCATTTCACAAATTCATTTGCTTCTCGTGCTAATCCCGTGCCGGGCATAAGACCTGGATCCATAGCTGTAACAGTAATATGACGCTCTGGAGCGCGCTCACTGAGCTTACGCGATAGTGCGTAGGCGAAGAGCACATTGCAGAGTTTGGCGGTTGTGTAACGTTTGCGCCCGGGAATCTTAATCATGGATTCTGGAGGATGAGCGAGATCCTCAGCGGTGTTGTATTCTGGTTCAGGTAGACCAGACTTTTGTGCTGGATCGTGCGTACCACTTGAAGTAAGAACGACACGAGAATCTGGCGCGAGATGCGGGCATAGAAGGAAGAAAAGCAGTGCGTGGCCAACGTGAGCAACGGCGAAAGTTTTTTCCAGCCCCTCAGGCGTCATCACTAGTCCAGCTGGAAATTGGAGGCCAGCGTTTAATACCAGAGCTTTGATTCGTGGCTTTGTAGAATCAGATATCCATTTCTCGGCAAAGCTTTGAATGTTTTTTGAATCTGAGAGGTCGAGTTGCATGAAGATTGTGTTTTCTTGATGCAGAGTTTTGTTGATGGTTTGGGCAGAATTGTCTTTGTCAGAACGTGAAGCAATGACGATAAGGTAGTCTGGATGCTCTTTTGCTATCTTGAGTGCAGCTTGGTAGCCCAGGTTCATCGTTCCGCCTGTGATGATAATGGAATATTTGTAAGTCATTTTGCAAGTTTGTGTTGTTGTTTTTGGTGTTTTGTCGAATGAAAGCGACTGGCAAGTTATATTCTAGCTTGAAGACGAGGAAGATGTACAATTTGTTACAGTTACTCCCATGGAGGCGCAGATTTATATCCGATATTATCATGTTGCAATTCGTTACTCTGGCTTGGAATAATACATTCGCGTCATATATCTGCCTAGACTTCTAGACAACCCTTACTACAAATTGACTCCCTCCAATACTACCCAATTACCATTACATAATTCTTATTGGTGAATAGTTACGAGTACATATCTATCTTGGGTAAAAGATGAAACGAAGATGACATTGCAAAGCAAATGGGCTGGCTAGCAAGGCCCAAGGGGATATGCATGCGGGTGGGAATGCAAGCCACCATTCGGCTAGATAAACGCGCACCGGTTATCACTATCGAATCATTTCTTCAACTGGGTTTGCATATACCCCAGAGGTCAGGGCTCAGCAGCTTGCATAATGATAAGGTGTATTGATAAATTATTGGTCACTCATATTCGAGCTACTCACCTTCCAGAATTCGAGTATTTTTATTTTTTGCTTGCGTATGTAAGCATGTGCATGGATGATGGGCTCATTAGTTTCGAGGTATTCAAGGAGTTATGCTAACATTTGTTAAAATGGTTCACTATCTAGATAACCACGAATGGGCGAATAACTACTGTATTCGGGGTATGAAAGCAAAATATTTGGACATTTTCGTGGCATATCTATCCATCTCTGATTAATAGTTCAAAATCAAAAGGTTGATGACTACAAGCCTTCATTTATGAAGTAACTCGATTACCTGTCTAATGAGCATTTCTGGGTGTAACAGTATTGTAAACCCACGAAACTCTTCTTCTCTCAGTTCTACTTGTCATTTATCAAGTAATCGCGTTTGTACGTTACTTGTATTTCTCTAGTCTTGCTTTTGTTGGGAAACTTGATACTCAAGTGGTATCTATGGCCCTGGAATTCGGGCAGGCCCGGTGATTGCATGATGATTGCATGGTTATTGCATATTGATTGTATGGTGAAGAGAACTAGTTGGTTTAAGATTGGTGCAGTATGGATCTGTTGCTGTATGAAGGTCATGTTCTTCGATCTTACTTTTCACGGGGCAGAAGACATGTGGCTTCGACCTGTTACCCACTTCCTCATAGTCAGTTTCTTTTTCTTTTAATGCACCTATTCTTCAAGTTGATGTCATTCATTCTTATTATAAGTGAGAGGGAGGGTAGAATGGGCATTTTGAAATAATATTAATTTTTAAAGGGTGAGAACTTTTCAAGAGCATAGTTGCAATCTTTCTCCTTAGTCATAATATTTAATTTAAATTCGAATGGATTAAGTTGCTTAGATGTCATATACGTTTGCTCTATACCTGATCTTTTACAATCGAAAATATCGTCAAGCCGCTAGTGGCCAGTTTTATATACCCTAGTAGTCCCTCTTTTTACCCTCCTCCCCCACAAAAGAAGTACCTTAAAACTAGACATTAGGGTTCCTTCTTATTATACCGCCTCCTCTTGGGACACGACAATTTCGATTGATCCAACCAGCAGTGATGTTTTCCTGTGCCCATGGTCTGACGTTCAGGGGAAACCCCGCGTGCGCACCAGCCACTGTTAAAGTCCCATTAGCAATCGCTGGTGCATTTCCGGCCGTAGCGTTATGTGCAACCTGAAGTCGTTGCAGATCTCGGACTTCGCCAGCCAAAGGTCTGCCGCGTGCGGGGGGAGCAGCGGGAGTAATATATCGACTAACACCACAGTAGATGTCAACATCAGAAAACATTCATTAAGGGGAGAACGCAGCGAGAAAGTGGAGCATCACTCACTCCCATGCCCTATTCCAGGCGTCTTCAACTTTCCTCGGCTGTAAACGCCTATTATGTGCACGGTCGCTTTCGGGAACCATGAACACTACGTTTTGAATTGTAGCAGCCCGTTGTGCAGGAGTACCGTATGCCTTAGTCAGACCCGGATCGCGAAACCAGCCCACAATCGCACAAACAATATTCCTGTAAGATTGGATGATCAGCAGTTGCCTATTGGATAAAGATTAGGATGAAGATGAGAAGCTCAAGCTGTGTTAGGAATCAAAACGAATGTATATGAGGAGACATATAAGTGGAGTTTGAGTTAGGAATCCGAAACATCACTTGGATCAAAGAATATAAATTCTTTGAAATAATAAAACTTACTCGGCTGAATTTATAAACCCATGCCCTGATCTATATCCCACCAAAGGAAACGCAATAGAATTGGGTGGCACGAGCCTCCATTCCTCTGCATCCATATCATCCGAACCGATGTCACTATCATTGTCTGGAAGACCTTCCCTAATTTCAAAGGCGTGATCCATTACATTTTGGATTGCCAATCTCAGTTGGAAATCAGGGTTATGTCTTCCAACAGCTATTGTTGCCGGCGGAGGCGGCGGAAGAAGTTGGGGAGGATCATCGACCCTGGTCGCGATTACCATATCGGGCGTTCTACCACCATGTCCTAAAGTCCCAAGTCGACCTGTACACAGGTGAAAGTTATCATTTGGCCATCTAAGCACCTTAACAAGTACATGTGAGAGGATTGCATACCACTAAAAGCCATCGTTTCTGTATCGCCCAAGGAAGGATTGGGCAGCAGGGCTAGCTGGGCTTGTATCTGGCCATTAGGGTCCACCACTCTAGCACCTGCACGAGCCGCCCATGCAAAAGGGTTTGGTCCTAATTTATCGCGTGTCATGAGGCCAGTGAGTTGTAATACTATTGCTTCATTATCGACATCGAGGATATCTCCTTGGACAAGGAAGTAGTTTGGTTGATCAAACGGGGCAACCTGGAGTTGCTGACGGATTTGTTGTGCCATAGCTATAAGTCAGATATATATAATATCGATGTTTTACACACATGAAGGAAGGTGCTCCGGAAAGTATGAAGGGGATTTACTACATTTTGATTTATTTCTCATCCTCTCCGAGTCCCAATGGGGTGGCCAGATGTTCAAGACCCCTTTGTTTGAATAGCAGAGCCGAGATACTAACCCATTTGCGGAGAGGTACTACTCGAGTAGTTGGTATGAAGATAAAGATAAAGATAAAGATTACTAGGGAAAAATAACTTCCATTATACGAAACACAAGGGACCTTTGTTCACGACAGACAAGAAACTTTCGAAAATCAATTGATATTTAAGTACACATTTGCGGTACCTGTCCTTGTGGACGACATCTCATTGCTAAGGAGACCGCTGTAAATGAAAACAAACTGCGCAATATTCCCATCTTAAATGAAAATACATCTTTAACGCCCCCAATTTCCTATTCGCGCAGTCTTTGGCTGGTATTGAAGATGCTATCCCACAATGGAAACATAGGTTCATTGACCGAATCAGAATACTCCTGTAATATTTGTTTTGTCACCTTCCTCTCACATCCCTGGATGGATTCTGCTATAACACCGCCGCCGATACATTATGAGTAGACACTCGATGATAACTAGGGCACATCTCGGGTATTCGAGTACCCTCAATTCCTGACTAGATCCACCAATATTTGTAATCGATGGCAACCTTACTCTCCGCCGCATGACCGTCGAGCCCATAACCAAGTCGTGAAAAAACCATAATCCCACTAAATTTCCCATCGTAGCGAGAATCATATTGCCTCTCAACAAAACACCAAAGTTACCAACCTGAAAACTCTGAATCATCAGTTTCCTGCCCGTCATCATCCGAACTTTCCACACTTTCCGATTCTGTCCAGGAATCACGCCCAGAGTCCTCGAACGTTACCGGCTTTTCAGCATCTGTGTAGTTCAAAGCGCACTTGCTCTCAAGGCAATCATGATCGTCTGAGTATTCAGAGTCGTCCTCGTGTTCCTGACAAATTCTCTGGAATCTGGCCTCTCTCCTCTCGCGTCTCATTTCGATACGATTTCGTCTGGCCTCTTGTCTTGGCCCCTTGGCTTGTCGACGTGCTTCGTGTCGTTCTTCCTGTGCCTTGGCTTTCTTCCGAGCTACTTCTGCTTCCGTCCTACGGATATATCTCTTTAGGATCTTGAGAGACTTGGGGCCATGATATATCGGGTTTTGGCCATAATCGAAAAAAGTTAGGGTCTTAGGAAACCAGCTGTGGATGACATCTCTAACACATACCTTCCTGGTTCTGGCTGGCCGAGACAAGGGTTTTTCAAAGATACCAGTTTCCCAGGGTTTAACGGAATGGGAGGTGAATAACGTAATTTTCTTCGTAGAAACTCCTTCCTTTCCGCCAAATCTATCATGGTAGAGTCCAAAATTGGCGATGTTGGTCAAAGATACTGAAACAGCGGCCACGCGATCAAGGTAGTTGAAGATCTTACTGAAGATCTCTAGAGGGAGAAAAATGGCCTCTCCATTTCTCGTCACAAGGTTCGGAAGTCGCTTCGTTCCTAGTGTATGTTCGAGTCGTTTGTCTTTCAAGAAGCCACGTCCTCTCTTTCTCTCACAACGAAGAGTCGTAATCAACAAAGGTTTTGGCTCTAACTCTGGTAGCACTTTGTCATCATCACCTGTTTTGATAATATTAGATTAAATTCAAAACAGGGGTTGAGGAGCAAACTTACGCAGGCGCCGAATCTCATGATACCAAGGATCATCGGAATCAGCCATATAATCCTCATAATCTGTTTCTGCTTCATCTGACCATTCACTCTCAGAGGATTCTTCCTCGTCATCACCGTCCGTACCATCATCATCAGTTTTTTCTGATTCTTCTTCCTCGACGTCTTCTGCTTCATCATCGGCATCCGTGCCATTGGTATCGCTTTCTTGTTCGAGCCCATCCCCAGGTGAAGCTAAAAGCAATGTTAGATCATCGTCAAAAGAATGGTTATTGAAATTACTTACCAGCGAGCGGTATCTCTTCCTCTGGCTCAGGTGATTCTATCTTCACCTCTGGCATTCCTGCATCTGGCTCTGGTGCCTCTATCTCTGGCTCGGGACTATCAACCCGGGCCTTCTTAGCTAATCGCGGTGAGCGGCGAACTGAATTTGAAGCTTGCTTCCTCTTAGGTGCCATTGTTTTTGATTAGTATTTGAAAGATGAGCCGAGGGAGATGGCAGGGTATGATCTTCGCAAAGTTGATGAATGGTTTCCTTCGAGAGTTTGAAGTCAAGTTCCTCAAAAGTTTTGTCAGATTATTTGTTGGAAGCTGACTGTGGTGATATTTGAATGAAAGAAGAAGTATTGCAAAAGAAAAATAGATGGAGAAGGAAAGGGCAGTCTTGTTCAGCCTGGATTGTATTCTGAGACTGTTTATCAAACAAGTGTAATAAGTTCTTGATTGAAAGGCTTTGTAAATCTGTGAAAAGGTATCTTTGAATGGAGGTTAACGATGGAAGAAGTTTTCGGAGGAACAAGAGCTTCGGTGTGGGGTTATAACCACATTGTCATATCTACTACGGTTTGGTTATTCACTGTTAAATGAGCCCATCCATAGATGAATACAGCCCTTCTTCCGAAGGCCGAAAGCCCGAGCTCAAATTAGTTAGGTATGACCAAATTAAATTACATTGTATTATGTTCAGCTAAGAGCTTCAGATAATAAGGGTTCCAAGATGCAAGATTTTCTTATATTTCCCACTTTTCTTTGACTTTATGATGGTATATGTATATAAGAGATTCATTTGGAAGTTATTGACAAGTATATATTTCATTGAGCTGCCCCAGCTAGAGAAGTTTTCAAGTGATCCATAGAAAATATCTGCAATGAAGACTGACTTCCCACGTTTGTATACGGCCGGGGCCAATTATTGTCATTGTTTGAGTCACCAACTATGATAGCTTTGTTTGGCATATATGACTACTACAGTTACAATAAACTCATGGGAAGAAAACATAGCATACACATTACAAATACAAATAAATACAGTGTATGTCTGACTCAGAATACTCTAGTACCCTAGTACCTACTAGGTAGCTCCAGCTAGATTAATGTTTTGCCGAATTCCTTTAATTTCAGGATTGCTGTATAACAAGTGAATTCCACTAACAGTCATCAAACAAATTCCAAGACCCAGGAGAGTGTGGCGTACAGCAGTCATGCTTGCCAGCTTGATATTTTGATATACCAAATATAGAACAAATATTGACCACAGCCTTTTCAACAACTTGCGGCAGGTGTAACGAATACTTTCGTTGCTAGCAGGGCGTATGGTAAATATGAGTGTTGCTCCGGGTAAATGAATAATTCCGCACTAACATTCCTATGAATGAAGATAGTCATCGGTTGAAAGCATAGAAACTATTGGCATTCGTGTTCTTCGAGGCGCAGATCCGGATGACTCCATCAGATATCACGGCCGACCCCCAGCAAGGTCTTACGTCATAAAGACGGATGCGCCGGTACAAAGTGACAAATCATAAACTCGAATTCTATGTAACGCTCATCTCAAGAATAAAGATTGAAGGGCTGGCTAGGTTCAATATGCTATGTGCTATGTATTATTATATCCTACTACGATTTGACAACTTCTTCTCCCCCATCTCCTCTATCTCTTTCTTCTTGTGATAATGCGGTGCGAGCTCATGCAGCCAATTTGCCTTGATAGGAATACAACTGCGCATATACTCCTTTGTAGTTTGCACCAGTTCATGATATACCACCAGTTTAACAGGGGGATCATTTGCCATCAATACTGATGAAGGATGTATGTACACGGTGGTATTCCTCTTGACTGTGCGGTAGCTGTCACCGTCTCGTTGTAATCGCGCCGCATTGGCAAAGAACCCTGCCGTGATTGCTTTTTGAATGGGCTCGATATTTGACGCTCCGCAGCTGGCAATTGTAACTTCCACGCGTTCACAAAGCTTTGCAAGCTGGTCTCGAACATCTCTGGCTCTGGTAAGAGATCGCTGTTGAAGGAAATTTTCTTTTGCCCAGACAGTACTGAAATCATTATCCACCCACTGGTTCCAGATATTGAGGTAGGTGAGGTGATCACCTCCTTCCTTGACTGTAAAGCGCGCTCGCGCACTATCCGCATGCACTCTCTGTTCCCCCTTCGGCCGGAAAAATAGTGCCGAGCTCTCACCTATCATTGCCATTATGCTCAACACTTCGTCAGAGCAAGCCAGTTGGTCTGAAGCGATGATAGACTTCGCAACCTGAGGATCAGTTGGGAATTCGGCCATTTGCCTTCCAATCTTGGTCAGCTCTCCACGGTTGTTCAGTGCAGACAAAGCATATAACTGATTAAGAGCCCCAATTAAGGTCTCCGTGGGTGGAGGGTCCATGAAGTCAAAGGTCAAAAGATCATTGATCCCAAGTGACTTAAGTAGCAATACTGTACCATTCAAATTCGTTCGCTGAATTTCAGGAGTGGTACTTTCTTCCATTTCGTTCATGAACGCCCATTTTGTGTACAAACGGAAGCACTTTCCAGGTCCTACACGACCAGCACGACCACTTCTTTGATTTGCAGATGCTCGTGAACATGCTACTGTTACCAACTTTGACATTCCTGTCGCCGGATTGTAAATGTTCTCCTTGACAAATCCTGGGTCGATAACATATACAATACCATCAATGGTTAAACTAGTCTCTGCAATATTGGTTGCCAAGACGACTTTTCGTGCACCTTTGGGCGTTGGTTCGAAGATCTTGGTTTGTAGATCAGTTGGAAGATTTGCGTAAATAGGACAAATAACGAGCTCGGGTACTCTGGAACCCAATTTTTTGGAAATATCACTTATTCGTTCTTCAGCCGCCTCAATCTCATCCTGACCTGTTAAAAATATCAGTACATCGCCACTTGGCTGTGAGGTATGTATCTGAAATAGTGTGGTAATAGCAGCAGCAAGATAATTTGCTTCTGGCTGTGGTGTGTTATAAATCTCAACTGGGTAACTGCGTCCTTTGACATTGAAGATAGGAGCGCCGTCGAAGAAGTCTGAGAATGCTTGTGCGTTGATCGTCGCCGAGGCGATCAAAAGCTTGATTTCTGGCCTCTCTTTGGCAAGATCTTTGAGTAGAGCTAGGAGTATGTCGGTATGCACAGTCCGCTCGTGGGCTTCATCAATCATAATCACCTGGTATTCGTCCAGAGAAGGCGTTATCATGACCTCTTTCAAAAGATGTCCATCCGTCATGTACTTGATAAGAGTCTTGTCGCTCGTGCAATCTTCGAAACGGATAGCGTAACCAACTTCATTTCCAAGCTTGCATCCCATCTCCTCGGATACACGTTGGGCAACGGACATGGCAGCCACTCTCCTTGGTTGGGTCACTCCAATCTTCATGCCATCCTTAGTATATCCTGCTTCATGAAGATATTGCGGCAATTGTGTTGTTTTTCCAGATCCTGTCTCACCAACAAGGATAATAGTCTGGAACTGTTCGAGAGCAGCCAGAAATTCGTCCTTATAAGCGTATATTGGAAGATTCTTCCTGGTCTCCTCGATGGTCTTTGCCTTCTGCTCAGCAGCTTTCAATTGTTCACCTAGGAACCTTGCTTCTTTATCCAGACCCTGTCCGGGTAGCTTCGAATCCATAATCCACTTGATTCCTTGTTCTTCGTCCAAAATGTAATCATATTCGCCTTGGTCGACTCGTTCGGTGCTTTGAATTTGGTTTCTGGCTAGCTTTTCCTGCTGCCTCTCCCATTCCTCATGCTCGGTAACAAATTTCTCCTGGCCATATTCATCTCTCTCGACGTAGCGTTTGTATAATGCATCTTGTTTCTTCTTCTGATTGAGTTTCCCTTTCTCTGTGATATAATCGTCTGGCATAGCATAGCCATCTAAGTGATCATCAATCCTCAGTCTTTCGTCGGCAAGTCGAAGAATCTCTCTATTCTTGGCGAACTCTGCCTTCTCCTTTTGCGACAAATTAGAATAAGGATCGTTCAGCTCCCTCGTCTCATCCTCGACTTGTCTCCTCAACAGAGCGAGCCGCTCCGTCTCACGCTTCTTCAAGTATTCTTGCCTCGACCTTTCCCTAATATCCGGCATTGCAGCACTCCTTGCAGCGGCATCGTCTGCCAAAGCTCTCCGCTGTGCCATGAGAGGGTCGGATCTATCCTCGAGGATTTTCTTCGACTTGTCGGAATTCTTCGAAAGCAGCCTCTGCGCAAAAGCATCTTTCTCTGCTTGATCTCTCCTTCGTTCTTTTTCTGAATCCGAGATGTTATCGTCTGAGTGGCTTGTTTTGACTCGTTTGGAAGCAGGCTCCTGGAATTCTGGTTCTTCTTCGGAAACATATTCTTCGTCCCCCCATCGATCCTCATAATCATCATTCGCCTTATTTCGGATATTCTTCGAACGCTGCTCTGTATCTCTACGAGGGGACCTCTCGCGACGAGGAGACCTTTCTCGGTGTCTGTCGCGCCGCGAGGAGCTCTCGCGATGCGACTTTTTCTCCTTCTTCTTTGCTACCACTTTCGCAGGACCTATCTCCTCTTCTTCCATGGGAAGAAGCGCGTATTTTTTGGAAGCCATATTATGTTGATGTAGAGGGGGCTTGCAGGAAAGAGGTTTAAGTTTAGTGAGGTAGGCGGCTTCCAGTACAAATTATTAGGGAACATAATGAAGTTGGAGCTTGAATAAGTGGGACGCCAGACAAGCCGGTGATTACCCGAGCCTGAACAGAGCATTCCTGGACCTCACTTTAATGGACGAAATTGGTGCCATGCGACGGAATGGGATGAACGACAATTGAAAATCAAATATTTTGAAGCGGAAAAGAAGGAAAAGGGTTGGGCAAAATGAACCGTACTTCGATGAGTCTCTGGAGGAGCTCCAAACATCTGGCAATGAGGGGCGCATCCATATCACAACGACGATTCGCATCCTCAGAAACTCCTTCACCTACTGCAAGTCTCTATCATGTCCTTCCTACATGATCTGTCCTATGTCATGCACTTCAGTTCTTTTCATGCGAATTATAGCTAACACCTACCCAGCGCGCCTTCTACAAAACCTTCACCCGCCCAATCGCAAAAACCCTCTTAATGGCAACTTTTATATATCAGTTGACTTATTGGGGTTGGGTAAAATTGGAAAAGGATGAATTGAAAGCGGACAAACGAAGGGAAATAAAGGATCTTGAGGCAGAATTGGAGAAGGTTAGTGGAGGAGCTATCAAGGGCGAGGACGTGAAGGTTAAAGGAATTTGAAGGACTGTGGTAATACGTATTCTCAAGATCGAAGCACATGGGCGCTCGAAGAAGTCATGCAAGATAGAAAGGAAGAAAACAACTCACCTCGACTAGGTGATCCGTTCCCATGATCAGGTAATGATGGCTACCAGGATGGAATCTTTAGTCACATCGCAGTGCCGCGGCAGATTTGCATGACATGTTTTTGTTTGAGATATACCCATCAGTTCATGCTCCATTTCTTGCAGTCCAGAATTTTAACATGTACACAAATTGTGGTTTTGCGCCGTCGTCTGAGAATCATCGGGGTGTATATCATGTCGAAGTCATAAATTTCAGAATCAAGGCATGGCAAAAATGCTAAATCATGTTGGCATCATACCTTACTGCCTACATTAAAGCTTGATATTGGTCGTGCAATTTAATTGTCCTTTTGCGCTATGAGGTCAGATTGTCATGGAAGTCGATATGGATCAATAATTTTGGAGAAGGTATTAAATAGAATTACTCCTTCCACAAAGCATTTCAGCATCCAAACTATTCTCAAAAATTTAAAGTACTGCTTCCCCCCGTTCAATTATCATACATACTATTGGCTCTCTGCCTTTGTTATTGTTTCCATCTCCTACTTCAGTCGCATGCCCAGCTCAAAATTTGGCCAAAAAATAATGTATCAAGTGTAGCAAGCACTCTCTCTCTGTGTCTCTGTAATGAAATTGTACTTACTTTTTTTTAACCCGGTGGCTCTCCTAAATCCATCTCTTTTTGAAATATTAATTATTTGTGTTGGGCTGGATGGGTTTGAAGAGAAGAAGGAAAGGAGTGAGGGAAGGAAGCAATCGAGTTAAGTCCTCACCATGTCACGCATAGCATTATCCGATTCTCTTTCTTTTCTGTAGAATGTTGTTAGCGGAGATCGCGAAGCGGGGACTTGCCAAGAGAGCCAGAGGAGCCAGAGAGAGAGTATTTGCTTGTTTTGATAGAGGCGAGAGGCTGTGCGAATATACAATGGGTGCTTGGGCTACGGTGGTGAATGATTGATGAACGAGTGGATGGGTGAGAGGTGTACGGTTGGAGGGAAGCGAGGAAGTTTTTGGGTGAGGGCGGTGAAGTTTGGGCAGGGAGATAAGTGATGTGTGGATGACAGGCAAAGAACATACATGATGGTGTGGAATGTGAGGTCATGGTTCTTTCAATTGTATATTGTGTTATTTATATGCCTTTCGATCGCATGGAACCGGCTAATTTAGTACGAAAAGCAGTATATTAGAGAGATGCTAAGTTATTTGGTTCATAATAACATCAAATAGCTGTAAAATTGGAGGCGTGTGGCATGAAAGAGGTACTATGTGACATAGGCAAAAGGAAGTTATCAGAGGACTCCGGAAATATTTGTATCTTTAAACAATTGTATTGCTTTAATCCAAGCATGGTATCTAATTATCTATCACTTCGTCACATGTGACTCTACTACATTTCAACTGAACCCAACTTATTCTTCATGAAAATCTCAAGTTTATCCTACTTAGGCACCCTTCCATCTTCCAAATCGAGCCCAATCTCTGTACAAAGTTCCCCACACTGCCCTCGCGCTTGAATCCAGCCCATCAACCACGGCCTTTCGCCCTTCCATATCAGTACATCCAAAGATTGCATATAACCCAGGTGTCATAGCAGCCCTAACCTCTGGCTTCATCGTCATTTCGAGGTTGAATCTTATGTATGTTTGAAGTATAATGTGCATGTGTTGGCCAGCGATCTTTTTAGCTTTTGCCACAGCAGATGTAAGATTGTTCATCGATGAATGAGAGATAGAATTAGGTGTGGGATCACAGATGAGGGTGAGAAGACGAGTGAAAGCCTCAGCGGCTATTGGTGATAGAGCATTTGATGAGGTTGAATTGGTGGATGATTGAAATTGTGGGAGCCAAGAAGCCGGTGCAAATGCCTGAAGAAGCCTCTTAGAGGTGTGTGAGTGAGCCGTAAAGAGGCAGCGAAGAAGAGGTTGGAGAACTTGTATGACGCAATGGAGATGTCCCTCGAGGCGGAAGCGGTGGTTGGTAAGAACGGCCCTCATTAATGTACAGAGACGAATGAAGATATTGCTGGCTTGAGAGATACGGAGAGAAGGTCCTTTGCTAGAGCATATTATGGCAATTATAGCAAGAGTACGATCAACGGACCATTGGGAGAGGGCACGACGCTGCGAATTTGTTAGACGCATTTTCTGAAGGTCGTCAAATGTGGAATCTTGCCTTTGTCTTCAACATCATCTCCATAATTTCCTCTAGCAAGGCAAACACTCGGTATGAACGAGTTTTGATTATTTGGGTGCAAAACAAATCATATACTAAACAGAGATCCAGTGGCCTTGGTGCTCTGTCTGCATCAGTAGATTCGTAACCTACATCTATGATGCGTCAGCTATAATCACCAAGAGGTAAACGCATATCAGACATACTATCACAGGCGCCAATAACATATTTGACAGCTACCAATTTCTCCAGTTGGGTAAGACCAATCAAGTCCTCGCCGACTAAATGTTGCACCAGCTGTAACTTTTCCGTGTTGTCCATTCCAGTAGTCAATATTTCCATCTTTTTCTTTATGCCAGCTCTACCAGCAGAAGTGTTAATAAAAGCTTCCAAAGGGGTATGAAGGATTCCATCTTCATTGCTTAACGCATGAGCAGCAAACAATTCTGGTAAACGCTGGCGTGCATCATCCACTTCTGGATTACCTTTATTCATCTTCGTAATGTATGCCTGGCCGTCTGCGGCGAGAGCTCCAAGCGATGATGAATCCACACCCAGGGATTCGAGAGCTTGAAGAATGACAACGACCGATAATGAACCATCCCTATAGCTTCCAAGCTCGTCCGTCTTGGGTTTATGTTTCAGTCGATGTTGCAAATGAACAAGGAGAAATTGTCTAAAGGATGTGCAAAGTTTTGTGAAATCTTCGTTGCTAATAATAGCTAGATCATGCAGTTGTTTTGATTTGGCGATAAGAACGTTAAATAACGAGTTTGATGTGGAGATAAAAGGTAAAGTCTTCTCGCCCTTAGATTTCTTCTCGTCATTGGTAAACTTGAAGAGCTTATCATGGAAATAACTTATGGCGTCCAAGATGTAGGTGCGATTTTGATGCTGATCTAAATTACTGGTAATATGGCTAATTTCATTGGAAGTTAGTAAGGGACCAGAAGGATAATATGCGAATAGTACATACGACAAAGTTAACTTAACAAGCTCTTTCAAGGTAAAAAGAGTTTCAAATCGCTTAGGCATTTCCTCGAACCCGACTTTCTTGATCAATTTCTCGACTTCTTCGAAATCCTTGTATTTCATGCCCTATGACCGAGTTAGCAATGTCGACAGTTTTTGGTGATTGTACTAACCTTGTAGAATGTAGGGCGATGCATGATTTTCAGTTTCAGTGCTAGCACAGCAGGATAACACTCAGGAGATTTTGCCAAGACGTCTAATGACCAACTTTGCATAATACGCTCTCTATCCCTTTTGCTGAAAACCTCGAGTGGAAGTTTTGTTAAAGATTCAACAACTATCTGGTTGCATGTAGGGGTAGCGAGAAGAGGATTTTTTTCTTGGGTCTGGCAGTCCAAGAGAATATCAATGAATCGGCCTAGAATGTGTTAGCAAAAATCTTGATTGTGAGTATGAAGAAAGTGACTTACTTATGACATTAGAGTTATTGAGTACACAATCTTGACGCAAAACTCCAAACCACAAAGCGGCGAATGCTCCATGGTTCAATACTTGATCGACTGCTGCGTTTGTGGCCAAGGAAGCTATCCAAACGAAATTTTTCAAAAGCAAAACGAACACATTGTCTTGTAGTTTTAGTCCCAGCCTATAATTTCATTAATTCAATATTCTTTTCATGCACTAGAGGTTTTAGAGGTACTTACTCGAGGACTCGGGGGTATTCTTGGAACATGCAATTATAGAACGACCATGCAGTCCATTGGGCTCCTCGTGATAAGACGTTGAGATGAACCGGCCATTCTCCAATGTCTGCCCCTTTTCGATCAATCAAGGCGCCAATAGAAGGGCCTAGATGTTGAAGACATCGTAAGACTACCGGGGATGCAAGACTTTCCAATTTCGACCCATTTTCAGCTGCATTCCAAGCTGAGCATGCACATCGAAAAATTTCCAAATTATCTAATCCTTTGTGGCTGAAAGTTTGGGCGGATAATAGGCTGAACGGGCTTGCTTGCTGCTCCCATAACTCGGTAATTTCATTCAAATGAGGAGGCTGCATCCATTGGAAGGATCTAGTCAAGACTCTCCAGGCTCGCCAGCTATATCTGTCGTCCACTGTGCTGAAATTTCCGTTGTCAAAAATTACATGGTGTAGACGTGTTCCAATGATATCTACAACATCTTCTCTTGTAATTGAGTTCGCAATGGCATCAAGGACGGTAACCACGGCTTCCGGCTCATTTGCAGTCTCCATGGCCAGCCAATCAACTAGCTGTATTATTTGTTGGACAGTCAATGAATTTTCCAGAAGCTTAGAAAGCTCAATCTGTAATGCTTCATCTTCCCAAGCACAGAAAGCATCTGCCGTGAACATTGCATCGTCCTTTCGATTATGCTCAAACTTGACAAGCTGGGAGTACCAGTGGCGCACGAAACCGGATAAATCACGAGCTTTTGCAAACTCATGCATCAAAGGAACGACAATTTCAGATACAACATGTTGAGATCGCCCGGACCAGGATTGGTCAAAATAGATGCTGGTAATTCTCTCCAGTACAATGTTCAGCAAATCCTTGTCATCATCAGGGATGAGGAAAACATTGGCATCGAGTTTCATCATAGTTTCCAAAAGCTTCCAATCTGTGCTTCCATCGGGTATGACATATTCTGCCGCCAGACTTCGTAGTTCATTGAGGCCAAGGTCCACTTCGTGTTGAATACAGCTCTGAAGTATTTCGCGAATGGCAAGATTGTGCGCCCTTGTTTTAGTTGGAGGCATAGCAGCTTTCAAAGTGGTAAATACAATCTGAAGCCATGCATTGTCTGCTGGCCGTCTTCGGCGGTCTCCATGGGGCTGCAAAGACCGGATTGCAACATCGAAAAGAATAGGAGCATTTGCAACATCTTGCAAGACTAATACTCTCGTCAAGTTTTGCAATAGAGTGGAATCTTGCTTCTCTCCAGCATTCGCTTTCGAAGGAATGATAATGTTGCGAGCAATAACTTTCTCCAAAGTGGCCTGCCAATCTTGTGTGGCTGAATCTGCCTTGGTCCTTTTCAACAATGCTAGCAAAGGTTCCGAACAATGAAGAGAAAATTGCATAAGGTCTTCGCTTCCTACTACACGGTAGTCCCAGATGTCGATAAAGGGAGACAGTAAATGAGACGATATGGCTGGACCAGCTTCTTGGTCTAGAATTATTTGGCAAAGAGACATCCAAGAACCTAGAACCATTGCGGACGCTTCGGGCGTGGTTCGTACGACCGCTCGCATATACTCCGTGGTGAATGTTGTGCTTCTACCATTGCCTGTTGTCCTTTGCGAGAAATTAACTTTGGTAGATCGAACAATACTATGGATGGCAGTATGGATTGCCATAACCAAGCCTCTCAGCCCCTTGGCTGGACCATGATACGTGTGTGTAACTAGTTCTCCCGTTCGTTTGCGCTTCTTCGAGACGATCAATGTTTCTCTCGAGTCAGATCCTGATATTGAATCATCGTGTGCTCCCACACAAGATTCGTCGACGTCGCTGATCTCCTGTGCTTCTTGTAATGTCTGTTGTAGGGTTGCGATAAACTTCTTATCGGTAAGCATGCGTGCAGTATTCGCCAGCGGGATCGCGTTCAACAATAAACGGAAGAGATGCCATGATGATGGTGTAATCCTAAGTTCCAATTCTTAGCTCATGATCTCAACGCAAAACGTTATGTGATATACCTTGGAGTTTTATCCTTTGGCGACTGGAGTTTCTTCAGAAGCCATCGCAAAAGCCATTCCTCTCTACCATGAAACGAGCCAGCCGCGTATTTCTTCTTGAATGCTTTCTCTTCGTATCTCTGATAGTCCAATACGGTTGCGACCTTGTCTAAATCGATATCAACAAATTTTCCAGCTTCTCGTATTTGTTCCTCAAATGGCGCTGAAGCTTTCTCAAGCCCTACAAGTTTTTCTTGCGCAATTCGAGATTGTGAATCCTGTATGAAGAATGAAGATTAGAACCTGTTCTTCAGGACTGATATCTGTGCGATCCAAAAATACGTACCATTATTCAAACCCCTCATGTGCAATTAGATTTTGTCAAGCCCCCTCCCTTATCAATGAGCTCAACTTTTTTTTTGGAAACCTCTGAAGTAAATAGCTAAGAGTGGTAAAGTCGTTGGGCAGAATAGGTCACCGCCTTCTGTTATAATACAAGCGTGTACACTAGTGATCGCATCAATAAAATAAATTTTTCCATCTCATATTCGTTTCTTCCTCGCACTCGCACAATACCACAACTTAATTCCAAGAGTTGCTCATTGCTAAAATATGTCTAAAGAAGGCATTCCATCGAGTAACGAAGGTACCGTTGCCATCGAGGATATTTCTTCCTTGACCATCCAGGATCCGGAGTCATCAGTTGCTACTGATCGCCCGGAACTTCCCCATCGTTCTCATAACCCCGAAAACAACATGAAAAGATCAGACCCCTTTCAGTTTGGTTCTCGATATCTTAGTGAACAAGACAACGTCTTCGAGTTCAATGCATGGGACCACGTCGAGACTGATGATACTTACAAGGAATATGCAGAACTACAATACGCAAAGCAGCGCGAAGCTCCTGTATCGGAATTTGACAAAAGTACGTTTTTTCTACTTCTCTCTTACCACAAACACTGTGTCAACCTTTTGGTACAGTGCTACTATGACGATAAATCATAATTCATCTGAGGTTACTAGCCTCTGAACGATACAAATATAGCAATGTCTTTCGCTCCTATCTGACTGTAGTTCAAATTCTTGAATTTCTTCATGGCTTGTTTCTATCAACAACTAACAACTTGTTTCAGACAGATTCAATTCCGATCCCGCAAAATGGTGGAACAATTTCTACAAAAATAATACTGCCAATTTTTTCAAAGACCGCAAATGGCTCCAACAAGAATTTCCTATCCTTTCTCGAGTGACGGAGCCAACCTATGGACCCGTTACCATTCTGGAAGTTGGTGCTGGCGCAGGTAACACTGCTTATCCAATATTAAAACATAATCAAAATCCTGAATTGAAAATCCATGCTTGCGATTTCTCTAAGAAAGCAGTGGAAGTGATACGTGCGAGCGAAGCATATGACACGAAGAATATACAAGCAGACGTGTGGGATGCTGCTGGCGATGATCTTCCCCCAGGATTGAAAGAAAGTAGTGTCGATGTTGTGATCATGATCTTTATCTTCTCTGCACTTTCCCCTAGCCAATGGAATCGGGCTGTCCAAAATGTCTTCAAAGTCCTCAAACCAGGTGGTGATGTTCTATTTCGGGATTACGGCCGTGGTGATCTTGCTCAAGTACGTTTCAAAAAAGGTCGTTATCTGGAAGAGAACTTTTACATCAGAGGGGATGGAACTCGGGTATATTTCTTCGAGAAAGATGAGTTGGTCAACATTTGGACCGGAAAACTTCCCAAGTCAGATGCTGAGGGCAAAGCCCCAGTGACAGAACAAGAGTGTGGCTTCGATATAATTGATTTAGGTGTTGATAGAAGGTTACTGGTTAATAGAGCTAAGGAACTAAAGATGTATAGATGCTGGATGCAAGGCCGATTCAAGAAGAAGAGTTTGCCTATCACCAATTCAAAGTAAATTTTCCGTCCATATGATATAAGTCATACTCTGTTGCCTTCTCTGTGCCATGAATGATGCTAGTTCTATCATGTTAAAGATATTCATCATAGCTCAGTGAGGAGTCCGATTGTAAATCTTTCTGCATTAGTTGGGATGTTTTTAAAATCTTACGTTTCTCATCAGGCTTAGGTATGCCCTACTATCCATATCGCTCTCCTGCAATGAAGGTCCGGAGTCTTTCCATCTGTTGGAGGGAGGAAATTCCGGCTCAATTTGCACTTGAAGCTTTACACAGTACATAGGGAATTGAATTCTACACACCAGTGCTAGCTAGATTAAGGTGCGAGCACGACTTCCATCGGGCTTTCTTGGTATTCTGAAAGGCACCTTTCCTACCGGCCATTGCCCACCATAAGCATAGAAATTTGGATCCATTTCTAAAGCCTCTTTATCTACCAAAATTTCTATATTAAATTCGGTAATTATTATTATATTAATAGCAAGTATTGTTTATTTTGAAAATATTTGTTCAATATATATATGTATATTACTACTATATAGAAATCATAAATTGTTCATATCTATTAATAAAAATTCGAGATTATTGATAAGATTAAACTCGCCGGTCAAAAGCTTCAGAAAAGCACGAATGCCTTTGTCTTTTGGTATTTGGTTTGCTTGTGTCAATCGGTACATCATATCCGGCTTGAGCACGACAAGAATTGGGGCAGCGAGAAGCCAATTGTCGAAGTAAAAGGCGCTGTTGAGATGAGGATATCTCTGCCGGATTTGGTCTCCTACATAGACGCCATGAGCGTATGGAAGAAGGCCGCCAACAACGCCTGCACCGAGAGGCATATGCCCAAGTAACCAGCGACGCGGTGGCATAGGCTTCAATTTTGGTTAGTAGATACTCAAAGTGTAGAATTAGACCAAATTGAAAAATCGTGGGAACGTACAAGACCTTGCTTCTGAAGTCCTCGAATGAAGTTTCGCACTCGATATAGCTTTATCACGAATAAAGTTATGAGTATAGCAAACACGGCGCCTGCCAGCTTCGGCAGCTGGGTAGCAAATGATGCGGTCATGTCGCTACAGTTTGTAAGAATTTCGACACAATAATTGGGATGAAAAAGGAATGTCTGGAGAGGCATAAAGTACTGTGGGTGAAAAATTCACATCAAGCAAGGCTCGGAGCTCGGGGAAATGACCTCTCTTCGAGCTGTAGCTAGATATCCAGTGGGCCATCGTTGTGATTTGCAATTTATAAGACTTAGTTTGCCTTGTTTCATGTTTCGTTCCTGGCTGAATAAAGCCGAGAGCACTATTAGCAGCTTGCCAAAGGGATGAAGGACAGGCCGATTAGCCGAGAATATGTCTAATTGGTGGATAGTTAGTGCAATTCTTATCTACGGCGCATGTTTACTGCCGCTCTCGGCAGCTTGGAGCAGCATGGGGCCAACTTGTTGGGGTCCTGTTGGTGATTCCTGCAATCAATATTGATAGACAGCGGGGCAAGGTACATCGAATCAATATATAATGCGGCGCAGCACAGATCCATACCTCGCAGAGATCCGCACCTCACAACTCTAGATAGCATATTTGCTAAACTTCTTACCTCTCCCATTTGATTAATGTCTACTTATATGTCAATTCCATTCTCACATCGCCCCTAATTAAGACAGGGCCAAGATTATACGATATCGGCTCCCTTTGCAGGTGTCTCCCCACTGACCTTCTTTGATGCCTCATCCCATGAGACCTCCGAGTCGACATGGATGACCTCGCTTCGCAGCAGCTGAGATACATCTTGACTCTTACCCTTACCGTCGATGAATGTTCTAACCCCAGTCATATGAGCACGGGGGATGCTTGGCAAATCATTCATTTTCACCCGGCCTTCCTCGCCATATTGCTCGTAGCCGCCCTCTCGAACATTTGATTTAGATCTCCAGGATGCGAGATTCATGAGCCGCTTCAAGGTTTGACGGGATTTGTAGTACCATCGCAATCCGCCGTGTGGTGACTGTACTAATTTGTTGTTGCTGCGAGCCACGAAGAAAGTCCGGAATGCCGTTGCTGAAGTCAATATAACACCAACTTCGGCACCTATGATGAGCCAATAGATCTCCCAGATCTGGTCGACCTTTCCGTGAAATTGGAGGCCGTAGACTCGGATGATTGCGACGATGGTCAGTATGATCGTCAAGCAAAGAGACATGGCGAGCATGATTTTTTGTGTCCACTTGATCTTGACTTGCCATATCAAGCAGATCGGAATGGTTAGAACTGGAGAAGGTGTAAGCTTTGGAATATTATTAAATGTTTGGAGATACTTACTCATGACATCAGACAGAATGTCAAGAGCCATTTCCGTAGATGCATAAATTTTTGTTCTGTTACTACCCGTTTCCGACAAGCATTGTACTGAGTCAAAATATTAGATGGTGCTTGATCTGAGTACCAGGGATTACTCACGAGCCTTAAGTGAAAAGTAATAAGGGCAAGCTAGATAATAAACCGAGATCCCAAATCCAAGAATTCCAGTAGTGATGATCGTAACAATCCACCAGTATATTTTCAGGGGTCGAATACGATCTATGAGCTTTCTGAAGAGGAACAGAAAGCTGAACTTGACAGCCATGATGGAAGTCCAAGTAAGCATCAAGATGACGGTGATCCATTTTTGGAATTCGAAGACTTGTTGAAGGAAATCTGGAGGCATGACGGCTGTCTCCGGATTGTGAGTCAAGGCTTCCGCGAGGTACATTGGCTCCATGTTAATGGAGTATTGCATGATAAGTGCAATAACTATACAGCATATACCGATTAACAAGAAGCCGTCGTCCAAGCCAAAGTCTTTCTGAATTCGGAATCGAACATAAAAGCGGCATATTGCCGAGACTAGACCTACAGCAAGCAAGACTCCGGTTGATATCTGTACTTTGTTATTCGTGAATGAACTAGAGACTAGAATGTATGCTCCATACCAAGAAGGCTTGCTTGTCGATTCGCCCTGAGTGGTCGTTTGGATTGCCCATGATTAAGAAATCGCGTGCAGTTAAGAGTACGAAATGATATGATTGATGTTAGGGACTAGAAGAAAAAAAGCGCGGAGTTGTCAGAGTGATAGGCAGAACATGCAAAGGCTTCGCCAATTATCAAATACCTTGAATAAAGCAATCAACTGAAGCTGCAAAGACTCCCACCACATCGATATTTTTTGGCTCCTGAAAAACCCCAAGGCTTCAAGGCTTTTGATAGGCAACCGAGTCCGAGAGCAAGCTGCGCCGCGCATAATCTGTATGTGTGTCGATATGTGGGTTGCAAAAGTAACCCTACTTCCTTCATCTTTGTTTTCATTGGCCATGGAGGATAAACTATCTTCAATTGCAACCTTCTTCACGCGGTCATGTTGAAAAGTAGGGTAAAGTTATCATGGCTTATAGCCACCATCTACAATGCGCAGCATCTCAGAAACAGGAGAGGTGCTTACAAGTGCAGATTTTTCGTCATCAGTAAGCTCACAATAACACTCCAAGCGGCGGAACATTCCAACGTAGGTAGGTGTCATTGTTTCTTCCGTATACATCAACCAACTGACTGAAAAATACTCGGCCAGAAACGTGGAAGGGATACAAAGTTGGTGCCTAGGCTGCGCAACGGTTACCGGCGGGACGGATAATGGTTCTGATGGATAATCTGTGGATAATTTATTGATGAAATGTGTCACGAATCGTGAACCACAGGAGGTTAATCACGTGATACCTCGTATCTTCCTTATCAATTGGTGAGCTGATCGTCTGTGCACACGCGTTACGATTCATACGATTTAGTATGGTAAAATGGTGACCCTAATAACATATGCGCACAGCCCCGCAGCTCACGAATGGGTATTTGTGTATATATATTAATAATATGCTATTCGTAATTAATAGTAGAGTATACCAAATGATTGATCTTGAGCACGAAGCTCTATACAAAGGAAATCCATCTTGATTATATAGACCTTCGTGTTCCAACATTGGGTTGGAGCGACGCTCCTTCGCTCCCTCGCTCCCTCACGTGACTGTTCACATGATCCTGGGACACGTGATAATGCTTATGTGACGTTCCGGCGTAACAGATATCTGGAAATAATTGATAGATTATTTATAAATATTTATTATTTATAAATTAATAAATAATTTATATAAATTGTTAAATATTCGTTTATTTTTGAAATTATTCTTATATTATTATATTAATTTTTATATTAATCTTTGTTGGAAATGAGGCCATCATAGGATTAGAATTGAGGTCACAAGACCACAATGGTGTACAAACCATATTTAGGGATAACCTCAATTCTACTCCTACTAGAATTATAGATCCTTAATTCAACCTACATAATCAACAATAATACTATTACTTCCTGTACCAAAAGTTAACAAATTATAAAATCCGATTATACAATAATGATTAGAAAGCAAAGCAAATCGAAAAAGGATTAATATAACTAATAAAGATAAAATAAAATAAAAATCAGAGTTTTCATATAATACTACTGAAGTAGAGTTGAAATACGATAACACAATTTATAACTTATAACATCATAGGCCAGAACGAAAAACAATCTACACAATACCGATATAGAATTATAACAAAGGCGAAGAACAAATTCGCATAATTATAAGAAAATATATTACAATACGATTTTATAAATTCTTTTATTATTTTATTTTTATATTTCTTTATTATTTTGAATTTATTTATTGTATACTTTTTTTAAGATTATCTTAAAAATCTGAAGATTATCTTCAATATCTATCAAACAATAAGAAATCTTTACAATATCAGAATCAAACAATCCTTCGAAACTCGATCAAAATAACTATAAGCGATAGTTCAAATAAACGAAGATACAATTGAAAGGGAAAGGATAGTTTTATACAATTGATCAAACATTAAACGAATATATATAGATTACAAAACCCAATATAATATCTGCCTATAAGATCAATAATCATATATATTATAATATCGAATTGAAATCGGAATACTTAAAGGATAAAGCAAATATATTATTATATATTTGCATAATATTCAATAATAACGATAAAATCTTCACCAATGAATATTCAATAATATATATACTTTGGAGATACTTTAAATCAAAATATATCAGAGTCAGTATAGTTACAATTAATATATATATAACGATAATCCAGAACTTCAAATTCCAATCCAATACCCATTCCGATATAATCATTATCGAAATTTGAGATAAATTGAAAGAATACAAAAGGAAACTAAAAACTACAAATGAAAATTATCGATCAGTATATCAAGATATTATTCTGTTTTTGATTTTAATATATAATTTTCTAATCGATTATCAAAAAGTAGTAGATATATTGAATATCTAAATCAGTTTTAATACCAATAATAAGATCAAGTATTTACAAATTAAAGAATTTTGTTTTAAGGATAAATCAAAGTTAGTATAAATTGTAAAAAAATCTAGATACATTTTTCAATATTAAGAATCAGATTTCGAGATCCCAAATAATGTTTGCGATCTGTATCAAAAGGAAGATCATTATATATAAGATTGTTTGTATTTAGTATAAGCCAGTAAACTCTTTTATAATTATTTTCGTTATCAAAAAAGAAGGAGATCATTGAATCCAAAAAAGATTTATTTCAATAAGAAAGATCAAGTATATCCTATTAATAATATCTTTAAATCAGATTCCGATATTGAGGATATGATAAAAGAAGATTGCAATTTGATAAAGGAAATTATTAGTAAGACTTCCTTTAGTAAATGGTATATTGATATAAACACTTTTTTATATATATTTGATCAACTTTCATTATTCAGATCAATAGAATCTATTGTCAAATGAAGGATAAAGGTTGGTAAGGGAGTGATGTATTGTTGTTATTGGGGTTTAGTGGATATAATATACGAAGATAATTCTAAGATTGTCACGAATCGTGAACCACAGGAGGCTAACTACATGATACCTCTTATCTCCCATATCCATTGATGAGCTGATCGTCCGTGTACATACATTACGATTTATACAATTTAGTATAATAAAATGGTGATCCTAATAATATATACATACAACCCTATAACTTATGAATGGGTATTTATATATATATATCTAATCGCTCCTTACAAATCATAATTCTTCAATTATAGATTCTAAAGAATATAATTGATCTTATTTATTCAGTTCTATTATAACTTTTGTACATTATATTATCTACAATTTATTTATAAGCATTCAGTTATCTAATAGCCTTCCAAATAATACCTTATTTTAATAATACCTTCTTAGATGAACTTTTATAAATATTATATCCAAAAAAAGAAGATCTATTCTGATCTAATCGATAAAGATATAAATACCTTTAAAAGTGTACTATCACTTTCATAATACAACAAACTCTTTCTCCTATACACTTCGAATCTTCGAAAGTATATTCTGAGGAATCTTTTCCTTTTCCTCAATTATTTCAACAATCCTTCGAAAAAAATATAAATACAGAATTGGATAATGTTATCATTGGAAAAAAAAAGACTAGTAAAGAAAAGATTCTAGTATATAAAATTGATACTCCCAATAGTTCAATTGTTCCTTTCAAATTATTATTATAATTATAAAATCTTTATATAATGATTATAAATTTGAAAAAGAAGAATCAATAATTGAAAGTTATAATGATAACAAACTCTATAATAATGCAATCTTCTTTTGAACCCCAAATAATGTTTACACAGGCATTTAGGTTAACAACAGTACCTAGGACTTCTTTTATTCCTTCAATCGAAATTCAAGGACCTTCATCTAAGCAAACCCGAAGATCCCGAAATCAGAGAAAGAAAACTTCGATCAAACGATTTGATCACCCAGAACTCTTCGAGGATTTTCCTTCCCTTTCAGAAAGTAATAATCCATTTAATAATCAGGGGTCCCCTTATTCAAGAAGCCAATCTAATTGATCAAAATCGTATTCCCATACCAATCACAACTCACAGCAAAATGTATATATACCAAAACCTATAAATCTTATTACTAAACTTAGCAATGATATTAAACCTAAAATTAATTTATAGTAATTATTGATTATAGAATGATTCGAGCTATATATTACATCATTTAAAAGTGAAATGCAATGTTGTACATATATAATCAATCAAACCGAATCGGAAATACAAGTATATTATTATACTCTTTATATACGAGTGCCCCGATTCACAGTATTCGAATTGGTTGAACAGTTTGCAGTGATCTATTGGAACCCGGTCGAAATTGATGATGCTTGTTTTTAATATAAAATGTAGGTTATATTTAATACAATTCGATATAGCAATTTTTTAGAATAATATAGAAAGTTCAGATTATTTGTTACCCAAATAGAGATTATTGATGATAAAATTCTATTCAAGGATTTCGAACAAAAGATTTCCGATTTTCTTTTGCAAATAATAATAATACTTATCAAAGATTACAAAATTACAAAAGAATTTATAAATATATTTACTAAAGTAAATCAAAATGAAATTTCATTACAAAAACAAAACCAATATTATATTGATCGAAAAGTCTCTATAGCTATTTATAAACTAATAGTTATTACAAATCCTTTATAACCCTTTCAAAGTTCTAATAATTCCAATTTTAGAACCTTTATATTCCCGAAATTATTTCCACCCTAAAATACCCCTCCTGGATATACCAGCCCTACCGTACCCAATAACTATTCGAACTTCAAATACTCGTTACCCTTTTTTTCTTCTGAAGCAATATATATATCGACACCTTATATCGATAATCTCAATGAGATTGAGACGGTATAAGAAGAAGCAGAAGAATTCGAAGAATATCGGGATACCGAAGAAGATTTCAACTCAGAAGTTACAATTGAAACCATACAGAATATCCGTTTAGAAGAAGAAAAGCATTTAAAATCAAATACTTAAACTCCATCTCTATTCTAAGTACTATACGGGATATAAGATTTCTTGATTTAACCAAACTTACAAAAAAAAAAGCATTTACCCTTTTTTGTAACCTTTCGAAAAATAATTACATTTATCGATCAAGAATACTTATTGATTCTAAAACAAATGGATTCGCTTTTATTAATACTATATTTCTTATTTATTTATTTCTTATATTTAAACTAAGAATTATACTATTTGAAATTTTAATTGAAATTAAAAAGTATAATAATATATAAAACCATACCATTACCTATTTTATATTCTTTAATTTAACGATCGATAATTATGAACAATCTTTTATCCCTTTCCTTATTACTAAATTAAGAAGTTATAATATTATTCTAAATAGATTTTGGTTATTAAAAACTCGAACGAAATTCGATTGCTTCAATAGATATCTTGAATAACCTAAAGAGAGATTCTGTACCATTTCCTATTCGAATAATCTCTTTGTTATTTAATCATTCCTTTGTAAACGGAAGATCAATTGATTAATCTAATAAGATACTGATCGACGAGATAACCAATTCGAAGAATATTGGAATCGAAAAGATTCATAATTAAGCAAATCAATTATAATTGATAATATACAATAAGAACTTTCAAATATAAATACAATACAAACTTTTATTGAAAAGAAAAAAATCCCGATTCCTTTCAAATTCAATCCATTTCCTTTCTAATCAATCACATTATCATTGCAGATCTATAAATGCCTCCCCTGTATATCGCCCGAAATCCTCGATTTATATATACTCAAATTTAATAAGTTTCAATTAGAATATAAAAAAGATAAACAAACTAAACTTTTTACCATTACTCTAAAAGAATTCGATAATATAATAGACTTCTAATGGAACAAATGATATACAGAAGAGAGAATACTGATTGCCCTAATCGAATTCAAAAATACAAAAGTTCGAAAGAAACTCGATCGAATACTAATCGAAATCGATTTAGAATCTGAAATACTATCTAAATATCAACAATATCATCAAGCCTTTTTTAAGTATAAATCAAATATCTTGCCTCTTAATTAATCTTATAATTATAAAATCATATTAGAAGGCAAAAAAGAACAAGCCTTGCATTATAGCCTGCTTTATAAGATATCCTTGAAATAATTAGAAGTTGTTAAAGAATATATTATGAATAATTTTAGCAAAGGTTTCATTAAACCCAATCAAGCTTTTTATATTGTATCCGTTCTATTCGTTAAGAAACCCAATAATAATTTGAAATTCTATATAGATTTCAGATTATTGAATTCCTTGATACATAAGGATCGGTATCCCTTTCCTTTGATCGATGAAACGCTTTCTCGGCTTTCCAGTGTTAAGATCCTTATCAAACTTAATATTCGTCAAACTTTCCATTACATAAGAATGGATCCTGTTTCGAAAGAATATACTACCTTTCGAACCCAATACAGATCATACAAATACAAGGTCATACTATTCGGATTAATAAATAATTTTGTAACCTATTAGTGTTATATAAATAATATTTTATTCGATTACCTAAACGTTTTTTGTATAATATACTTCAACAATATTCTAATCTATTTCAAGAACGAAAAAAAGTATCAAACTTATATTAAACTAATTCTCGAATAATTAGAAATTGTTGATCTACAAGTAGATCTCAAGAAATACGAATTCAATATTACATATATTAAGTATTTGGGTTTTATTATCTTTATTAAAGGAATAGAGATGGACCCTAAAAAGATTGAGATAGTTGAGAATTGGATTTTTCTAATAATAATGAAAAGGATTCAATTATTTTTTGGTTTTTGCAACTTTTATCGATGGTTTATTAAGGATTACAATATAATAGCAAAACCTTTCAATGAATTCATTAAAGCAAATGTTAAATTCGTATTTAACGAAGTATGCCAAAACATATTCAATATCTTGAAGAAAAAGTTTATCTCCGTTTTGCTCCTGCAATATTATAATCACCGATTCCCCTATATACTCGAAATAGATATATTTGATGGGGTAATTGTTAATGTATTATTATAATAGTATGATGAAGATTAATTTTTTGTAATTTATTTCTTTAAAACTATAATTGCTATTAAACTAAACTACAAAATTCATAACAAAGAAATACTATCAATTATTCGATTTTTCAATTATTGGAAAGTGGAACTCACCGATTCACTACATAAAATCAAGGTTTATACCGATCATAAGGCCCTCGAATATTTCATGATTATTAAGACTCTTAATGTCCGACAAACTCGTTAAATAAAAGTTCTAACCAATTATAACTTCATTATTATATATCGCCTTAGAAAAGATAATCTTTTTGTTGATGCTTTAATCCATTGGACCAATAAGTTGAATTTTTAGAATTATATTAAAAAGAAGAATCGTTTTTAGTAGCTTATTAAAGACAACCAAGTTGATATCGAAATCATAAGAAAAGCCTTACAAAAGTACCACTCAAATGAAACAGCGATTATTAGTATCGATTTGAATGAAATCGCTTTTCGATTCGATCTAATTAACTGTATTATCGAAGCAAATAAAACTACAGATAGCTTGTTAGTATTCAAAATGTAAGCTATCCAAGGTCACAAGCATATATCATTCCAAAATGATTTTTTGCTTTATGATAACCGCCTGGTGGTGCCTGACATTGACAACCTTCGAATTTATCTGATTCGTAAAACCTATAATTCCGTTTCCATTGTTCATTTTGGTACAAGCAAAATCTACCTCTTATTATTTCAACAATACTATTAGCTCAGAATACACAATACTATAGCCAGATATATATGCAATTATTACATTTGCAAATGTAGTTCCGTTCTACACAATCGTACCCCCAGTTTATTATATCCATTTCCGATTTCTAATCGAATATGGCAATATATCATTATGGATTATTGCAACTTTAATAAAGATAAATATGGATATAACAATATTTTAATCATTATTGATCGATTAATAAAACAAACTATTTTTATACTTTATTACAAATCAATCGATACTCGAATTCAAGCACAATTATATCTCTACTATATATATCGATATTATAATCCCCTTGACATTATAATATCAGATCGCAGCCCTCAATTCATATCACAATTCTAGAAGGAATTCAACCAAATCTTAGGAACTGATCTCAAACTATCCATTGCTCACCATTTCCAAACCGATAGTCAAATTGAGATCTATAATCAATACCTTCAATAATAATTAAAACTGTTTGTTAACTACTATCAAGACAATTGATCAGAATTCCTATCTATAATGGATTACATGCAACTTACTCTTCCATACGATTCCTTAGAAGGGCTTACACCCTACGAAACCCTATACAGGCATACACCGAAATATACATAGGAATAAAAGGAAGATGCTAATAAGCCAACAAACGATATGAATATATATAATGCCTATATATACACAGAACACAATAGATTAACTCTCGTACAAACAAAAGAAGGCCTATTATATACCCAAACCAAGATATCGAAATCTATAAATACTCACTAGTGTAAGATCGATTTCGATATCGAAGATTATATATAACTCAATATGAAAAGTTATCCTATCCAAAAACCATTCAAGAAATTGGATTTCTTAATTCAAAAAAGATTCAAGATTATTAATCGATTTGGAAACTTTTTCAAACTCGAACTCCCGATTACAATGAAAATTCATCCTATTTTCCTTCCAAATCGATTACACAAAACATATAATGATCTTCTTTTTAATTAAATATTCGAACTATCTCTGTTTATTAATATAACTAATGATTTGGAATAAGAAATGGAAAAAGTCTTAATAATAAAGAAAACACGAAAAACCTTATTATACAGAATCTCGTAGTTTAATAATGATACCGATCTTACCTGGTATCCTGCTTTCGATCTTAAAACATCATTGTATCTCCTACACGATTTTCACCTAACCAATCCAACATTGCCTGGTCCTTCTAATCGATTAATTGATTAAATAAAGCTTTATAAAAGCGAAAAGGATAATTATAATCATATAAATAACGATTCACCTATAAAACCAAGGAAAAGAAAAGTGTTCTTCAATACAGCAGACTAGATGTTATGATTTTATAATAATGCATATATATACGATCGTGAAAGGATCAAAAACCCATATAAATTCGAGGGAATTTGATTGTATACGCACATAGCCCAAGCTCTATACAACAGACGAACTACCACCACCAAGACAATACGAAGGCAATATATGCCTATAATCATTTCGAAAAAATCATGCAAAGGGAAGCTTGAATATAGTAAGAACGAAATGTAACATTACCCCTATCGATTTCGTTCAATTTAGTTGATTTGGTTAATTTGATCAATTAACTTAATCGATTTCCAAATTGATTATATTAATTATTCATCATCATTATACCATAATTCAATTTCCTTTTTTTTTCTATTGAAATTTTTTTCTTTCAAAAGTTCCCCAAATCAAGGAGAATATAAATCAATATTAATTTAATCAATTAATAAACGATTTAATCGATTTAATCAATTCATTCATTATTTTGGTCAATTTGATCGATTAATTTGATCAATTTGGTTAATTTCTATTAAATTAATCAAATCAATCAAAATGATCAATCTAATTGATTTAAAGTTTATAAACCTTTACAAAACCTAGTTTCCAATGAAATAGCAATGGAATAGAGGAGTGAAACGCTTGAGGGCGAGTTTTTCCGAAGGGGGGGGTAGTGTCATGAATTGTGAACCATAGAAGGCTAACCATGTGATATCTTTTATCTCCTACATCCATTGATAAACTGATCGTCCATATATATACATTACGATTCATACGATTTAATATAATAAAATAATGATTCTAATAACACATATGCATAACCCCGCAATTTACGAATGGATATTTGTATATATATATCTAGTCACTCCTTACGAGCTATAATTCTTCAATTATAGATTCTAAAGAATATAATTGACCCTGTTTATTCAGCTCTACTACGGCTCTTGTGCGTCACAAAGATGCTACTTTCAAATATGTTATATATATCAGGGCTAGAAATAAACTTGCTATTAGGAAAAAGGATCTACGAAACAGGATTACAAGGGGAATTCAATTCTTATTATATGTATTTCAAGAAGAATAATAAGAAAGTTATCTATACTAAAATATAAGATAGAATATATATAATTTCATATATAATTAAAGGATATAAGGATATAGTTTTTTGTTCTAATATATATCAAAATGATTAGGAAAAAGGCTTCTCTTTAAAGATAATCGATGGTATCAAAGATATCGATAATGAATTAATATTTAAAAAGAAAGAGAGATACTTGTTATAATATCGAAGATTCAATCATCTAGATTCAGATAAAATCAAGAATCTATATAAGGTATCTAATATAATCAAATCGATAAAGATCCTAATTGAATTAGATATCTGCAAAATGTGTATACTCACCAAAATGACCAATCGTATTCCGAAACAATTGAATCTGTACAAATTAAAGAGACTCGAATTTATATATTTCGATATTGCAGGATCATTCCCAAAATCGATTTGAGGGAATTGTTATTTTATATTGATCATTGATAATTGTACAAGAATAAATTGGATTATATCATTTAAACAAAAGGACAATGTAATTCAAATATTGAAAACTTGAAAAAAGGAAATGGAATTAGCTATTGGAGAAAAGATCATTGTAATTAAGACTGACAATATATTGGAACTCTTATAAGCTATTTATGAATAATCATCGGACACACGATCCGAAATTACAACAATTGTTTTTTCATATTAAAACAGATCCGCAGAACGGAATATAAGGACTACAAAGGCAAATATAAGAGCAATACTAAAAAAAACTGAATTATTATTAGAATTTTGGGATAAAGTTATAAAGCACAATACTTATATCAGAAATCGTATTAGTATTGGTCCTGATATAAACGAAATAGATCGATCCCCTACAAAAGCTTTTACAAATACAATACCAGATATAAAGATATACAAAATCTGGGGAAGCAAATGTTACACTTATATCAATCCCAAGATTATTCCGAAAAAGCAAAGACACAACAAATTGCAGAACATTTCGAGAATCGATATATTCTTAAAGTACTCAAAAGTTACAAACAAACATATTAAAGTATATTCTCCAGAATTGAATTATACATTTCGATCAAGCAAAATAATTATAGATGAATCTTATCGAAAAAGAGATTTGAATCTTAAATTAAGAAATTATAAATCAGATCTACAAAAAACAAAGAATATAAAATCAGATCGAAAACCTTATAATAGATCAATAGCAAACAAAGCATTTTCTCTATTCTCAATATCAAACGTAATACCTATATCATCTTTATTTTAAACATTCTCTTCAATAGATATTATATCGAATTCAATGATTATATCAAACACCCCAATTATCGAATTGAAATCAAATAAATTAGATATATCAATACCAATATACAATAAAGATAAAGATAATAATATCCAGAAAACAAATCAAGAATCTTCTTTCAAAGATACTTTAGATATCAAATCCATCATTTCAAAAGATCCAACCCAAAAATCAATTTCTATAAACCCTGAATCTGTATTAAAAGCAAAATTTAAAACCATTTTAAATTTTGTTGATAAGTTTATTTCAACAGAATCAAAAAACGAAATAAATCCATAATTATTTGAGATCAAACAAAAGGATGAAATAAATCTTAAAAACGAATCCCCAAAATATCTAACACGAAAACGGAAAAGAGATATAGAATAAAATCCTAAAGAAAAACGGGAAAACAAGATTATAAGGGCATTGATTGTGATATTTATATAGATCAAAATTCAAGAAAATATAAAACATATTATGATTACAATCCTAATCATTTACAAGATAGATCTTTATATCAAAGACAAGATTATTTCAGATTTCATGATTTCGTTGATAGATACAAATAATACAAAAGGTGTAATATATTTAACTAAAAAAGTTTTGGGAATCAAAATACCAAGAATTTATAAGAAAACAATATCGGATTAAGAACACTCTAAAAAATAAAAGGAAATTATTCAAAAAGAAATCATATCTTTAATTCAAAATAATATTTAAAAAGAATATATATTTCTTAAAAGAAATAATCTGGTTTCGATAAAATAGGTATTTATAATTAAGATCAAGAATAACAAAATAGAATAATTCAAAACAAAATTAATGATTCGAAAGTTCAATTAGGTATTAGGAAAGGATTATAACGAAATGTTTATATCAATAATGAGATTAGATATACTTAGATTATTCCTAACTATTATCACAAAGGAAAATTTGGAATACTTATATTTCGATATCAAAAACACTTTTACCGAATTGTATTTGAAGGAAGAGATCTACCTTAAATTATCCCAAGGTATCAAAATCAAAAAAAAATATGTACTACAAATTCTACGAAGCCTATATAAATTGAAACAAACTGGAAAGGACTGAAGTTTACTATTGAAAAAAGAACTTTTAGGTATAGGTTTTGTACAAAGTTTGGCGGATCTATATCTATATATATTCAAAGATTGTAATATAATATTACTGGTATATATCGATGATATTGTTATTGTATCGTATATATTATTGCAAATCACTTGATTCGATGAAAAGTTATCGGCCTGTTTTAATATTAAGAATCTAAGGGAGATTAGTAAGATCCTAAATATTAGAATCATTTATAATAGAAAAACGTATATATTAATTATAGATCAAAAAGAATATCTCGATATTATATTAACCAAATATAATATTATATATAAACAATATCAAATCAAGAAACTACCAATAATGGATTATACTTATCTCCGGCCAGCAATCAATAATAATGAATTAACAGATGTAAACAAATATCAACAATGAATAGAAAATGTAATTTATCTAATGATATATACCCGATCAGATATAATATTTTCAATTGAAAGACTTTCACAATTTATAACAAAACTAACAAAACATTATATTATAGTTTTAAAGAATCTAATACGATATTTACAATCAATAATTAAACAGAAGTTATAATTCGGATCAAAAAGAATACAATCTGATATCTGCAAAGAATACAATATATCTGATAATACAATAAAGGTATATATAAATACAGATTGGGCTAGTGACAAATATAATCGGAAAAGTATTTCAAAAAAAGTTATAATATTCTACAAAAGCTTTATATCATAGATTAACAAAAAACAAATATCTATGGCTACCTTTAATGCAAAATCAGAATATATTGCAATGATGATGTTTATTAAATAAAAGAAATAGGTTGCACAAATATTCAAAGATCTATTTAGATCAAATTATATTGGAAAAAACGAAGATACAGTTTAAATGTTTAATAACAATCAAGGCGCTTTAGTTTTAACCAAGAACCCATATTTGTATAAACAATCCAAATATATAGATATCAATTATTATTTCATCAAAGATTTGACAGAAAAGGAGAAAATCGTCATTAGTTATATTAATATATACGATATAATTGCCAACGGAATGACGAAGCTTTATACAAAGATTGCTTTCGAAAGGTTCAAGAAAATGTTAGGATTAATAATCTAAGAGGATCGAATAGGATATCCTCAATAGAGGAATATTGGAAATGAGGCCATCATAAGATTAGAATTGAGGTTACAAAACCACAATGATGCACAAATCATATTTGGGGATAACCTCAATTCTACTCCTACTAGAATTATAGATCCTTAATTCAACCTACATAGTCAACAATAATACTACTACTTCCTGCACCAAAAGTTAACAATCTTTATAAATTATGTAAATTATTTAGTAATTTATAGATTATTTATAAATTATTTATAAATAATCTATAAATAATCTATATAGAATAAATTATTTTAAGATCTCAATAGATAATTTGTAGGGTGGGTAATATCTTTAATGGATAATCTATAGAACGGATTATCTGCGGGTATTTATAGATTGCGGGTTATTTCTGCGCAGCCTATTGGTGCCAGATACATGCAGTATCCTAAATCGATACATAATAGGCCAACCCTGGCTTTTAAGGTTTTGAGATGTAAGCGTCCTCATCAGGAACCCCTGCAATCACATAGATCACAACGGGCCGCGGGCGGATGATCCACAGTTTGGGAGAAAATCCCCCAGCTTGAAGAAATTCTAAAGAGTCATGTAAATAATGGGGCTATAGTTCAACCAACATCTGCATAAATCCTCTAATGCAGGTAAGACCTAAACAGCCGCCAGGGTAACTTGAAGAACCTGTGGTCTAGGTGCCCAATCAAACCCCCCGCATACAGCAATTCCAACAAGCTCTCTCAAAGTGCAGTTCGCAGAAAGTTGTGGAGCTATCGCATCAAATATGGAATCTGTACAGAATCTCTTTTAAGCTCGGCCAAAAATAATGCTCGGCAATATCTCGTTCTTTAGATGCACCAAAATTGGGGTGTATGGGTAAAGAGTGTTACGATGCTGAGGGTTATATCTTCATCCAGTCGGCCAGCTTACATGGCATTGAGCATCGAAACATTGCCCTCAATTCATACATTAAAATATATCAAATGGAAAGCAAGATTAGTGAGTGGCATACTCTTCAAAACCTGGAAATAATACCGCATCTCAAACCACAATATGCAATGTCAATACCTGTATACGCTGGAGCAGTATACATGGCAGCCTTCGCTATTGGATTGTCTTGTCTTTTAAACTATATTATCACACGCCTATCTTTCGAAAAGGGTTGCTCATCCAATGGAGCTACACTGGCTACTCCACCGACTATCCCATACTGGATTCCATTTCTTGGCAGTAGTCTTGATTTTGGTTTCAATGCTCTGGCTTTCATCAAGTCATCTAAGTATGTTCATTGTACCTTATTCCCTATGAGTACTTTTGCTAACAGATTCTACTTGGAGTGAACTCAGCAAGAATTCCCCGTTCTGTGTTTCATTATTGAGCCAGAAAATGTTCTTCGTCCAGGGCGCCGAAAACATTGCCGCCCTTTGGAAAAAGTCTAGTACCATGACTGGAACACCTCTACATTTGTTTTGCTTGAAGTATATCTGCGGAATGCCCCGCAAAGCACTCGATATGTATGCAAAAGACAATTCTGGGTTAGCGGCTCAACTACCCTTAGACAGCTCTGTCTCGCCAAATAACAGAGTGGACTACAGAACTCACGTAGGGATGCTCAGATTCACAAAAGGCGCTGGACTTTCCAACTTTTGTGACCGCTTGGTCACAGGGTTTCATCAAAGACTAATGGCACTTCCGATAGCCGAGGAGTGGCTTGAACTCCCAGATTTTATGGCTTTCTTTGACGAACATTTTGGATCTGCTCTCGTAGAATCTATTTGTGGGCCGAGCCTTACTCGCCTGAACCCTGATTTTGCAAAGGACTTTTCTAGATATGATATTGAAATTCCCGGTCTGTTGAAAGGCCTTCCTCGATGGATAATTCCAGATGCATATGAAGCGCGGGACAAGCTCTTGACATCAATCAAACAATGGCATGCATTTGCAAGAGCTCATTTCGAAGAGGCATCTGTTTCACCTGATGGTGATTCAGACCCGTATTGGGGTAGTTTATTCATAAGAGAAAGACAGGGTGATGGGGGAGTCTTTGCCACGACAGATAATGCACGTGCAGCTTGTGATCTTGGCTTCATTTGGGCGTAAGTATGCCATCGTTTACAGTGTTAAGGTCTTGTACTAATCTATGCCAGTGCAAACACGAATCTTGCCCCGTCTGCTATGTGGACGGCACTTGAAACATTCAAAGACCCTTTGATTCTTGAGAGGGTCCGCAGTGAACTATCAGGCACATTTCGTCAAAGCTCAATTCGTCGGGCTGCCTTTGATGCTTCCACGCTTCAAACGCTTCCTCTGTTGCGATCGATATATGCAGAAACTCTCCGTCTCAGAGTACGGGCATACGCGGCAAGATACACTAATCGAACCGCATTTTCAATCAAAAACTGGTTCTTGCCCAAGAAAAGTGTTATCCTTGTGTCAACTACAGAGGCGCACATGGACGAATCTTTCTGGAATACAAAGAGCGGTATGTACCCCGTCGACAAATTCTGGGCCGATAGGTTCCTTGTCTATGATGACGACCCAACAAGCGGACCACAAAAGAAGGGGCCACTTTCGCAACTGCAACCTGGGGATATAAAAGCATCGGAGTCTAGCCCTGCCAAAGGCCCCAAATTCTCATTGGCAAGCACAAATGGTTCGTGGCTTCCTTATGGTGGCGGCGCTCGTGCATGTATTGGACAAACGTTTTCCAAACGTGTCATGCTCGCTGCATGTGCGATGATGGCTACCGAGTTTGATGTACAAATTTTGGCAGATGAAGAGGCTTTAGGCATGGATCCAAAATTCTATGGACTTGGTGGACAACGGCCGGTAGGGAAAGTCCCTTTTAAAATTCGAAGGAAGAAATGATTGAAATACCAGGAATACTGCCCACAAAACCTATGTTTGAGCTAGAAGTATGATGAGATTTGAATTCGCTGTAATTAAGAGATCTTGTGATGATTGACTCGGCACCTCATTGTGAGGGCAAGTTGTCCAAAGAGTATACGTAGGCCTTACGATTCCGATTTTCTACCAAAATCCGAGGAGCAACAACTGGCACCTTCATCGCAAGTCGCTACTCTGTAAACTAGGACTCATGAGAGGAATAGGACTTGTGCGTATTTCACCTGGCCACTATGGTACTATTGACCACGTGCTGGGGATCCACCTGCACTTGCAATGCCAACTCCAGGCTTAAAGGCTTTTTTGTCCCATGATTCAACCAGAAAAGTTCATACAAGCCTTGTAGATTCCAATAGACGACGTCACACCATCCGTTTTTAGCATCAATATGTGAACGCACAGCGTGGCGACGACGTGGAAATGACCACGAAATTGTTTCAGAACCCCGCCTTCAAGAGCTAGAATCGGCTAACACGTTGAATGTATGCACTTGACTAGACATTCCACATTGTGGTTTCCTTCCTCAAGACTTACTGTAGGGAAGCTTGGGGCTCAGAGGAAAAGCCGAACACCAAGATCCTACCAGGTCTCATAACACTCTTCAATATTCCAATTTGGGCTCAACAATCGCATACCTAATTTTTCGGACTTTTAAAGCCCCATAACGAATCTCAATGTTCTGGTTCGCATTTGACAATTAGATAGTTCCTTAGGCTTTTATTTTGGTATTCGTTGGTAAGATTTAAGTTTGTTGGGTGGCAGAATAAAAGCGGTGTGAAATACGCGAGCTCGAGTGTAGCGAAGTATATACCAAAACTAGCCACGGCTCAACACCAACTCGATACGAAATCTTCATGATTTCCCTGCTGGCGCAATGGTAGCGCGCAAGACTTCTATGTAGAGCCCAATCCTATATTTGAATCGATCTTGAGGCTACAGGTTCGAATCCTGTGTAGGGAGCTACCCTGAGTAAAATCGGTTTGAATCCGATCATAAAATCACCTTTTTGGCATTGTTATCTTTTGTTACACTTTTTTGCTTGAAGTTGGCTGGTTGCGGATTTTTGGTGTTGGAACATGGAAAATCCTTTTGCCGAATCGAACCCCGCATTTTTATTTCAACCAATAATGAGCTCGGACCATAGTTCTAGTACCTGAGCTTCCAAAAAAAAAATACATCATCCCACTATGCTCTCCCCCTCAATATCCAAAATGCCAACCAGCAAACGCTTCACATGTTTGCGATGTCAATTCCAATCCTTCACGCGCTCACCTCCTCGTCGTCTCTATCATGCCTCTCCACGACTACGTTCCGAAATACCTAAACCCTCCATAGCGCCCAAACAATCAATCGATATCAAACATATACGGACCCATCCCGAATTATACGAAAAGAGCTGTATAGAAAGGAATTACAAACTTCAATCTACATATCCAGCCAAAATAATAGGTTTATTCGAAAAATGGCACGAACATCAACGCGATGGAAGAGCGTTACGAGAAAGAAATAATAAATTAAAGCTTCAATTAGCAAATCCAAAATCATTACGAAATGACGATTCAGAAGAAGCACGGAGTTTACGAGCACTTTCTAAAGAAGAGATAATCGCCGAAGCACGAAGTCTGAAGGATAAAATCTCTCAAATCGAGTCTTCGGAGACTGCCCTAATGACAGAAATTAACACCCTCGCATCCGCCATACCAAATCTTACATCTGATTCCACCCCGCGCGGTTCAGAACCAAAAGTAATAACAACCATCAACGAGCACCCCGAACCTATTCCATCCTCCTCCGATCGAGTATGGCGTTCTCACGTCCACATAGGCAGCGAATTAAACCTCCTCGATTTCTCCTCCGCAGCCACTACCTCCGGCTGGGGCTGGTACTATCTACTTAATGGCGCGGCCCTCCTCGAACAAGCACTAATCCAATACTCTCTTTCACTCGCCCTCTCCAAAAAATGGTCTATAGTCTCTCCTCCCACAATGATCTACTCGCACATTGCATCCGCATGTGGATTCCAACCGCGCGACCAATCCGACGAACAACAAATCTATTCCATCGCACAAACCCCCTCCGATGCCGAAAGCGGAAAACCAACCTACTCCCTAGCAGGAACCGCGGAGATTCCTTTAGCGGGCATGAAAGCCAACGCCACCATCCACGAATCGCAACTCCCCCTAAAAACAATCGCAACATCACGTTGTTACCGCGCCGAAGCAGGAGCCCGCGGCATCGACACAAAAGGCCTCTATCGTGTGCACGAATTCACAAAAGTAGAAATGTTCGCCTGGACCCTCCCCACCCTGGAATCCACAACAGAAATCTTCAACGAGATGCTCTCCCTCCAAATCGAAATCCTCACCTCCCTCAACCTGCACTGTCGAATCCTCGAAATGCCATCTACGGATCTAGGCGCCTCAGCCATGAGAAAAATAGACATCGAAGCCTTTTTTCCCTCGCGTAGAGAGAGAGACGATGGATGGGGCGAAGTTACTAGTTTGAGCATTTGTGGAGATTATCAGAGTAGGAGATTAGCGACTAAAGTTGATATTGCTGCGAATGGGGGCAAGGTTGCGTTTCCGTGGACGGTTAATGGGACGGCTGTCGCGGTGCCGAGGGTTGTGGCTGCGATTTTGGAGAATGGTTGGGATGAGGACCGGAAGGAGGTTAGGGTGCCTGAATGTTTGTGGCCTTGGATGGGTGGGAGGAAGGTTTTGAAGAAGGAGTAGAGATTAGGGAGTTAGAGAGTAGAGAGTGATGGGATAGTGTTGGGGATCTTGATGGGATTATTGGCCAAGATATTTCGTGATACAGATTCACATTTCTACTCACATGCAATGAATGGTTGATACCGGACGAGATAACACGACAAGACATGAGAAGAGAAAAATGTACTAATACTACTAAAACTACTACCTTACTACCTAATATACCATACCTCCCAAGGGAATCTCTGAAAATAAAATAGAAAAGAGCCACAAACAACAAAAATATAAATAAGATATACTAATCGCTAAAACGCTATTCATTAAAAGAAAAATAAATTAAATAAAAAACAAAAACTTCAGGACTTCATCAAGAAACCCGCATGGGTATAAGTAGGTCCTGCCGCAAGCCCCTTCCACTCCCTTCCCTTCCTAGCAAAGAAAAAAAGAGAAAAAAATTCCACCCCTTTCCCCAACAAGCCAAGAAAGATACAAGAATTAGACGTGTATTTAGTAAACTTTCGATGAATCAAACAAGAAAACCCCCTCCTAGTCCCTATGAATCCAACACTGCCCGTTCTCATATTGATATTGGTGCTTCATCTCACCAATAAACTAAGCAACCTCTCCCTCATACAAAACCACGGGATTATATTCCTGCCCCGCACTACTCGTCGACAACTCACTTTCCGTTCCCAAGTGGCTATTTGTTCCCAAATCTGTCTCTGTTTCATAGTCTGACTCTGAATTAGCATCTCGACTTCCATCTATACTTTCCGCGTATTCCGAACCCTTGTCCGTACCTCCATTGGCTGTAATGACAGTAGTTCCATGACTACTTCTCCTCATCGTATCTGAATCGCTTTCATGTGCAGCTCTTTCCTCATTATCATGATCATGCGGTTCTTTATTTTCTTCATCTTCTTCTTCATACTCTTTCAATGCCAAATTTTCCTTATTCAATTCCCCGTAATTGCGGGTCTTATTAGCGGCTCCTCCCCAGCTGGTTTTGCGTGGGCTAGTACCACCTGATTGTTTTACACTGTGGCTGCGTTTGAAATTGCCAGCGGGAACATTGTTGTTGATTTGACTCAGAGAAAGAATACGTCGCTGGGCTTGGTTGGCAAGAGGTCCCTTAGTTGGAGAACGATTTTTCATAGCAATATTGATGGCTTCTTGGGTTATGGATGGAGTTTTTGATGCGATGCTTGAGGCGACCGAATGAGCCGTTGAATTGCGTTGAGTCGAAACCCGCTTACGGCTCATAGGATCTCGTCCAACTTTCCTGTTACCTTTTGCTAGTAAAAGAGCTCGAGACTGATCAATGACTCCTTCAAGGATACGTCTTTCAAGTCCTTCGGCTCTTTCTTCCATTTCCTGCAATTCTTCGCGGCGAATTCTCAAGGCTGTCTCCAAACTAGAGACATCAGAAGCAAGTCGCATCTTTTGATGGATCAAATCTTCTTTATCAGTTTTAAGCTTGGCAACATAATCTTTCAAGACCCTTTCTTCCCCTTTAAGTGAAGCAATTGACGCTTCAACTTGCTCCTTTTGACCTAGACGTTTCTCGAGAGCAATGGCAGCTTCTGCGGCAGCCTGCTCCTTACTCTCATGATCGTCTGCAATTCTTTGAGTTTGAGTGGAGACAAATTGGGAAACTTCTGCAGCAGTTGCCATCATTTGCTGTTGTATCTTTTCAAGCATCTCCAATTGCGCTATCGACTTTCCGGCTTCTTGTACATGATCAGCTAGCTTATCAAGCTTCTCATGAACAGGTGTGTCATCGTATTTGGGAAACTCAACGGGAGGTGGAATCTCAGGTGGCGGAGGAATGTCGGCAATCTTCTTCTGGATCGTCTCTGCTGAAGTCTTGGAATGTTCGTAGTGCTGGACGGCCAAGTTGAGAACATCTTTGATCGATTCAAGAATCTGAGGATTATACTCTGTCACAGTTCCCTGAACTCCTTCCACAACACCCAAAGTCTTCAATATTTGCTCACGTGTAAGTTGGTGCTCGGCCTTAGCATCGGCGTGTGTTTCCTCGATTTTGATAAAAGTTTCGTCCACACGGTTAAAGACTGTCTTTGAAGCTTCCTCCATCTTTTCGGCAGAGTCTGCCACAGCAGTTATCAATGTATCGAGTAGAACTTTGACATCCTCGGCCACTTGCTTCGTGCTCAAGATATTAGCCTCAACTTCTGTAGTTTTCTCCACACCAGCTGTAGCTCTTTCTTCTAAGAAGTTCTGGAGCTCATCATACTTGGTAATGATTTCACTGAATTTCTCCTCGAAATGCGAATCAAGTTTATCCCAGGTTTGTTGGAATTTTTCGTCAGTCTCGAGCTTAGATCCAACCATACCAGCATTAGTCTTTTCAAACTCTTCAGTCATAGCATGGAACATTGCCTGTAAATCTTCAGAGATGGTGCCATTTTTATTGATAGTTTCCCCTAGGCCTTCAAGGAATGTGCGCACAGTCTCGACATTATTTTTACCTTCATCAAGCTTTTCTTTAACTGCGTCCCTGAATTCCATGAGGAAAGACTTGACTTCTGTGACACGTTCGCTAACACCAACAGTCTCCGCTTGTCGCTCTTCGAAAGCTTTGGCATTCGTGGTTGCATGTAATTCAATTCGGTCTGCGGCTTCCTTGACCAAGGTACCTAGTGTGTTGACTTCGTCTTTTGTGGCTAAAGCTTCAAATTGCGGGACGACGGTTTGCTCAATAGCAGATTTGATATCGAGACATACAGATTCAACAGCTTCAACGTCTGTCTTGGTAACCTTGTCAAGACTCTTGAACTCGGTATTGACCTGCTCTTTTATCTCTGCAAGACCAACCAAAACCTCACGCACTGCAGTTTCAATCGAATTAATGGCATCTTTCTTCGGAACATCCTCCAGTTGCTCAGTCAATAAAGTGATACCGTCTCGGGCCTCAACAACAAACACGCCCATAGTCTCAATATCCTCCTTCTTGGCAGATTGTTCAGGATCAATTTCATCAAGTTTGGCTTTTGTATTATGAAGTAAAATTTCAATAGCATCAAGATCCTCTTTCTTGATTCTATCTTCATCGGGAATGACCTCGCGTGAAACAACACCATCCACTTTAGTTTGAACATTCCGAAGCATTTCCTCGACGGCGGCCAAATCTTCTTTGGTCACAGAGCCAGGAGCTAGTTGTGGCTTAGGTGGTTCCATAGACTCCAGAGCCGCTACTTTGATGCCAAGCTGCGTAATGAGCATCTCAAGATTCTCAATGTCGTTACGGGATAGGTTTTCAGTAAGTGGAACTATAGCACGCTCAGAAATCTCCGCCACGGCTTGCTCATTCTTTTGATTCTCTTTAAGAACTTCAAGGTCAGCTCGGACATTTTCTAGGCCTCGCTTAAGTGTGTCGAGGATCTCATGATTGACAGTCGTATCAACAGGTTTGTTGGCAACCTTTTCAATTTCGGCTTTCAGGACAGTGAAACCATCTTGTAGCGCGTCAATGATATCTCCAGTTCCCGGCATACTATCTTCCTCGTCCTCTCGTGATCGCGAGGCTTCTATATTGGCTTTGAGGGCATCGAAACCTTCCCTCAAGGCGTCAAGAATCTCATCCTTGTCATCGCTTGCTCCTGATCGAACCAATGCCGATGCTATGGAGCCTCGAAGATGTTCAAGCTCTCCATTAACACTCTCAAAGCCACTGGTTGAGCTTTTGGAGATAAGTTCCTCCACCTCGGAACGAAGCGTAGCGAAGTTATCCCGCATATTCTCAAGAATCTCATCCTTACCTGTGACGTCTGAGGCTCGATCAACATAAGCCTCAATATCAGAGCGGAGTTTCTCAAATCCACCTTTAGTTGCACCAAGGAGTTTCTCAGTATCTCGTCCATGTGCGGCAACATTTTGCTTAGCTTCATCCGAAACTGCCTTGAACTCGTTTCGCATAGATTCCATAATTTCATGTATACGTGCGGAAACTTGGGCTGTGAAGTTGTCAACGGACTGAGGTGAGCTTCCCAATCCTGCTTTCACGGCTTGGATAACATCATCACGGGTAATGCTTTCCGTAACTTCTCGGCTTAATTCGGTGGATGCCTTAGCAGCGGCAAAATCAAAGTTCTCGAGGCCTTCTTTGACAGCTCCGAGGATATCTTCTCGGTTAACCTTGACATCATTTCCTCGAGTGAGCGCCGAGTCAAACGTTTGTAGTCCCTCCTTCACTGCATCTAAGACGTCATCACGGCTGACGCCCACGGGTATATCAAGCGTAAGAGCGTTGTTGAACGTTTCGAAGCCTTCCTTGACAGCGTCAAAGACATCTCCTTTACTAGCATTTGCTTCTCTAACGCTAACGATGGCGGAATTGAAAGTCTGAAGACCATCTGTAACGGCTTCAATAACGTCCTCACGTGTGACCGATGGAGGGAATCTTTGAGATTGTAGACCAACTCGTACGGCCTCGAACACATCTGCCTTGGTGCATGTTGGAGTGACACCTCTAGTTAATGCTGAATCAAAGGTTTGGAGGCCATCTTTTACTGCATCAAGTATATCTTCACGTGTGAAACTAGCTTTTTTAACTGCTTCGAGAATATCATCCCGGGTAACGCTTCCACCAATGTCGTGGATCTCAAATCCATTCTTCACAGCATCAAAAACATCATCCCGAGTGATAGAATCAACATCCTCCCGAGTCGATGCTAGTTCTTTCGATTGAAGGCCGTCCTTGATTGCCTGGAGAACTTCATCGCGAGTGATGTGGGATGTGTGGGCTTGGAGTCCTTCTTTCACAGCTCCAAGAAGATCGTCTCGTGTGACAGTGGGAGAAGCCTCTCTAGTTAATGCGGAATCAAATGACGTCAATACCTCTTGAATAGCATCCACAACTTCATCCCGAGTAAGGCCATTTTCAGTATGATGGCCTTGAAGATTTTCTTTGATGACTTCATGAACGTCATTCCGGGTAATGCCACCATTAGATTCCTGTGATTTGAGACCAACTTTGATTGCTTCGAGAACTTCATCACGAGTTGCATGACCCCCAACATTTTTGGTCAAGGCTGAATTGAATCCTTGCAAGACCTCTTGTACAGCATCGACAACGTCTTCACGAGTGATCCCTTGGCTTGGGCCTTGAGTTATGGTAGAGCCGTGGAATTTGGTCATAACTTCCTGCATTGCATCAACAATTTCGGCGCGAGTTGCACCAGTTTCGGCATTTCCACGGGTAAGAGCGGAATCAAAAGTGGTCAAAACATCCTTGACAGCATCCATCACATCATTACGTGTAAGGCTTCCGCTTCCACCAACGTCCCTAGTCAGAGCAGAATCGAAGGTATGAAGACCCTCTTTTACAGCATCAAAGATGTCATCGCGGTTAATGCCAGTGTTGCCACCAACATCACGTGTAAGGGCTGAATCAAATGTTTGTAACCCATCCTTAACAGCCTCAAAGACATCCTCCCGAGAAATTCCCGTCTCGTTTTCATCCGGGTCAGATGCTGGGATTAGTGCACCGAAGTTAAAGTTGTGAAGACTTTCTTTCACGGCATCGAAGACGTCTGCACGAGTAATACTGTCTCCCACCTCTCTACTTAAAGTGGGGAATTCAAAACTTTCAAGGCCTGCTCTTACAGCTTCAAACATGTCGTTGCGAGTAATGGCTTCTTCATTATGATGAGGCATGTTGGCGGAAAAGTCAAATGTATGTAGGCTTTCAGTGACTGCGCCTACCACATCATCTCGGGTAACACCTCCGTCAATCTCACGGCTCTGATTGGCAAGGCCGAATGATTGAAGTCCTTCTCTAATGGCCGTCACCACATCGTCCCGTGTGATGCCATCATTATCGCGATCAAGAGCAGCAAAGTCAAACTCTTTAAGACCTTCCCTAACGGCTTGAATCATTTCAGTTTGCGTGAACCCTTGGAGAACCTCCGCACTTAGTGCCGTTGGGTTTGCAGAAAAGTCAAAGGTTCGAAGGCCTTCAGCGACAGCATTAAGCATATCGTCTCTGGTAATTTCAGGTTCGCGAGGCTCTGGCATTGGTGCAGCGGGAAACTCAAACTCCTCAAGGCACTCACGAACTGCATCGAGAATTTCGTCTCTAGAAAGAGATTCGGAGTCGACTGGTGGTGGAGTAAAGTGCTTCAATCCTTCAATGACTGCAGCAAAGACTTCATCCCTCGTTGCTCCTGGTTCATTTTGAGGCGCAAACTCTTGGATACCTTCTTTCAAGCATGCCAGAAGTTCTTCTCTCTCAAGACCAAAATGTTGCAACTCGATGTCAGGTTTATAATTTTCCCACGCTTCCCTGACTGCATCGATGATGTCTTCTTTCGATTCCGATTTTTCCGTTACTGCTGAGCGTACCACGTTATAGACTTCTTTGTAGTCGATCTTTTGCGTGGCAGCAGAGGCCGAATTTTGTCGACGACTTTCCCGAATTAGTTGGTTCATATGCTCTTTCAATTCCTCCAGACCGTTTTGAACAACACCAGTAATATCGGCACCATTGGAAGCTCCATCTTTACTGGCCTGGTCTAATTTTCTCCCAATCTCTCTTCCCATACCCAAAACCTCACCACGGAGTTCTCGGACCAACGCCTTGACTTCAGCTGTAAGCCCACCTCCCTGAGCGACGCTATCCTTAAGACTTCGTATAACTTGAAGGACATCTTCGCCCAGTATTTCACCTGAGCGACTGGGTCCCTGGGACTTACGCCTCTCCCTGTCTGCTCCATTGGCAACAAGAGCCTCTAATCTTTGTGCGACAGAAGCTGGTCTGTCAAAATCTAGTTCTAGTCTTGGCGCATCCTCCTCAAAGCTATATTTACGTCCTCTGGTCTCTCCTTCGCTATTTTTTTGGTGATGGGCAATGAGAGCTTGAGAAATCTCAGTGTTCTCTTTGATGAATTCCACTAACTCCTCTAGCTTTTTGGCCGTCGACATCCCTTCCCGGCCAAGTTGCGCAGCAATTTCCGTAAGTCGAGATATTAACAATTCCTGTCCTTCCTTTGTGCCCATCTCTCGAAGTATCTTCTCGAGCAAAGCTACAGTAGCAGCATGCGCAACAGCGTCGCTACTATGTTCTCGGCTATGTTCTCTCGTAAATGGAGTTGATAATAACGTTTCTCGATCTAATGAAGCAGCGAAACTGTTGGGGCTAGGGATCCGGGGAAGGGAAAATCCTTTCGAGTTTCGTGACGAGGATGGTGATGCACGTCCCTTGTTCTCTGCGAAATGATTGTTGCCTCCATATAATGTACGCTCGGAGCCAGCATCAGACAGACCAGTCACTAATTCTCGGAGACTCTTTCGTATATCCTCATCCCTGGCATTCGTCGCTTCTTTAAGGCTGACTAGATCCGTCGCGTTATCCTTACTTCTTCTACTCAATTGGGCCATCTCCCTCTGAAGACTAGTACATATACTGGTGAGACTAAGAATTTGATTTGAGATGGCATCGAATGTTTGAGGTTGTCGGGCATAAGCAGTGGAGCCATTGGTGACATTGGCAAGAGGTGGATCTGTCTCCTTGGTAGTCATATTGTGAAGAGCCTGCATTGTGGCGGACTGAGGAGGGGTATTCTCGCCAAACATACTATTGTGGGGTGGCCGGCGCAGTGAAGGTCTTACATGCATCGAGTTTCGTCTTTCCCTAGGTGATTCGGCTTGATTTTTGGTGGGTGTAGTAGCTCGAACAGAATCCTTATCTGACATCCGGTCGGAAAATTTCTCTAGTGGCTCCAGTCCGAAATCCTTGCTGGCGTGTGGTGTGGCAGGTCTTGTTGATGACTTCTCTAGAGGCTTCAAAGGACCGAAAGTTCCGCTCTCAATGAAACTACTCAAATCTCTAACATTGCCATTCTGTAGCGATTGCATTCGTTTGTGATTCGGAGCAGTACCCTTGATCAGTAAACGTTCAGGAGATGGTTCCGTAAGGCGTTTTGGAGGTGGTATGCTTATGTTATAGGTATTATCGCGAGCTCTTTCAGTAAGCGCTGCATGTGCGGACTTGATGGCTGCCGATGTTCCTCGTGAGGAAACACTCGGCGATGATGGGTTCATAGGAAGTGGAGGAGGCGCACGTTCTGGATCAGAACTGTCCCACCTGTAAAAGTATGTCAGAATCGCGTTAAATAAATAGATGACATAAATCAAAGCTTACATTGGAACAATTGCTCGACCAGAATCTATTGAACCTATAGAATGCGCAGAACTTCTGTGTACAAGAGCAAGTCTATCGCCATCGCGAGAGGCTTCTCTTTCTGAAGAAGGCATTGTGGAGGATATATCCCCCGGAATTTGTTTATGTGGAATGTTGATATTGTGGAGAAGATGCAGGAAGTACTCGATGAACTTCGCGATACAAAATCCGAATATGAGGGACTGTTGACGTGCAGAAAGTATGGAAACAAACTCCAAATTATGCAAAAGCCAAGCAGATTATGGATTGTATTAATTGTAATTGCCAAATGGCATTGGGTATTGAGGATTGAGAATATGGGGGGATTTTTTTTTCATTAAGCAAGTTTAAAAGTTTCCATAATAAAGTAAAATGCAGCGGTCAAGAGAGTCGGGTACCTACTATTATTTGTTTACTTTTGAACTGGCTGGGGACGCGGCGGGGCAACGTAAAGTTACAAGGCAAGCACAGACAATTTCACGGGTAAAATCTCTCGGCGCGTATCAACGGGGACGACTTACTCTGTAGACCAATCGATCGAATATTATTGATTCCTTAATTTGATTGGACTTTCGATTCAGCCACATATTCAGCCACATCAGATTAGCGCCACCATCACGTGTGCACGATAAGCGAGGGCTCTTTCGCACTGAGCTAGATTTTATGGAAAAGAATTCTGAATAACCTCGAATCAACTACGCCTACGACAAACCCTTCGACAACTAACGACAGTCGAGATGAAGTGTATGTTTATTCCGAATTAATTGATCGCGATCTCATAAAGATTCTAATTTGATCAATTTATAGTCCTCAAGACCGGCCGTGTTGCCATTATCACCAGAGGCAGATATGCCGGAAAGAAGGTAAATTTTCACCCTTTACCATTCATTTCGAATACACGAAAACAATCGAGCAATTATATGATCGAAACGACGGCGAAGAACGAGTTCTAGAGATTGGCGTTATAAGGAATATATGCTGATGGAGGAATAAATTGCAGGTCGTGATCATCCAACCCCAGGATGCCGGCAACAAGTCCCACCCATACCCTCACGCATTGGTCGCCGGTATCGAGCGTTACCCATCCCAAATCACTCGCCGTATGTCCAAGGCCAAGCAAACCAAGCGCAGCAAGGTCAAGCCATTCATTAAGGTTATCAACTACAACCACTTGATGCCAACACGTTACACTCTTGAGTTGGAGGGATTGAAGGGAGTCGTTTCCGCAGATACATTCAAGGAGGTTTCTCAACGTGAGGAGGCAAAGAAGACTGTTAAGAAGGCATTGGAGGAGAGATACACATCAGGAAAGAACAGATGGTTCTTCACTCCTCTCAGTATGTTTTTTTTTTTCCAAGGGAATTTTGTGCGACAAATTTAGCAAGACTAACAATTTTTTTAGATTTTGAACAATTCTTCTGCGTCATCGGGTCGGAATGGGGTTTATTTACATGGTCTAGTCGCATCATGAGCTAGGAATGAAGCATCTCCATCAAAAATGTTATGAAGCTTGCTTTTCCACGTTGCAACGTGAATAAAATGTACATTTTGACAAAATATCAGTTGCCGATCATGAAAATGTTTGGAGAATATTTGGTTGATTGTGATGTGAATTTGGAAAGGCGCGGTTACATCGAAAAGTACAAGGAGACATATTTGGAGGATACTATACGATCTCCAGCATTCGAAATGATTGTACAGGCCATGGTTCGAGGGGCTTTTTGCATCAATATCCCAGCAATTCCGACAAACTTCAGTAGCCCCTCCTGAAACCTTTGAGTTCACGTTCTACAGTCCGAGTTTTAAATTCACAATATGAATCCAAGTTTTGCAATCTCAACATCAATGCGAGTTTCTAGTATTCCAGGAGTATGTTGAAGTATTGATATGCAAGTGCACAATTATAATTGGTTGTGCGGTGTCATTTCCCTACAAGTCCCAATGTAATCCAGACCTTTCCCAAACAATCCTTTACATAGCACATCTCACAAGGATAGCTCACTTCTTTCCCGACAAATCTCAATGGGGAGAATTTCCATTAGAGCTTTGCATATGGGCCATTCCTTTAAAAAACATACCCTTAAATCTTGTCCTTGTAAACGAACTACTCACTTCAGAAGGACTCTGGATTACCAAATAGAGTAGTACAGTGGAAAATTTGCCCCCAAAATCCACCGTCGAATGCAGTTTGTCACATGTCTTTAGTCCAACAGGTCATCCGCGCGAAAAGATTGAACAAGATTGATCTTCATAATGCAATGAACCTCTGTCCAATGCGCTCTATATTGTTTTATTTGTTATATTGCCTATTTTTGCCTATCCCTATATATAGTCACATTCTGGTAGTGTCTCGGGTACCGAGCAGCAATAAATTAAACAGCGGGTTGCGATTCAACGCAGATGCATCGAATAACTCGATTCAAATTTCTAGCTAGTGAAGGTATATGTGGTGTAGAATCCAACCATTTTCCAAGTTTCGAATTTCTCATGTCTTACTCCCTCATATCATTTTTTGGGGACTTCGCTCTTCTTCTTTTCAAAATTGTTATAAGCTTCATCGCTTCCCCGCATTTTAGTTCCTTAAAACATCGCATCAGTGAGCATCTAAAGTCTACCCCATGGATTTTCGGCAGACTGTCTCTGCAGCTCTGTAGATCCATCCATCGTGCCTTATGAACCCCTCTTCGTGCGTAAAACACTCGTCCAAGTCCCATGTCTTTCTGACCATAGAAAGCTCGAGATAACCTAGCATTTGTATCGTAAGTTGACTCGTCCTCTATCAAATACTCAAGTCCTACGCAGAACAACGCAATTTGCTCCTCCGGAGATGATATAGTCACTAATAGGTACATACTTGGTGGTGCTTAATGGACCTCATATTCCTGTTATAACTTACCTCGTCTCTATTCCGAACGTGCGATATTTCACTCCTCTTGATTTCACATATATTTACTCACAAGAAGACGGCCTGCACCACATTCCGGAGGATTTTATTGCACTTCCCAAACTTTGTATTTTGTCTTCTCTCATCTCAAAACCATTAAAGAACTCTCGGAAATTCAATCAACAAGACAAGATCCAGGAAGTTTTGTTGCATATCTCATAATGGGATTTCTATGCTTGTTGACTCCAGACAAGTTTGAGCCATGAATTTGTCCTTAAGAGATTTACAACCAATAAGAAGAGTTGAAGGAAGTTTTGTTGCATGCCTCATTAAACCATCGGACTTCAGCTCTGATGGAAATATTTGCGTGAATGTTATTAAGTTCCAGGGGTTAGTGAATAGGTGTGTTAGTAGTGAATGAAGGAGAAGCTCACCAACCTTGGAATAGGCAAGAAGTAAACAATGAGTATATTTTTGAAGAAGGTTCGTTGCATATCTTAAAAATCGGGAAACATAATACTTTCCATTCTTCATTTTTGCGATTGTTGAACTATCAATCAATAATATTAAAGCTAGAAACTACACCAATATAATTCAACGAAACTAATGAGCTACCTAATCAAACAATAAGATGTTTATACTCACTAGGCAAATTAGCAAATGAACAAGATCTACTCGCCAGTCGAATATCATCCATGATACACATAGGTATTCAATCTTTACCATACCGATTACATGCCAGCTAGCACTCCCTACTCAAGGTGGTTTCATAATACCTACATTCTCCCTCGACGATGTGGAACTCCGAACTTAGGTTTGTGCTTAACGCTACAGAGGTAGAGTAGAGTCTAAAGATTTGATAGGAAGGTCAACATCGCTATTTTATCATTAGTGAGGGTATAATAGCACCCACCCAAATATCAAAGCGCATTTGGTGGAGAAGGAGGAGGAGCGGTTTATTATCACTGTTAGTTAAATCACAGGAAGTAGATGTGTGTGTGTGTGTATACACCCCGGAAACTCTTTTAGCTTCCGGATTGGCTTGTTTTCTATTCCTATAAATTAGTCAGTTTAATTCTCCCGTGATCTTTAAATTTCAACCAGGCTGGGAAGAATTATATACAGTGTGCTCCAGAGCAAGAATATGAACCTGGGTGTTCTTAGTGAAAGGTCTCACTATTTGATTTGAAAAATACAGAACTTATTTTTGGTATTACCCCTTTCATTAAGCGGGTATTCGTAGGTCCGGGCTATTAATCATTTATCTCCTTTTCTCCCACATGGATAAATAAACTTTAGGTTTCTCAGCTTGAAATATCCGTTTATTTGTGACTGATTGTTGGTCATGTTGGAGTATGGAATTAGAATATATGGTTTGTTTGGACAATGATCTACTTCTCTCTCGAAAGATGACGAAGATGAAGATATTAAGTTCCAATTAACTTTTAAGTACATTATATTAATACAAGTCACTCAACCAAACAACCCAACATCATTCAAAATCTAAATCCCTAGATCATCAACATAAAGTATGAGGGCGGATAGATAATTGAATACAGAAGTATACTATAATATATCAGACATACACACATCAACACTGCAATAGAACGAAATGAAAACTGGCGTTTGCTCTCAACTCAAGATATTAATCTATTTCCATTCATCTCACTCCCCAAACTTAGAAGATATTCAAGCTAATAATCACCAGTAATCTATTTCTCATTCCATATCAGTTTTCACTTTCCAGTCTCGCCTTTTTTTTCTTTTCTTTCTCTAGATCACCATATCTGACTGATACTCTCCTGCACAGATCACAATATTCAAATTAACATATATCATTAACATCCAAACACTACTACTGTTCAAACTTCAAGATTATCTCCTAGACAAATACTAAAACAAAACATGATCATTTACCTATAAAAACCTCTCAAGTCCAAGAAATTACAATACTAGCTCATCCTGTAAGTTGAAAATTCTGAAAAATACTAACAGCTTGCTGCGCTCCCGGTGAGCTCATACTTTCATCTCCCGGTGAGCACCCACCTCGCCCCATTTTCATTTGCCGATTCAATGATTGAAAACTTCGGAAAAGAGAATTAACCCTGCTACTTACTTCATGGTATATTTCAATGAGAACACACATGCCATTCAATCCATCACCAAAAAAAACCCTCCTCATCCTCAACCTCATCCCCAACCTCATCCTCATTCTCACACATCCTACCCCGCACCCCATCATATCATATCCTTAACACCACATCCATTTATTCATCCACCTATCTCACCCCCCAAACCACCAAATCCCAACCTCCAATCCCCAATCCCCGATCCTCAATCCCCAATTCAAACAAACAAAGCATCTTACCACACCTCCATCACAGATCCATCCACCACCCATCCACCACCCATCCACCACCCACCCATCCATCCATCCATCCATCAATCTACATAAAATCCAGATCCAGATCCACCCTCCCTCACACATTCATACCCCTACATCCAAGTCTAGACCGTACCAGAGATCTCCACATCTCCCCGAATACAAATGCAATATGCACATGCATTTCGCCCACGGCCACAACGCAATATGATACAATACAATACAATACAATACAATACAATACAATACAATGTGATACAACACATAGCACAGCATTGTAAGACTTACAACAGCACATACATACATACATACATACATACATACATACATACATACATACATACATACATACATACATACATACATACCTATATATATATATATACATATACATACGTCCACACGCGCCCACAAACACTACCATCCGTCTCCATCTCCACCTCTCCCCTCCACCATTTCGACCCACAATCTGCACCTCCACCTCCACCATCCAACCCACAAATCTGCACATTTCAAAACGGCATGAATGCTCCATGCTCAATGTACATGCAACTTTACGGGTCTCTCTACACTCTACACTCACCACCCCATTCTGCACTCACCACTCCAACCACAACCACCATAAACAAACAAAAGCGAATGAAAAAAAAAACAAAAAACAAAAAACAAAAAACAAAAAACAAAAAACAAAAAACAAAAAACAAAAAACAAAAAACAAAAAACAAAAAACAAAAAACAAAAAACAAAAAACAAAAAACAAAAAACAAAAAACAAAAACAAAAAATCTCCAGATTCTAGAATTGAGTACTCGTACCGACCCGAGGATCAAGGACCGAGTCATGAATGTATGCATATCCGTTTTATTATTAGCTTGGCATGTTATGATTGATGTTCGAGACTCGGTTGGATTTGATGTACTGATTGACTGTATCGTGAATGAATGAATAAATAAATGTAAGGTGTAATCACAATACAATTTGTAGAGATGCCGGCACAGATGTTGGATGATGACGTATTTTTTGAGGTATAAAGATATTTTTGTTTTCAAAGCTATTACTACTATTCGCTGCACTCCACATCCTCTTCCCGATCTCCATGCTCCGTTCTCTTCACCACTAAACACTACCCACTACCTAATAGTACTCGCCCCCTCCGTAAGAAAAGAAGACACACTAGCTCTCCCAGTATCAATATCGATGACAATTGCTTGATTTCCTCTTCCTCTTCCTCTTATACCACCCCATCCAATCCCCCAAATTCATCTCGAACATCCAATCTCCAGACTTCTTTCCAGTGCATCGCTATACTCCGAGTCCAAAACATAAAATGACGAATCGGAGCTAAAAACAAATACACTATAGTCCTATAAACATTCTATAATTTTGAGGTATTTCAGACAGAAAGGAGGTTTAAAAAAAACAATCGCAAACGAAAGATGTAAATGCAGAAAAAAACAACTCAACACCATCTCATGCCATGAATGTATAAAACAAGAAATGATGCGCCATCCTTCCCCTGCCTATCCAATCCATCCCCTCATCTGTCATTTAGTTCTTATCTCATCTGTTCATAATCATTGGTATCATATACCCGTTCCCCACCCAAAATTAGTCCATTATCCAAGAGGAAAACACGCATAAAAATTCAAAAGAAAAGCTTTGTATCCTAAGATGGTATTAAATGAGAAAAAAAATACTCCCTGAAATACTAACAAAACGTAAAAACAAACACGCTGAAAGATATTAGATAAATGGGAAAAAATGATAAAAAAATGTGACAGTATGAGCTTCATCCCCATATAGACAAATTAACCCGCTCTTGGGAGATGGGAAAATGTTACACCTCGAACAATACTCAAGGCATTGCCAAAATATAAATTTTGCCCGCAGAACTCACGAAAAGAAATTCTTCTAGCCCTGAGATATTGGTTCCCACCCAAGATGTTCGTATGGAATCCAGGTACGCCGGATCCGGTTCACGATATGAGAAATATTGAGGCTGGCTTTTTTGGTTGATCAGAAATTCATCGCTATAATCATGACACCCCAAGCGTGTGTGTAGATGTATTAATTATTTTCTCAGTGATTCACGTGACGCATCGGTTATTGTGATGCTTATTTTTTGGATCGACCTACTCATTTAGTAAGCATGGAGTGCAAGAGATATATCTGAAACGTTGCATACCTTTTGAAGGCGCAGGTCTTTTGCCTGCCATCCATCCTAATACTCCCGAGTCTACCTTCTTTTTTGGTTTCACCGTTACGATTCTTGGCCCAGTTGGCTGAGGCATAAAGGGTGGTGGGGGAGGAGGACCTCCAAGTCCAGGTGGAGGCGGTGGTCTAGCTCCGGGAGGTGGCATGGCAACACCAGGAGGAGGTGGCCGAGCGCCAATAGGAAGTGCTGTTGGGGGACGGTTAGGAAAATGATGATGAGGATGTCCATGGGAACTTCGGGGCCTACCATTTGGATTCATTGGGGGTGGTCCAGGAGGTCCAGTGGGAGGTGCTGGCCTTGGCGGTTCTGGGATTGGCCACATATGCATAGTGATTGCCCAATCGGGCTCAATCACTGTTTCCCATATCTGTGGTAGGATAATCTCACCATCGGGCCCAATAAGATCATAGCGACCATCTTGGACATGGGGACCAATAACATCGACATGGAGGAAAGCTTGTTTGATTAATTCTTCCATACCCTGTGCAAAGAGGTTAGTGAGTAAATGAAGATCAAAAGGTAGAAAGGAAAAAGGACTAACCGCCCATTTTGCACATAACTCGAATGGAAAACTAAACTTTCTGCCTACGGCATCTTTGAATTTGATGGGTTTCTTTTTCTCATCAACTGGTGGTGGTGGTGGTGGTGCTGGAGTAGCAGCAGCGGTAGCAGCGGCGGTTGCGGCGGCAACAGCGGCAGCTATTTCGTCTGCCTTCTTCTTTGCCTCTTCTTCTTTCGCGGCCTTTGCCTTTGCTTCATCTTCCTTGGCTTTCAACGCATCCGCAGCTCCCTTCTTCAATGCCAATTCTTTCTCAGCCTCGATTTTAGCTTCCCATTCAGCTTTGATAGCTGCAGCTTGAGCGGCCTCTGCAGCATCTGCAGCATCCTTAGCTTCTTTTGCTAATTTAGCTGCCAAAGCTGATTGTGCTTCCTCCATTTTCTTTTTTAAATCAGCTTCATTGTCGGCAGCTGCCTTTTTCAGATCGGCTTCCATTGTCGCAGCTTTCTTCATCAAATCTGCCTGTGCTTCTGCTGCTTTTTTTTCCCATTCGGCCCTCACAGCCGCTTGTGCAGCAGCATCCGCGGCCTCCTTTTCCGCCTTAGCTTCCTGTGCAAGCTTAGCTGCCAATAAAGTCTGAGCTTCTTCCATTCGTTTCTTCAAGTCCGCTTCGGCATCGGCGGCCTTCTTCTTCAAATCAGCCTCCATCTCTGCAGCTTTCTTTTCCAATTCAGCTTGTCTCTCCGCAGCTCTTTTCTCAATTGCGGCTTGAGCCTCACTAGCTTTCCGTGCCCACTCGGCCCTTTCATCAGCCAATTTCTGTGCAGCCGCTGCCGCTTCTTCAGCTTCTAGTTTCTCTTTAAGCTCCCGTGCCTCCTTGTCCGCTAAAGCCTTTTGAGCAGCTTCAGATGCCCTTTGCGCGGCTTCAACTTGTTCTCTAGCCCTGTCGGATTGTATCTTTGCGTTTTTCATTTGTTCCTCCATCAACACAATTTTCTTCTCCATCTCGATATCAACCACCGGCACTGGCGCGGGCGCTGGAGCAGGTTCGGGAGCAGGAGGAGAGAATTGAGGAGGGAAGTATTGCATTCCTGCTGCAGCCATTGCCATACTTTGCTGCCCATGATGTCCGTGTTGCAATGCCTGCATTCCTGGAGCCATACCAGGAGACATGCCGGGAGGCATATATCCTGGATATCCTGGATAGCCTTGACCTGCACCATAAGGCTGGTTTCCAGGGTAGCCATGCTGAGGCGCGTAATGCATAAGTTCTTGATTAGGATGACCAGGATATCCACCGGGAGTATTGTGTCCAGCCATTGGATCATGTCTAGGTATGTCGTGTCTACTATGGCTGTTAAAGTAGCTAGCGCCGCCAGGACTTGGAGATGGCTGTGGTGCGAACGAATTTTGATTTTGTGGAGCAAAGGGGTTTGAGCTTTGGTTAAATTGCTGAGGATAACCGCCGCCATAATGTGTTAAAGCTCCTGGGCCAGGGCCTGGTGGAGGAGCAACACCGGGGTTACCAAATGGTGGTGCATATGGGGCACTATTGGCACCGGCGGAATATCCATTTGGGCCATAACCAGGCGGAGGTGCTGTTCTCCCGCCTCCATAAGGAGCTGTTGGTTGTGCAGGATAGCCTCGGCCATAGCCCGGAAAATCGTCTAATTGCTCCACAGTTGATGGTGGTCCCGGTGCTGTGTGCCGGTGCACTCTAGATATAGGTGGACGATGATTTCGTTCGGCGGCGGGGGTGTGACGACGTGTTGGGCGCTCGTAACTTGCGTGTGCACGTTCAATGGGGGGTGGCCGACTTGTGCTGTGTTCTCGAGAGCTAATCTGATCTCTAGCTATATATCTTGTTGCTGCACGTGGTGGACGTGAAGCAGATTCAGATGGGTCGATATCGTCTGAATAATCTAATCCGTTCCAAGAATCTTGTGAATTGTCTGAAAATTCGTGACTATCGTCTGAACGAATGTGGCCCGATGATCCCTCGGAAAAGGAATTGGATCGAGAGTTCGAGGTCGAGTGCGATGGAGTCGTATATGGACTTTGAGTATTAGGAGTATCGATGGTTATCCGAGTTGGTCCTCTTGTACGAAGACTATAAGAAATAAAAATGTTAGCATACATGAACGTAGACCGCCAATTGTGTCGCAACTACCAGTGTGACAGTTATGTTGTGAATTCAAGTACTTACGGCATCGGGATGTGTCTTCCAAGGAATTATCTCCTACCCACGACTCTCAAGTAGAGAATGTCGGAGTGAAGATATCCTTGAAAATGGGTTGGTGAAGGGGGAGTCTTCGCCCAGAATGTGTTCCACCTCACAACTTCTTGAAGAGTGTTCTGGATTGGATTACCGATTATGTATTGCAGAAAAAGCTGTAAACTTTATATGAATTATATGTAGAAGATGCAGACGAAGAGCGACTCGACGTCAATACACTAAGTCAATTTTGAATTCTGAGGTTGGACGGCGTCGTGTCGAAAATTTGGTAGTTGGGAGTAGTAGTGATGGTAGTGTTTGTGCGGGCCGTCGCGAGTTGACTTAGCTAGTGGTTCGGTATTGATTAATCGGATATGCTAAGATAGTTTTTGAAGATTTCAAGGTTGTGTTGATCGGATATGTAAGCGGTGATGTTTGGTAATACGTAAAGCCGTTAAGATGGTAACACTACTTGTGTAAAATTGTTTCTGTCGGTGGGTGTTGTTATTCGAACGGTATGAACGGTATGGTTATGTTCGAAGAATGTGGCGGAGAGATTTTGTCGATAGAGAAGCTTGGAGGGGGAGAAGGAAATCAAGAAATAAAAATAATGTGATGTGTGGATCTTGGATGTGGTGGATTAGTTTTCTCTGGCCAGGGTTCCCGGATAGTTTTCTGCTGCGAGGGGTCGAATGTTTTAGCGTATGTCTCTTATTATTCGTTGTCAACCAATACAAACGGAGTTGTAATGTTATTCGTCTACTAGTTCTTGTAGGTAAGGTAGTATCTCTTCTATTGTGTCTTAGGCTGCTAGGTTCTTCCTATTTTCCCTTTCTCATCATTTGAGTTCCATATGGATCCCTTTCGGGTACTCTTCCTTTTGATATACCTAGCTATATTTCAAAATTGGCACACACTGGTGGCAAATACAGAAAATAACGAGCATTATCGATGTACAAAGTAAAGAAGGACACTTGTAGTATATGGATTAAGGGATCATCCCAGGAGAAGAATTTTGTTTGGAAGAAGTGATAGAAGTTCTCAAGTAATAGAAAGATAGATCGTCTATCTGATATCTTGAGCTATATGAAGATCGAAACACTGTAACATACCTCTCTTTTTCCCTTCTGAAGTCGTCCAAAGGTAAGATGATCCGAGGTATGATATTAAATCCTGGCTGATTCAAGGAAGAAATGATCCAAAAAAGTCCAAATGGGCTGCTTCCGTGAAACTCTAGATGATTATGAAACCAGAAGGGAACCAATAGCTGAGAGGAAAATAATAAATGGTCCGTGTATAGAGTGAATGGGCCAACCTGGAGGGGGGGGATGGGTCTTCCTTCCAATTATTCGTCTTGAGGGGGTAATAATCAAACACTTATTTTGGTATGTATGTTCGTATAATTAAGCCAGCCAGTACCACTGACTTGGTTTTCGGTTTCTGGGGAAAGCCAAGGCAAATGAAAGGAAAGGAAAAGAAATTGACGATGCGATATGATGTTGTGTAGTTTATGTGGACTTTATGTTGTGGGCTAGTTTGTGTATTCTTGTTGTTTTTCCACGAGATAGAGCCTTTCCGGAGCGGGGGTTTGTTGATAGAATTGTTGTTGGTTTGACGAATGGGGGTGTGGTCACTGGTGAAGTACGAATAAAAATGATGGATGGTACGCTGTTGCTAGGGGGAATGAAGCAAGCTTTTGGGGGCAATGATAGAAGATTCCGGTACAAATTCGCTTCGTCTGCTGATGAAGGGGTAATTTACTTGATAGCCGGGAACGAATGCAAATAAAAGTCCTTGGGCTCTTATGGCAGGAGTAATAGTGTCAGAAAAAGCACAAGTATGACTTTTTTTTTTTAATTAACATGCAGAGCTGCGCGAATTGTGGGCCAGGAGGGAAAATTCTCACTTGGGGGTTTGATTCTATGATTCTGGACCTTCGGGGTTGCTGGTTTCTTCAGCCTTTCGTCTTGGTGTAGTTGGTCTTGTGATTGAATTGACGATGTTTAAATATGACTAGGGTCCACAATGTTGCACCGCAGATTAGACAATGGAAAAGACTCTCTGTGTGTACAATTGCGTGGTATTCGGGGAAAAATATAGGGAATTATTTGCGGTGCCAGCTGTAATCGGCCACCTTCAAGGCTGAGTTTATCTACATATACTGGACCTTCTAAGCCCCGCGCGTTGTCACAATTCTGAAAGACTCATCTTCAACACCTTCAATTGTTTCTTTCGGGTTCAAATAAATTAGAGCCGTCTGAAAAAGATCTCGTCACCGCCTTTTCCAACAGCCTAAAACGTTAAATGATGCCCAAAAATTCCGAATCTCTTGCCCAATGTGGCAAAGCTAATCGTCAATTCAATGATTGGGCACCGACATCCATCAACGCACTCCTACTGGTGCCACGACCTCGGGAGGGGCTTGTAATCTACCTTTCGATTGTCCAATTCTAGCCCATGACATTGAAACGATGTATTTTGAACCGTACCAATCTCATGCAAGTCGTAACCGCAACTTATGAGATGGATGAAATTTTCGAATTGAAAAACCATATCGAACCTTGCACTTTTTAATGCGTGAGTATATATCCGACATTGAAAACGATGATGGGAATCAACAACCCCAAAGGTGGATCTTGTAACTCCAGGATTAAGATGATGTGCCTTGCATGTTCCGCATTATGAGAACTGATCAATTTCTATGAATATCAGCGAGTTATAGAACCCGAGTCCCTATTCAACAATTCACGAGCGGCGATGAGGGAAGCTTCGTCATAGCCCTCCCAACCAGGTTCTTTCGCACTACTTCGTCGAACGATTTCTGATAATTTAGATGTAGCAGTCTCATTCAACTTCTCAATTGTGTTTATATCTGGCAATGGTAGACTAGTATCCGATTTGGTGTTTCGATTCGTTTGAGGCTTGTTGAGAAGTTGACCGCTGGCCTATGATGTGTTAGAATTGGTCTGATAAGAAGAGATTATCACCAACCAGCTTCAAACCATAGTATCCGCGAAGATAGTCGTCACATAATTCGATACTTCTACAAAACCCGCGCAAAGATTCTGCAAGGTACCGGTCCGCGTTCGAATCATTTACACCTGCGGCAATGTACAAGATCTCTCCCAGTCGGGCATGAATCTGAGTTTTGTTATCAGCATACTGACGAGTTCTAAGAAAGGTGTTGGGCTTCCTACATTCCATGCATTAGGTGTGATGAGTAGGACCTCTTCCAGTGCAAATATACCCTGTGGATACATGCCCTGCGAAACATAAAGATCTGCCAACTCTGCCCATGCTTCTGCATCCGTGGGTGACAAATCCAACAGCTCATTGAGTGCGGTAATTGCCTCTGACGTCTTCCCAAGTGATCTGAGAACCGAAATGCGACGTTTCAAGATAGGCTACACAATCCGGTAAGTATTTGTAAGGAGACACGTTCAAGTAAGCTTACCAATTATTTGGATTGTCCGATAAGTTATGTTCGTATCCCTCTAGTACCCTTTGTAATGCTGCATCGTCTTCTGCGCCGACCTCGCAAAGTAATCCTCTCATTGCCATGATCCGCTCATTTTCAAGCCCGAATCTTTCCTGGAGTCGTTTGATACATAACTGTGCAGATTTCTCATCTCCAGTCCGCAAGCATGACATGAATAGATTTTCGTAAATAGTCCATAACTCTGGCGATTCTGCGGCGGCCCAGAGAGAGCTCAAGGACCATGACGATATCGATGAAGGGGTGTTTCGCAATATCGAGGGAGCTTGTTGGGAGTTTTGTAGGGCCAGTGCTGGCGAAAGATGCGCGGGTGGGTGTAGAAGTGCAGATGACATGATTGTAATATTTTGTAATGTTTCCAATGATCTAGATATGACTTTTGTAAGTGAAGAGGAATTGAAAATGAAAATCCGGGGTTGTTAAGCTCAATTTAATGGAGGGACAGCTTGCTTGTGATTGTAAAGCTCTCCACAAGTTTTGGCTTTCTTGATGCCTTTGTTAAAATTTAATGATGCCTTAATATAATTGCCGCGGGCGGTGTAAAGCTAGTGGGGAAATGAATATCGGATGGACACTTGCAGCTTGGGTCGATGAGAAGAAAGTCTTATTAACAACGGTTTGAACAACAACATATATTCAGAATCTCTCCTATATCCCGGGAAATTTCAAGTCATGCGCTTCGTATATGCTAGACATTCAAAGCTCCCCTAATCAAAGTTCTTAATGGGGAACCGCTCCATACAAACATAAGTCTTCAAAGATGTGCGCCCTGGCTCGGAACAATCATACTTCAAATCAGAACGATGTACTAAGGCTGTAGCAGGTTCGAAAAATCCTTGTATGACCTCATTCGAGGTCTGCGGAATCACAAAGGAAACGAGAAGGAGTACATTCAAAATAGTTTGAAAGAATGTCGAGCGGAAATAAAAGGGTCAGACATGGGTTAGAGATTATGGCAGAAGAGTGAGGTGCATTTTAACTGACAAATGCGCCGCAGACCTCAAGGCTACAGCCTTACTGAAACTGGTTTATCTGGAAATGTTTGGTCATGATATGTCCTGGGCTTCCTTTCATGTTCTCGAAGTTATGTCCTCGCCGAAATACCTACAGAAAAGAGTTGGATATCTGGGCGCTGTGCAGAGCTTCCGGCCGGATACTGAAGTTCTGATGTTAGCTACGAATTTGCTGAAGAAGGTATGGCTTTCCATATAATTATCAACGAAAATATACTCAGGCATTATACAGGATTTGAGTTCCGCTACGCCGACAACAATGTCTCTTCCTATCATAACATTACCACATGTCATTACTCCTTCGCTCGCACTATCTGTTCTCTCAGACCTACTGCCCCGGATGACACATTCGCATCCGGCCATTCGCAAGAAAACTATTGTTACACTTTATAGATTAGCTTTAGTTTACCCCGAAACATTACGTCCGGCATGGCCAAAGATCAAGGAGCGATTGATGGATGACAGCGAAGATCCAAGTGTCACAGCTGCAATCGTCAATGTTGTTTGTGAATTGGGATGGCGGAGACCTCAGGATTTCCTACCCCTGGCTCCGAGATTATTCGAGTTGCTTGTGGATAGTGGAAATAACTGGATGGCGATCAAGCTCATTAAACTGGTTAGTGTATAAATCATGCAGAAAACTATACATTAACATATATGTAGTTTGCCATCTTGACTCCACTTGAGCCAAGATTGGTAAAAAAACTGTTACCACCACTTACATCGATTATCCGAACTACTCCAGCAATGTCACTGCTATATGAATGTATAAATGGCATTATATTAGGAGGAATTCTTGGAAGCAGTGAGGAGTCCGCGGGAGGGGAAGAAATAGCTACCCTCTGTGTGAGCAAGTTGCGTGGTATGATTATGGTTGAGGGAGATCCTAATCGTAAGTCAGCAGTTCCAAAGCATACCACTGAGACTAAACATTTGCAGTAAAATATGTCGCTCTACTCGCTTTCAACAAGATTGTTGTTACCCATCCATTTCTTGTTGCCCAACAAGAAGATGTAATAATGGATTGTATCGATAGTGCTGATATCTCAATCCGGTTACGTGCATTAGACTTGGTTGTAGGTATGGTTAGCAGCGACAATCTGATGTCTATTGTTGGGAGATTGATGAGACAACTTCGAAGCTCCCCTTCAATCCCTGCACGCAATTCTAATCCTCGACATGCTGGACACATCGAACCTGAAGCAGATTCAGATGACGAGGCTCCGGAAGTTGCAATCAAATCCGATAGGGGATTGTCACAAGATTTACTATTGCCAGATGACTACAAGGTGGATGTCATCACCAGAGTGCTAGAAATGTGCTCGATAAATAACTATGCTAATCTTGTTGATTTCGATTGGTATATCGACATTTTGATTCAGCTTGTCAGAATTGCTCCGGTTACAAGCTCTTCTTCAAACCAGGAATCGGAAGAGTACCCAAATAATGATATTTCTGAAAAGATTGGAGATGAACTGCGAAATGTGGCCGTCAAGGTGAAAGCAGTCCGGTCTCAAGCTGCTAGGGCTGCGGAAGCAATACTAGTACTGGCTTTTAATGATACCACAAGCCAAGTCAGCTCCGGAAGTGGAGCACTCCGACCAATATCTTGGATGATTGGAGAGTATGCTTCTTATTTGGAGTCTCCAGAAAATACAATGGCGGCTTTACTGCATATTACGAAAGTTTCAACATCTATCGAGGGTCTCATTGTGTACCTCCAAGCGTTACCAAAGGTTTTCGCGGTTATAGCTGATGATGAGCATTCAGACTGGACGGCCGAACGGAAGACAATGATGTCACTCTTGATGGCACGCATTATAAATGCACTTGAGCCCCTAGCGATGCACCCTGATTTGGAAGTTCAAGAAAGGGCAGTTGAGTTTTCGGAGTTATTAAAGTTGGCAGCAGAAGCAACAAATGGTCAAGAGCCATCTTCGGAATCGGTTCAGCAAGATGCCCCACTTTTGCTTACACAGGCACTACCTTCTCTATTCAGGGGACAGGAATTAAACTCGGTTGCAGCCAGCGCGCAGAAGAATGTACCACTGCCATCTAACTTGGATCTTGATCAGCCGATCAATCAAAATCTGCACAACCTGTTACGGAATGTAGATACTATATCCTTCGATGATCCTGAAAACGATGAATTCGAAGTCTACTATCATCAAAAACCAGAGCCTACCTCAATCTCATCTAACGAGCCTGCTATCAACCGTCTTGTTGGAAGTCCCGATCAACCTGCACAATCTTACCAGCAAGGCAGTGAAGAATCATACCTAGACCCAGATATTGTTGCACGACGGAAAGCAGAGAGACTTGAAAGGAATAGAGACGATCCATTTTATATCGCACCAAATGACGGCAGCCTGTCCGGCACGTCAACACCTCTTCACAACATTCTCCAAAACAACAATGGGCAAGATCTAGACATCGATGCCATACCAATCATGCAGCTAGACCTGGGCAAGACGAATTTAAATATAACGACTAATAAGAGGCCCTCGAAGAAGCCTCGTCAACGAATACAAGTGGCTGCTGATGAAACATTGAATCTTAGTGGAACTTCTACGCCTGCGAACGATTCTGAAAACAGTACTGAGGGAGCCATGAAGGCGCGAATTGCAAGAGGGAAGCAATCTCTATTACAGGTAGACTCGAGCCACATCGGCAAATTTTCCCTTGAAGGTGACGATACAAGTGGTATTGATTTCGAGCGGCAGCAGAAAGAGGAGGCCGAAATGGTAAAAGCCATGAAAGAGGTAGAAAGGCTTCGACTGGAGATGCAGCGAGCGAATGAGAGAATCCACGCTGCACAAGATGTTCCACCAGAAGGAACGGTGGTGAAGAGGAAAGCGAAGAAGAAGACGAAACCTGTAGAAGGGGAGGCAGCGACAGTGGTTAAGAAAAAGAAGAAGGTCAAGAAAGCTGTGGTCAATGAAGGAGAAGGCGAACCTTCTGTAGCTCCTACGACCACAGATGTTGTGAAGCCGAAAAAGAAAAAGAAGAAGTCAAAGGTGGAGGAAGAGGTCATGGAACAGGCGTAATATGCATAGCGGACTAGGAAGCATTCAATGGCGTTTGGAGCGTGCAACGGATACCACACATAGGTAGTCATGGGTTGAAAACCTTTGAGTTTTGATGTAAATGTAGATCTTTAATTCCCGTAAAGATGGATGTGTACAAAGCGTTTGAACTTGAGAGAATCCTCGATTTGATACCGCTCTTGCATGTTGACAACCCTTCGCTTTGATCAAGATCCGCATCCAATTCGCAAGTACCGTATAAACTCACTTAACTCGGCTTAAGCCCAAGCCCTTTTAATCTCCGTCGCTACTCCTAACTTGAACGAGAAAACTAATGCTAGAAAAGGAATAGGCTTAAGCTGAGTCAAGTGAGTTTATACGGTGAGGGCTAACGCACGTGATCAAGATCCTTATCCTTATCGGAGCCTAGAGCTCGGACTAATCTCAAGCAAAAAAAATTATTCGCAGTCGCATCTAGAACTTCAAATCTTTCCTTCAGTAATATCATCTTGGAGTGTAATTTTTTGGCATATAGACAATATGGAGACCTCAGCAAATTTTATTCCGCTTGGTGGAGTAGGGGAGACCTTCGAGTTCGATCAACCGATGAAGAAACGCGATGCAGGTTATAGAAATAAATCGCTTTCCGCTGGAAAGCCTAAGGTTATTGGTGCTACAAAGGGTAGGTTTGTTTATGCCTTGGGTGTTCGTTGGGGTTTGCTTACGGGGTGGAGGACCTGAGTCTTTTTATTGGGATAGGATGGCAAATGCTAATGAATTGGATATATAGAGGAACGATCGCGAATTGCGCGTGAAGTACGACTTGCGGCAAAGAAGGAGAAGAAGAAGGCCAAGTCCGATGCAAAGAAGGCTAGAAAATTAAATGGTATTTTGACTAGACGAGCTGTAAGTATTGGGCCTCAATGCAGACTTGGAGGAGAATAGAAACTAATCAGACATGCGCTTCTAGACTCGTAACCCAGAAAAATACAATAAGAATAAGGAAAGGAATCGTCTTCACGCAATCGATGTCGAACGTTACAAGATTCGCTTGAATGCCGTGAATCAAGCTCAAAGATTAGCTTCGGTTCATGATCCTAGTGGAGTTTCGTTTAATGTGGGAGAGGTTGTTACATTGGAGGATGGAACCGTGAGGAGTAAGAAGAGTTTGGAGAGGAAACAAGAACTTGCCGCAGGAAAGAAGCCAATCGAAAATGGAGATGCTGCCGCGCCAGAAGGTGTCAACCCAGAACGACTTAAGCTTCTCGAGGGAGAGAAAAAATCACACATTTCGAAGACGGCACTCAAAAAAAAGAAGATGTACGAACCGAAACCTGTTCCACCGAGACCGATCATTCCAGAGGGCATTTCTTTGCCGGAGGGAGAGGAGAATTGGTTAGCATTGTGGGATATTTCAGATGGACAAATTGAGCAGAGACTTGCAATTGCCAAGAGAGACGCTGGAAATGCAAAGAGAGATCTTAGAAGAAAACAGAGGGAGGAAGCTAGATTCAGAAGATTGATGAAGGCGAAGAGAAGAACAGCACAGAAAATGGGTGTTACTTTCGACCCTGTGCAAGCGAAGAACGACATTTTGGGCGACAATGATGATGAGGAGGACGAGGAAGCTTCTGATTCGGAAGCTGAAGCTAACTCTGACTCTGATTCAGATTCCGACTCGGATAGCGATAATGAAGACGATTCCGAGGAGACCAAGGCCAAGAAAGCGGAAAAGAAGAAACAGAAGCCTAAATTCAATTTAGACGAGAATCAAATAAACGCAATTGTCAAGAGGGAAATACAGCGTGTCAGGAAAGATACGCGAAGACAAGAGAAAGCAATGGGTGTGTACGAGAAGGAGCCAAAAATCATGACCGAAGAAGAAAAGGCTGCATTGAAAGAGGCCCGTATGAAGCGCAAAGCCGAGAAGAAATTGCAGAAAAAAGCTAAGAGGGAAGAAGAGGCGAAATTGGGAATCGCAAGTTTGAAGGGAAAGCAAAATCGAAAGGCGAGAAAGGAATTGAGGAGAGCGGAGAGGGCTGCTAAGGAAGCTGCAGAGAATGGAACTGCGCCTATGGCGGGAGAAGCTAAGGAGGGCTGTGAAGGAACTGTCGATTTATTAGGTAGTTTGGAGATGGCATTAGGTCAACCTGCAGAAACGAAGGAAGAGAAGAAAGCTAGGAAAGAAAAGAAGAAAGCCGATAAAGCCGCCAAGGAATCCGTCGTTGAAGAAGTCTCCGAACCAACCCCCGAAACCAAAGAAGAGAAAAAAGCCCGTAAGAAGGCTGAAAAAGCAGCTAAATCCGCCCCCGTCAAGGAAGATACTCCCAAGCCAGAACCACAATCAGCAGCAGAACCAACAGTAGAAGAATCCAAAAAGCGCAAACGCTCCAAGGAGGAAAAAGAATCCTCGAAGCGAAAGAAGTCAAAATCGACTTCTAAAGAAGAAGAACCTGCCGAGAAAGAGGTAGCGGCGCAGTGGAATGCAGATGCATTGGATGGGGATGTGGAGAGGAAGAGTAAGTTTTTGAGATTACTGGGCGCGGGAAAGGGAGGAGCTGTTAGTGGGAAGGGAGCCGAGACGAAGGGAAAGGGAAAGGGGAAAGACGATATTGAGAAGGTGCAGAGTGAGTTGGAGAGACAGTACGATTATGGTATGAAGATGAAGCATGATGGGGGTGCGAAGAGGAGAGGTTTGGGTGCGTAGGGTAGAGTGTAGAGGTTGAGTGAAGTAGGGTAGAGCTGAGAAGGCTCATTTGCTTTGCCAGGTTGATGAAGTAAAATCTTAATATCCTTGGATTTTCTCTTTATCTGTTACATATCTGGGTCGTTTACTGGTGATGAGTAAGGAAGTTCAAAAAGTCGGTTATTTTTCTTCCATCATGTTTCTCCTTGACTTCTAGACATGGTGAAGTACAGTACTAGGTAGACATAACAAATAAACATAAAACACATCAACACAAAATGTATGATAAATCAGTAATCAGTAATCACGAATCATCTTTCCAGAATTCGAAATTTGTTCAATTGCCTTGCCAAATGTATCGAGCGCTAAATCAATCATTTATTGACCCAATGTGAAAAAAACTCCTGACCATTGAAATCCGACTACATTTAGAGGAGCCAAAAATTGCATGGAAATAAAAATTAGACCCTAAAATAACTCCCATCCACAAATCTCGCAATTGCAATTGCTTTCTTGACAATCCAAGCCCCAATCCCTAGAATATCGACATCTCGCAAGCTACCTTCTAGATAGACATAATCTTCCTTGTGTACAATGCTAGCGCACTTTCTTCGCTTTGCACGACTCTGGTCCCCCGCGCATATATGGTTGCGAGACTTTGATAGATGTGTTGAAATGAATTGAATGTGATGTGACGCGATGCGCTTATCTGCTGCCGAAATAGGAGATTATGCGGGAAATGGCATCGACAAATAATCCACCGATGAGGATGAATGCGAAGACATCTGTTGATGGGATTATTAGCTAAGATCTTGTGCGTGCTTGTGGATCTTTTAGAGTCGTCTTCTTCATGATTCATAGTGCCCTGGATCGCAGCTTATCCCTGGTAGGTCTGCCTTCTATCACATCTACACACTGGCGCACTTGGTGAAGGAGACTTCCCCTGTTTCCTCCACCCGCCCAATTAGATTCGTCCCCAACGATTTCTCTTCTCCTTTCCATCTCCTTCTTCTCCCTGGCCTGCCCGTTCCTCAACCCCTTCCCTTTCTCTCATCAAAAGAACAAAAACAAAAAGAAATCAAAACCTACATAGCCAACCCTTACTAATAGGGCTCTTCTGTTTCTTCACCTCTTTCTTGTGCAATTGAGCTTCTGATTTGCCTTGCTTGTTCTCGTTTGTAGCTGCGAACTTGAGGTTGGCTTTGCGTTGAGTGGGTGTTTGAACCTAGGAGGAAGTGGATTAGCTGGCGAGTTTGGTATTTTGGGGATTGGGGAATTGGGGATGTGAGAGTTAAGATGGGGAAGTTGTTGAGCGATTCAATTGCGAATCGGGGGCTTAGGAAGGACATGAAGAATTAAGTAACCATTTGGTAGAATCAGGGCCTGGAACTGCAGTAAGAGGTAGAAATTAAAATTACATACCATTTTGGTGTTTGCGAAAGGCGAATTATATGTCTAGTAAGTGACGAATGAGAGTGGGCTCGAGTCTTAGAACCTCTTTCTGTGGATTCTTAAAGATAGGATGGAATTATAAAGTGATAACTTGTTTTTGTAGAAGAGTGAAGATGTGAATATCTGTCAAAAAGTGATTTGGTAGGATAAAGGAAAGGATATCAATCTTATTCAATATAAAATTAGTTGGGATGGAAAAGAAAGCTTGGGTATTGCATGGTAAATGTGTCCCGATCGGCTCGGTGGATTGTTCCTGCGGCCGCATTTATGTGGGGGAAGCTTGCTGCGGGTAGGTTGAGAGATAGACCGCCTTTCCTTTCGGGGATTATTTCTCGTGGGCAGAATGTTTTGCTTAGTGGCAGAATAAGGGCGGTGTATATGACATGAGCCCCCGAAGCGCCGCTGCAGTGGTAGAAGTGGTGAAGTTGCTACAAACTTTGACAAGGATGTAACGAGTGTTTTTCTGGTCGTTTTACAATGTATGTTGAAGGTTACGAGAAGTAGTATTCTTCTGTTCGACCGGAGGCATGGGCTCAAAGAAGTTGTGGGTAGTACCATGCATGTTTGAAAACGATATTGTATTTACCTATCGAAGACTGGACAGGACGGGAAACCAGGGAAAGATCCCAAGGATCCAAGTCTATATAAATATGGATGGCGCTCTAATCCCAGCATAGCTCGTTGAGAGATTTGCTTGAAGAGAAGTTGAAAGACACCAGTGACAGCTTCAGATGGAAGTAGCCTGCCATCTTGGACCCAGCTGGTAGGAAACACTGTTCCAACTCTCTTCTTTTAGTCCTATTCTTACTTTTCCATATGAGCCTTACTCAGCGTAGCTCATTGGCCTGGGATTCCTTATCGACCGGTAGCCTGCTCTGGAACACGGAAGGGCGTGAGGAGACTGTAAGTCTTGTCCTAAGGAGTAATATTGTCATCGCTCGAAGTGGAAGAATCCGTGTCAGGATTACCTTGGGAGGCGATGCTCATCGTCAGAGCTTAGCTGGATGTTTCTGATATTGACAAAAGTTGTTCGTAGGTTGGTGAAGGTGGTATGTCAAAGAGACGACCGAGGTTTCCCCAAAAGCATGGATAGGATGGCTATATGTGAGATCGGTTTGTGCCAAGGCAAAGCTGCTGGAGTATCAACAGCACTGATAAGATGGTTTGATCGGAAAATGATACTCGAATTGGAAACAATTATCCACCGGGAGGAATCGGAGCCCTGCCTCCATTGACAAAGGAGAGCTTTTTCAAGGGAGACTCAAACACCCTTCGAAAACCCAGGCAACCCTTGGATTTTCGAATGGTGTTTTGTTCCATTTTGAAGATGTGTTTCGAAGCTCCAAAGTTGTCTTTGATTTTCTTCCTGGAAGGTCTAGCGGATCTTTCTCACGTCAGTCGAAGTTCAATTGTGGAGATGAATCACCACTTACCAAAGTACCAATTTCGACGGGCTTGAATCTTCCAAATCCTGCGGCACGTGATTCCATCATGCTTTGCTTCGACCATTTGCTGAGATCTGGGCAGACCAGGCAAGGGTCATGTTCCAGGCGTTCTCAAGACGAGATCGCTCATCGTATTTGTGATCGAACCGAGTGGACTGAAGACTGCTGGCTGCATCACCATTACCCCTACACGATCATTCATTAGTTTTCTCAGTATTGAACGAGGAAGCATAGCGGACTCACAGTTGTACGTATAGGTGCATCTTCGGTGGTCTCTGTCGAAAACGACGACCGTCTCGACAGGCCGTGTTCAGCCTTTTCACAGCTTCTCTTGAGCTTAGACGCATTGTCAGATGGAGGGAACTCATCCTCCAAACCCGCAACATTAGCTCCATCAAGATGGGCTGAGAAGAACTATGTTAACTTATCAGTTAATGTGATGAGATGGCGACGTATCGTAGTCTTAAACTTACTAGTGCCAGCAACTGCTTGTTTGTTTCAAGGAAGACAGGGGACCCTCCTCCGCCGATCCAGCCCAAGGTCCCCATAGTCGATCATAACATCGGTTGATAGAAGAACTATATTATGTTTTCAGTCAAGTGTGATGAGATGGTAATGAATTGTAGTTTTAACTTACTGGTGCCAGCGACTGATGCTTTCATCAAATCATCCGTTTGGACAGAGCAATGAAGCATGCACGGACTGATGCTTCATTGCTCTGTTCAAAAGTTGATTCATCTGTCTTCCGGTATTTATAGACGCAATGTCTATCTATTAATTGAAAATTAGTTGTCTGTTTGACTAGAGCCATACTGCTGCAAGTGAAGATGGAGACAGAGATCCAATACCGCCACATGCGTGCAAGGGAGGATGTGACCTACATGTGTGTAATCGGTTTGAATCCCGAAGCAATATGGTTCTTGGTCAACATGACCCAAAAGTCAGATTCCATCGCTATGCCATCAAGGTATATTGATTTCATCTGACTTCTTTGTCATGTTCACCAAGAACCATATTGCCTCGGGACCAATTTGCCGTTCTGCTTGGGAGCCCGCGGCAGGTTCATCCAGGTACCTAATCAGGAAAGTGTGTCAGTCAGATGAAATGGAAGGGCAATGCATTGAAATCTTACCTTGGATTGGTAGTCGACGAGAGTCCTTGCCAATGGCTTTGGAACTCTAGCGTCCCCTGGAGAGATCGCGGTGATTGCAGTATTAGGCGCCCCCAAATGGACTCGAAAGCTCCATTGGAAACTGGAGAAGCTTATGATCTACTGCGTAAGGATTGAACCGACAACCAATTTGAGGGGTTTCGACAACTTCCTACCAGTCCTTTTTCCATTTCTTCGCCCATCTTTTGTACAAGGCAAGATTGTGCTCCCTGAAAATCGTCGCCGGTCTAAAACTCACAAAACTCTAGCATTATCCCTCACAATACAACCATTGAAGGGTATGTACCGTTCGCCGAAGCGATGGATATGCAAAATAATCATAAGTCACTCACACATGAAGTCAACACCATCATAGAGAAAACAGATTAATTAAATGCTAATGTTTTTATGCTTCCGAGCGTAGCCTTCCAAGATTGATGTGACAAGTGGCTGGAGATGCAGATTGCCAAATCTGCCTGCAGCCTTCTTGGTACAGTCCGCACATAAGTATGTTTGGGTGTGACTTTGGTACTTATGCAATTGTTGATCAGATTTCCCTCCTGAGATCATTTTCTGATTTTCTCAATGGAGAATGAGCTCGGAAGGGAAATCGGACCAACAATTGCATAAGTACCAGTAGTCACACCCGAACATAAACGAGGAATGCGTATGCTGATGTTCTGGAGTAAAATTAGTGAAAGTACAAACATGTCGTCGAGGGAGAAGATCGTCCTTTTTTGGAGTTTGCAGGCAAAGTGAAAGTAACAGGGACCGGAAGATCCTGAACAGTACTTACATCGAAAGGTTATTCATGAATAGCGCAAGCTTCTCTGGCTTTGTTGTTGCTGCATCATTTGAGGTGCTTCTTCTAGGGCTTAAGGGTTAGCATCGAAACATTCGGATGAACCCAAGACATGGATATAAAGAGTAGGGAGAACAGAACTCACTCGTTTGCGGCCTGGTCGGAATCATTGATTCCGGAGTTTCCTCCGATGACTATCCTCAGGAGGATTGTAAGACTTCTTGCTGAGAAGATTTTCTTCTTTCTCGGCTCAAGAGGCCATGATAGGGTGGATGAAACCCCTCAACGTTTAGGAGGGTCTAGTCCACCCTATCTGCCCAATGTGCTGAGGCCGAAAGGGACTGCAGCAAGCTGGGTAGCGAGCTGGTCACTCTTGAACCTATGCCACTCATGGTTTGAGCGAGCAAGGACGAAACCTATGATGTCCATAGGATGGACAAAGCTGAGGCATTCCTTAACATATTAGCAATTTTCAGACGAAGAGACACGACATACTTACAACAATAGAGGAATCAGACTCAGTTGGTTTTGTTAGACGCTCGGTGAATGACTTCCCTTGCCAACTTCGACGGAAGGAGGCAGGGGAGAACCTTGGTTTGGGATTGGTTCTTGTGCCTTCGTCTTGACCCTGACGAAGTGCACGGTATATTGCCTAGAAGACAGCTGTGAATCGGTTGGAATCAACCCCTGGAATAGAGTTAGAAATCTTCTTGGTAGGAAATTTGCTCAATATCATAAGAGATATGGATGACATAGGTATTGTAAACTTACTCTTGTTGACTTATTTCCGAACGACGAAGAAGCCTCTTCTATATCCTCCACCAAAAGTAAAGCACAAGAATATAGCATAATCCCTTACGAATACATCCATTAAAAGGAATGTATCGGTCACAGAGTGATGGATATGCAAAGACGCAGAAAACGGATCACGTTAGGAATATCACGCACAGCAAGGATCACTAGTCTCACCATATAGCATACCCAGAACACCAACAATAAGAACAAGATCCAAGTCAAGCATTTTGATATTGGTACTCTAACTGAAGTACAGACTTTGGGGTTGATGAAACCACCAGGTCCTGCGACAGGAAATCTTTCAAGTATCAATCTATAACAATCAGCAAAAGTTTTGAGGGTGAAAGAGAAGAGAATGAGTTGAAAGGTGCCGGGGAAATCTTACTCAGAACGTGGGGTAGAAACAGAGAGCTAGTCTCTTCTCTATAGCGGCAAACCACCCAGGACCTTGATGGTGAAGATCCTAGCCAACCACCACCAAGATCCCAGGTAGTTGTTCCACTGTAGACAAGAGACTACCTCAACTGGCTTGAGGGTGAGGCCAATCCTCACCCCTAAACCATCTCTTGACTCCACCATGTGACCCAGTTATGAAACACCAGATTCATACTACAACTAACTAAGAAGAAGTAGAGGAACATCTGGTGAGTGCCGAAGATGGCTTATGCCCAATCAAGCACCCACCAGAGACCCCGCCATGATGTCGATTTGACAGTGTTGAACAATCAAACCGGATCTAATGTTGAGGTCCTGGTTTTTAGTGCATTAGCACACTATTGTGTTTGTTGTTACTCCTGCAGTTTTGAAAGTTAACATGCGTTTATTTTCCTTTGAAAGGAAAGATGGGGTTTGCAGGGATATAAATGAAAGCTGGCAGATGATATAAAACACTATCAGTAGCTTGGATTGAGCCATGAAAGATAGTATTTGGCACAACAGCTTTGTACACAGTGGAAATAGAAGATTTAAGTTGGATTGCCTTACCTTATGATTCCAGCTGGCAGGGACTTCCAGTTTTTGACCTTGATATGATAATTGAGGGTATTCGTTTTCTTTCTACTGCCATTCAAAAGTTAGCATCTGTTTGAATATAGGGAGAAGGGCAGGAGTAACTTACTTGCGTTGAATTGTCTGTTCATTGACCAGAAGGTCTTCTTTCCTTAATGAGTTCTGCAAGTGGAGTTTTTAGCTGTCTGATACTCTTTATCAAGGAATGACCATTGTTTAATACCACCAAAGAAAGCTTTGAAGCTGTGCAGACAGCCCAACAGCATAGATCAAACTTGAATCGCTTGATGGGAAGTTATTTGTACTTACTTTGCTTGTTTGAAGGACCCATTTAGTGTTCTAGAGCACTCACTCTATTGCTTTGAGGTCTTGAATGGAGTTTGTTTGATATTGAAGAGTCATGATATGATTGAGTTGAAGAGTTGGGAAGTTATTTTCAAATGGGGGGATTAAGTAGATTCTATAAGATAGGAAAGACTGATTACAATTCTAATTCCGATCCTTGTTTCAGAATAACGCTAGAAAACTCAGAAAACCCTTGTAATCTTTGATTTTACCCTGCAATCTTCGGATTGCTTCGGGAAGCAAGGTTTAGAGTTGTGGCCGCCCTTCGAGTGTTGTTAGAAGCCATACCATTCTGCCAAATCTCCAGTATTATATTTGTGACTCAGAATACCCATTTAAGCCTTCTTATAGGCCCAGACAATACAAATTACCAGAATCTCACTCAAAAAATAACTTTTTTGATAAAATCAGTCCAACCCTGAACATCAAGTCCCCCTTAACATAAACGAAATCACATGACCAGTGAAGAGAAAGTCACAATTATCAAGCAAAAGAGACTAAAATCATCAAATATATTCATTCACTGCTATCATATTGTTATGAATTCGTGAGCAAGATTCTGTAGTATTCAAGCTCGAGGAGTCAAAGATGGGCTCGGGCGGTGAAAAAGGTTTCAAAAGCAGCAAGAGGGGAGGCCGAGGAAGAGGAAGTGAATGATATGAGCAAGTTTTTCAATTTTAAAAGCAGCAAACAATAAGAAGATGAGCAAGCCATCGGGACAAGTGAATCACAAAAATAAATTGAAACTAGCTAATACTGAAGACCGAGCACCAAGGTAGATATTCTTCAGCTCATAGTATCATGAAATCATTCTGATCAAAACTTGTAATTATCAATCTCACAAAGCTGGAAGGTGATGAGGCTGTAAATGGAAAGCACATGTAGCAGGAATCTTAATTGATGGTAATCATCGTTTATTCCTGACATTACAGATAAATGGCGCAATCTTAGCTAGTTGTTTCTATCTCAAGTACTATACCACCTACACATGTTCTATATCTGACTGCTTTCATTGAAGATGATCGATGATCTACAAAAGAACCCTTGTACCCTGTCTAGATATGCAACAAACCCATTTATTCAGCTCTGATAGGAAACGACAAAATCATACAGATCCCTGTCTAGACTTACGATATGCAACAAAGCAATTTTCTCCACCTGATTACAGAGAAACAAACTATACTCTGTTCCCTGTCCTGCAGCAGTATAGCCTTATTGATCCCTCCTCTCATTTAGGTAGGTAATGGAAGTCCATCAGCTACCTTCCTAGAGTCAGACGTTCAACAGAAGGTTTTCTTGCTCAACTATTGGATCCGGAGCTTCTCCGGATCCTTTTTCATGTAATATTGCATCATGGATATGATAGATACCTGATAATATATTCAAAGTCAAACAACAAGTTGTAAAGACCCTTGCCTAGACTTTAAGATGGGCAGCAATGCTTCCCTGAACTCTTTGATTGGAAAGAAGTGAGGTTTGCAGTGCACTTACCCTGCCTGATAGTTGGTTGATGCTGTTTGTAAATTCTGGGATTCTTTCCTGCTTGGTTATGGCCCTTACTCATTCCCATTCCCATTCCCATTCCCATTCTCACTTCAGCTATCATTTAAACCCATAATCCTTCTCTCCTCTTCTATTCTCTCTCCTTCAAATAAGTTGAAATAGCCACACCCTCAATCATCCTCACTAGCCTCATCAAAAAGAACCAGATCCAGATCCAGAACCAGATCCAGATCCAGATCCATAACACAAAAGACTACAACACGACCCCTGTACATCTCCCTCATATACATATTCTCACATAAATCACATCACATCATATTACCTATACCTATACCTATACTTAATATCTATACAACTCTAACCACAAATCCACAAACCACCATCTATGATCTGTACCCAAAATTTTAAACCACAAATCCAAATATATCCTAAATTCTAATTCTAAATCCAAAATCTTAAATCCTAAACCCTAGATACAAATCCACCATCCATTATCCACCGTCCCCATACCTCTTAGCACTCACCTCCACCATATAACACCTAATATACAAATCTCCGCTCCGGGCTCCCAAGTTAATTATCTCCTATTCCTGTCCCTAACCACCATACCAATCTCAATTGCAATCCATTCCCACCCCACCAAATCCCAACCCCAATATCAACTACCCACCCATATTACACACCCACCCTCCAACCCTTCAATCTCTTTATTTATCCATCTATCCATATAAATCTATCTCTACCCCCTATCTACGTCATCATACCATTATATCATTCTACTAATTTTCTAAATCCAAATCCAAATCTAAATCCAAATATTTATTTACCACAAAAAACTTTCATCCTCCTCTCCCCTCTCCTCCTCCCCGCTTGATTCTAATAATGACTTTTGTTTATAATTTTATGATTCCAAATTCAAGGAGATTGATTGATAGATTGATAGATTATGATCGTGTATTTATATCCATGGTAAAGGAATAAGTTTAAGTTTCATCGTCACATCGTCACATCGTCACATCGTTACATGCATTACACTTTTAACTGCACAGTCAGCCCGTTCAAAGTTCCCCATCTCACTGCTCACCTTTGGTCCAGAAGAAAGCACCGAAATTTTCGTGTTAATTAAACGTTTGCGTGCTATCTATACTGTTTCTATGCTATGCTATGCTACGCCATTTGTGTTTTACGCTATGTTCATTTTCATTTTCGCCCTATTCCATGCCATGCCATGCCATGTCATCCCAGCCATGCTATGCTATGCATCCGTAGAAAACTCAACGCCTTCACCACTCCCCAGACCCACCATTTCCATTTTAATCGTCCCAGTTTACAAAGCTTCAGCAATATCATCTCAATCTCTTCGCCAACTCAACTCTACCCCCAGCTTCGATTTTACAAATTTTACACCGAGACTTCAGACTTCCATTTACCAAGTAGTCTGTGTTTGAGAAAACTCCTTTGCGTCCAATCCGAGATCTGCAAAGATAGGATCATCCTCCTCTAAAGCTTCAACACGGTCATGATCCTATCATAAAGTCAGCGTTGATGTTACCAGTAACAGTCACTACGGGCATGCTAGTCACGCGGCAGACACCAAAAAGCTCTAGAGCTCAAGGACTTCAAGAGCTTCCGAGTTGTCCTTGAGAAGTTGGACATCGAGAAGCTCTATGCAATATAAGTAATATCAGAGAAATCTTACCTCCTGTTCCAATTTATTCATTTCCTCCTCTGGGCTGATATTTTCATCATTCTTAATCTTTGATTCTCCCTCCCCAATCAACAACATTTGAGTACCTTCATAAGTCAAATGCTCCGGTACCAAAGATGTCCATCGCAAATCCCTGAATTTCTTCTGTAACTCCTCTGAATACTTTGCTACATGATCAGCTTTTACATTTGCCGGACTTGGTGCCTTTGGATTTTTGATCGAGCATGCAAACGATCCTTTTGCTTTAATACCTAGGTCTTTCTGAATTTGGGAGATTTCAGGGTAGGTAATGTGATATGCGAGATGAGATTCACGACCGGTTGAGACAATAGCGTATACTCCTTCTGCGATAGGTCTTACAGGTGGTAGTTGAGATGGTCTGTTCAGTTGGTTAGTTAACTATGCTTTTTTTTTATTTCGAAACTCAATATATCATTTTTGATAAGCTGTGAGAACAGGGATTGAAAATAAAAATTGATCGGGGACTTCTACAAATTGCTTCTGACAAGCGACCGAAAGAGGTCAATAGAAAGGAAAGGAGAAGACAAAGATGAAAACATACCCAGACAACCGTTTCTTTAACTCTTCGACAGTCATACCCACTCCATCCACAAAGCACAAGAACTTATCTTGTTCACTCTTTGGCCATATCTTCTTCGATAAGGACAATAAGCACGCATTGCTATCATCCTTCAAGGGACCTTTGGGAATTTTTGCATCAAGGGGAAGTGGGCGCAATACGAAATAACTCCGTGCTATATCTTCGATACCCCGAGGGGATCCTTCAAAGCTCACTCTGTGACGATAAAAAAAGTAGATTATTCCTTTCTCAAGAATGGACGAAGGTATTGATCGCTCCGAGGAGTCGTTGGTAATGGTTGATTGTTTAGATTCTCCAGAGTCATTTGATTGTTTGTCTTCAAGGACATGTAATGGCTTGATATCGTCAGTAACAATAGATTCGTTGATCGTGCTGGCATCAGGAACATAAACCCAATTGTCAGGGATAGAGGATTCCTCTCCTTTGCTTGTACCTCCGATGTCTTCTTCTGTCCTTTCGCCGCTATTGGCATCTTCTATCGCGTCGCCTATATGGTGACTTTCATTGCCCGCGTTGTTTTGGAGAGGGAAAATGGAGGCATCGTTTACTAGAGTGGGAGAAAGCTTTGGTGCTCTCCCTGCTCTTTTTACGCTCAGACTTGACCCAAAATTTTGTCCTGGGGGAATTGCGCTGACGACAGGACCGGATGGCACGATCTGAGGCTTCCTCTCATCCGACTTCTCCTCTGCTTTCCCGTCTGACCTCTCATCTGACGTTTCTGATGCATCTGGTGCCTCATTCAAAAGAGTGTTGACCTCCTTCAGATCAATCGGATTCTTCTTATTTTGGGCCTTTGCATGCGCAACCATGGCCTCGTACTCATCGCTCGAATCTGTCTTATTTGGTGAATCGATTTCTTCCTCTTCATCTTGGGCATTGGCAACTTCTTCAAATTGAACCTTTCTCTTCTTTCGACTCTCGGTTGGCTGTGTTGAAGATTCCCTTTTCTTGGTCGCGTAATCGATCACATCTGTCTTTGATAAGTCACCGCTTCCTGCACCGGGTGAATTTAGTCCACCTTCGGTAGTTCCGCTCATCTTTCTCTGTCAAAGGTCGTTATCTCTTCTTGAATTCCTTTTAACTCTCGCCGTCTTCGTTCTCCTTAATTTTGGTATATGAGATGTTTTGGTAGTAAGACTAATGTTATTCTTTGCTTCTACAATATCAAAATTGTTGGGTTTTCTGGTAATGTTGTTATTATTATGATGTTGTTTCTGTTTACTTGAATCTGGGGAAATAGATTGTTTCTTTATGTTAATCTTCGTCTTTTCGTTCTTTCCCAAACGCGTCAGACGCGATTCACTGCAGCTGTCGAATTGAGGATCTCGATCATCAATGACGTATTTATTGCCACAATAATTTTTGTCCCGTCGAAAGATCTTACATTTGCACTTGAGCCAAAATAAACAAAGACACATTTTTATTAGATAATTTGTAGGTAATGGAATGGTAGGATACAATGTTCTTAGGAATACTGTAGGTAAATGAAACTTTGTTGTGTTGTGCGCATGCAACTATGCGATCTTGATGAAGGGGCGGAAAACACCCGCAAAAGTAAAATGAACGCGTGAACTCGTGACTTCATTGATGATTTGCTTAAGCTGTCGCCACTAGGCTAACTGGTAAGATCTTACAATCAAAAAGTTATCTGAATTAATCTGCGAAAAGAGCCAATTGCAATCTTGTATCTTGATAACTCGGAATGCTGTTCAATATACCTATTCAAAATACACCATACATTTAGCTCTTCTCAGAAAGAAAAATTCTACCGCTCGATTGCCAAAAGTTTAGATCGTTGTCTTAAATCTAGCATGAAGCTTAAGTTGGCCAACCACTTTCTGCTCGTTGGGCATCGAAACTCGAATTTTATGAGCGCTGGAGGCCTGAAATTTTGACCCTTTTCTTTCTCATCTGTACCTCTCTTTCACCGGGTTTTAAGATTCAAGCTTTACCCCTCAAATAACCCTAAACATGTTACTTTTCACACCTCGTCCAAATCCATCAGTAACCGGCTTTCCTCCTTCATACGAGACACCTGCTGCTCCCTCCCTGCCCTCCATCTTTGCCTTTAACTCCTCATCCATTTCGGCAACTGTTTTCCTCTTCTTCTTCTCTTCTTTCTTCTCCCCATCGTTTGCATCTATTTTCTTTCTTGCATCCACTTCACTTGCCTCCTCAATCGTGTGTGTTTCCGCCTCCCCCATTGCTACTTTCTTTCTTGTTGCAGGCCCCATTTCGGACTTTGATCTTCCATCATCGTGAAATTTTCTCAATATGGTTGGTAGCAAGGCTAGAGCACCAGGGCCTAGTAATCTCACTGGGATCGAATTCCTTGGTATGAGAATTGCCGACCGCGAAATGGAAAACACACTGCCGCTGGTTCTCCTGGTGAGCATCATGACAATCGTCGAAGGGTGCTACTGCAACGTATTTTGATATAATCTTTTCGTATATTGAATGAACCAAGACATTTTTTGGTCATGAAAATTGGTGCAGGTCGCCTCCAACCTGCAGCGATCACCAAAAATTACATCATAGCCTGCTCGTGACCCGCACGTGACCCGCTAATTTACCACTGCAATCTTCTCGAGCTTCTTTCCCAACAACTTCATGAAATTTCGCAACGACCTTGTTTATTTTCAGCCTCTCAAATTAAAAATCAGATTTCAGTCCAAATATAAACTTGGGATTCAGTCTCACGAATATACTAAAAATGCAGGACATTGACAGCCCTAACTTTGAGATTGGAGTAAACGCTGAAGTGACTCTGCAATGCGAGATTTCAGATGGTTTAATGACTACTATCTCATCGCAAGTCTCGAACTACACACAATGAGTTCTCGCATCCCATCCAAAGAGTTCCCGTTGTGTCCTCCTGTGACTTAAACTTGACATTCGGTACCTCCGTATCTAGTCACTCGCATCATATAGTTGAACATTGCACCGTCTTAGGCCTCACGTCATTCCGTCAAGCTCCAATCCAAAATTTGGACTAGAATATGGTGTTCTTCCTTTAGGATTAAACATAAACCTTGAGGCCTTTTACGCCATTGGTGAAGTCACTCTTTCGTTGGGTGTTTTGCTTTACTCACCCCGCAGATTTTATGATATCTATGGAGTATATGAAGTATGTGTTGCATCTCTACAGATTCCTCTACATAGCGGCTAGTTGAAGAACCCACATGATCCGATTAAGTGAAGGACTGGAAGACTGGAGTGAAGATGGGATGCGAAATGAATCGAGGGTTTGTGAAAGCAATTCTTCATTCCGAATTTAGCAGGAAAGAAAAAATGGTAAAAACCTACGTCCTGGTTTCGTTATACCGCCCGCAGCAATGTTAATATGAACCCATTATAATCTTCAGCACAATAACTAGTATTGAACATGATGACGAGTGTCATTCGCAAGAAGCCAAGAAGTCATGGCTGCGGAAATATCTCGCGAGCAAGACGAGCCTTCCAGCATTGCCACCAGAAGAGAATCAGTTCAGTTCTTGTCCTGCGTTTGAGATCCCCGAAGCAAAATTCCACATTTTAGATCTTCAGCACCACGACAGGATCTCGATAGTGAAACAACTAAAATCATCGGACAAAAGGTGCCAAGAACCAGGGAGACTCGTATCACACTTGAAAATGAGACAGAAAGAAGTGCTATGCTTTCAATGTCTACTAGAAGAACGAAATATTGAATTCTGGCATGAAATGGTACTAACAGAAGATGACAAGGAAGTGTAAAGATGAGCTTTCATATACATTGGTGGATTGATTTTACAATATACATTTCTTTCCTCTAGACCCATGCTCGGACGTCACACTTATGCACTCGCTGACAAACACTCAACTAATTGCGATGTCTTTTTTGGAAGTACTCAGGGTTTTGTTACATATCGCATTTATTATAGAGCGCACTCGTCAAGTGACCTTCGCTGGGACTGCCGAAAGTTCTGCAGTTCTGCTGCATGTCGCATTTACTATTGAACTGCTGAATTCAAGCACTCCTCCCTAGGGGCCAGAACATGGAACATAAATTACACTATCATGCTAGATCTCTTCACTACTCTCATTTATCTCCCTAACAACATATCAAGTTGTTTTAGAGCGCGGAGCTTGGAGCTGGCGCTACATTCAGCTGTGTTGGTAGAGGACGGAGGAATGATTGATTGAAGAATGAAATGGTGACCTCCATCTGTTCCTTTCCTGACACCGCCCTTTTGGCCCGCTGATTTATTGGCACGGAGATTTTTGAAGGCTCTGGAAGTGTTCTTTTCAACCTATGCAATTTTATTTTTCTTTCTGCCATGCCTATCTGATTCATCAACGTTCAGGCCATCAGAGGCAATATTCAGAAAGATTATGATACAGCTCCCGTCATTCTCCCTATTCATTACTGCGGAATGATCTGGAGCATCTATAAGTAGCTCTTTCTTTCGTTCCTGGAGGCCACACCAATATTTCAGGAGGGGCTCGAACATGGTTCAGATGGGTGGGTGAAGTGACTGGGAAATTGATTGAAGAGATGCACAACTAGATTAGGAACCTGAGAGGGCTATATGAGAATGAATTCTGGCCTTTCGAACGTGAAGTCTAGGGAGGAATTGGCCGTCCTCTTCCTCTACATTATAGCTACTTCATGCTACATCTGCGTAAATAACACTCATTCCGTCCGTCCTTTCTACCAAACTGCTCACTTGAGAATTGTCTTAAAGACCAACAATGAAGTAAAAGGGCAAAACCAAGGAAGAAATAGAGAAGGGATGCCGGACGAATTATTTAAGATATCATTTTATTATATGGAATGCTAGTCGTAGGCGTACCAGTATAATCTTCTCCCTTCTGAGGCAAAGCTCCTCAAATACAGCATAGTCCCGTCGACCTAAATCAAGTCCACTGCTCAGAAGAAGCGACAACAAATGTAATTCGAAGTCTATCAACCATGCTACCATTATCAGACTCAAAACGCAGCACCGCATGCAACTCTTAATCTATTCCACAGCCTGAAACATATCCCCAACCGCATCAGTCATCATACAGTGTAGCATCTCCACAAACACTATTCTTAACCATAGTCTTATCAATACAAGCAGCCAACATCGCCATCTGATGAAGCGTCATACACTCACCTATATCCTCGCCTCCACTGCGCAAAATCCGCTTCACATGACTATTAACCTTCTCACTAAAATCAACCATCATCTTCTCCTCCTTCACATCCAACTCCGTAGCAAGAATCAAAAATTCCGTCCAAAAAGTCTCAAACGTTCCTATCTTTTCCTCTTGCTTGAGTTCCAAATATTTTTTCTCGGCTACTTCTCTTCGAAATGGATTGCCATAAACCTGTTTCAGATATCCCAACATTATATCTGCAGATCCAAAATTCTTTTCTCGGATGTGTACAGATGCTCTAATGCCTACTCGAGATATGATATAGGCAAGACGAGTAGCTTCTTTGTAGTTATCCCCGTCGATCTTCATCTGTATTTTGTTCATCCAGTCTTCGAAATCCATGGAATGTTTTCCATTTTTGTCGGCTTCGAAAATGGGAGGATCGGGTAAAAGTCGAGTTGGTAGCGCAGTAGCAGTTTGCTCATTCTGCTTCTGGTTTTGAGAAAGAAAAGCAATGATGGCTTTATTCCCTATGATCTCTGACTCGAGCTCAGCGACTCTGGCCTGTAAGGAGGCGATGTTTTTGTCGGTCATCTTGAATGTTGAAGTGGTGTATTGGCTCGTTCAGGTGTTGATGTTGAGGGGTTTCAAAGGATTCAAGTTCAGGTTCGATCGAGTGTAAAATTTCAGAGGAAGTCCAAGTAGACCAAGAATCTACTGTGTTCATTAAGTGTGGCGTCTGATGCCGTATAATTCACTTATTTTATTAAATATTTCCCATTCTCGCGGCCGGTGGTATGAAATTATAGAATCTTCAGCAATAGAGACTCAGAACAATCTAATCTAATTCCTCTCTAAAGATGATGAGCGCACTTAGCGATCTTCCATCTTTCCACGACAAACTTAGTATGGTGAATCCAAAATCTTCATAGATGGCTTAATATACTACTTCAAGACCCTTCTTTCTCAGTGGATTTTGCCAGGAAATACACAGCCGCATTGGCTCGCTTAACTAGATTCAATCAACCTTCCGTGCCAATAATCAGCACAAAAACAGTCGGGTATATTCAATTCATTTGCTAATATTATAAAAAAGAAGAGCTTAATTCTGATCATATAATATAACATCATACTCTAACAATAAACATACCACCCAGCCTCTCCACAAAGCTCCAGATACGAACTCACCAATATGAAGCAATCTTAGCCGACCTCAGCACGCTCAGCTATCCAGACACACCTCTTTTCAATAAAACAGAACCTAATGGCTTTCCACAGTAAAGAATAAAGGGATATACTTTCTAGACTGTTCATTCATTCATTGATCCAAACTCTCCAATCTATTCTCTATTAATGATTCATATTTATTACCTCATCTCCAAAACTAAAACTAACAACCACCTCCGACGTATTTTACACAAAGGATATCATCTCAAGGAACATGTATAGATCTTAAATCTAGATACAAGGTACTAGAGTATAGTAAGTACAATCAAGTAATCTTACACAACCACCACCAACTAAAAGAAAACTATATAAATATTCTAGAATGCAGCTAATTTACTATTAGCGATGGAAATACTGAAAGCTAATTAGATGTAAATAATATTCTTAATAGTAGTAATTAGATGATACATTTTATATTCACTTTTAAAAGTCAATAGTTATAACTCTACTACGAAGTATAGCATATTAGATTTGTAATACTGTGTTCAATTGAGTCTACATATAAATGTTTAATAATTTCAAAACTCCCCGCTAATGGTATTTCCCAATTCCCCAACCAAGTCAAGCCCAACCAAAAGCAACCACCTAAATACACCGCACCAAAAAACACCCCATTCAAAAACACCCCTTCGCCCGTCTACTCACAACTCCTCCTCCCCCCCTTCCCCCTCCCCCTCCCCTCCACCACCAACCCCACTCCCCTCAATACTCTCCATCAAACTCTCCTCCCCACTCTCCTCTCTAGCCCAGCCATAACCCTCCACAAACCCCTCTTCTCTTACACACCTCTCCAATTTCAACCCTTCTCTCTGCACCCACTGCCTAGCCATCTCTTTATCTACTTTAACTTTATATCCCTTATTGCCTTTCCCAGTTTTGCCTGCGCCTACTTTCTCCAGAACACCCATGCTCCTCAATACACCTAGTACATCTTCCACCGCTATCCATGTGCCCTTACTAATAGCTTCTACGGTTGTTACACCGCAATTATTTTCCAAAGGTGGTGTTGCTGGTAATTTAGGGGCTGGTGCTGATTTTGCTGGTTTGGGTGTTGATTTAGCCGATACAGTCGGCGTATCTTTCGATTGAGAAAGCGTTTGAGGTTGCATCCCCACACCCTTCATACCCTTTCTCCAACCCTTCCCCATACCCTTGCCCGAAGGTTTCTTAGGCGTTGGTTTTTGAACCACTTTCACAACTTCAATTTCTTCCTCCTCTTCTCCCTCCACATCCTCCATAATATCCTCACCTTCCTCCAATTCCAATAAATACCTCGCCACCTCCGCACCCCAGAATCTCCCATACCCCTTTCTGCCCAACTCGCTTATTGGTTTTTCCGGTCCGCCAAGCAAACCTTCTCTCCTACTAATCCCATAACTCACGCCTATGAGGATACTACCCAGACCTTTCTTTTGCCAAGGAGGAAATACCAGGATACAAGCGAGATTATTATTATCCCAGGACATTTTTTCCTTTGAGAAGAAACCTATGATTTGTTTTTCGGCAGTATCAACATCTGTGTGGACGAGGAGGAAATAGTTGAATGACTGGACGTCATAGAGAACGGATTTATTATCGAGGAAGAGTTTGGCGAAAAGGGAGAGGGATTGTGAGAAAGTCTGTTCGGTATGCTATGTTAGCATGTATTTAATGAATTTGTTATAAAAGTAGGGTAAGGTAGGAAGTAAAATTACAAAACTTACACCCTCGACCTCTCCATCCACTTCCCAAACACTCCACTCTCCACCCTCCTCATGTTCATAAACACAATTTCCAGGAACAGTTCCCTTCCTTTCACAACATTCCCTGTGTCTTGCCATCTCTCCCCCACTAACAGTATATCCAAAACACCAATTACAGACATACAATCTATCAACCTGCAATCCCTTTGCTCCCCTAGCATCTCTCTCACTTCCACCTTTGGTACTCTTCCCACTCTTTCCACTTTTTCCACTCTTCCCACTCTTACTACTCTTCCCGCTCCCCTGACTAACACCCTGAGGGTGGCTTTCCACATTTCCATTCCCAATAATATCCCTAGGATAATGACTCGAATACCAACTCTTAAAACAGAGATCCCCAAAAACAACATCATCAATATTCCTCTCTTTTTCTCTGTCCTCATCATCCCTTATACTATTTGCGACTCCCTTACTCTCTTCCCTTCCACTTTTCTCTTCAGAAGGTGAACTCCTCCCCGTATCAACTTCAATCGCATCGCCATCCTGATCGCCCTCCGATTCTTCAGCTGGGGGCGATGGCAATGAATTTTCCATACTAACCGTAACATCTCTCTCCCTCGTCCTTTCTCTCGGCATATCTCTTTCCCCAATTGATTCCCTTCCACCTATAACTGTAGCAATAATGGATCCATTAACACGACTAGCCGCGCTTGTTCTTCTGCGTTTAGGTGTATTTGCAGATTCTCGTTCTTGCTTATAGGTAATTTCGCCCATTGTCATTCCATTCATAGTATTTCCATTTCCACCATTTCCACCATTTCCACCATTTCCACCATTTCCACCATTTCCACCATTTCCACTCTCCTCATCCTCTTCCCCATCAACCTCACGTGGCCGTTTCCTACCCTGCGGATGCGGACTCGTCGTGATACCAAATTCCGCCAATCCCCTCTGTCTTTTCTCCCCAGTACTTGTTCTCCCAGCACTAGTTCTCCTGGATCTATCAACCTCAACCTCAACCCCATTTGCACCAACCATCATTGTAGTAGTTGTTGTCGTAGTAGTTTGTACCGTGATTGTATTTGGAGAACTATTCACGGCCGAATTCGCAAGTGCATCGGGCGAATTTACTCTGCGGTCTCGTTTTCGTAAGGTTCGTGGTGGCATCTTGGTTTCTCTCGTAGATGTAATCGATATTGGGGGTTTGGTGTTGTGAGAAGAGTAGGTAGGTAAAGTAACTGCAAACCCCCTCAAATGTATCCTGCGGTTTGTAATTCGCAGTTGAATCGCGATGTGATGATAGTATGTGGTAATGACAAGTGCGATTGGAGTAGATATCTCTGTCGCTGTAGGGTAAATGGGATTGGATTGGATTGATGTTTCCAGCAGATTTCCTGTCGCGAATAGAATATCAATAAATTATTACCTAAAATTCATGCTCTACAATTAATGCGCTTTACCTCATACGGTTTCTTCGTGATAATAAAGGTAGGTAAATATCCGTATGTAAAGTCCAGAAAATCAAGTCGCAGTAATGGATTCTAATTGCAGTGACAATTGCAGTGACAATTGCAGTACAACTTTCAAGTGCAAGATTCGATACTATAGCAAAATCAAATCATCCAATATTCTTCTCCACCGTATCATTCTTTCCACCATACAAACAAAGTTCTCCCTTTATTTTCCTCAAAAGAAAAACCGTACAAGAGGTAAATTATTCACTATAATAATTTCTTCAATTTAACAATCGCGCTGAAGATGAAGATGAAGATGAAGATGAAGCTACAGCTGTTTACATCACCGTACCGCGACAAGGCTTCTGACAAGGCTTATGTCAAGGCTTCTGTATCCACAAGGCTCTCCACTGAATCCTGCAAGGCTACCAATCCATATTTCATCCACAACCACATACCTCATCCACCAAAGTTCTGCATATCATCGTGCAATAGTTATTAAACACATAATCATACATCACACATCACATCAACATAATCATCATTTAAAACCCCACATACATATCACATTAACGAAATTGTCATTGTGTACAAAAAGAACACTCTAGTCATTACTACCTAGCTAGCTTCTGCATATAGATCGTGCAATTGCATCGCATCGCATGCAAAGAGAGTTAAAGTTGCTTGTAAGAAAAGGTAAAACTAATGTAGCAGCGGGATTTCCTTCATATCATGTTCTAATCTCGAGCAATTTGCAGGTCGTAATCTTCGCAATCCATGAACAGAAATCCCAGTTGGGAAAAGAGGTAATGTAGCAAAACAAGTTATGGTTATGAAGTGCCACCAAACCAAATCTTCCCCTCGCTTCACCATCCCATGCCAAAAGTTGCATTTGCACCCAGATTTGTATACATCTTCGCAAGCCTTCCCCTCCAATTCCCAGTTCCCATCTTACATGCCTTCAAAGTCTCCCCCAAGATCATCTTCATCCAAATCACCATCTTGAATTTCCTTGGCCATTTCGCGTTCGCGTTCTCTTGCTTCTTGAGCATTCTTGAGTTCCAATCGATGTTGATTCATTGGGAATCTCATAGCCTGTTGTCATAGGAATTAGTATGAATTCATAATATAGTAGAGAAAATAAAACCTACCTTAACACTCTCATCATGAAGAGCAAGACAAGCACGAATTCGATCATGGAAAGCTTCACCGGGCTCTCTGGTAGCATAAACATCCCCAACCTCCTTACTCTTCATGAAACCCTTCTCACGATCCAAAGTTGCCTCAATGACACCATCACGAATTGCCTTTGCAACAATATATTCTGCAGATTCCTCACTGTTAAGCTTTAGGCGTATGCAAATGTCTCGAAGAGAAATTCTTGAGTAAGACAAGGACATCATTCGAATACCAGTCTTAATGACGTTTTGTCGTAGACGAAGAATCAATGTGTATGTGCCATCACGTCTGAAAGTGTCCGCATGTTGGGTGATTACAGCCTCGAACTCTGCGATTAATCCTACTCGGACTGCTTGTACGAGGTTAAGATAAGGTTGTAAAGCACGTTCAAGACTAGCAACTCGGAATGTTGCACGATCAGGAATATCTCCCATCAACAACTCAACCACAAGAAGAAGCTTCGTCGCAGTTTGTGAGAATCCTGCAGCACTTGGACTCGAAGGAGCTTTACGGGTAGCAGCTGTCAAATGATCATGAGCCTCAGTATATCTCAATTGAATAGCCCTGATACGTCCCAAGTAATACAAATATCTTGCGACTTGGTTATTTGAAGCACTTTCGGGGAATTTGGTATGCGAGATGAGGAGATCAGCTTGAGTGATGTGGGAGGTAGAGAGGTAGTTTCGCAGAAGAAGTACGATTACAGTTGATTGAGTATCAATGTCTTTGCGCAAAACAGCAGTCCGTAAACCAGAAAGAAGAGCTGGCCGAAGGGTAACAACTGGAGAAGCTGGAGAAGGTGGATGTGGTGCCAATTGCTCAGCAAACAGAGACCAGTAAAAGTACACACGAGCAGAGAGAGAATCTAGAGTTCTGCGATTGAGCCCATGAGCGACAGTTGTGAGATGTTTGGAAAGTGTAAATCCCTTCTCGTTCATCTTATTATCAAAAAAGAAGATTTGTACGAGGATGCCTAGGAAAATGTCGATCTCTGGAATGATTTCTTTTGGTTCTTTCTTCCCATTTTTGGTGGATTTTGGATCAGAATCGATTTCCATCTCACTTAATGGAGCCTTATTAAATGTAGCATTCTCTCTGTCAATAGAGATGAGTAGAGCTTTTGCTTGTTGAGTTGTCGTTGGGTAGGTTTCCGTAATAACTTGCGCCAGAATATCAGCTGTGAGATGTTTTCGAATAGAAGAAATGGACCTCAGTGCTCGGAGTGTGTATCTAGCATCGAACAATGCAACAGCTTTCTCTAATAACGGGAAATTGCTCTTGATATCTGCGAAGAAGCGTAATGTGTTAGTTTTTGTTGGTTGATCATGCTCTAGTAGATGTTGGGTGGATAATGCATGACATACCTGCAACAGCCTTGGCCACCGGATCAACATTATCAGCGCCTGCATTCTCTTCACCCTCCGCGGAGCCATCCATAGCTACGTCTCCATCGACATCTTTCTGAGGAGGGGCTGACAATTTTGAACTCTTTGATGGTGGTACGACGACTGTCATCTCCTCTTCACTGCCTTCCTTGGTCTTCTTTCCTTTTCCACCTTTCAAAGAGCTCTTCGCATCATCCTTCTTGGTACCATTGATGCCATTTTCGACCGGATCCGCGCCGTTTTTAAATGGTGTTTTTCCTGGCATAGCGGCAGATTGAAGAGTATATATCAAGGTTGATGTCGCCCTTTCGTGACGTAGACTGGTGGTGGAACTAAAGTACTTTTCTCAAGTCGCTTTTGATGGTTCGAAGAGTAGTAGAATCGCTCTTATATCCACAGAATACCTCTCTAGAAGCTCAAGGTACCGTAGAAAATTTGAAGGGTTATTGATTAAAAAGTGTGTTATGTGGTTGGGTTGTCAAAAGAGTTGCTGTAGCTGTCTTTAAGATCTTGGATTACAATTACATCAAAGCTCAAGATGATTGATTACGTTAGATTTAGCGGCCGTTAACGCAATTTTAACGCGAGTCATCGGTGCCTGGCGATTGCAAGCTGGCGAAGTGTAAACCTGCAAGCCAGCTTTTTTTAAGCAGCATGCATTGAAGAAACTACGATTTTATTTCTATCAAATACATGGACCGCCCAAATATCAATATAAAATCTCACGATAATGTTATCAACAAACCCAACACTCATCCATCTATCCGATCTCAAACTAAATATTTCCGGCTTCAAATCAGCTGCCAAATCAAAGCACGAGATTGTTTGAATCACGTGTAGGGGGGGCATCACTCGGGTTTGAATCTGCTGAAGAAGCATAGCGTACCGATAGTTTTTTCGAAACAGACACTACTTATTGGTCGGGATTGATATTACTCGTTACACAGCGAGCCAGAGATTGATTTCTACGTTGGAGCTGTATGTATATATAGTCGTTGCAGTAGAATATGATACAGATTACCTGTCTCTAAAGGAGAAAGATAAGAGGATGACACGGAGACATTTACAACCAAACATTATATCATCATCAGCATCATCGCTATCACTCACATGCATCACATCGGAGTCCCAATAAAGATTAATAAAGTGTTATATTTAAGTACTACCTTAGAATACCTGTATATGACCATACCGGGAGAGAGAATGCACATAATGCAATGAAAACATCATAATAACATCCCTCCAATGCCAAATATCAGTCCATGCCATATGCACATCAATTTAAGATGGGGTACCTTAACGCCACCTATCATCCATCCCATTTCCCAATAGTGATCACCCAAAAAGTTATTCCGATCCATATCCATCACTATCATAAACTCCTTTCATCCATTTGGACACTCATTGCGAAGTGATGTAGACATATCGAACAATCTTGATCTGACATATACGCATTTGAAATTGTGGACGATATGATTCTTTCCCTTAATCACTACCCTTCCCACCCGTGACCTTTGCAGCTTGAACGGCGCTCATCTTATTGATCCATCCAGAACTTGGTGCGATCTTACGAACTGTTCGGATCTCATCACTGGCGTAACCTGGGATACGAATATTGTAACCGCGCTCAAGAGTGAGTTGAATATCACGGATCTCCAGAATCTTCGAACCACGTTCTTTGGCATTCTTGCAGGCGGCTTGGAGGACTTGATCAACGAAGTTATCGGCGACGGTAAGAATGGACTGTTAGATCGTGTCAGTTTGATAATTTCAAGGTCTTATATGTTGTGAGAAGTTTCATCTTTGCGATAAAGGTAATCAAGCTTGTAAATTCAAATAATGGAGAAATGGAAAAAAAAATTATACCTCTTCAACTTCAGCAGTCAAGCCACCACCTGCAATATTCTCTCCACCACCAGTAACTTGTCTGACAAGTTCATCCAATTTCTTCTTACTCAAAACGCGATCGCCTTCACCATCCAAAACGTAACCTGGAGTCTTTGCAACAACCGGTTGACCCATAACTCCGTTACCAGCACCTGATGGACCGCCAGTAAATGAAGGACGTGATTGACCCATTTGTACAGGTTGTGGTGGTGCGATTGCTCTTTCTGGCAAATGTTTGGGAATTGGAAGCTTTTGTGAACTTGGATTTTGTTGTTCCCTAGGCATAGCACCAGGGTGAGTATGCGAGTGACCCATAACCGTATTAGGTGTACCGGTCGTTTGACCGCCCGCACTGGAATAACTTTGAGCCGCGGTTTGCAACGCTGCTTGATGTGTTAAAGCTCTTGGAGGACCAGGATTTGGCGCACTGATTGATGTTGCCGATTGAGGAATAGCTGATTGAGGTGAATTTGTTTGACCTGGACGTTGTTGATTATTCTGCATTTGAGTAATTGCAGTATTGATTGGACCTGGCATTGTTGGTTCGGGTTTGATACTTTGCGCCTGCCCAGGTTGAGATTGGGCCATGGCTGGATGGGAAGGTGCAGTCGGTGTAGGTATTTGCGGGCCTTGGGATTGGTGTCCTTGTGGCATAGGGGGTCGATTACCGCCACCCATTTGTTGATTACGAGCCTGCTCAATAGCAGCATTGACGGTTTGAGTATTTTGTAATGCTGGGTTAGATGGCTGTTGCAAATTCATGGGTGGTCGAGGTGCTCCTTGTGTCTGATTCATTTGCGCACTGCCTTGAACTCCTTGGTTGCCATGACTTCCAACACCAGCGGTATTTCCATTCACATTATCCGATGGACCAGCTCCAGAGGCTTGTGATTGTTGAGGATGCTGTGGTTGTCCTTGATGATGAGGGTTTTGTGGTTGGAGGCGTTTCTGGCTGTCTCTAATGTCTTCCACAAACTTCTTAGCCATAGCATGTTGTTTCCTGAACTCTGCCGCCCTTGTCTGATAATCTGTTTCATCCTGTTCCGTTGCAGTTCTTTCTTCTCTCTTCTTCTTAATATATTCTTCCAAACCCTTCAATTGCGAAGTTGCCTTCTCCATGGCTATAAGCCCCTTGGCATATTTATTCTTGATTTCTGTCATCCATTTAGTCCATTCTGGTGATTGCGGGGTATATTGAGGTGGTGCAGTCCACGGAAATGTTTTAATATGTTGTAACAGCTTGTCAGATAGTTGACCAGCAACTTGAGGCCTTGGTTGTTGCTGGGAAGAACTTCCAGCATTGGAACCACTAGCTTGACCTTCATGTGACTGTGGAGCTTGCTCGTGCTGTTGTGGAGCTGGGTTCTGTTGAGCCGCATTGCCCGAAGGAGCCGCCGCGGGCTGCATAGTTTGTTGCGCTTGTTGCGACTGTGGGCCTTGTTGATTCTGCTGAGCCTGTTGAGCTTGAGCCTGCTGCTGGTGTGCTTGTTGAGCCTGCTGCGCTTGCTGTACCTGTTGTCGCTGCTGCTGTGCGCGATAATTCTGCATCTTCATCGTGACCGACTTCGAGAACTCCATCAATTTGCGTTTGGCCTCTTGATGCGTTGATGATTCAGCAGGATTATTTTCAATCTGGGTCCAAAGTCCTCTCAGCCCGTTCTCCCATTTCAATTTCTCTTCATCTGTAAAAGCTCCCGGGGGGAGCTGGCGCATCATTTCGGGTTTGAGCATTGTAGGTGGTCGAGGGGGCATGCCTTGTTGCGAACCACCAGGTTGGCCCTGGCTTTGAGGGCCGTTATTCATTATGTTTGCTTTTAGTAGAAACCTCAAATAATTATGGTGAGAATGGTTGTTTGTATCGCTGACAATACTTCTAAATGTTGTTGTCTAATGTGGGTGTGTAATTGTTGTCAAATGTTTAGTTTGAGTGGTGAGGTCAAGGCCCACTCTAAGACCAGACTAATGGATATTGCCGGGCGGTCAAGAGAATTCTTAAGCGGACACATGCAGGGAAATTTGGGCCTTGGGAAGACCTTGCATATTTTCCCATGGGGAAGATCCGACCGATATCCTACCTATATATTTACACTTTCCGGGAAAACTTTCAATTGATACATATCTGATTTGAGATAGGGGGTTCCTCAAATTCATCTTGAACTTTAACCTGAAGACAACAACCCCTCCTATCTTGGTCTTTCCCCAAAGTTATCAGAAAACTGTAGTTTGGCATTTATTTCCATTCCACAGTATTTCTCTACAACAATTGGGACACTGATGACCTCGGGATATCTATCATGAGATGATTTTTTGAGTCCATCAGGCCATCAGACTTCACACAACCTACACCGGCCAGCCTCGAGAGCAATTCACTTGTACCCACCCCATCCTCCTGGACATCCCCATATAAACCTCCCACATAAATCTCATCAGCTCTAATTCTCTTTACAATCTAGTAAATCACCCATTTAAGTAGCATAAAGTATGCCCTAGAACATTGTAAAGGGGCCGAGTCTCATCCAAAGATATCGATCAACCCATCAATACTCACTTCCAGTTCGAATTCTGTACTATCCCGCCATTTATATAGTAATACCATCCCAAATCATATTCATAAATGTCAATTCTCATTCTCCTAACTGTCAAAATGCTCAACTACGACCGAGGGAATAAGAACTCACAGGTTTCACAAAATTTCCATAGCTCCACACAAGCACGCATAATAGCCTCAAACACTCGCGCCAGAAGATTGTATATCTATTTGCATTTTCCTATCTCTCTTTCCTACAATCATTTCATCGAGCCCCACCAGTCTAGAAATAACAAAATAATCCGAAACTATGAGTTTCCAGTCCAAGTCCCCAGGCTAACTATCAGCTGGTACTGCTATCCTTACATCCGCTTACGCATGCAACGCTATGATTGAATAACTGACCAAACGAAAGAAAAGTCCACCCGGTAATGATTCTCTCGCTCAAAAGTGTAAAAAGTAATATGCCTCCGTCATATGTATCGTGCCTTCATGCAATGAAATGCCGTCTCATTCATAATTCATTAATTCATCAACCTCTTTTTGATATCGACCTCCAACTATTGTCCCCCTTCACAATATTTTAACTCCTGAGGCTTTATTGCTCTCAAAAGGAAGAGTCAATATCCATAGTCTCTTCCAATACATAATATGGCAACTCTCTCAGATCATCCAACTCGGTGTCGTCTTCAATGACTTCGTCGCAGCTATCTGGCTCCTCCAATTCTGGAATGCGCGGCGGTGGATCATCGAATATAAGACTTGCCCTTTTGTCACTCCCATGATTGAATGTCTTCCTTCGTAGTCTCCTAGCGCTAGATCCCGCCTCATTTGCACTTAAATGATCCGGTTGTAGATCCTCGTCGTCAGTGTCACTCCCGATACTTTGCGCCAATGAGCGCTTTTGTACAGTAGCTGAGCTGCGACGTCGGCGACGCCTCTCTTCTCGATTTCGTTGCACCCAAGCTTCATGCTCGTCTAATGGCGACCCATCTTGATCTTCAATGTTGAGAGCCTCTGTGCAATCGTGCGCAGTGAGATCGCGGAGATCATTCAGGAAATGTGGATCAAGTTCTGCCAGTGTGGATGTTGGCGCAATGTGTCCTCGATCGGACTCCGCGTCTTCATATTGGTGCGGTCGTATTATAAGTTCCTCGTTGCAATCATAGTCTTCGAGATCGCTGTCCGTTATTTCCTCCAGTGTAAAATTGCCCTTCTCTACTACCCGTGAATGTCTGTGGATTGGCGATGAGAGTGGTGATTGTGCGAGTTGGGAACTTTCTGATCGAGGTGGACTTGCACTGCCCGAGGACTCGGATGAGGGGGAAGTGGATCGTGGGGATAGGCCTTCGGCTCGATTATAGCTGAAATGAGGTCCTGGGCCATTGGGTATGATCCCATTTGGTTTAGGCGAGGGACGAGAAAAGTTCATTGATGGTTGTTCAGGCGAAAAGGTGAAAGTAGAATGAGTCGGTGTCTCAGGTGGTGATGAAGGGCCGACGGTTTGTGCGAAATTGAAATTGGGAGTTGTAGGCCGCATTTTTGACAAATGCGATCTCGTGGTTGCTTGAGTAGATATAGGTAAATGTTTTCTTTTTTCTTTTCCGGCGCGGGGCAGATGAGTATATTGCGATTGAGGTCAAGGTGTAAGAGCTTGTGGTAAATCTCCCCTAGTAGGAGAAGGAAGATCTGGAGGATCACAGTTCATGATAATCTCGAGATGTGCTTAGGGCGCCAAGAAGCCTCGCAATTAAAGATTCGAGGCTATCCGTTAACTGTCAAAAAGGGTCAAGTCCGGTCTCAGAGCTGGAAACGAAGGATCTGAGGGACGAGGTCCTGGTTGAAAGTACAAGGGTCAGCGTAGCTTGTAGATCTAAGTAAATAAGGCGACCAATGATGAACATCGAATTCAATTTTAAAAATAAATTGAATGCGGGTCAATTGAACTGAGACCGTCAGAAGGAAGAGAAAAGGGGACCCAAACTTGTTTCGAAGTGTTGAGGATGAGGCGTTCGAGGAATGAATATATCAGAAAAGCCCAAGAATACTATAAGTTTTTCCGAAAGAATATTTTGGAGAAATTCCGGGAATTCGAGGAAAAGTGTGTGTTGCAGGAAGCCGAAAGAATGTTCTTATGCGTTTTTCGTCTCCACACCACACCAATACCAAAGATCAATACTCCCTGAAAGCAAAGTTGTTTTGGTAACCAGTTGGGAGGGACGGGGAAAAAGCTTGACCCGAATATTCGGGTAGACCTCGAATTGAAAGAAGGCTGGATGAAGGGGGAAGAAAGCAGAGTCCACGACTTTCAATCAAGCAAGATAAGAAATATATGGACAATGGACAACTCGGTGATCTCAATCAGCCTATAGATATTGGGCAGAAATCATCAAGGAATAACCTTGTTTACCAATGTACGAACAGTAGTAAGTAAGTTGCTTTTTCTTGTGTGCCTTAGCTCAAATGGATGTATCTGTCTGTACCTAGGTAGGTAGTGTGAGTAGTGGGCGGCGAGTCGTCAATCGTCAATGCCGCCAATCGACCAGTGATGCAATATGCGATCAATTGGTTGGAGTATTTCGTTATGTGGAATATGTAGTATGTATGGTGGCTCCTTAGGGAAAGTTTATATTGGATGGAGATATGGATGGCAAGTTTTGGTGATTTCCAAGCATGAAAAAGCAAAACTCCCCTCGTGAGATATTCGAGACGAAAATTCACATCGAATCCTCTAGAAAAGGAATTAAATTGAGTAGCTTATCCAACTATAGCTTTTCCGAGTAGGTATCATCTGGCAACAAATAATGGCGTTGCAATGTGTTATCAGTAACTCCAAATTGATAATAAGCAAGTAGCATTAAGAAGAAAATGGATCAAGAAAAAAGCAATAAAATTTAAGCAGCAGTTAAATTTTGAGGACAAGAAAAAGAAAAATGTAAGAAAAGATTGACGATCGAGTTTATAGAAGACGAAAATAACCCCAGGGTAATATGCAAAGAATGCATTCTCTCATGCTGGAAAACTTTATATATCTACCAATTGCAATTGTTGATTCAAATTAAGTAAAGAATGCGTTGTTCGATCGATCGAAGTTGCTAAAAGAGAAAAGTAGAGTGAGTAATAAGCTGTCCTTTGAGTTAAAAGATGCAGAAGACTTGCATTGAAAAGGGAAGAAAGTCAAGATGTGATTCGTGTATGAAGGAGAGAAGTGCATATCATGTGATCGTGAAGCAAGGGATGAATTAAACGTTAGGTTGCGCTTCATCCCGCTTGAGATGATTATCTAATCCGGGATCGGAATATCTAATTGAAGTGGGATACCCTTGCCGATAATTGTAAAGTCGCGGTTGTAAGTACGTACTCAGTAAATATTGACTTTCGATATTGAAATACTTTGAATCCGACAACCAGGACCAGGCAAACACATATAATCTCAAGCAAAATTCTTCACAATGTCTCTACTAGAAAGACATCTAGAACAAATTGCCCTTTCTGCAGATTCAATAGCTTCATTGCCGTGAGTAAACTACCTCCTCACTCAAACAATCCACTAACCCCACTACCCACAGCTTTCCCCCTCCTCAAATATTTACAAATGCGCTCCTCTCCAACCAAGACATCACCGCTCTGATCCGTGACACTGAACCCCACGAACGTGCTCTCTTTTCCGTACCTCCACCCCCACCACCCCCAACTCAAATAGCCCCCGAACCAAAATCTTCTTCCTCCCGCCGCCAAACCGTTTTTAACGTAACATCTGGCGAAGTAGCACCTGCGTCTGGTCCTAACGGACGAGCTCCGCGGCGTAATACTGCTGTTGCTGCTGTACTTGGCGTAGAATTACATTCTCAGGTGCGCAAAACGGAAAGCGGGAGGGGAGAAATTGATGTGGAGGTTTTGTTGAAGGGGGCGGAGAAATTAAATGGTGTATATCCGGTACAAGGGGTGCCGGAGAGGATACGAGCGTTGAGGAGTAGATATGCGCAGTTGAGGGAGAGTGTGAAGAGACATGAACAGAAAGTGCAGAAACAGACGAGGGAGTTGGAAAGGATGAATAGGAGGGATGAGTTGGAAAGTGGTGGAGAGGAGAATCAGCAGGAGAATGAGGAGCCATCTGAAATCGAGATTACGGATGAGGATTTGAGGAGGGAGGAGAGGGAGATTAGGGAGTTGGAGAGGAAGAAGAGAGCCTTAGAAGAAAGGGTAACTGGGATGGAGAGAGATTTGGGAGGGTTACTGAGATGAACTCCAAGATATTGGGTCGGTGCATGTCTGGATGAGTATGTCCATTTGATTTTACGATTTATGAGGCTGCATAGTTTTTGATACCCGGATTATGGAACAACGGATTATGGAGTTGTTGCTATGTTCTGTCTTCATTGTGATATTCCCTGAAACTTCATGCGTGTTTGCTTATTTTAAAGCAACTGATCCTTCGTTGACCGCAGCAGAAGAGTGTTCTCAGGTAAAAAAGAAGGGAAATAGTTGATTCCTTTGGAGGATGGCCATATGTTTCTCTTATACATCTTTTTGTCTCTTTACATTGCTTTTTCTCTTTGAGCTTAAGCAGAAACTGTGCCCAACCCGCTCCCTTCAACACCTAAAGCAATCATATATTAATGGCCTTTTCGTTCTCTTGTTGTACTTTCGGCAGACATTAGATAGGGGTATATTCAACCCATGGAAGTCATATCAAGGTTATTGCACCAGTCCCTTGCTGTTGTCAGGGCAAGTATATTTGTCACTATAAAATGAACGTGTTTTCTAGATGTTTAAGAACATTGAAACCAACCAAAAGTGCAGTGATCAGTTCATACTTTTGGAGATTTTTGTGCCCAGCCAACCCCTGAATAGCAAGTACTCATATTAGAGATACTACTCACACCTCCTTGATCATCATGTCAGGTATCGATAATACACAAGGAGTTCCTGCTTTGCATTTAGCATCTCACAACTCTTCACAACTCTCAGTTCTTGTTTTTCTTTTCTCAAACTAAGGTCATTGCAGGCTCTACATGACTTTGACAATCCATCTCGTCTCTCCTGCCCGTTCTTCCTTCCGTTCCTCTTTCCAAATCCAGTAGCTATAATTACAATCAATACAATCAAGGTTCCTTCCTCAACCTTCTTGAGGTATCCTCTGACCCCCACCCCACCTCCTAAAAATTCAATTCAACAATTTTCCACACTTTTAGAGTTATAATGTGTTGTATAGTATTATTTGATAGCAGAATGTAAAGCAGAAATTCAAAGGAAGACTGGATGTGCAATACTCAGGGTGAAACTACCTGGAAACGGATGATAGAGGATGGGTGACGGAGGATTGATGGGTGAATTGTAAAAGGGTTGGGTTGTGTTTGTATTTGTGGTGTATGACATTCTTGTTATCATTAGTAAGGATTATTTATTCTCTTTGGTACTTTTATCATTAATTTCTTGTATGCATTCTGTTGTCAAGGAGGTGAAAATCATCTAAGGAATAAAATATATCAACATATGTACTCGAATCCTACTTCCGCTTTAAGTCAAAGACTCATAGGATTAATCAAGGTGCCATCATCGATTAGATAGCTGCAGATTGTGTTTACCATTATATCCATAAAGTCCCCAATTAGCATCTGCTTTTACAGAGGAACATTCCGATCTTTTCCATGGCTTTCAAAAACCTTGGGAATTGCATCAAAGTATGAGAAATCCAGCATTCTTCTCCGAATAGAATACATCTCAAATTCCTCAATAGATGCACCTCAGAGACCACACAATACCTTCATTTCCTTAACCCAGCTTCTCAGCATTCACATATCATGGACATATGAAATATAGTAGTTCATCACCCCAAGAAACTGATGATACATTAATATGTAAAAATTTCACAATTCTCCAGATTCTTCGAGGACCTGCAAGGAAGGAGTTCAAGAAGAAGTGTTACATCTAGGATTCGTGTACTAAAACTTGTGGGTTGTGGAATCGGGATTGGAATTGCGTTGAGATGAATCTCATATTACTGTTGTTGTTATGGTGAAGAATGTATTTGTTTTGAATGTAAGATCTTAACTGCTGTTTCTTCTTTGATGATGGTTCTGAAGGGATGAGATTCCTTTTCTTATTGTTGTTTACTCATATTTATTTGTTGCCATTTGTCTACTACAAGAACACTCAGCAAAAATTCATATAAACGCTTCTATCAATGGATGGAATCACCCCATTAGGGGTTCAGAGTAAACTATCAATAGCTTTCACAACCAAAATATCACAGAGAGTACACCTTGAATAGGTTCCGAGCCTTGCCTACCAGGATACACATTCTTCAAACACTAGAACTATGATTTTTATACTCCCTTCACCTTAAAAAGTATGAACTTTTACCTTAACAGATAATAATTCTTCAAAATCCTTTCAATTCTTTTGGAAGGTATGTATAAATCTAACATATACATTCTCATTCTCATTTCCCATGACAAACTGCTGCACTTCCATATTTCTTTCAGGAGAAACCTATTATCCGTTTGGAATAAGTTCTTTTCACAGCGAATTTGGGATCTTGTGCCAAGTTCGTGGGCTGCTGTGATATGACTATATGGTAGTATTGAGTCTTTCCCTTGGATATTTGATCATTGTCACCACATATCGTTTAACCTCTTTTGTTGTTACTTTACTGTATACTGTCACTGTAATAATTCACCACCATGTATGAATGACAGGTAGAACTTGAGATCTAACCTCAACTTCGCCCAACATCATGGGTAATTTGCATATCATTTAGATTCTCCCACCCTAAAGTTACGAGTCCTAAATTCTTTGGGATATGTATCAGCAGTATTGAGACTTTTGATGTAGATTTAGAAGACGCTTTATACTTCATCCATGCTAGGCGCCGTAGTGGTAGAAATTTCCATGCTGGATTGGGACAGAGGTTGGAAAGTATAAATAACGGGAGCTTCTCGCAATCCCAGCCTCCTCGTCAAACCAACTGAAGAAAAACCAACCGAGTGGACTAAGGATATCTGCCTTGCCTAGTAATTGTCTATTTGGGAACTTGATACATGTATTTTACAATCTGACTTCACAGGAGTATCTCTGTATATTGTCAGTCTACTTCTATATTGATGTGAGGTTTTCGCTGGTGGTATTATCATTAATATCGCTGGGGCACTGTTGCTATCGGCCATCGGTGTAGCTTCGACGTTATCTCGAGAAATGGACCATGTCTAAAATCCTGAAAGACAGGTTAGAATCTATGAGCACACCAAATTTGTCTGTCCGATTTAGATATCGAAGAGTACCCCTCCAAGTCCTCATACATTGCCAAGTAGCGGGGTCGATTAGATCACGGCCTCGAAAACTCATCCGCATCCGCATGCTTTATACTCCACTCGTGCATACTAATCTTTGGTCGTATGTGTGAACCTCCTCTAGCTACTTGCAATTGTTTAACTATTTAAACCGGCCTCACCCTCACGCAATAGTTGATAACTAAGAGCCAAGAAGCTGTAATGAACCATGAAGGGTCACATTGTTGAATTGATGCGAGAGTTAGGTTGTGCGTCTATCAGGAGTAAAATCTCGCACCCATGGCTTGCTTTTAACTCGGAACTTTTTCCGTCAAGCAAGTTGACGCTGCCGCACTTGCACAGTTGTTGTAGATATCATTACCAACGTTTGTCCATCAACGACTTCTGTTGCTATTCTAGAGTTGCTAGAGGGTCATGCGCCCCTAATAAGCAAAGCAGCGGATTGTTATTGAATGTTGGAAGTTAAGACTGAAAATTTTCGTTTCGAGAATGGGAATCGTGAGATAGACCGGAAATTCACATTCGAAGAATCGTAATCAATACCGAGGCCGATCCACAATTCGCCTTCCCTGCATTATCCCCGGTAACACCACGAACGACTGGACATGAGCAGACCGATTCTTTACGCAGTGCATGTTTTTCGGCCGAATAATTAAAGGCATCTACCATGCTTTGCGTCGTTCAATACTCCTCAATGGAGCATGGCCTCCATACCTCGGGGCGGGAGTGGCTCCGTTCTGTACGTACTCGTCTCGTGCTGCCGGTAGTTTACCATCTTGCATTGAATACATAAGGACAACTCCACTCGCGGCCACCGGGACATTTTCCTACTCCGCATTCCTTAAGGTTGCATGTGAACGAAGGTGATTTTGGGTTAATGCTATACACGAATTGGAGCATGAAAAAACAGAAAAAAAGAGCTATTCCATAACTAGAATATCAAAAATAGGGTTGGTAAGCAAGTTATGCTTCGTCCGCTATTGTCTCACACATATGGAGGACGCCTTGAGTATGGATGCGATTATAGGGCTTTACAGGATATTAGCATTGTGAAAGGACTTTAATCTTAATACCCGGACTATCTAATCAGTGTTAAGCGAGTTTACAAGAATTAGTGTATGACGAATTCATTTAATTTCGAATGAAATTATAAGGTTTGAATAGTTTAAGCTTAATTAAACACTAACTTTTAGCATCGATTTGATGGGCTAAGGTGCATTGCATTATAGTGCTTATATCCTGTAAGGCCCTTATAGTCACATCCGTACTCAAGGCATCCTCCATCCGATGCGTAAGATACAATGAGACCTATTCAGTCCCGAGATATTTTTGCTTTGAAACCCTTCGAAAAATAGACGGAATATGAGTTATGCCTGGACAGATGTGGAACATACCGTTGTCTGTGCTAGGTAGGGTGCACGATATGATTATAAGGTTTTAGTGATTCATAGCCTACAGGTTCTAATCCAAGACGGACTGATTGCCTTTATGGTACCTATGTGCCTCGCCTTGGACTACCAATCACCCTCACACCGTTCCCCTATATGTAATCAAACGCTACCTTTTAGATTAGTTATATAGTATTATAAGCACTTATCTTCAGTGATATCGACAACTTGTTGGTATCTTTACACGTGTTCAGCCACCTCGAAACTCCACCACATGGTGGACCATACTCTAAAGAAATAGACCCGATGCTCCACAGCCAACTACACATCCACGACATCGCAGGAAAGAAATATGGGCTCACCGTGCGTCAAATTTACTTGAGTACGTACCAGCTGTGTGATAGAAGGGGAAAGAAGAAGTTTCTTCATTAATCACTACTTCTACTCTCCAATCAATTCAATCTTACTACACTGACGATCATCACATCACACTTCATCATGAACGCTATTCTTGAGAACTTACCAAACGGTCATGACTCCAAGCCCAGTCAAGGTGTCCTAGCATACAGAGCGCCTTCCCTCTTGCACCTCATCGAGCACGTGATGCCATCCGTGATGCTCACGATTGAAAGATTCCACCTCTCATTGGATTATTCGTCAGTTTACTTTTTCTACTTATCGCAAAGGTAGCAGCTCAGTTGGGTTATGATTTTGTGTGGATTGATTGGGAACATACTTCTATGAGTGTTGAAACTATGAACCAAATGGTTCACAATGTTCAATTTATGAGTGAAGGAAAGAGTTTTGCTATTGTTCGGTATGTATTCACATTCAGTCTGCAATGATACAACAATTCTAACAAATACCATAGTGTTCCAGGTCATGATCACGCATCTATAGGTTATGCTTTAGATGCTGGAGCCTCCATTCTCGTTCCACAAGTCGATACAGTCGAACAAGCCAAGCACATCGTTTCATCTGCCAAATTCGGAGCCGTACGTAATGGTACTCGTTCAGCTCCTCCTGCCCGCTTTCTAATAGGTATCTCCGATACCACCATCGACCCCACCAAATCCATCTGGGAAAACGTAAACAACCAAGCCGCCTTAATCATCCAAATCGAAACTCTCTGAGGAATCCAAAATCTTGATGCTATCCTCACGGAATGTGGTGAATACATTGATTCGGTCTGGCTCGGACCTTTAGATGCGCGTATTAGTATGGGTTTTTCTGGTATATGGGGTGATGAGAAGGAATGGAATGATGCGGTAGCTTTGTATGAGGGTACGCTGGCGAAACATAATAAGCCTGCCAGTGGGATAGCCATAGGTTCCTCTATAGAAATTAAACTAGGAGCAGCGAGGGGAAAGAGTTTTGTGGTTACTGGAAGTGATATATTCCCTTTGATGACGCAAGCCGGCGAGGCGATAGAGATGCGTCAACACTTGGTGGCTCATGATCATAGTGGGATCTACAAGAAGTTGTGAGAGAAGGAAGGGAAATCGCGTATAATTTGAAGTTAGGAGATGCTTGAGCACAAATTGTAAATGGAGATTAGACCTGTCAAAAATTGAAATATCCCCACCCAACCAAGCCATGTGTCACCCAAGCCACGATCCGTAGCCGAATATAAAAACGATCAAGTGGTCCATCTTATTTCATCCAGAACCAAACTGTTACGCGTGCCTTTTCCGGATTCCAGGAGAATCAGAGGGAAATCACAAGAGTAGCTAGATACGATGCCACCGTCGCAAAAGTCTATTATCAAAATATTTGAGTCTCTGAAACTGTGGTCTTTTTTCGGTTGCCTATTGCCGAATATCATTTATATATTGTCAATATATCGCTTGCTCGTTCCTTATATTGTCATCACAAACATGTACCATCATAACTTCCTAGTTTCTCGCTAATTTCCATACGACGGTAGACAACTCGTATCACTACTTCATAATCCCGTAAAATCGTCTTGAATATCTGACTGAAAGAGCAAAAATATCCCACTTCATTATTTGGAAGGCCATATCCCTTCATCTGGCGATGTATCATCTTATTATCTTTCAAAGTTAATTGGGAATCCCCATATTTTATACTCCAGGAAAGCTCTTAAGATTTTTTTTCGGACTGCTTCGGTGAACGCTTGTGTAGAATCGAAATCATGAAGTGTTGAAGATAAAATGGAAATCTTGTTCATGATCACTACTATATGTGGGAATTAAGTCCCCCACACATTACTAGACTATAAAGATCTCGGTGATTTAGCTTTATACTGTAAATTTCTGCCAAAAAAGGAACGATCTGGAGAGAATAGGATGGTGGTGACTTGTGATAACTTCTGTTCCGCTGGTTTTAGTCGTCTGGAGAACTTTGTGCTGAGTTGTGGTTTGTGTATAGCTGAGAGATTGAGGTGTTTTCATTGTTGGTTTATTCTCGAATATGTTGAGGTATCTCTAAACTCAATGATAATAATGACTTTCAAGCTACACAGTTGCCGAAGGAACTCTATTCATCGTATTCTCATCACCGACAACTATCCCCATTCTTTTGTTTCCTTCTACCATATCGATGACTAAATCCAATTTTGGTCATGCAGTATTCTCGGACTGCGAACAAGCAAGACCATAAACCCTTCCCAGATGAATAGTTCCATAAATTATTAAAGTATACAAAAACATCTACCCGGTCTTTTATACACCTCATACTCTTTGCATTCTTTTTCGAACTGGATTGATTAAGGTTACTACACTCGCTTAAATCACCGTCAGAACAGACAGAAAATTGAACAGCCATTATAAAATAATGCCATTTTGATCTTTCAGGTACTGCATACCGTGAGTAGAATTCTAAGCACACCCCGCATGGTGGAATGAAGCTCTTTGTGTCACGCATTTTTATGTGGAAATACGTGTTTAAAAGCTAGCTAGTCACTGCGTCATGTTGTGTGAGGGAAGTATATTTACTCTCTCATTGCCACTTTCTATCAGCCAGGAATATATGCGGTTTAGATTTTTCTTGGGCAGTCATCGTCGTATACGTTGTCGCCGTCGATTATTCTCGGCTGGAAAACTGCTATCCCTTCATTACTATTCACCATTCATCATTCACCAGCGTTCTAGTCAATGTAGAAGTTGAGTCTAGGCTAGAAAATGTGAATCAACATTTCTGTATTAAACCCATTATCGGATAAAGAACTCGAAACTCCAAGCCAGGGATATGAGAAATTGTGACGGACTTTGTAGGTCTTTTCTGTCAATTTCAAACTGTAAGAATTATTCATCCTTTTATAGATTGATGAGCTAGAAGGTCATAGTGAATAGCGCGAATTCGGGAGGATTTTGGTTATTACCAATAAACAGACAGCTTGGAGGCTAAATGGGAGAGATGGGGAGGATAGTAGTGATCTTGAATATTACATGCACAGATAACATTGAAGTAGGCGGTAGGAAGAGATTTTCTGGACGGAGTCCCGGTATTTTTGAAGGCTATCTTGATATAGAAATATTAGAAAACAGGAGGAGCATAGTCAAAGACTAAACATATTAGTTGAGGAAATATATGGGAATTCGGAAGGTGGATTCATCGACTCTCATTCAGGATTCCCCAAAACCCTTCCATGCGAGTTTGGCTCGCGAGAAAGGGTATTATTATTACAAGAAAATCCGTCTGAGTTGAGACTGGTTTCATTTGCGTATATGATTTTGGTATGATACCGGCTGTTCTTCATGAGAGATACCTCATTTGTGCTATCGTAAAAGCATTTCCGAACATAAATCCTATCCGTGACTTATTGCGACGTAGATACCATGCCGTGAACGATCATCTGCAGGCATAGGTAAAAAAATATTGTAGATAAGGCGTGGGAGTACTCACGTCTACTAGCTACTACACGCCTAGGTAAATCGTAGGATCGATCCAACGATCGGTTGCCGGTGAGGAACTTTTCTCCCAGTCCCATCCAGAGACTACTAAGTAACGAGTGAATCCTGATAGCCCAGTTTCCTGTCACGTAATTGGCACACTTCCGCCATATTTTGACTTTAAAATCTACAAGAATGAGTAGCTTCTGAGCAGCTTCTGACATTCCCTAAAGGACCTTAAAATACTTCCTATACAGACTTCCGAATCCTTCTTAAAAGGACCCCAAATTTATATAAGAGGAATATCATATATATATATTTATTAAACAAAAATAAAAAAACGAGACTGTTAATATTTAAAGAATAATATATATAAGAAAATCATATATTCCGAATTCGGCAAAAGTGAAGTTATTACTACTTCGAACTACAATCACAATTTTAATCTTAATTATTTTTTTTATTTTTTTTTATTCAAATCATTCATTTTATCATTATACCACGAAAATCATATTTATAAAGAATATATTCATTTTCAAATATATATAGATTTAATTAAAAATTATTAGAGATCACGAATAAATAATAAAAGATCTTAAATATAAAAAAGCAATAACTCATAAGCTATAAGAGAATAGACAATATAAGATTATAATAGTAAAAGTGAAAATCAGAGTAATATTAATATAATTATAATAATAATAGTGAATTAAGCTATAGAATCAAAAACCTTTTAATTCGGGGCCTACAGTCTTTATTTATGCTTTTTCTTGATTCTTTAATACGTTAGAATAATATAGCTTTTTCGTCATACCCCTGTATTCGTCGAATAAAGATTCTTTATATGAATTAGTCTGTTTTCGTATTATAGATTGTTTTCAGCCTTATTAGCCGCAAACGGCTAGTTAATTGTTTTCGGCTTCAAAATAACGCTTTCGAATATTAAACTGGATTCAGTCGTATTATATACGTTTTCGGCTATTCGATACTTTCAGTACATTCTATATACGTATTCGCATTCTTGCTTTTTCGTATAGTGATGTATTTTCGAAGGTTCGAATTGTTATATAATGTATTTCGAAGATTCGAGCTGAATTGAAGTGAATCACCAATAGGATTCCGAATGAAATAATATATTATTAAATAATATAATATGAAATATGATTTCTTTTTCAATCATATAATATTTTATATAATGAATAATGATATTATAGATTTATATAAAATATTAATATATATATAGACCTTTAAATATAAATATTAAAGTGATTAAAAGAGTTTTTATTATAATATTAAAAACAACAAAAACTAATGATTTTAGTTTAAAACTAAAATCATTAATCTAAATTTTAAAGAATTGAAGAGTATAATATTCTTTATAAATATATTAATTTTGAAGATCATTAATTAAAAAATATAAAGTTCATTTTGGATTCATTTATTCTTTCAATAAGATCATTATAATCTTTATTTTTATGAAAAACCATGAAAAGTATACAGGGGAAGTATTTCTAGCTCCCTTAGGGATTATGGGAGAATAATCAAAGTATCTAAATAAAATATGGTTCTAGTTCTAAACTCAATAAAAACACTATTCATGGCAGGACTTGAGGAAATCCTCGGTACATCGATATATCAACCACTTAATCAATTGATAAATATCTTTATTCCCAAAAGCCCAAAAGCTTTATCTGGAAACCTGCATACCAATTTTTTACCATCAACTCATTTTCCATCATCAAAAATCACAATACTACTCCGACTTGATCACTGTCACAGAAATAATTATCAAAACAACCCCATACAATAACTCGAAATCCATTATCTTATTCTTGATTGATACCTACTACTCAGCGCAGAAAAAGCTACCAATACAAATGCGTCTTTGAAAATTTAATATCTGAGACTCTGTATCCCTCTTTTGATTCTTTCCTGTGGTTTCATGTAGATTCAGATCCTCTGATACATGGGTTATTTTATAGCGTTATGTTGTGTTTTTAGATTATCTCAGAGAATGCACAGCTGAAGGATGATAAAGTCAATGTCGTTAAAGCTATTTCTTTATTTGATAAAATTGGGCACCAATTCGCGATGTCAGAATCAACAAATCCGAGAGGAAGTGGTAACTATGGAATTATCTTATGATAAATAACCCTGTGGCATCCTTAAAAGTAAACTTTTTTCGATGTCTGAAGGGTCACCAGATTGTGTTTGAACGAGTAATGGCCCCGGGAGAACTCAACAGCTATCATTGTTCACAGCAGTAAACTAACATTTGTTGTCTTTCCCAGAAAATTAGATCTTGCTGTCGCGTATCCAGATTATCATCCATCTTCTCGAGTTACTGCTTTTTCAAATATTTTTACTACTATCATCCGTACTTCTGCTGATTAGACGCTGTGCCCCTCAAATCATTGAGGATTAAATCCATATCAAAAAATATAGTTCAACTACCCTCAAGTAGACCGGTCTGGAAACGACGGCCTTGCTGCTTTGCTTTGCTATCTTCCCTTAAGACTAAACTTATACCTACAAGTCCCACAACTCCCAATAGAAACAATATATATTCCAATCTGGAGTGAACTAGATATTTTCATACTCCACGAAGAAACATGTGAATAAAGTTGAGAAGCAAGATATTTTCATAGCTGAATGAGATCCTTCCGGTCGAAGAAAATAATCGTATTACTCTGTGAGAGAACTTAGTGTCGAATTTCACTTGAGAATCGATTATATAAAAGAGTCATGGTTCTTTTCTATAGGACAATATTGACGGGGAAAGAAGTAAAGTAGAGCGAAGGTTTCTGAAGGATCTCATTGACTCTCATGGTAATAAACTGAGACTTGAGAATGACAACTATTTCTCACCAGACCAACTATTTCCGCTACTATCACCACCCATCAAGATATATTATATTCTCAGCTCACTATAATGGCCATATATCAATAACATCAAATCAAAACGTCAACAAAAGTGATAACAATCACTTATACGCTTAGTCATCTACCTGATAATTTCTCTAAACTCAACTCACTCAAGAAACTCTCCTTGATGGCCATGGCCGCTCCAAGATACTCCGCTGCTCTCTCGCAGCCAAGGCAGATACTCAGACCCTTACATACTTGCCTAGCCTTTTCCCATTTGCCCAAGTTTTCTTGAAGATCTCTTGAGAGTTTACGGTGAATTTATCCCCCAATACCCATTAACGCTATCTACAACCAAATCCTCCTCCCCTTCCTCTCCAGCTTCCCCTTCCTCTAAATATTCCAACTATCCCGAGAACCATCTTACCCAAAACTAAAAAATTCGAAGTCTATAAAAACAAACATCTGGCTCTCATGATAATGCACGATACAAGTATCATGACTTTCAATTTTTTGAAGAATGGTCTCTATAGTCGTTCTGTAGCCTATACTCGAGTAAAGACTTCTGAAATGAGTGAGTGGTCTTTTTCCTGGGTTGGGAATTTTCATGAGGGTTAAGGTTGAGAAGGATTGGATTGGTTTGGTTTGATGATATGTAATAAGAATCGGTGATAGACAATGCTGCTACTCCTATCGATGATGTGACTAAAAAGCATATATGGATGGCAAAAATCGAGAAGAAATGACGGTAATAATATCATCAGATGACAGGATAAAGAAAGAAGTTTCAACAAGAGTTATCTTTCTAACCATCCCCCTGGAAGCCCAACATCCAAAATTTAGAAACTCTAAAGTAGAATCCCCACTAATTCCTTCCAAGGTTGAACATCAATCTTGTTATGGATGATTGATGATTTGAGTGTAATATTTATATTCACATGCACTTGTATAATATTCTTTTCCGCATCTAGTGAATACTATATACCACATATCATCCACACAAAACTCCTCCATCATAACCCCTATAGCTACACAACTAAGCAAAACACATCTGTTTAGATCCCATCACATACCTCATCATACATCTCTCGAGCTAAATAAGTCCAACATCCTCACCCCCATCCCCATCCCCATCCCCTACTTCGCAACCAAACCAAAAAATCCAATAAGGTCGATACACATTACAAGGATCCGGAATCAGAATCTCGGGAGCAATGAAGTGCGAAATGTGAAGTGTAATATTCGAGAATTTTCAAGATATGAAATGAATTACTACATTACGCCCAGATAACCCGAGATTTTGTAACATTACATCTATCTCGTCTCTTTACTCCTGGTGATATGATTAAATTGGTAGTATCATGAGGGAATATATGATATTTGCGGGATTGTTGATTATATTAGTCTAGTGTTTACTTAAGACTCATTGCTTCGGAGTTTTAAAGATTGATTGGTTTTTTTAAACAAACTCCTTATAGAGAATCCAGAAGATCATCTTTTAAATATTGATTTTTTGTCGAACCCGACCATTATTTAATATGATAATTTTTTTGATATTGAAATTATAAAAGATTTAAAATATTTTTTAATTTATTTTAATCAATATTAATTTATTTTATAAATTCGTTACTTTTTATAAATTTTATTTTATTTTCGGATTTACAAAATAATTATGTTTTTAATATATTCTAATACTATTTTGAAATGGTATTCTCAATACTCAATCCAAATTATAATTGAAATATCAAAATTAAAATAAATTTAAATTTTCAAAAAGTATAAGATAAATTACTTTTAGAATATATATATATATTAATTTAATTTATAAAGTATAATATAGATATAATTGTTTTACATAATTAAATAACAAAATAATAATCAAATCTGATAAAAAATCAATATTTAGAAGACAGTCTTCTAAACGCTTCGGACAAACAATTTATAATCACATGACGTAATAGGTGGGTCGGGGTGAAACTAGACTATTGATTATATAACTCGGCTTTACATGTCACTTTGCACATTAAATGTAGAGTCTTCACTATCGGTTGAGTTTGATTATATAAGAATTTCTAATAAGTTTATTAAATCACTTAATAATATTAACCGAACCGATGGTTATATGATCACGGGATATATTAATAATATAATTTAATATTATTAAATTTTATTATTATATGAAATTTCGATTATATATCATATTAGAATGATTTATAATGGAATAGAATGTGATGGAAGCGTATAGCACTTTCTTATTTCTAAGGTTAAATATTATTGATTACTATTTCATTTCATTATATAAAATAATTCTATAAGATTCGATTTAAATCGATCTTATTTATAATCATAGAATATTATAGAATTTTATAGAATCCTATCAAATATTATAAATAAGAAGATTTTCTTCAAAGAATTCTTCTGAAAAACAAGCAAAATAAATTCAATATTCAATACACTCATATTTTGACTTCAATCATTATATATTCGATCACCCTTTTAAGCTATATAACTAAGTCTTCCACTATAATAATAGTGAATAATATTATTATTATATTATTCATTATTATTAACCGATCAACCTCCTCCAAGAGATTATATATTTATCTATGCCTCTATGCTTGTACAGTAAACCAAATATCCCCCAGATATCACTACCTCGACAGAATTTCAAATTCCGAATCATGAGATGCCTTTTGCTGGAAGGAGAGAATGAGAAAACAAGTTTCTGGACCGAATATTTCAGGAATTGAGGCTTAATCACACAAATTATACATGGGAAATTGAGAGGTAAATTAAATATACACCATCCAGATCCAAAAAACCTAGTAGCTCCTAGACATACTTGAGTTTATTGGTGTATGTTGCTCTGGGAAGCAAATCAAGACCGTGCTTCGAATTCCAGTCCAGTAACTCTATATGCATCTATTCGTTCTTTCAAAATCACAGCACTAGCACAGATATCCATCGAGGTAATTATCGAAAAGCTGGTGGGGGTCGGTATAAATATATTATCTTATTTCGCATTGCATGTTTAAAGATTCATACAGACAAGGACATATTGATAGAAATGATAGGTATTCATCTCGACGCGGAGACGCGGAGACCAAAAAATACCTTTTATCGTATCATTGAAATGATTTGACGATACGAAGAATTCTCTATCATGCACTCGATTAATTTAAAGCATTGATGTATAACTATTTGAGATCAGAAGTCTTTAATGAGACATTCCTGTTGATGTATTCTCATGTATATATATGGTAGTTTCATCACCGGTGTTTATTTAGGAGGGACAAAGACCAACTACCCGTTACCATGGACATAGAATTTCCTGAAGTCGCACGGGAATAGGGAAATGGCGATAGAGACAAGTTACAAAAGCGCTCGACAGCAAGACATCGAGGAAATTATAGGAGAGATGGTATTCACGCCTTCGTGGTCAATATGATACGAGTATATCAATAAAGACAATAAATCATTATCCTTATAAACTTATAGCTTTTTCATTTCATTCCCTGTTCTTCATTCAAGAATCTCTAAATGGAATCTCTAAATGGAATCAATTAATCATTCAATAAAGAAAAATAACAATATAAGAAATATAAAATATAAGAAAGTATATAAGCTTTTTTTTTAAAAAGTAGTATCGGGATTTCAGAAATAGATTACTAGTAAATATATTAAATATATATAAATCTCAAAACGAACTATTTATAAATTAAATCAAATTAGATTTTTTTTCAAAATTAAATTAAAAATAAAAAAGATTAATATATAAAATATTCGAATAGATAATTATAGATTTAAAATATATCGATTATAAAATAAATACAATTTTTATTTATACAAAGTTGAGATTTGAATAATCGTTTATTATTTTATAATTAAAATAAAAAAGAGATTTTATAGATAATATAATAATTTTTATAAAAAAGACTTTTAAAAAAATATTAAAAATAAAACGGGGTAGATAATAAAAATATTAAAATATATTTTTTATTTATTATCTTTAATATAAAATATAAAATCTTTCTCTTTCTCTTTCTCGATCTTTTACTTTTTCTTTTATTCCTCACTATACTTAAAAAGCCATTCGATATATTAAATTCAATTCAAATTCAACTACAGTGTACCCCTTGAATCGTATCATAACACAGAAATAAAATATCCTGTTTCTGGGTGACATTTCCTGCAAGTCCCTATCCATAATCCATGTATATAAGTATGTACCCGGGAGACAATGTCGTGATCCGTAATTGAAAAGGTTTAGAGCCGACTGAGAAAGAGGCGTAACTAAAGTTCTGACTGTGTTACCTACATGAGAGGATTTGGGTGGGATTTGGATGGTTGTTAGGTTATATGTAGTGAATGCTTGATTTTTTGGTGAGATGATGGAGGGTTTGGGGTAAACGTCTGAGATGAAATTTTCGGGTGGATGCTTGGGTTGGGTATTGTAATGTTATGCGGTGCGAATTTTCGTATGGAGTAGATGATAGATTGATGATAGATAATATATTGTGTTTGGGGGGAAGAAAATAGGTACATATAGATGAAGGGGATTATTTGAGATCGATCTTTGATCGGAAGTAAATTGAGGCCAGACTTGGTGCAACGATGAAATGACCTTCCGAACCATCAATTACCTAGTAGTTGATGAAGTGGTACTGGTAACCTGAAATCATATACTAGAAGACTTGTGCCTTTAATGATTTGAATGATTGAAAAGGAAGAAAATATGAGAAAAATGATTCGTAACGTGTTTCAAGACCAGTTAGAGTTGTCTACTTGACACTGATCAGCTGTACTTGTACAAAGGTCTCCCGGGATACAAACCTCATCAATGGGAAGAAGTTGATATATAACCAAAATCCATTCCCATAGGTATAGGTATTTCTCAAAAAAGGAGTAAAATAAAGAGAAATGAAGTAATTAAAACCTCCTTATCTATCTAGATGATGAATATATTTCGACAAGGAAATATAGTATATATAATATAGAATTCAATGATAATCCCTACAAGTAACCAGTGGGTGCACAGACTCTTGATCCGGCCTTGTATAACTGCCACTTAGGTAAGATCTTGCATGAATTACGCACGCCTTTAAGCCTTTATTGGTAAAGATTGCAAGCCTTAGGGTTTCTTGTTTAACGTCGGTGGATCAAATTTGGTTTGAATAAAAGTTTATGTACTTACTGACTGAATGGAAAGGATGAAAAGACTAAGGGAGAATGAAGATTAAATCGTTTGAGAATTATTAAAAAAATATATTCTCAATGAATTCAATAGATAAAATTAGATATCTATTCAGGTAAAACGATCGATCGTATATATGAAAATAAGATGAAGTAAATAAGATGATGCTATCTACCTTATCTTATCTCTATCTATATACCTAGTTATTCTGTACTATTAAGATCTTTCTTTTCCACTCTTTCGACCTCTCTCTGATCTACCGGTACTAAACTTTGAGATATTTCCTTACCCGTCGCCAAGTCATTAGCTTTCTTAATGAAATTTGAATCAAAATATAGATAATTTTATATAGATATACCACCTACCTTGTATGTCCTTGGTACGTATCTGATGGATTTGTATCAAGATATCAAACTCTCAAATCCTCTAACGATAATTATAATTATAATTATAATTCATACAAAGTACTGACTCCCTATATTATATCTAGGTAGAAAGTACAGTGATTGATACTACTCAAGCCAGCATTGAAATTTGAAAAGGAAGATCCATCAAGATCATATCGGTACCTTAATCTATCTGAATCCAAACTAAAATCAAATCAAATCAAACGTCAACCCCTCACCCAAAAAATATCCACATCTTTGGAAACTTCCTTATCCTCCACAAGAAGTTCATCGTACTTGATCTTCCTCCTAATCTTTGTTACTTACTCTCTCATTCATTCATTCTCTCTTTTCCCCAAACCCCACCGTCACTCTTTTCGAACTGGAGTATCCTCCTGCGTGACTGGAAAACCGGATCAATTTATTCTGGAATAAGGAACTTTAACTTTTCCTTTGACTTTTTTCGATATCATATTCATCGGAATCACCAGTCATCAAATCAACTGCACTCTTTAATTTACTAGGACCTTCCTTCTACTTCTTCCTTGACTTTCGACTTACGACCTTTGACCTTCAATCTTCGACCTCTAACCCTCAACTCTCAACCTTCAACCTTCAACCTTCGACCTCTAACCCTCAACTCTCAACCTTCATCCTTCATCCTTCAATGCCAAACCCCACGCCAACACAAACGACGGCTATGATTTAAGATTATCAGGAGATACTTGAGAAGAAACTCATCATTTTCACTACGAAGAAATCTTTCTTTACCTTCACATACATTCATTTACTGAGTATCTCATCAATTTGGGACTGCTTCTCTTCTATATCTCTTACTTTTTCATACTAGCATATCAGGAACGAACTCAAAGTAATTGGTCAATATCCACCATTCAATCCAACTTTTGGGACTTTCCCATTAACTATCTTACGCATTCGACGCATTCGACGCATTCGACGCATTGAATGTATTCGTTACCGTGATAATACCTTCTACATTCATTTTATTTTCACCAATTCAATTGAACTTCACTCTCTTTTATTTGGTATTGAATGCAAACTTCCGAAACACTAGTTTCCAATCATCTTCATTTCGACGCCATCCTTTCCTTTCAGACTTCAATTAGATTTCTATTCGACTCTAGGTACCTGGCTGGCCACAACACAATCTTATAGCTTTGCGTCGTCACGAAGAATGCCAATATCTTCACCCATTCTAATGGCTTATCCAGGCCCCCCTAGAAGAGCTGGAGGTTTTATTCGATATATAATTGGCGCATTAGCCATCCTTATACTTGTGCTCTATTTCAAAAGCTCGGCGGAAACTTCATCATTCCAATATATGACTCCGGAAATACCTTATACCTACACGTCGAAGCTACCTCCTACACCATATACAGAATCTCATTCAAACAATGAATTACCTATTTCCATTCCAAAATCGAAACAAGAACATCCTATCGATACCTTGATCGAAAATGCAGAAAAAACTTTCGAAGAATTATTGCAAAAGGAAAGCCATGATGTTAATGCTGCTGCTGCAGAATACCGCAAAAGAAGAGGAAGACATCCACCACCTGGATTTGATGCATGGTTTAAATTCGCCCAAGAAAATGATGCGGTTATGGTGGAGGATTTTTTTGATCAAATCTATCATGATTTAGGTCCATATTGGGGAGTTACTCCAGCGAGAATGAGAACTCAAGCTAGAGATGCGGGAATGGTCATTAGTATTCGAAATGGAAATGCGACTGCGGAAAGTGATTGGTTTTGGACTCAAATTTGGTTGCAATTAATTAGAACCATACAAAAGGATCTACCAGATATGGATATTCCACTCAATGCTATGGATGAACCGAGAATGGTTGCTCCATGGGAGTTGATTAATGAATTTATGGAGGTTGAAAGGGCTACTAGGAAATTAACAGACGTCAATGTAGTATCTGAGTATTATGGAAGTTTACCAGCTCCACGACACGCCGGTGATGGAGAGGAAGATCCACCTAAGAGGGAATGGGAGGAATCAGGTATGTCTTGAGGATATGGTTCTTTTGACAATCAAAACTGATATCAATAGGTCCATATTGGGAAATTGCGACCAGAGGTTGTCATCCAGATAGTCTTGCACGTCGAGCTGAGATTATGACGGATTTTTCGAAAACACCTGCGATTTCAATGGGACATTCTTCTCTGCATACTTACAAAGGTTATGTTTCGAATTATAGTCTTTCGGCCGATTTTTGTCATCAACCTGATTTACAATCACTTCATGGAATGATGATTAATCCTCTCTCCATTTCTTCCACCGATGAATTATTCCCTCTTTTTGGAGGTTCCAAACTTCCCACCAATAATGAAATTTTACTACCAGCACCAATGTATTGGGCAAAAGAAGAAAGATTTTCAGGTGGTGATAATCATGGAGCACCTTGGCATGAGAAGTTAAATAAAGTCATTTGGAGAGGTGTTGCAACTGGAGGAAGAAACAAAGAAGATAATTGGAAAGGTTTTCAACGACATCGCTTCGTTTCCATGACAAATCATACATCAGTTTCCCGAGCTGAATCATGGGAAGCGATTCCTCCAAATTTCGCACTTCCTACTTCCATCTACAATATCGGAGCTCAACAAGAAAACAGGCTGGGAGAATGGGTTGATGAATGGTCAGATACTGGATTTATTGAATTGATGTGTGATGAAGAACGAGAAGATAAAACATGTCCTTATACAGATCCATACTTTTCAATTAGAGAAGTGCAAAAAATGTCTCAACAATTCAACAACAAATATATTCCCGATATCGATGGAAATTCTTTCTCTGGACGTTATCGTGGATTCTTACTCTCGTCTTCTCTACCAATTAAAGCAACAATATTTCGAGAATGGCACGACTCGAGACTTATTCCCTGGAAACATTTCGTTCCAATGGATAATCGATATATGGATTTCTACGGTATAATGCAATATTTTCTCGGTTATGAAGGAGAAAACTTTCGACTTGAAAATCATGATAGAGAAGCGGAGAAAATTGCGTTAAATGGTCAGGAGTGGGCGAATAAAGTTTTGAGGAGAGAGGACATGCAGATTTATGTGTTGAGATTGTTGTTGGAGTATGCGAGGGTTTCGAATGATAATAGGGCGAATTTGGGATGGGTTAAGGATCTTTTGTGATTTTTGGTGGGGTAGGAGAGGGGGGGGCGGGGGGGTTGGTTTTAATGTCTTCGATTCTTTTTGCGTCTGGTTTGTGTCTGGAATTGCATCCAATCCATGTGATGTTGAACATGGCTTAGTGACGCAATGGTATAGGGATAGTATTTCATTACTTTCATTATTTCATTATTCTTCGGCTGGGAAAATCATAGGGATTTATTTGCTCGTACATGTATATGTATGTATGTATAGCGTACGATTGATTCTAAGCGGTGGCGAATGGTGTAACGGATGAAGTGAAAAGTTTGACGGGGCGTTTTGGTGGTTATGATATTGGTTTTGGTTTGGTTTGGTTTGGTTTGGTTTGGTTCGGTGTTGGAATTGGTATTGGTGTTGAGATTTTATAGTTGAGGATGGATGGGTGGATGGGTTATTAGATCAAGAAAGATGGAATCGGGTGGGGGAATGGGGAATGGGGTAGAGAGGAGAGGTTTAGCGAGGAGGCAGAGAGGTTTTGCTTGTTTGCTATGGGAAATGGGGGAGGAAATAAAAAAGAATTAAGGATGTGGGATGAATTGATAGAGAGAGAGGAGAAGTTTAAGCGGAGGAAGTGAATGAATGGATGTCTTGTCTTGTTTTGATTTGATTTAGCTTGATTCAGCTTGATTCAGCTTGATTGATTTAGCTTGATTTTGAACGAAAATACGAAAATGCAAAAATACGAAAGTATATTTGTTATATGTTAAATATACTCATATATATAAAATGACGTGCTCAATAACTCAATATAGAGATAAGATAAAATAAAGCTGGTTGTTTGAAAATGAGTATCTTTCCCTTATATATTATTCCACTAACTATTGTACTCTGGATACCGTTCTATAATTCTATCATTCCATTCATTCATCTTATCTCATCTCATCTCATTTCGTTTCGTTTGAGTGAGTATTTCACTTTATCTCTTTTATATGGGAATGGGAATGGTAATGGATATGGCAAATATACATCACAGCTGCTATATCGACGTCAATGCCAATGTCAATTTCAATGTATTGTTTATCCTTCCTATAGGTAGGTAGGTACCTAGGCAGATATCTGCATTTGTTATTCCCCGTCGTATGTATTATTCGCCATTCGCCATGACGCCATACGCTACACACCCGAGCCGAAAACGCCAGCTAGCCAGCTTATGTATACCTTCTCCATCCTATCCCTTATAGTCCTACAATTCCCAATTCCACCACTTTTCTCTACGCCTATTATGCCTTTCCCTTTTAAATGCCAAATCGCCCCAATGTCTACCTTATCACTCATCTCCCCTTTCCCCCTCCCCCTCATCCACTCTTCCCCCCACCACCACCCAACCTCCCATCCCTCACCTTCCCCCTCTCCATCTGTTCCACCAACTCCTTATTCTCCCTATCCTTTTCCCTAAGTCTCTGCGCCGCACTACTCCTATCCAATTTCCTCGCCTCCCTTTCCGCCTTCAACTTATATTCTAATTCCTGTAATCGAACTTGCCATCTTAAATCTGGTTTATATTCTTCTTCACCTTCTATTCTCGTCATTGCATTAGAAGTAGACGTTGTATTTGAAGGAGCACCATTCGATGCAGAAGCTGATGTTGAAGAATGTCGTGTCATGGTTGAAGATCTGGATAGAGAATTATCGATTCGACGACGGGGACCTGTAGGTACTGATGGAGAGGGAGAAGTAGATTCATAAACACCTGTTCTAACTTCATTTGCAGCTTTGAGGTTTGAGATTTCGGTTTTGAGACTGCGGTTTAGATCTTTTAGTTTGACGACTTCGGCTCTACTGTCCATACTATTTAGTGGGACTGCAGATCTTGCCATTGTCTCTAGTCTGTCCAACTTCTTCGTTTGCATCTCAAATCTATTTTCCAAGGTTGAGTATTCTTTCCAAAGTCTCCTATCCAAATCTTTGACTCTACCTCGGAAATCTCCAACCAGAGTTTCAATGGTTTTAACAGCTGCTAGAAGGTTCTTTGAGAAACCTGGAAACATTGTCGAAACTGCTTCTAAGGACGGTAACGCACGACCATTGATCAGTGAGTTATTGTGAGACCAGTCTGTTCCGCAAAGACTAGCCAACCTACTCCACATGTTCAATAACAAATTATTCCTCTCAGTAAGTTGTTCCTTGAAGTTATTTTCTAGCTGTGCTATCTTTCTTCTATCTTGTTGGCGAGATGTTTCTAGTTCTAGAACACGAGATTCTTGCTGTGAAAGAGTTCGAGTAGTATGTGAAGATGTCTTTTGAGATGTCTCGTACTGATTTTTGGTAAGACGATGAGTTTGACGTTCTTTATCTAACATATCTGCTAATTTACGGGATTCGAGTGCGTGGGACTCTAGGAGGTCATCACGTTGTTTGATCATACGTTCTTTTTCGGCAAGAGCAGCTTTGGTAGAGTCTAGGTCTCGAATAGTATTTTCGAGCTCTCGTTGAAGTTTGGCAATGGACTAAGGAATTAGATTAGTAAATTATGAAGGATGAGATGAAATAAACTTACATTCAATAAACTTGACCTAGTACCATTAAGATCGCCAAGTGCTTCTCTGAGATTATTCTCAAGCTCCATAAGTCTTTGCTTCCACTCTGCAGCCTCCACTTCTCTTGAAGTGAGACTCTTTCGTAATCTTCTGGCTTCATCCTTGGCAGTTGTTGCTTCACGGTTAAGATCATTAACGAATTGTTGAATTTCTTGCTTTTCCTGATTAGCAACAACTTCTCTTTGATGCCTTTCCTCATCAAGACGTTCATCAAGTTCCCTAGCGCGTTCTTGTTCTTCCTGAAGACTTTGCTCCAAATTCCGAATAGCTGCCTCAAGATCACCAATTTTAATCTTATCTCCATCTTGTTCTTCTCGAAGGAATGCAATCTCGTTTTGACTTGATTCTTGCTGGACATTCAGTCGGTTGACCTTTTCATTGGATTCGACATAATTCTTCTCAATTTCCTCAAGTTCTCTATTGGCATCATCCAATTCCCTTTCGAGTTCTTGAATCTTTTTAGATTTCCTTTCATGATCATCCTCCAACCTAACAACAATATCACTCATTTCTCTCATCTCGTTCTGCAAAGCATTAAAATTCTCTTTCTCGTCAGCGACTTCAGCCTGAAGGCGTTCAATCTCTGCGTTGGCTTCTTCTTGCTCTGCAGCAAATCCATCAAGCTCTTCTTGAGCTTCTTTGCGTAAAGATTCGAACATCAACTCGGCTTCTTCTTGCCCTTGAAGGGCTTCATCTCGGTCAGCTTGCATAGTGAGTAAATCGTTCTCGGCAACATCTAAAGCTTCTTGCAATTCTTGAGCTAAACCCTCAGCTTCCTTCTTCTGCTCAACGGCCGTCTCAAAATCCTCCATACAAGACTCAAGTTCACGTTGTAAATCCTGATTATGGATCTTAAGACTATTGATTCTATCTCGAAGTTCGGCTTGCTTGTTCTCGAATTCCTCACGTTCAGCCTCATTAATGTTTGTCTGTCTTGTACCTGCACTGGTCCTGGATGATGATCGTTCATGTGCTCGCGATGCCGATCGTTCAAAAATGCTCTCTCCAGCCACTGAGGTACCACCTCTCCTCTGACCAAGCTTTAAGTCCTCGATTTCTTGGTAAAGTCTTTCCTTCTCGCGATTCCTTGAAGTCAACATTGATGTTTGTGCTCCAACTTCTCGTCTTAACTCTGCATTTTCATGTCGAAGTTGTTCGTTATCTCGTCGGATCTCCTCCACCAATGTGCTTGCCGAACTATATGTACCATTCCTCTCATCTGGCGTGCGATCAGACATATTGGAATTTGATCGTGGAGGTGATCCCACACGTCTTTTCGTTATGTTGTAAATATTAGTTGTATGATTCAAACCATGTCCTCCAGCTGTCGCCTCTGATTTCATTCGGAAGATCTCTTCTCGGAGAACTTTTATCTCGTCATCACTCTGTTCTCTACGGGCAGTTTCTTGCTCAAGAAGATCTTTCCAAACATCCATTTCTTCTCGTGTTTCGATATTTTGACCTCTTCTTTCACCCATTGTACGAACTAGATCTGTGAGATTCCTCTTCTCATTTTCCCGAACAAGACTTTCATTTCTCAGCCTTTCAATTTCCGTTACATATTCCTCAACCTTTTCTCGTAGGTAAAGCAGCTCTTCCTCCCGTTCGAAAACTCCTTCTTGGTACCATCTCTGACTTCCTTCTGTAGATGTACCAGATCGAGCTGTAGATGGTCGGTCCTCATCATCTTTAAGTTGTTTCTCGAGGTCCTTGACCTTTTTGCGAAGAGCTTTATTATCTCTCTGCATAACTGCCAAACCTGTTTTGAGTTCAACATTCTCGGATATCATTTCCTTAACACCTTCTTCGGAGAGCTTGTCTAATCTATCACTGAGAAACATGACTTTCAATTTCAAATCAAAGTTCTCCTTCGATAATCTTTCGATTGTGCTACTTTGTTCTTTTAAGGTGAGATTCTTTCCATTTCGATGACCTAGAGCGGATGCAGCAAAACTTGCCGACTTGCTGGGTGTATGTACACCATGCTTGGTACGAAAGTCTTTGACCATTGATTCGGGTACTTGAACATTGCGAACGTGTCGTGCAATGATTGTGTCAGTGGGTGGGTCCATAGGTCGACTAGTTGCTCGAGGTGTTTCGGGGGCAGAATTTGTTTGATGTTCAGTCCTCCCACGATTCATATCTTCCTCAGCTAGGGTCGCTAATGGTCCTTCCACTCTTCCAAATGAATCAGCACTCTCATCAATACCCGATGCCATACTTCCCAAGCTTATAGTCCTGGATAACGTCATACTACCACTTCGCGATAATCCTCCCGAAGGAACCGCGCCTCCAGATTGCAAAGCATAATCTGCACCAGGTGTAACATCGCTTCGATCGTCATTATGTTCAGGATTCGTAATGAAAGAAGAGACAGAAGATCTTTGACTTGAATGCCGACTTCGCAGAAATTTAGGTCCAGAATTATTGCTTGTGGAGAGTGCGGCTCCAAGCGTCGCACCGGCATCGACTGTCAAATGTTGGTTTACGCTTCGAATCGATGATTCGTGGTTTGGGCTTGAGCTATCGTTCGTTGATTCGGAAAATGCACGTAAATTTTGGCGGGATCTTGTTGGTGTAGCCTCCATGTCCTCCTCATCTGATTGTGCTTTTGACTGAGAGATTGATTGTGATGCCGTTTCGAAATTCTCTCCCACACTTGCCGCCGACATTGCTCGAGATATAGTTCTTGCAGCGGCGGCGGCTGTTGGAGATGACGAAAGAGTTTCGAGAGCAGAGGTCGTGTTCGCACTTTGTTCCGAATCATCATGTTCAACTTGCACAGCGTATCGAGGGGCAGGGCCTGGAGTTTTGTATGCACCATCTGGTGTAGGGGGTGAACCGAAACCCTCACTTTCACTACTATTAACGTTCTTCTTGGGCGTTTGTGTTTCAAGTGCGGGGGACTTTTCCCCATTCCGATTCGCATCAAATAAATATGTATCATCAGCACCAGCCTTGCCATGTTTACCGATTGGTGAAACAGTCGGAAGAAAACTCGACTCGACATTATCCAAGTGTCGTTCCATTGCTCTTGCATCCATAGCACTCAGCAGACCTTCACTTCGATTATCTCCATTGTCGCTATGAGCATAAAGTACACTGCTATCGGTTGGAGGGGACAGAGCAGGCAGATTCGTAGGATCGGGAGATTGTATTCGATTATTCTCCTCAAAATGCTGCGAATTCATAGATATTGAATCATCATTATCACTCCTATCTGCCATATGGTCCCCCATATTATGAAAGGTGAATGCCTCGTTTTCCGAATCCTGCCGTGCAGTTTGTGGTCGTGAATCTGTTGCCGACATTGTTGACAAACTTGACATTGTGAAATCATCTCCCTCCGCCATCTTGCGTCGCAGATGGTTCAACGCGTCACATTCGCTGTATATCTATTCGTATTTGGTCGCAGGTTTCGTATGCTGTATGCTTTATGTTGTGTTTTCTGCGTCAGGAGTAGTGCGCTCGGCCCCTCGTGGATAATAAATTCAACTCTATGGACTTGATGGAGTAATGAGAGATCGAATGAATAGTTTGTATAGCATGTTATCCGAGGTGTAAAATGTCAATCATGAGGTTTTTGATATTCACTTTGCTCTTGGAATTTTATCAAAGGTTGATCTGCACTGCATGTAAATTCGTGTCAACAATCAATTTCTAGAAAACATTCGGGGTTACAGGGATAATTTTTGTCAGGACGACCAACAATGTTGTTTTCACACACAGCAAGTGACCACTTACCCCACCACAACACAAACAACAATATGCATGTAGTCACGTCAATTATCATTATTCTAACACTATGACTTCCATCCCGAGGAAATATTCCCATTTTAATATTTGCCGGTTTCCACGTCTTCCTTTCAGGCGCTTTTGTCTCTTTGGGACCAGCTATAGTTGGTCAATATCGGAGATCAGAGATCAGAGATCAGAGAGATTAGTATTCTTACCGGGACAGTTTACCTCATGGTTTAAATCGCGGCTCTTACCGGAAGTCCTATCGCTGGTGCTCTCGGAACGCAAAAATATGGACAGTTTGAGTATCCGCAGATGTTTTGCGATGCTTAGATGGTGATTGGCACTGGACAGGGTTTTTCAAGGCAGCTAGGTTCATAAATGGCGAGTTTCATTGGAAAAGGTTCTAGGGCCATCAAAGCTTAAAGGTGATAGGAAAACATATATACGGTGAGTTTCTAGATCGAATGAAGGTAATGGTCGTCACATAAGAACACAAGAAGTTCACTACGGCCTGCTTAATTCCTTGCGAAGACAAGCTTAGGAGCCCATCCCACTTCGTCAGATATTTGGGGGGGGTTTACCGAAAATTGCAGATTTCTTGAGAAGAATATGATTGAGCCGCGGTACGTCGCTCTTCATGTCGGAACAGCTATTCAGTTTTATCTCACCTGGCCGCTATATTATGGGTCCTGCGATGTATCAGTTGGCATTTATCACAGTACTTCACGATACGTCACGCTACCCCAGAGACTACTTATGTTAATTTAGTAACTAGTGTTAGATATCAGCATGAGGAGCTACTACACTCATAGGATAAATGGCTTTATGAATGTAGCTTAAGAACAAACACATTGCAACTTCAACGACTTTTGGCCCTCGGTAATATCCCTCCTTGTTTCATCAGACGACACGAAACATTGATATGAAAAAAAACCTCGTCAATCTAATTTTCGGCAATAGAAATTGTACATGACAACTAGCTTTTATTATTTGCGGCAGCTATTGGAAGCGGAAAGACGACTTTCGCGAACCATCTTGCTTTCAATCCAGCGGGTACAACCACGGAATTAGCTGGAGCTGGTTGCCTTATAAGATATGAGGAGCTTGATGTCTGGAATGCATCCTGGAGCTTGAACAGGTCGGTATATCTTGCTATTTTCCAACATCCAGTATCTCATTGGAGTTGGCCTGGCCCGTCATTTTTTATCCCAGCTTGGCAACTAATTTGGTCCTCTTTTGTAATGAGTGCGGCCCCCGCAAAGAATATTAAGGCGGGAACTATCCAAAATCACAATTCTGATGTGGCCATTATCAGGATGATAGATGCTTATTCTCTATAGATGTATGCACTTCGCTTATTGGCGGACATTTTGAAGCTCGCGCATTTCCTGGAACTATCACACTACTAGATGCTTGGTACGAACCAAAACAGCTCACGAAAAGAATCTCAATTTTGTTGGAAATCGAATCCATAGCTAGTATTCTCAGTGAATACTTGCAAGTAAGGTTATCTACAAGCATGATGAGATTCCTCGAAATTGCTGAACGATGATAGATATTCATCATGGACGGCAAAACTTAGGTTTTGATTTAAATCTGAAGATTTCTCAGCATCCCGGATCTCCCGCACCAGAGCCTACTACTTGAATGCTGGCGAAAGTAGATATGGAATCGAAAGGGTTGGGAGGCTTGGTAATGAGCCACCCGTGAGACTAACACAAAAAGCTATCAAAGAAGTCTAGTTAGACTGGAGGATTTAGGTACTTGTCTTTTCCCTTCCCATACAAGTAAGACTTTATCATTGCTTGAAACAAAACAGAATAAGTACAAGCTTATAAGCTCAGGATTGTCGAAGCATACCATCCTACAATGAGCTATTTTAATGTTTGGCCCAAAGCCGAATGATACAATGTTGCCAAATAAACATGTTACCACTCGCAAGAGATGCACTTGCTGTTATGGTAAGTCTCTTATGGAGAGTCCCAGTCGATCGTACTGCCATAAATAGTAGCTAATCACTAGATTGCTGATCTTAATGATGGCATCAAACATCACATTATCCGCACCTAATGTTACAAAACACGACCTTATATTTGCGTACTATCGTATGCTGGTTCTGCCACGATTCCCCTGCTCATCATAACTTTCAATTTAATCGTGAAGCCGTTACTAACATCACAACAAGGCATGACTAAAATTCTAAATGCTGCGAATCGTAACCTGAGACGATTTCTTGTGCCACGGTATAGATTGTCTCCTACGCGTGGGTTCTTTACCTACCACGTATGTTCCACTGACTTAGATTTCTGCTGTATCTAAGCGTCAACAAATTTTGTAGATACTTTTTGATGGCTTGGCAATTTGCAGACACACTTTAATGGCTTATTTGTATGGACGAGAGAGATGAGTGGTATTTCATGCTTAGCTGTAGTAATATCGCTGAGCTAACAGTATATAACTAACAAGGACCAGAGATAGTGAGATTGAGTTGTGGAAGTGGAAGTGGAAGTGGAAGTGGAAGCGGTACGTTATATAAAGTTGTATCCTGGAGCAGCTGAAAATAAATTTTTGAAGTGGCTTAAACTTTATTCCGAGAAAATTCCTACAGATCCCCGCTTCACAGAAGAGTAGCATCAGAAAGAATTTATCACACGAAACGTGTATTATTTCATCATAACATTTCCATTCTCCTCTGATGTGATGAACGTTTCCACGGTATTAATCCTCAAGCTTTACTCTTAACACCCTTAAAACCCCCTAAAACAAAACAGCCACGCCGCAACAAACGAGCAAGAGTTATCAATCTTTCTGAATTCCCCCCCAAGAAACACAAAATCCCTTGGCATACGTCACTAATCCCACCCCCACATTCTGCTGAATCTCCAGAAAATATAACCAATTACAAAACACTATTCCACCATTCCACCCCTCCTAAATCGTTTTCGTAAAGCAAGCTCAGCAACGACGAAACCAAGCTTCAGCTTGATTTGTATCAAAGAAAGAAAGAAAGAAAGAATCAAGGCATAAGATGCCATAAACATTTAATACACTAGTAAAAATGGCGTCGTGGATTGATTGAGAGGTATATAAGGTTCTTTCGTTGCTATTTGACTAAATCTCTTTCTTTCTATCAACAACTACAATTACAACTACAACCTCAATATTCAAACACAAGTAATTTCCAACTTTTCAAATAAACAACAAACAAACGAATCAACCAAACATCACAATGGATTTCGTCAACAAGGCCAAAGATGCCCTCAAGAGCAGCTCAGGAAGCACCGGTACAACCAATACCAACACTGCTGGTGGTGCTGGAAAGGAAGACTATGGTGATAAAGGTTTGTTCCCCTTCTTCCCCATAAATCTCTGCATATTCAACGACCTTCGATCATTATCCGCCGCATACTTTCGTAACCTCAAACACCATACTAACAATATACCCAGGACTCGATTTCATCGAGAAGAAAACCGGGCATACATTGACCCGAGACCAAAATGAGAAGATTACTGATGGTGCGAGGGGATTGTATGAGAAGCAAACTGGGTATGTTTACCTTGTTCACTGCTTTGCTTGATGTATCTTCTTGGTGAATATTTGGCTAATGTTTTTTTATATGTAGATCAAAGGTCAACCCTAAGTTTTCTAATTAGAGGGGAGATTTATGGTGGGGAGGTGGGATGATTGTTTTATACCTTGGTTATGATAGGATGGATTGTTTGGGAATGAATGGAATGGACTGGCCTGGGTTATGGGGTCATGGCGATTTAATAAAATGAAGATGATATCAAACATCAGTGTGTCTGGCTCTATTGTGAAGATCAATGTGAGTGATGGAATACTTGTATGATGCATGACTATGAGATATACTTCTGGAGTCAGAATCATTATGCTTAATGTGCATTTTAGTGATAATGCTTGTGTATCTCCATATCCTACATATCCTTCCCAAAGTATTGTGTATGAACTGAAAAGTTCATACAATCCCTGAACATCCACCAGATGTCGTCGACAAGCAAACAGACATACCTATCACCCCGACATAACCTTACACTACTTCAGCAGCTTATCCCTACGTCTGCATTCGCCTATCCACATGATGAAGAGCATCCCGTTATTCTAAAATACTTTCATAAGGATCTGGCTCATCACCCCACGAATCTCCACAAGATTCAACCCACCAAAGCCCCAGCCTCGCAGATCCCAATCACCCATCTCTCAATAAAACCCTGAGTTTCACCCCACTGCCACTCCATGAATAATACCCCATTGTTCCAAAATACCTTCATCACAATCCAGCTCATCAGCGATCTCATCACCCCTAAACTCCACAATATCCTTCTCATCAACCCCCTCTACCACCACGAAAGAACCTCATCCTGCAAATGAAAATCCGCTCATCCATCAGATCCCTACTGCGCCATCTTCTCAATATCCATACCTCCATCTAAACCATCTCATCAGATCATCAAATCATCAAGCAAAGGGCGATCTTCACCAAAAAGGAAAAATTCATTTATATCATTCTCATACAAAATCTCCTCTCCATCCTCATAATTCCCTTCCGACACTTAGTAGAGCGAATCACCCCTTAAAATCCCCAATCCGAAGTTTCTGGAGATTTCTTTGCCGACTTGTTGCTTTGCTGTGTGTAGTTCAAGTAATCTTATATATCGTCTATTACACGCTTCGACATCGCGGCAGGAGAGTTTTAGATGCTGGGTATATCCATGGATCTTCTGTATTGGAGATAGTAGGATCTTTATCGTCATCTATATCTTCATCGATTGTATCTTCATCGTATTCAGCGTCTAATCCTACACAATCTAACTTGTCCCTCTTTACTTTTTCTCGATCTAATGATCATGATTTTACTGTGGTCGACGTCGTCGCATGAAAAAGCTTCGATCTGCACGCCATCGACGTGTACTTTTCTCTGCAAGGGAGATAAATTATAAATCAGATTGCTCAACCAGAGGTGTAGGGGCAAATTCATTCATTCATCTATTCCCACTTATAAAAAAAAACAATTCTCAAAAAAAAAAAAAACCCCCCCTCTGGGTTCTCATCAGCTACCTAGTTGCAGATTAATAAATAACACATCCTAACTATTTCCATTTTCATTCCCGCAGCAACCACGATATCTCCCTCATTACTCCTCCTCCTAAATCTTCTCATAAAGTACCTAGGTTGCCTGAGTAGTGGCTCCCATCGCAAAAGCAAAGCCTAGGAACTCTTATGATCATCCGATCGTAAAGCCCTCTTACAGCTCTGCTGGAGTAACTCTATTTCCTATGGGATAGCTAGGTGTGAATGGCATGTATCGATTTCACAAGTAATGTATCGATGAATTGATGCATGAGATTAATTGCCATGTCAATATCCTAATGTGAAACATCTGATGTATCCAACCTTTTCTACCCCAATTTACTTAGCTTCGAATTACTCGTACCATCTTTATCTTTAACGCCATCTTGCCCTATTAGCTCTATCATAATCAGCAAGCCTATCCCAATCATAAAAAATACGTTGTCCTTCGCCAGGACGTGCATCTCTGAGCTTAACACCGGTAAACTTCACATTACCATCATTATGACCCCACGTCCCTTCAACCTTCTTCCCACCATTTGAGAATGTCATCTTGTAGAGCTTAGAATCCGAATTTAACTGAATGATATCCTGAATATCTTTTCCCTCCATCTATAACATCTTGTAGGATCTTCGGCGGATATCTCGTCATTGGCATCGAGGATATATTGATCTCGATGGTCATCCCGAGCGCTGCGCATAGATGAGAAGCGGATTATGCCTTTCCATTCTTGAAAGCAAAGACGTCCGTACCATTTCGATGAAGCTCATTGCTGGAAAATATTTGGAGGATGTAAGGGTCACGGTGTCCATAATTACGTCGCAGATCGCGGCATTCGATTTTCCAATGTCCCGTAACGTCCCATGGACCTTCATTGTCATCGTCCTCGTCCTCAACCTCATTGTCCTCAACATCCTCATCCTCATCCTCATCCTCATCCTCATCCTCATCCTCATCCTCATCCTCATCCTCATCCTCATCCTCTTCATCTTCAGCCTCATTTTCACCAGCATCAGCATAACCCAATCTATACCGATTAATCTCCGCAAGTAGTGAATGCGCTCCCTTCGTTGATATACGTCCAATCTCAGCTTTACTCACACCCAATTCTTGTAATCTAGCTCGGTCTGTGGCCGAGATATACCCTCCAAGATGAGCCGCCACTTCCTTCACACGTTTTATTTCATCCGCACGGGTTTGTTGCAGACGCACTGAAGCTTGTCTGGCAACTCCGGCATGGTTGGAAGTTGAGGAAAGTCGAGCTTGAGTATTTGCACGTTGCTTAGCTTCTTCAGCAACCCCAACAAATGGGACTTGCTCATCCTGATCTTCATCCTCATCATGCGTACGTTGCTTACGTGTGCCAGAACTAGCGTGGGATGGTTGACTCAGCCATCCAGCCTCAAGGTTAAGTGCCTTCAATCTCTCGGCTGCCAAATTATTCTTTTTGGAGCCGATAACCATAGTATTTGACACCGACGTTGAATGAAATAGACCAAACATACTCGCCGCGTGATGTAGACCAGCTCTGTAGCCACCATCCAAACCTTCCAGTTCAATTGGAGGACCACCTTCGTCCTCTCCAATTTGGTTGCAAAAGAGCTCAAACAAGAATGTGTTGGGATCATTCTTTGCCATCCTCATGTTGATAACTCGGTTTGCCCATTTAGACTGTAGAGCTCGTTGCTTAGCCTCAGGTTCAGACCCTCAAGTTAAGCTTCTCGCTGCTCTTGCTGTCGAGCTAGTTGAGCTTGTCGTTCGTGCTCTTGCTTTTCGCGTGCTTTCTTGTGGTAAACACGCGCCATTTCTTCACAACCTAGCTTCACCGCAATTCTCATTTCATCAGTATCAGCATTAACCAAACGTATTTTGAGAGCATTGATATCGCTGCCTCTGGGTGAAAAGCCTCGAAATGTAAGTTGAGCCTTCCAGTACTCGATGCAGCAATGAAGCCAAAGACATGATCGTCAGTATAAAGCATCTTCGATTATTCTTCAAATGAGAATGAATGTTCGACGTGTTGTTGATTCAATGAATTTGAATGATTCCAGGTTGTCGGTGATGCACTTAAATCCGAAGATGAGCGCCGACACATGATTTCGCCGCTAACCTTATAGATGTTCCCCTCATTCATATGAAATCAACCAACTCTTCAATTCAACCTCTTCTCATACAAGAGGAAATACCCAGGAAAAGTGTTTATAATTCTCCTTTTCATTGTGAATGGTTCTATAAGTATCAAGAACTTGGTATTTTTTCGGTCTTAGCTCCATTTACTACTCAAACCAAGAAGGCATCGCAATCAATTTCATTTCAAAAACAAATCAGTCACAATGCCATCGATCAATCCATCCAACATCATCAAAGGCCTCAAGATTTCTATTCCGTGTTACTCCGATTCATCTTATTCTCTTTTACAAATACTTTTCTAATTGGTTACTCCTAATCTTTCTAATTTATCATGGGATCTCTTCTTCTCGTGTATATTATCACTTAGGGGAAAGTATGGGAAGGAACTTCCTTTAAGTGTTAGACGCGTCGCGAATACCTGCGCTTAGGGGTCAAGAAGTGAAAAATTAGGTGAGAAGAACTGTTTGAAAGTCCGTAAGCTAATCTTGGAGAGCCCACCAATTACTTTATGAAAAGGTAGCGCGGTTTGAGAGTATGTGAGTATGAGAGTATGTGAGAGATTTATTTATCTACAAATACCTCGAAATTTCCTTGTCTTGTCCATTTCTACTTCATCTCAATTTTTTCTTCTTTTGATTGATTCACCGAAAAGTGGTTATTTACACATATCCCATTTCAAATTTCAAATTTCAAATTTCTCCATTTATCTCAAACGCCCCTATGTATAACCACCCCACCACCTAACACCCCGCTATCAATAACTACCTATCAACAACTAAATCAGAAAATCTGCACACTGCTAAACCAACAGTAACATCATCTTATTTTGCACCTCAATAACACCTTTCAAAATGACTACCACATCAATGATTCAACCAAAATTCCTATCGAAAGGCGACCAACTTGGTGTCGTCGCTGTAGGATTCTCTGGTGGACAAGTAAGTTACCCTCCCTTTAAATCCCTCTCTTAAAATTACCAACTAATCTAACAAACACAGTGTAAACCAGGAGTTGATGCAGCACCTTCAGCACTCATCAAAAGTGGACTTCTTACTCAACTCGAAGAGGAATTAGGATACAAACTTCACCATGATAACACGGTTCATTCCTATAAAGAATTAATCCCTTCCGAGGATCCAGACCACCGAAGGATGAAGAACCCACGCGCAGTCTCCGCCGTTACACAAAAGCTTTCTGAGCAAGTCTATGAACATGCCAAGGAAGGTCGTTGCGTTTTGACTCTGGGTGGCGATCATTCTATTGCTATTGGTTCAGTATCCGGAACTGCGAAAGCAATTCGTGAACGTTTAGGAAGAGAGATGGCATTGATTTGGGTTGATGCGCATGCCGATATCAATACACCAGAATCCTCCGACTCGGGAAATGTTCATGGAATGCCAGTCGCATTTTTAACGCGCCTTGCTCAGGAAGAAAAACCTGAAATCTTCGGATGGTTAAAGGATGAACATATGGTCAGCGCAAAGAAGATTGTTTATATTGGGTTGAGAGATGTAGACAGAGGGGAGAAGAAGATCCTCCGCGAAAATGGAATCAAAGCATTCAGCATGCATGACATTGATAGGTTTGTGTTCCCGTCGCACAAATTCATTTTGCACGCCCACTAATTCTCAAACGCAGACACGGTATTGGCAAAGTCATGGAAATGGCACTCGGTCATATTGGTAACGATACTCCAATCCATCTTTCTTTCGATGTCGACGCTCTCGACCCTACCTACGCTCCTTCTACTGGTACGCCTGTTCGCGGAGGTTTGACTTTAAGAGAAGGAGACTACATTGCTGAATGCGTTCACGAGACTGGTTCTTTGATCGCCATGGATCTGGTAGAGGTCAACCCAACACTTGAACCCGGTATCAATGATATTGGAGCACACGAAACCGTTAGAGCTGGGTGCTCATTGGTTAGATGCGCTTTGGGTGAAAGCTTGCTATGATGAGACATTGGATGATATACCCTTAGATCGAGGTTAGCTTTTTATACTTTTGGTATTGGATTCCTTTGGTAGCACTGAGATGGATGGGGAATTAATCTTTCATTTACGGTTACACTTTGTAAGTTTTCAGGATAGCGGGGCAGGTGGATCGAGAATCTTAAGATAGATGGGCAAACAAATCATGGACGAAATCAATATAAAAACATACCAAAACTTCCCCGCACGTAGTAAGAGTAGATAAGTTCACCGCCGAGTACTAAAGTCATCGTCATCACCGCCGACATGTCTTTTTTTCTTTTTTTGAGAAATATATTAAAATTCTCCAATTTCAAGTACCGAGTCTCCAGTATTTGTGATACCGAGTACCTAAGTACTACTAGCCTCATAATTTCTTTAGGCTTTTGATGGTGATGCGCTGTGTTCCTTTATATTGTGTCGTCATCCCAGCTTTCCCAGCCCCCAGCCTTAAGCGCCCAATTATTATTCACACCGCGAAAAAAAAATATATATGATAAACCAATGCAGGTCCTCTATTCTACTGTTTCTTCTTCTCGTTCTTTTTCTGTTCCTTTAGATATTCTTTCTGCAATACTCTATACATAACTTCACATTCATACTTTTCTACATTCTTATCTGGAGTATAGCGACGATATTAAAGTGTACTGTTTCCCGCGATCAATCAATCACCAAAAAAGTAAGACAGGCATACAAATCTTCCGCTGCACGTCCCCCTGGTTCGAGTACCTTGCAATCAATCTTATCGAACGAGTAGAATCGAATCTTCGAGTCCGACTGGAGGAACATAAAGGATATAAACACCTCAGCGAACGACAACTCAACATTCACCGGGTTTGAAACTTACGAGGAGTTTTTACGTGGACGAGTTATTGTACGGGATTGTTTTATTGGTTGGGAGATTTTTCTAAGGCTGTGAAGGTCCTGAGGGAAAAAGGATATAAGTTTATTTAAGGGAGAAGAAAGAGGAATTGTTATCGAAGACTTATTCTACGCGCCGAGAATCGCATTTGAGAACGAAGCGAAGGGAGATTATACAATTGTGGTTTAGGTCTTGTGGATTTGAGTTTATAACTCTTTGGAATCTATTAGACGGTGCGGCAGATAAGGAGGCCAGAGGAATAGAAGAGGGAAGTGACTTGGAATCGTTTTGTCTGCCATCTTCGACCTACATCAATACCCTACCTCCAATTGTCCACCACACCCCAAGCAACTCACAAAAATGGTCTCAACACTTTCCACCTCCTCAGGCGGAATCCGCGAACGCTCCGTCCTTCTAAACCGCACCCGCACCAAATACCGCTGGCCACCCGGTCAACTAAATTTCTGGATTTTCTTCATGCTAATAGCATCCTCCACCATCCTCGGAATATCCGCCTACTTCCTCTCCGTCCAAAACCAACTACATCTAGGCGTCCCCTGGTATTTTCCCTACTGGGTAGTATCTGCCGCTCTCGGCGTACTCTTCATAATAATCATGCTGTGGTTAATTTCCCAACGACAATTATTACCCGGAATCGTCATACTGGGGACTTTTATCCTGTTTGTGTTATGGTTGGTGGGACTTATCGTGTGGAGTATTGAACTTTGGGGTCCGTCGGGAAGTGTCAATGGGAATTGTAATTTGTATGTTACGGCTAATCCGCAGAGTGGTGCGAGTACGGCTACGTTGGCTTGGTTGATGCAGCATAGTATTTGTCAGAGTTGGATTGCGGCGTGGGCTTTTATGTTGATTGGGGTTATTTTTCTTTTTTGGATGATGATTATGAGTTATCAGGTTTATAGGATGGATGATTGATTGATGGGGCGGGAAAATGAGGGCAAGAGATGGGAGTTTGAACGTGGGATGATTTGGGATGGGTATATGGATTAGGAATGGGTGTGGGAATCGGTTTTGGGACTTGGGAATATGGATGGATGGATCTATCAATGTGGGATATGTATGAGGTATCATTAAATATACGAAAAGATGAGAAACGAGAAATGCATCAATGTGGCGTTTGGGGAAATGGGAAAGAAAGGAAATATATCTTTTATCGAAATCAAATCTCACTCTTCATTTTTATATGTATCGTACATGGTGTACATAGGGTAGTGGCTGATTAGGTGATGCGAAATTAAGTAAATAGGAGAGCGTCTCGGTTAACGGTATTTGTTCTTGCTGTGCGGAGCTTTGATTTTCTAATTCTACACCTTATCATATTCTAAAATCTCGAAAGTGAACTTTCTAATTCTCAATTTTCCTCCTGTTTCACTCACTGCTCGGTCTTTCTAGTCATGAGTTTGTTAATTCTCGTTTATGAAGTCTAGACTCCAGAATCTAGAATTCATCCGCATTCGTGACTAACTTCCGCACGCAATGGTATTAAATACTAAATGTTGATTTCCTTGGGTATGTTTGAGGGTGTTTTGGGGGGCTGTGAGATTTGGAGATTGGGGATTTATGATGGAGGGGTGAAGGTGAAGGTGAATTTAGGGGTGTGGGTGTGGGTGGATTGTTTGGGGGTTGGGGTGGAGATGGATAGAGATATTTTGGAGAGGAATATGGGGAAGGTGAAGGGAGGGGTAGCGGGTATGACATTGGGATGTATTGATATCTATAGCAGCGAGAAGCTTCGATCTTGAGGAGAGGAGAGGAGAAGAGAAGAGTTATATGGTTGAGAGTATGTATTCTTGTGTTTTCTTTTTTTTGTTTGTATACTGTGAGAGAGTTGGGATATCAAGGCTTAATACATAGTTAGCTTATGATTATATGATTATATGATTATATGATTATATGATTATATGATTATATGATTATATGATTCTTTGTAATTAAATATAAAAGAAAACTTTGTTCTTTTTTCTTCTTTTGAATAATTAATCATTCTTTATTTGTCTTTTTGTATGTCATTTGTATACAATTCAAATCATTGTTTAATCTATTAGTTTTATTATTTGAAGCTTTTATAATATAATCTAATCAGTTCTAATTCTCATTCTTTCTTGCAGTGTACTATCAGGACGCATATATCTCGACCTACCTCTTTCACAATACATTCTTCTGTATATTTTAATGATTTTCTTTTTCTTTCAATTATTGATTGTAGCTCACCACTTGCTAATTATTACTTAACAATCATAGACCTTTCAACATCCGGTTCACAGACATACTAATTCCTTGATACACCTATGGAGCCAGATGAAGAGTTTAAATTCTTAATACTTCTCTTCGTGCATTTATATTCCACAGCAAGAAACTCCGAAGCTCTTTGGATGCATCTCATGGAAATCATGTATCCTCGTATGTACGTCGAGATTAGATACATCAATGAAAATCATATACACTTGTATGTATGTACATGATGAGTAGAATGTCCTATATATCTTTGCAGTCAGACGCAGTACAGCATTTTAGGCTCGATTCTGTGTATAGTCATGCACCCTGTCGAAAATATGGGGTTTCTGTATGTGAGGATGTGAGAATGGAGATGGCTTGTGGAGATGGCTTGTGTGCTTATTTATGGATCTTACTCCATAATATATCGAAAGTTTGTGCAAAATTACTGTATGTATTTGAGAGGTGCGATGCCCATGGTTCCTATATCCTAGTTTTGAGATAGGGTGAGTTGGAATTGGGCAGATGATGCGTGTTGGCAATCTAGATGGGATTTTGAGCATAGAATATCGAGTACGGGATATTGAGCGTGTAATACAAAGAGAAAGGGGAGATAGATGCTACCGAATTAATCTTACATGTCTTCAAGAATCAATAAGCTCCTCAAATGAGAAGATATTATTTCTAGGTTTCGAACCTATTATCAAAACATATTGAGTGATTATGGAAGTGTCATATGAAATACGAGTGAGGAGAGGAAGAATACACTGTTATTTTCATTGGAGAATGTTAGATGCTGGTGAGTAAGTAAGCTGACTCCGTCGTATTGTCACGTAGGTAGATGTGTTGTTTTCTGTAAGGTAAACTACTGGCTAGCTGATTGTGTGATGGGAGAAATTGAGAGTCAAATGGGTACGCTATGAGCAGAGATTTGAGAGCAGCTAGAGTAGTAATGATGATTCAGAAAAGAGATTTGATATTCACTTCTGGTCACCTTTCCAGTTACATAGAGCCTAAAAACGAGATAATAAGAATAGTGGTAAAATTCTGTCCTGAAATAATACATGATAATAAGAAAGAGTGCCATGATATCCATTACTCAGTATTTCCCAGGAACCGTCATAGCAAGACGATCCAACACATATCTCCCAGCAGTAATCGGAGGGTATTTTGACGGATTCTCCTCACTCACACAAGACGGCAAAGTTTCAACCGTCTCATCATAATTGATAGAAAAAAATAGGGGGACCGAGTACCGAGTTTTAGCAGTCCTATTGACCACCCGATGAATAGTACTTTTATAAAGTCCATTTGTCCATCGCATCAAAAAGTCTGCAACATTGACTACAATTCCTCCTTCAACAGGTTCTGCGCTTACCCATTTTCCATCCGGACTAAGAACTTCTAGACCAGGAGTTTCATCTTGTAGGAGTAAGGTGAAACATTCATAGTCTGAATGGGCGCCAAGACCAATTTCTTCTTCTTCGTTTAGAGCGGAAAGGGGCTTGGGATTTGAACTTGGTCGGTACTTTATTAATCTTGCAATCCCTCCGGGGTGTGTAACTAGTGGATCAAAGCAACCTTCCGGAAGAGATAGAGACAAGGCGAATAGACGGAAGAGGTGCTTGCACAATTGCAAGATCTGGGTCAATCATTAGAAAAGGTGGTATTTTGGGAACGAATTAGCGCACCCTGCCATAATAATCTGCAATGCCTTTGTAGAATCCGGGAATTTCAGATTCATTTGGCCACTGATTCTCACCACCAGCAGATGTACCATCAAGTTCCACATATTTTCCATCTCCACCAGTAGGATCTAAACCATACTCATAACCCCAATTGAAAGCCTCCTTTGTTTCTTTGATCGTGAAGTCATTCACAGACGAGTAACTAGCAGGTTCATATCCTCTGAATTGATCCGAATCCTTGATATGAATGGCATCTTTTGAAGATTGAGGTAATTCATTGAAGAACCGGTCGCAAAGGTTAAATACTTCATCACAGATACTTTTTGGAATTCCATGACCTGTGATATAGAAGAAACCCACTGTCGTACATGCTTCATTTATCTTTTTGGCAACTTCTTGACGGTTGGCCAAGGATAACGAGAATGAAGGGGTTAAATCGATGATGGGAAGTGATCGGAATGAAGGAGGGCCGGAGGTATCAGCAAGACGAGATTGTAGATAATCTTGAATTTCTTGTGCAGCAAGACGTGAATTTTCGTCGGCAATATTCCCCGTTTGTGCAATACTAGTTGCTGCCATGGTGATGTTTTGAACTTGAAATTGTGACGATTGAAATTCTGTTATGCATAGTATTTCTATGACGATGAAGGTGGGGTGTTATCGTATCCTTATCAAGAAGGTAGTACAGATTATGACAAACGGGAACTGAGCACACATGCACGAAGGCAGAGGTGATTTGCGAAGTAGAATGTTCTTGTCTGGATTGACACCACGCTTGACTGGTATGACATCGCGACGGCAGGTACAATTGGGAGGAAAGCGCATGCAATAGAAAGACGACTTTTCCTGGCTGAAGTTTCATCGTACTGCATTCTGATTGTTAGTTGTTAGCAGATTAATGGTAGGAAATGATTCCCCAACATTCAATGTCAACCTTCGTCCGTCACCGGGTGCTTTCAACATCTTCATGCGATGGCTGGTAAGATGGTTCGGTCAAACAGCGGTCATCCTACAGTTACTTAGCTGTCACTCCATCTCTAATTTTTCCACGAGCTGTAGACGCCCTAGAGGAGAGATGTGCCTTGACCCGCAGCTCCTGCCAATACGACCGCGAATGAACGAATTCGATCATCATCCGCACGAGGTCAGGCTGGGAAATGCCATCATGCAACAAAAGCCCTGAGTCTTTTGTGCATTAAACCAAATAGCTAGCTTCCCAGCATATCTGGATTTCCCCTTCCGAAGCACTTTTTTTGCAAGCTCCATTGTAGCGTAAGATATGGTAATAGTACCAAAGTAGCGACATCACAGTCGCTTTTGGTCGCAGCATTCCACTGATTTTGCAATAGATAGCAAGATCCGCTGCTCAACGGAGAATATGTATAGTAAGTAATCAAGTAGTTAAGAAACAAAAAATGATCGAGGATGAGAATCACTTGATGTTTCCCTCAGCTAGTCTACCGAATTCCCCATGAGGTATACGTCCCCATTTTTTATATGATTTTTCAATAATCATTATTATACAGAGTACGGAGTTTTATTATGCAATAATATTTATAAAGTTTGTGTTAGATCAAATGAAAGATGATCGAAATGATAAGATGAGAAGGATGAGGTTACAGGACCTGCAAGCAACAGGAAAAAAGGTCAATGGTTAACGGAACGAAGTTCCGCTGGGCCGTGCTTCATTCCACTTTCATACACTATATACAGCTCATCAATCTAACAATCAATCCCAATCAACATGGCCTATCATTCAAGAGCACCTGGGGGAGATTGTAGCATCTCAGCCGATCAGGAATGTACGTCGTGTTGTCTCCATCTTGTTCCTTCCAGATCATTCTGACTTTCGCGATGGAGGCTGCCAGCAAAGCTCCGAGACATAGTGAACACATACAAGCAACCGATGGTGCCAAATACCTTATGGACGTTGACGAGCAAGAGGTATGTTTGCTCCATCCTTGGTTATTACCAATGATCTAAAATGGCAAAGAATTCCTCGAGTCCTGAACAAACCCAGGAACTAGCAATCAACACAAGGAAACGCAATAGAGACTCCGAGAACTCATCAACTACACAAACCAAAAAATGTCTACGAGATCTATCCCTCGCGCAAACGAAGATTTGCGCGGAGTCAAAGCGAACTCGAGAAGGCGAAATTACACCCTCCTATGTTCTGCGCGATTGTCACACAGAGGGACCAAGATTCACCGCAAAAACAATCCGTGACACTTGGGTCGACTTCTGGAGGCATACCGGAACCTGGCCAACAGCAGGACACGACAAAGCAATGAATCGCCTTCAAAGTTTCATCGAGGAATCGCTGGCAAAGAAAAGGTCAAATGCGAGTCTCAGCGCGGAAACAACTACAGAAAGCGACCAGTTACCACGGGAGCAGAAGAGTGCTCCATACAAACATCCTTATTACCAAGAACAACTTCGTGAGCGGGGCAGCTACACGGAGAGGTATAGGGGAATCAACGCAGAAAGCCAAGAAGTCTGTCGAAAGCTTCTAGACTCTTTTGTGAAATCGCCGCAGTCCCCGCCGAAAGATACACTCTTCGAGGATGAATTCTTTGATCATACTTTGGCATCGATCAAAGGTAGCGAGACTAGAGTGATCCGCGAAATCGGGCAGTTGATTGTACCTTCTGCAGAAATTCTTGCGATCCGCGGCGCTACGCATCTAAATATTCTTCGAGAGACTACCAATGCCCGCTGGAATAGCGCCATCCCCTTCTTCGGCCCACGCCCGCAACCAGATTACAGCCTTGGTTTTAAGAGAGAAGCATTTACTCCAGAACAACTACAAAGGCTTCAGCCCTTTATTGGAAACCCTTTAGAAGATAGCTCCTATTTCGCTGCCACGTACGATATGTACTTTCCATTTTTAACATGCGAAGTAAAATGTGGTAACTCCGCTTTGGATATAGCTGATAGACAAAACGCTCATAGCCAAACCGTTTTATTGAAGGGTCTATTCCACCTGTTCTGTCTTGTAGGCAGGGAGAGCGAGCTTCACGGTATACCCAACGGCTTTTCATTCTCACATAGTGATGTAGATGTGCGAATCTGGGCACATTATCTGGTCGTCACCGATAACAAGAAACCAGAATACTACCAGGAACCAATTGCCGATTTCAGTATTAAAAAAACAACACTAGCGGATCACCGATGGGTTGCATGGACTGTTATGATGAACATTCTCGATCTATGGATTCAAGATCATTTCAAATTGATCTGTTCTGCTATTGATATGCTACCCGTCAACTTGAATTTAGTCTCAGAACCTCAATCCAGAGATGTAGACTTGATCTCTTCGCAATCAGGACCAATCCAGAATGTTGAAGATAACAACTTAGATGGAAACCGATTCAGGCGGGGTAGTCAGCCAAGCGTTGAACGGATAATTCCAGCCACGACGGTTCTGCCCGGCGACCCTAAGAAAAAAAGAACCGAGTAATGAAGTGCTGCACTGGCCGTTCAAGCCAGCTTCTATTGCATATCCTTCTACACTCGCCACGTGAGTAATCCAACCCCATCTGGAGCAATATCGGTGTGCTACACGATTGGTAAAACGGTGTATTGAGTGAGAAAGTATTTGATTTGAGCATTGGCCCATCCTTTATTATTGTTTTGGAGCATATTATATTCAGAGTTCTGTATGTATCAATTATGGCATCTGCAAAGTCATTCCATACCAAGAGTCTGGAGGTGTCTCAAAGTAGTCAGCTGCTCGTTGATACTCTATGAAGAAAGAGCAAGAATTAAAGCTATTGATGATGTTTGGAGGAAAGTAGTGATAGCAAATTTTGGTTCAATAGATGAGAGATCCTTAGTCAAGGGGGGATTAATAGTAGTGTCATTTTACCCCGGACATCACTAACTAACGCTAACGTGCCAACCTGCAAACCACTATTCAAATGCATATCCAAAACTCCACCAAAACCGTATCAGCGCTCATACAATTACCTCAAGCTAACTGGTCATGCAAAGGGGAGTTCCTTTGGAATTCCATAATCATCACAACTTGAGAATCTCCATGCCCCCTTCAGCTTAGGAATATATATCCAGCGAAATATCAACCCCACAAACCAAGGAAATGGTGGAAATCTCGGACCATGAATGCCAGACTCGTAGGTCACATCGGAATTTGTGATTAAGAACGGGACATCTCGCACCTAGTGAAAACATCAATAGAGTTCAAATTCTGATGACCAAAACGACGAATCTTACCCTGTCTGCATTTTTCTTAGAATATTGAGCCATTGCTTTACCGCATTTTCCCCAGTCAATCGATGCATCCTTTTCAAGATCTTTTAAAACACCAATCTCGTGGTGCAAATGACTTTCAAGATCACTTCCGAAGGCATCAATCAGTTCTCTCAATCTAAATCCATCATAAGGCTTTGCATCATCCTTCACTCCCGAAACATATAGATCGAAAGCGAACAAGCCCGGAAGAAACTTTTCATGCTCAGTATGATTGGCAATGAAAACATCATCTCGCGAACTTTGCTCATCGAGCATTTTAAAATACACAGTCTCCTCAGCCGCATGATGAGAGTGAAGGTTGGAAGACCAAGCATCGCAAAATTTCATGAAATCTGCAATATCGCTGGTTTCCTTCACATTAGGCGCTTGGAGATACATGCAGTTCAGACCTCTCAAGAGGATGTTGTGGACCAATGCCATTTCTGATGCATTACGAGAGGCTGCCGATTCGGATTTTCCCTGTCTTTATGTGAGTTTTTGATAACGCTGTCGCATCTTTTGGGGATATCATACATCTAAGGATGCTCTCGGAGTCGAGAGTAATTTGAAAGGGCCATCTGCCCATTTTTTGGTAGACTCCATGGCAATTGTTTTATGAAGCAGATGAGGATTTCGAAAGTTCGATTCATTGTAATTATATATGTACATAGGTAAATAGGTACCCCGCTCATTCCACATACCAGCTGATTTGTGGCGTGATTGCAGCCGAGAGAAACAGTGTAGTGGGCTTCGAAGTTCCTCACGTGCAATTCGTCATTTATTCAGGGCCAAGCTCTCGATCCCAACGTATTTTCTAAACGGGCAGTGGGAAGCATATCTTTACTCTTAGGGGGATTCGGAGCCTGGTTAACCTCATCCAACGAATCTACCAGTATTAGACGTGCTGTGGCACATCAAGGATGTATGGATTGAGTCTTGAGGTCACTGGATAAAGAAGATATTGGGTGTGCTAAAGTGGTCTTTGATTCTCGAAAACGTTTAGATAATCAAAAGGTTTTCAATTTTCTCGATGTGCTACATGGTTTATTTTGTGGCAGATGCACATGTAGTGCATCTAGACCTCCTTTCAAATCCTGATATCCGGATATCTGACTGACCTGCATCCCCCATCATCTAGATGCGAACCCAAGAGAGCAAGGTATACTCAAAGAGTGCGGCGGTAGTGATCATTAGTGAAACGTAAGATTTACTATTGTAAAAGCTGACGGGGAAATTGTATATTTCTGTAGACCAATATTCGACTACACCGTGCAGATCACGCTGAATTCTTGGTGCGAGTGACCATGCTCACCACTTCGGATTATCATCCCTGACTTTTCGCACCAGTGATTAAAGAATTGATACATTGGTCCATGGTCCATGTAAAAGCTGGTCCTTTGGTATGAGGCACATTGTGAGGTAATGCGGTACCTGGATTATCTCGAGGTCGGAGATCAAATATTCAATGCTAGCCAAGAGGATCATGATCGAAAAGGTGGAAGAACCATAGTGTCTGAAGTACCTATCGACCCCAATAGTGGTTGCGAAAGGTATCCACAGCCAATTTATTTGGAGTGTCTAAAGGGATATTGACAAGTGCCTGCATGCTCCAAGCATGTATTTTTCAACCTCTGAAGTCCAGGCGAGGCTTAGGAAATATTGGATTGCGAAGTGGATGGCCTCCATGTTTTACGCAGATAGCCAGGACTCTAAGCCAGACTTTACCAGCATTCTGTGGTTGGGAGATTTCATTTACTCCCCCAAAAATGCTCGCTAAATTTGTTCCGCCCAAGACACTATGGTGGTGCTGCTCCGCCATATTTCGAGTAGTAAAAGTGCAGAACTTCCAAGAGTTCATAGATATGAGAATAAAAGAGGAAATATTTATCTAGGCATAAATATAGCCATACAAATATTCCCAAGATTGAGCACCCAGCCATTCATATCAGCGTAAGTTGGTTACATTACTGTCAAGAAGTAATTGTGATAATGTGATGCAAAGGAAACTAGCTTCAAATTATTAAACTATCATTTGGCCGAAGAATGAGTCTGAAAGTCTAGGCAGGTAGAGCTTTTGAGACGAAGTATCATATACAAAATAGGTGAAAGTTGCACGATGCAAAGCTTTTGCTGAGTGCAAAATTAGTAATTGATAAACCAATGAAGATTTTTAACATTCCAATAGAAGAGGGCATACTATCGATCTTTCCTCTTCTGTCACCTCAAGTTTGGTTACAGATTCTGGAGTTTTTGTTTACTTGGACATGTAAGGAAATGCTGCTGTGTCAGTGGAGGTGGAGGTATAGCTTCAACTTGTCGATCTCGAACTCGATTTCCCTGTGCTTGAATTCATCATTTTGATGAGTGACCAGATATTAATGTCTGTAGTAGTGTCTGCATTCCAGGTGAGTCAAATATGCAGCGATACATTAGTTTGGTATCAAGGAAATAACGAAATAGCAATCCGGAGATATTTATTATACTGATTGAATTCTGAACAGCACTATACTTAGGGGCCTTCCAGCACATCATCCTCTACACTGTCTGCATCATGGACCATACTTCCACTTCTAGTCATTAGTTCAAATCTACTCGGACGAAATGGCCACTTCATCCATGCCTCCATAATCTCCTTTAGCATTTCCGTCGTCAGGCATCTCACCGACAAATGTTTGAGGCTAAACGATCCTCCTTTCGAAGGGTCGGTTAAAGAAGGACATTTGTCCGCTATGTATTCCAGCGCGCCAGGCCATAAGTTTTCCAAAGATTCATGGACTGTGTCGATTGGGTGTGCGTATATAGTACCAATTATGTATTCGAAGACATCATAGTTCTGGGGGTAATTTTGACGAAGGATAGGCCAAAGAGCTTGTGGCTCAATGTCCAAAAGGCACAATTCGGACTGCGGTTTGAATTCTTCTGCATAGACTTTGAGGGGCTCCACCTCTCTCTTCTCGAATTCCGTACGAATGCGCGCACCATCGAGTCGGACAGCGTAGATCTTACGGGCAGCTAAAGGAAGATTTGTAATTTTGTCTTCATATGCCTCGACTATTGCTTTCAATTCATTCCTAGACTTCTCTATGTCCTCCAAATTCGAATCTTCTTTCATGAGTTTGCTATGGAGCTGGTTGATGTTGTTGTAGTCATTGATGATATCCTCCGTCAGCCGTCCATGAGAATTGATGACTCGTTTCTTTGATTTCAGAAAGACATAACGTGTATATTCCTCGGTGTAGGATCTTTTCTCCTTCCTCGGTTTGAGCTTTTTGACCTTCTCAACTGGTTCGTCCACAAATTGAATTAGTGTTCCTTCATCCAATCGCCTTTGCAAGTCCTCATATTCAGCTATCCAACCTCTTCTGAAACGTTCAAAATCTTCACTTTTCACTTGATGCCCACCTGTAGCAAGTGACTGCCTGGCTTCCACCTCCATAGGGCCTTGCCTATGCTCGGGAGTTGTTATGCCCATTCTATCCATGTTACGGACGACATCTATCGAATTATTCAATGCAGCCTCAGAGTCTCTCACAAATCGATGATTGTCTACAGTTGAACTCGCAATTTCTCGAATATATTTCGTGGTTATTTGGGCTTCCACGGCATTTTTGCGCATTTGTGCGATGTGGCGTACTGACCATGTTGTTTTCTCCACATCAGGAATCCATATCAGCATCCGTATGAGACCATATTCATGGAATAAAGCATGCGATCTTGCTGCGGCGAGAAGTTGATACATGACTAGTTGTGACATGGATTCAAATCCGCGGTACTTTCTTCTGGGGTAATGGGCAAGATTTGCAATCACGAGAAGGGTATTGTTCAGTTCGTTGATCTTCGGATCATCTGGCGAAAGTTTTACCTGGTGAGGTAAAAATTCCGGAGTGGTAACATGCCTAAGATGTTCCCAGACGGTTCCAGACTTCGGTATGTGCTGATAAGTAGAACCTTCTGCATCAAGGAGAGGTTGAAGGTAAGGAAGATATTTCTTGGCGTCAGGTTCCATGAGAAGATGTGTTCGCGGTTTAAGAAAGTCGTGAATTTTAGATGACCAAATCCCTACGCCTGGATTTATGTCGATAATGTCGCAGCCAGTATGCTTTAAAAGCGATGGCCCAAAACGATCCATGATGTCATCTAGGCTAGATTACTAAATGGAAATGAATAGCGAGAAAGGAATGGTTCTTACCACACAGTGCATCGTTGAGGATGTTTACACGTGTTCTATCCCCCATAGTTGAGCCCGCTATGTGAGCTTTTGCGAGGTATCCTCTGAGGGCAGTGGGAATATTTATGAACTCATTTCCATTTGCCTCGACCTCATCTTCCTGTTCATCAGTCAGTAGTTTTATTTAGGCAGACCCATCTTCTCCTTACTGGTTCTTCTTCCGGTTCCAATTCTGGTTCCAAATCCTTCGCCTGTTTAGACCGACCTCGTTTTGGCTTTACTGTTTCAACTGCCGTTCCATCTTGTCCTTCAATGCTTTCCTCACTGGCAAGCTTTTTACGTCTGCGCTTCACCGGTTCCACTGCCGCTCCATCCTGTCCTTCAACAGGTTCCTCAGTCGAAGACTTTTTACGTCTGCGCTTCACCGGTTCCACCGCCGAAACATCTTCCCCTTCAACGCTTTCGTCACTGGCAAGCTTTTTGCGCCTACGCTTCACCGGTTTTACAGTCGACTCATCTTCTCCTTCAACACCTTCCGAGGTCACAGACTTCCTACCTTCAGCTTTCTTTGCTTTCACCAGCGATGCATCTGTTTCTTCAACGGTTTTGGAACTAACGGTCTTCCGGCGCGTTTGCTTAGCTGGGGGATCCTCATCAGTGGACGTTAAAAGATCCGAGGACTTGGATGTTTTAGGTAGATTAAAACTTGATGAACAATGAATTTGTCGAAGGCGAGAATGTTGTAATATGACTGGACATTTAAGTAGATTGGATCTACCCGAACGTAAATAAATGCGAAACATTAATGCCTACGATTGGTTTGAGGATGATTGAGATAATGACAGTTGAGAAACGTATGAATTGAGAGGATGTCTCAGAATTATATAATGTAGATGCATTCGAGGAGCGAAAAGTTTCTTGTCAAGTTAGGCAAGGCTGAAGGAAAAGCTAAAGTTTAGCTGATTGATCAATTGCGGTTAAATCAGTTGATTGGTTGATGACCTGACAGTGGCTCATGTATGTGGCCCGTGCGTGTGTGGCTAATACGCTGTGAGGCTGTGAGGCGCAAGGCTGGTGATTTTATCTCTTGAAACATAGATCTGCCGTATCTTTCATTCACCGCTTTGATCTCTTGTACATTGGGCACCTTGAGATCTAAACCTCCCTTTAACAAAGAGTATCATAAGACATAACAAGCAGACCAACAACATCCGACAAGGCAACCGAATTAAATGAAACCCTATTATTAACTCCTCTCTGTTCCTTTCACCTATTTACAATATCTATGATTTTGTTGAACATACAACCATTTACTTAAACACTCTCTCTATCCAATTGTACTCTGCGCCCAAGGCTTTCATTCGTTTCATTCATACAATCTGCACATCATGGCGGGGTCAATATTACAGATCTCGAAGCCCATGAGCATCAAAGAGATCTCCGCCAAAGCCTCAGACTTTGAATTTAATCCTACTATCGCCTTGAAATATTGGTTAAGGACAGCCGATACACTCTTAAGAGAGGTCAGTAAAATGCTCAATCATTTTGGAGTGGTTTGGAATTCTGACTTCGATAGGCGCATATTTACCAAGCAGAAGACAATGATCAACAAGCCTACCTTTTATTCATGCGATATGCGGCTTTGGTTGCAGAAAAGCTACCGGGGCATCCATTTGCGAAAGACCCGGAAACTAGAAGTGGTTTAAGAGCGGCTCAGAAAACCCTCCCGGATGTTTTAGATAGACTAGAGAAATTAAAGCCCGGGATAAATTCGCGCTACAATAACTGGCAGAGGGCTCTGGAAAGAAGGAAAGAAATTCATACAGCACGAGAAAATGATATATCGCGACCATCATCTCGAGCAGATTTGGCTGCTTCCGATCCAGCGATTGCTGGAAATACAACTACTTTAGCGGCCGCGGAGAACGGGGAACTGGCCGTGAATTTGGCACATAAAGAAATAAGAAGGAGAAATGCCGTACGTCGTGCCACAAGACAAGCAGGTGTTAGTGAAGAAGAAGAGCAGGAAAGACGTACGGCGGGGCTGTGGGATGATTGGGAAGCAGCATTATCCAAATCTAGTCATAATGATGAGGATGATGACATGCGCCGAAATATGGAAGCTTCAAGGAGGAGGTTGGACGGCTCACATGATATTTTGCCAGATGGAGCGAGGAAGAGATCTTCAAAACCCTCTTCTCGACCTGCACGATATGTGCAAACAGCGGCTAGGAATGGTAGCAGCGAATACCGATATCCGTCGATTTCTAAGTCTCAACCTCTCATTATTGATGACTCAAAACCATACCCACCTCCCGATTATCTTCCTCCAAAGCCACCCAAAGAAGAAGAGTTTGAGCCACCAAGTCACGCAACGCCTCCACCAATACCTGAAAAACAATCATCACAAACGCGCGAGAGCTCATCATCAGAAATGGTCGGAGAAGTTTCAAAATTCACTTTTCGACCCTCCGCATATCTTGAAAATGGTAAACCTCTTCGAACAGTTTTTCTTCCGCCTACACTACGACAACAATTTCTTACCTGCGCAGCCTCAAATACACGAGCGAACCTCGAAACTTGTGGAATGTTATGCGGAACGTTGATATCGAATGCCCTCTTCATATCTCGACTCGTTATCCCAGAACAGAAGAGTACCAGCGATACATGTGAAACAACCAATGAGGGTGCTTTTTTTGATTACTGCGCATCTGAAGATTTAATGGTCCTAGGATGGATACATACCCATCCTACACAAAGCTGTTTCATGAGTAGTCGAGATTTACATACACATTGTGGATATCAAATCATGATGCCTGAAAGTATTGCAATTGTTTGCGCACCGAGTAAAACACCTTCGTAAGTAACTGTTTTTCTATTTCCCATTGATAAAGGCCCGTACTGACAAGTAAACAGATGGGGAGTCTTCCGTCTAACTGACCCTCCAGGGATGCCAGCTGTTTTAAATTGTAAACAGACCGGACTTTTCCATCCGCATGAGGAAAGAAACATCTACACGGATGCACTGCGACCTGGTCATGTATTCGAGGCAGAAGGGCTAGAATTTCAAGTCGTTGATCAGCGACCAAAGCGGTAATGACATTGATGAGGTTAATTATGATGCCACGAGGATATGGTGATGGTGTAGGTTATTTGGTAGCGTAGGTTATTTGGTAGCGTAGGTGTTTGGGTGGACTATGGTTAGAGATAGATCAAAGATCTCGTTTCAATGATGAATTATATATCATCTCACAAGTAATCATTTCTTGACTAGTCTTTTTGTATAAGTTTTTATGATTTTTCCATGTGCCAAGGGAAATGAACCCCTGAAATCGAAGCCGGGGAAGCTTTTGTACAACCGAGCTTATAATGAAGCAGTACACAAGCAATACCTTTTCTTCAACATGTACAACTATCCAAGCTGGCTCCAAAACTAACCGTGTATGCGTTAGTTCAGTGATGAGATGATAATAGTACACGAACTGTTCTATCATGCAAGTTCAATATACAAGCTCCTACTTCTACACTGATGACTGCTGTGCTGTGCAAATCGTGTTGAAACTTGAGAGATCGATGGTTCACAAGATTATTCAAATTCATTCAAAATGCTTGCAGATATCAATGTCGACTTATCCTCTTAATTTGTACCTGCATGAAAAAGATATGGGCTACCGTTCATGACATCATGTTTAGGAATACCACTTCAAAGTTATTAGTTAACGGAGTGTGTTTATTTTTTCATTGTAGCTTTGATGCGAATATCATGGTGTCATGAAAACTTATTGGTTCTTATAGAGAACCGTGGGATGTGTATTAGTTGTTGAGATTTGAAGATGAGGCTTGGGATCCGAATAAGTTGGAGAGTGAAGGGCGAATGTAAGGAGTTTTATACCTTTTCCTTTTTCAGAAGGGTTCTGAAGAATCTTCAACTAGACTGACTTTTTGGGGGTTTAAAACTATTGAATTGGATTGGCATATTTCAGACCCCATGGAATCTCAAGCCTTGACCCTGAAATGTGTATGCAACGGGTAAAAGCTTCCCATCCGTCTTAAAATTAGTAGGTAGACCAAAAATGTGAAGCTTTTCCGCCCCAAACCCGTGAATCTCCCCTCGTATTACTAATAGCCCTACCTCTTGGGTCATTTGTGGTGAAATGACGAGCATATCCAAAAGTAGCCAGCCCCCTTTTATAGCCATAAACCCAATCTCACCAGAAACTTTACTCAAATTGATTATCTCAACGTGATTTCTCTCCCACAATCAATAGCTCTCGCTGGACTTCCTAGCAAACAAATTTTTCGAAAACACCTACAGTGGAAGTTACTATTCATTATTCTCTACGTTGTCCTCCTGCGAACGTTGCTTCAACATGTACTTTTGTATCTTATCCATGGATATCAACAACCTTCATCTCATTTCCATCATGTACTCAGGCTTCTTGCGCATACAGATACAGGATACACTGTCACTGCACCTACTTACCGCGGAGCTATCGGATCAGGTCATCTCATTCTCGGGATGGTTATTTGGAAGCTTAAATGGCAATTGATCTTCATGAATTTTTTTTTTAAAAAAATCTCAGTACTAAAGAAAAGAAAAGAAAAGATTCAAGAAGTCGGGTATGATATGGTGGATTGGTTGCTTTGTATACACTTCAATTTCCTACTGATACTGCATATTTTGCCGGGGAGAATGTTCTCTTTAAGGAATAGACACCTATGATAAATTATAATGCTATCAAAGAAGGCATCATTGGAGGTTTGAGCATTTCGTGTTCCATTGGAGAATAAATTTATTTACCTGAAGTTCTTACTTCTGGTCGGAAACACATTTACACTAAATTTTTCCACGATTGCATGTGCAATAATCCTTCGGCTTTTCCACAAAAAGATGTTGAGGTGTATACAGCGAATTTACTCAGCAGATGGAATGCATTAGACATTTGATGTCTGCCGTGCACTTTATCAATATGCCAAAGATAATATCTGTCTCAAGGATGGAAAATGCAAAGTACCAAGTATATCTTCGGCTGGAGAAAAGGCTCTCGTCCAAATCTGATCAATAACGGCTGCGATGATAAAGTAAAAGTCAAAGTAGAATTGTATAGATATATCACCACGGAAGTATAGTTAATACCTCGGGAATTAAAAATCCAAAAAGTGCTAGTTCGGATTGATATATCAAGAGGATTTCATTATGAACTATCTTAGTTTCGTAGTGAGATGCAATTTGATTAAAACCCTAGTAAGATTGGATTAAAAGAGTAAAATAAGGTAGAGTAAACTCCAACGCTGTGTGTCTAACCACTAATGACAATGTCACAGTATGAGTATCCGCTTTAGGATTTTCATCCGCACCCTACGCTTGCTATTTGGTAAAAGAAACCCGTAACCCCGAACCCAAAACCATAACCATAAATGAAAGAGAAAAGAAAAGAAAAGAAAATCGTAAAGGGTATTGATCTCTCATGTCAGTTCATCTCGCCTCCACAACCGTCAAGCCTTAAAAACGCATTCTAAGCAAGAGGATCAACAACGCCCTTAATAGAATCATATGCACCAGGTCCAACATGAGTTTTGACACCTGTTGACGGATCGAAAATGTGGCAGCCGTGCATTGCGGCGTTGGGGGGTGTGTATACTGTTTCTTTGTTAGTTATGAGGGGTAGATATTGTGGGGAAATGGATATGATGCGAAGAGACAAGAAGGGGTAGGATGTGGTGAAGTGAAGGTTGATGGTGAAAGAAGAACTTACAGTGCAGAGAAACAGCATATTCAGTTGCGCTAGGGTTGGCGATAGAGTGAAGACCCAACTATAATAGCCAGTCAGTCATGTGATTCCCATTTCATCTTCCCAGCCAAATGATAGATGTGCAGAATAATAAAAAGAAAAAGAAAGAGGAAACATACATCATCACACATATACGCCACCTTGCCACTCCTGTACTCCCTCACCCCCTCAACCTCCATTTCCTCACCATCCCTCCTAACTCCGTCAACAGGAGTAACCCACCTCGTCTCTTTCAAACTCCCCCTCATAATCTTCATCAAACAATGACTCGCAGCATGATCATGAACTTTACTTTCTTTTCCAGGTGTCCAAACCAACATCAACAAATTAAATACACCTTCTACTTCTGCTACTAAATTTCTCGTGTATTGTTTATTTGGATTTGCGTGTGCGTATTTTTCCCAGCCTGTGATATCGGATGAGGTATTATAATTGCGGAGTAAGGAGGTGAGAGTTGGAAGATGCGGAGAGGAAGTCGTGGTGAGGGATTGTGTGAGTGAGTTGACTAGTGTATCGAAGGAGGATGTGGTGGTTGAGGTTGTAGGTTTGAAGAATGAGACGGGGAAATTTCCTACGAAATCTAAATAGGAGGTCGGTTAGCTTTATTTCAGATTTGACATTATCAATAAACAAAGGGTTTAAAAGTACCTCGTGGTAAGAAAGGGGTACTTTGTTGTTGACTGGAAGTGGTTAATTCGAAAGAGGTTGATTTTCTGGTCGTGCCGGTAATACCACGATTTGCGAGAATGGGTGAGAATGTAGGTTTGGTGGTTGATGATAATTTTGTACGGAGAGTACGGATTGCTGTGGTTTTCATGCTATTTGATGCCATTTTGCTGATTCACGATGGATTGAAAATGTATTGATGCAAAAAGTCAAATGTGGCGGTAAATGTTGAAAATGGTAGAAATCAGAAATGATTCATATAGAAAAGTTTGAGAAAACTAGTAAATTTTGGCGATGTGTAGATTAAATACCTTTGCTAAGATAACAACCCTGAGAGACAGGCCGGCATCGGATTGGCCGTAGTTATCCGTACAAACAGCTAGAAAGTTGGTGAGATGATATGATCATTAAACCTCTCCCGGACACAATATGTATTAGTATTGGTGGATGATGCCCGGGTCTTTCCTTAAATAACATCCAGCCGGTAGATTCCTTCCTTTCCTAATCATGTTGTTGGATTTCTCCTTTATCTCATCTTGATTTAAGACATTCCACCTCCAACATCCTCAATTGTCGGCACAGCGCACGCGCGTTTGACCCCACACATGGTGACAAAGTTTGTGACCGCTCGCTCCCTCCATTTCGAATCCTCAACGGATAGTTCCCTTAACAGTAATCGTGTACCTGATCTCCCTTCCCTGATTCGTTCAAATTAAATACTAACAGCTCGTATGCGAAAACCCCCTCATAATCTTCCTAAAGGCCCGAGTAGAAGATCATGCAATTCAATGCTCTCGTCGTTTATTGACCGTCACCGCCTGATTGAATTTTCGAGATTGGGAATCCTTATTGGTGATGTTGCTGGTTGAGCGGGGTTTCCAAGAGTGTTGTGGGTCCACTAGATTGTTATCTATTGGTCTCATGTTAATTGGAAAAAGATAATGCCCTCAAAAAAGTTACACAACTCAAACTGGATAACAAAAGATACGAGAATATGAAGAACATATGAGAGTAATTGGTATGATAGAAATGGATCTACATCACCATAAATGAATTGATGATGTAGTGATGAGTGAAGATAGAAGGTGCAGATGTGAACTGGTCAACCATTAATATGATCAACTCAAACGAGTAACAAATTCGGTAGAGCGTGCATCCGACGATAAATACTAATTCGTAATGAAAAATGCATCTCATCTTCATCGATCAAGGATCCAGTAATGGAATGATTCCGACTACGGAATACCTTCATTCTGCTGTGACCCCTCCTCTATCATCCACCAACACCAATCCACTCATCAATCCCTTCCATTCCCATCTCAAACCTAGAGCCCAAGGCCAACAATTCATCATGCTGTAATTGGATACCACTTGAACCAATCGCACAAAAGACAAGCGGGTCCGACCTCTTCATCTTCACTTTCTTCTCTCTCACACACAAGCAAAGTGATGCAAAAACTAGAGAAAAACCAGAGAAAAACCACAAACTTTTCAGGTCAAATTCGAGTACATTTCTTGAGTCGTATAAATGATTATTGAAGAAAGAAGGAGGAATCTATAAGAGGGAAGATGTTTTCTTATATTTGACTGAACTACTCGTTGGATTTTGACGCTAGTAGGTTACAGGGGCGATGATGTTTTTTCACGTGCATTGGGAGGGTCGGAGGTCGCTTTCATTTTTATCCGAGATGTAAGATGTAATCTCATGATCAACAGATATAATAGAAAAGCCACTCATCAAGTAACAATACAAGTGTATGTAAAACACTGAAGCAGTCCATCCAAATCTCAACAGCTTCATAGACCTACAGACATCCACCATATTCCTATCAACTCAAACAAAGGCTGGCGAGAAATCAGTTCTCCTCCCATCATCTTCTTGAGACCTCTCTATTTCCATTTTCTCAGCATGACTACGACCCTGCATTCTTTCATCTCTATTTCTGTATTGGTTCTGCATTGGAACATTCCCTTCGTATGTTTCTCTCATTCTATACGTGTCGCCAATCTCGGGGCGTTGGTGTAGAACTGGTAGGCTTATTGGTCTCTCTTGGCAAAAAAAAAAGGCAGGACGGGGAGATGATGATGTTTCTGAGCGGGAAGGAGGTTGAGGGGTACTGAGAGAATGATTCGTCGGAGAGGTCCTGTAGTGATGGGAAAGACGAGAATTACGAATTTGTCGAGCGTGAGCCGAGGTGCTGGTGCAAGCTGCGCGGTACTTGTAAATGGCACGGGCTAGAAGCAAAAGTTAGTACACAATGGCATATGGAATGTTGAGGGAATGATTAGTATACTAAGAAAGCCCATCGAGCCAACCAATGTCAAAAACCGGATGATTGGAAGTGGGACTGTGGCTTTCGATGCACGGGCCGCTGACACCAAGGTTTTGTTAAGCTTCTTCGTCCAAATTCCGATATATTCCGTGAGGTTCTCTTGTGGGTTGTAGTTTGGAACTAAATTATGATGCAATATGAACAAATTCGCTATCAGCATTGAGGAGCAAAAGAAGAGACCCACTGCATACATAAATCCCCAGAGGATCCATTCTACGTCTGCTTTGCGACAAATATTGAGCAACCTCGGCGGTATATGGGAGATAATAGAAGTGCATTGGTAAGGACTTCCTTACACAGCAGATTTTTGGGGCAAGATTGACAGCCAAAACTCCTTGAGTTTACGACAAGTCATCCTCCAATAAAATATCGTATTTGCCATGCAGATGACAATTGAACAAAATTAAAATAAAAGTACAAGATTTTTCTGCATATTTGAGTACTGGAATATGTATCGAGGAAGAACGACAGACTTAAAAAGAGGCTTGATATCGTCTTCAGGTGAGGTATTGAAGCCTAAAGTTTTGATAAAATTCTCCGCGAGATTTGAAGGACTTTTGAATCTTTATTCTTATCGAGCGAATCGAAAACGTGCGTCATAGCCGATGCTTTGCATGTATATATTGAAGGAATCGGAATAGGATGCCTTTAATTACCAAAGAAAGCTGACGTCCGGGGGGTCTGAGGAAATACACGGTTTGATTATTCCATGTCAGCCGCGCCAAACAGACTCCGTCTAAGATTTGATAAAGTTATGCCAATATCGTACAAACGGAATTGCCTCTCATTAGGAGGACTCAACTTGAGCTGAGAAGAGATTAAGTTTATCTCAATGATAAAGGCTTTGAACTACTCCAACGGAAGTGGACACTCTGATAATAGAAATCCGAGGCTGGAGACAAAGCCTAGATAGCTACACAAGCATACACTCGTGGGTCACAGACTCCCCGACTTGGAAATGCTTCCTGTGTGACATTTTCAGCTCCATCTTGGCAAGCCGCCAAGTAGAGCGGTAAGGGGGTTTTGGGGTTTTAGAGTATGGGGGTCTGGGGTTTTGGGGGGCAGCAAGAAGTTTTTGTTGTATCCACAAAATTTAATTGAATTCTGTGAATCAATGAAACCGTTGTTCTTGTACCTGTACTGATGTTCATGGTTGGATTGAGTTCCAAAAGTTTTGTGCAACGTTAAAAAGCAGATGCACGTGTTCCTCAATCCATGTACCGGAGAATATCCACCCAAAAACATCCACCCAAAAACATCCACCCAAAAACATCCACCCAAAAACATCCACCCAAAATATTTTCTTTCTTCCCAAGCAATTATAAGATCTTACCTCAACTTTCAATAATTGGTTCCTGGCTTGCTATTCTTACCGGCGTCAATGGACCTTCCCGTCCATTCAAAGCTTCGACGGTACTGAACCTGTATCGACCACATGCATGCGAACATGCCTGTGTCTTAATTATTCCTGGTACAATCATTTGAAGGTCATATAATCTTAAACAAAAATTCCAAGAATTCCAGGTTGCCAATGATCACATTCATCTGTCTTCTTCAATGTCCAGATGCTCCCGTCGCTGCCAAGATGGTTACGATTCATGATCCGGGAACAGACCTCGTTGTCCGAAATCTCACCATCGCATCTCCAGATTGTACTTTGTCATCGCATTCCGCCAAGGGGAAATGGAGCACGGAATGTAAATCCTTATCTATTGACATTGAATCCCATCTCATGGTTCCAAGACTGATGAGATCAATTGTCTCTAGATAAACCATACTATCATAACTTGGCATCTTGGGGGTCTTGGGGCTCTTGCAGTTTGTGGTATCAATATACCAAGAATACAAATCCACTTTGGGCAGCAGTCGATGAATTGATAAAGGGTTAAATGGCCATACTTGTTATTTGCTTTGTATCAATGGTACACAGTCATGTCGCCGGGCGTGCAATGGGAAAGGTCGAGACTTTGACCAAGATAATTTTGTGATACCTGCAACACTGTACCGTCTTACTTTACATTGCAGTAAGCAAAGCAACACTTGCTGTAGCAATCCTAGTGGATGACGCGTCAGGAGTAGTCGATTCTAAGCGTTAGAATTTTCATTTAATACTTATCAATCGATCGTTATCAGGATCACTGGTAGATTGACCTCGGTCATAACGATCAATACCAATACAACCGAATGTCAAAACGATTCAAAACTAAGGTCTCATAAATGAAGTTTGGAAAAGCAATGCCACGAATGGGTCTGCCACTCTCGCCAGAAACCACCAGTGGGGATTCCATTTTCCGACCGAGCTCTATTTCACTTGGCATTACTTCGCCTCTCTTGGCTAGTCAAAAGTATCAAAACACATACATACAGCAGCAACAACCCAGCAGAACCTTCTCTTGTACGGTGTACCATACAATATCTACGAAGATCTCCGCCAAGAGTCCCATGTCTGCGGCTCTCCAGGTGCTGATTCTCCGACAAACACTAAAGTTCTTACGTTAATAGCAAAAGCCAAGGCGTTGGGCCTGGTCATTGCCCCCTTTACTACCATTTTTCCAAATCTTTTGGCTGTTTCTAAGAATAAGGTTGAGGGTTGATTGTGAGTACCGAAACTACCAAGCATTATTTTTCATGTGTAAGCCTGGGCAGGAAGTTAAAGGGTATATTGTATCACGACATCCACTTTAATGCCTTACTCGTCCTTCCAGATAAGTTGAGGTGTCCCTTTAAGTCGGTTAAGGCGTTCTCATTTCATTTTCGTCAACAGACTTGTACCTTTTCTGCAAACAGAAGTCTACAAGTGACCATTCTCTTGCCCATTCTCTTTCCCATTCTCTTGTTGATACAACTACTTCCGAGACTAGTGTTTTGCCTCGAAGCTTGGTTATTATCAGTCTATCTTTGTCCATTCCATAAGAGTAGTATCCTCCGATATTCGGTTTCTTCTCCTTTCATCCTTTTGATATCAAGATGACGGGAAAATTCACCCTCAAAGATCCAGTTCGTTGTGCTCACTATGCTCGATTCTTCCAGCACCTTACATTGACCGAGGCAAACATCCTCTTCTGGTCTCTGTTTGCCTTCGTTCTCGTATTGATGTGCATATCATCTATTCAACATCACAAGTAAGCAACCTGAGACACCATCATCATCTACTCAAATTTCCCCTCTGCACATTATTCCTCACGTTTTCCTCCGCTTCTAAAATCTTCATCATCCTAACACAACCCAGATCTAACAACTTAACGGCGGAACTCTCGAAATCGGGCTCCAGCACCCCTCGGCAAACCCGCCGCATCTGTCGTCGCCGCCTCCACTACCTTTCCATAGCCTCCCTCTGTTTCGTCCTCGCCCTGATCAGTGTTATTTTCGAAGTATTCGCCGCCTTCAACATCCAATACTGTGATGGCGAAGATCTCATCCAGCTCTACTGGGGATTCTGGTCAATCCTTCAAGTCGGTTCTCTCATCGCTATTTTGGGGGTAATGCTGCAATTCTGGATCGTACTTGGAAATGTACAGACGCCTAGTTGGGCCGTGGCTCTAGGTACCCCGGTGTTGGTTTTTGCGGCACTGGGATATATTTTCAGACATATTGGAAAGAGCTGGATGTGCCGAAAAGGAAACAAGGACAGTGAGGAGGATACGGATGTTGAACAAGGGAGTAATGATGAGGAGGAGAATAGAAGGGATGAGGAGAAGGCGGGGAGTTGGGCTGCGAGATGGATTACTTGGGCTCCTGAGGATCAGGTGATGAGGGAGAGAAATGAGGATGGCTTAAATAGGGTGAGGACTATGAGATCAGGTGATTGCTCGGATATGGAGTTTGCTAGTAGGGCGTAAGTACTTTTCTTTTCCTTTGTGGGTTGGAGTAGGATGTAAATTTTAATGTGGAGTTACTAACATGAAGTAGAACAACGATATACACACCAGGTCAACCTGGGGATGTCAGAAGAAGCTCGACATATTAAGCAATGAATCATGACAATTGGTTCTATTAGATTATGTTTGATAAAGATGTTCGATGATTATGTTCGATGATACGGTACACATGTGCTCAAGTGCTGAGCTCAGGATGGATGAATGGATGAATAAATGGACACTGAAGGTAAACATGGAGTTTTGTTAAAGCTTAGTTTAAGAGTTGGCGTTTGGAAAGAGATGGAATTTTAGTTTGGATATGATATCAAGGAAGGGATTTATGATGCAATGGATGCGATATGAGTTTTGGATAGCTAGTTGCATGGAGTCATGAAGATGAATAGCATACAGACAAACATTTAGACAGATAGATATCGCCACAGCTTGCAATAAAGTTTAGATATTTCTGCATTTTCAATCAGATATCCTTCACAAATCCTGAATAATGTAAAGTCCAACCAAACCCTTCCAATATATATCTATGAACTCCATCTCATCCTGTATCTACGAGTTCCACCTCATTCGATGTAAAATCACATCATCATCCCCTCACATAACACAATTCCCCACCGCCGTCTCCATCCACAACTTTGTATACAATCTGTGCGCAAACTCCACATATGCAGGCATAGGTTTCTCCGTACTCTTCCCTGTCCCTTTAAAAAAAACACTCTTCAGTTCAAACACCGCCACCCCCTCATTCTTATCGATACTAGCCTTCATCTCGAAAAGTCCATCACTATCCCTCACCCCAGTAATCAATGGCGAATCGCCGCAGCGTACAACTATAGATGTAGGTGTTTTGGAAACAACCTCAAAGTGGTCGGTTATCTGAGTGCCGACTTCGTAGGTAGAGTTTAGGAGATCAGGTCGGTTCCAGAGTTGATGGGAAGTAGTGGTTTCGTTTTGATACTTTTTAGAGAGATAGCTACGTTGGTATGCATAGCCTATCTTCCAATTAGCCTTTCTCATTCATTCACTCATCCCCGATCTTATCCCTCCTTTACCCCTCCTCCTGTATCCGAAACCCATTGACTATGTCAGAAACAAACTCAAAATAATCAAAAAAAAAAAGAAAATAAAAATACATACCGAAACCTCCCCAAACCCCCGCACAAAACGCCTCGACTAATTTCCCTTCCTTCTCAAGTAAATGCGGTTTTATCTTATTCAGCGACACTTTCCTTTGACATAAATCTTGCATGACAGGGTTACGATTAGGGTTTTGACGTAGGTAGGCCAAGCTGGAAAATATCGGATCCGAGGGTGATATAGGGACAAATTTGGAATTGCGTGTCCAGAAGGCCCAGCCGGATGTGGCGCCTGCTGCGCCCAGAACGGCGGTTGTGAAGGTGCTGCGGAGGAGTCCCATTGTGGTTATTCGGTGTAGGGAAGTAGATATAGATATGGAAGGAAATGTTGGAGTGGGAGAATTTGTGATTGATGTGGTGACGAAATGGTGGAGCATCTACCGTGTAATTGGTAATATACTGGATAAGGCTTATCGGGCTTATCGGGCTTATCGGGCTTATCTATCCAGGGGTAAGACGTGGGCTGGGAGGATAATCCTTTCTCTCTTAAATCCACCTGTTTTCTGGATCTTCAGAATGGTGCTTTTTAGTCAAGGGACTCTACCACGCCAGGTTAGTGGTTCGCATAAATCAATCTTCGTGCGACCAGTTGTTGAAATCTCTTTTTATGATATTTGTTCTATAGGTATATCAATTGGCCCGAGTACCCTAAATATAGGCTAGGGACTTGGACCACAGCTCACATTAACACTGTGTAATATGGTAATTCATGTGGGTGGAAAGGAACGGAGACATGCATTGGTGACACTTTCTTTTTCTACTCGGCTCCAGCTGAATACCTACCCTATTGGGTTCTTCGTCCACGTTAAATACATATTAGGTGGCCACAATAAGCGGCCAATGGACCCTGAGCAAGCTTCCAAACACTTGGTTTTGTGGTAGCATCGATTTCATTACCGACGCGATGTGCATTGCAGCCGTAAATGAAACATGAGAAGGAAATTCACCGTTGATAACTTCATCAAAATGATGGAGAAGAAGAGCCTAAATTGATTTGCAAGAGGAGGTCAACAAAGTACTTCGTGAGTAAATTTAAGGACTCGGGATTGTAGAATCCCTCTGCGTGAAATCATCCTGCGTGCTCCGTTGCAAGAAAGAAGAGCAAAACATCGTGTGAGAGATGCAAGATTGATACCAAAGAAGGCCAGAGTGTATCGCCCGCGGGTTGATGTTGGTTGGCGCACGGGAATCAATTGCTTAGAAACTTCAAATCCATGATTGAGTTGCAGCCATTTTCTTGAGGGGACACTCACTGATGTATGTGGTTTCAGCTAAGTGGAAACGCCATTTGAAGGAAAGTACCTTCGACCAAGCAGGAGCAAAGCATTGGTATATCACACAAGTGCGAGAGCAATTCAAGACTCTATACAATTGGGACGATGACTTCGATGGGATTCATCATGGCACTACTATGGTTTCATCCCGTTCCATGACATTTCGAGAAATTCTTTTGATTTTCCTGTCACCAAAAGGCTCTATTTTTGAATGCAAAGGAGCAAACATTGAATGAATTGTCGCAGCAGGCCATAAGATAATGTGTAGCCGTACGGAGATGTGAAATAATGGATTGGCTTGGCGCCTCGATTAGTTTCATACCACCAAATCCTACAGCACTCCTCGAATATACCGTTCAATGCATAGGATCAACAGGGCTCGACGGGTAAGATTGTTACTTCAGTCGATGAAGATGTCCCCAAGAAAGATCTGAGACACCTTAGACAACAAGACCTTCAAGCAGCTTTATTACAAGCAGGTTGATAAATACATACAAAAACATTCACAAGAGAAAGCAAATGGCAAAATATCGAAACTTGATAACTTTGATATGGGTGCTACTTCAACGATTGTGCACTCTTCCCTATGGAACTCCTGCAGTTCGAAAAGAGACGGCTGTGGATAGTCTGACAGTAAAAGCACTATTGATGGATGTCCAATAAGCTCATTCTCACACCGTTCCATCATTATTTCTGACCAATCCACTCCAGAGTCATTGATGCAGCCGGTGGAATAACACAATACGTGAACTTCATATCCGCGATGCCAGTGGACATGGACCCAGAATCGTCTGGGGCTGACATTGAACCGGAGTATTATTGAAAAGGCGGCTAAAATCCAAATGTAGCTGGCGCAAGTGTCGTCCATGGATACCTAGATGCACTTCTCGGCGGTAATTTTCCCAATTTTCCAGTTGTGTAATTAGGGATGGATTATAATCTTCTCAAAATAATCATAACGAAGGGACTATACTCCGCCCCGTACGCCCAGGATCTGTGAACTGTCGTGGTCACTCGCTGAGCAATACTTTATACATTATCCAAGCTCTCATTGATCAACGATCCCGTGAATGCAGTGTCGCAGCCAGATCCTACGACTCTCCGTCTTTTCCTGCTCGGGTAAAATGGCCCCACCTATCTGTCTACCCCAGAAAATTGGGTGTGTTTGGATGGAAGAGGGTAAGGATTATAAAACAAAAAGGCAAGGGTAAATAAGTTATCTCTATTATTAGTGAAATATTAAGTTAGTGTATATATGATCTAATAAAAGCACCTTTATTATTATTTTGAGTATATATTAATTGTATTCTATAATCATTCTTTCTAACTTTATTATTAATTATATCGATTCTAAATCAATCTCGATTTATTTGTAATATTGATCCATAAAATAAACTTCTAAAATTAATTATTGATATATATATTTTATTTTATTTTATAATTCTTTTTTATTTCTTTCTATTAAATTATTTCTATAATTATATATCTAAATTTTTTGTAAATATTTATCTTTATTATATATATAAAACAAATTGATCAATTATTCTTTATAAAACCTTTAATTTCTTATTTTCGATTTCATTATATAGATTATATATTCTAGAGATCTTTCTGATCTTTTGAAACAATTTTTTTAGAATAAATTCCTATTCGAAGATTCTAAAATATAAATAAATCCTTTTTTTTTTAAAAAATAAAATATCTTTTACAAAACCAGAAAAACTTCAAATAGTTGTTATAATAAAATCTTAAAATAAGAATACTATTGATCTATTTCAAAATATAGAATCTTTTAAAATAATTATCGAAATTTATAACAATAAAAGGATTATATTAATTAAATTTGAATTTTTGTTTAGTTATCTTGGAATTGTAAAGTATAACAAATTATCCGGAAATGAAGATTTTATAATGAATTTTTCTATTATAATATTCTTTATCAAAATTTTGTCGAATGTTTGAAGCAGTTTTAGCTTTCTGTAAGATATGTTTTCGATTTATAATAAAGAGTATTACTAATTCCGATTCCTAAATAGAATTAATTCCAAAATATTTATTATATATTATAAAAGCGATTAAAAACTCTTAATGATAATAAAGAAACTTTCAATCGAATTTATCAATTGATTGAAATCCTAGAAAGATTTTATATAAAAAGTATCTAAAATAAACAATATTATATTTATTAATCTTAAAAATAGTTTTAATAATTAATAAAGTCTATATATTATAAAGATCGTTTAAAAACTTCTTTAATACATTCTAAATAATATGATTTATTCGTTTCATTATACTTATAATTTTCTTTACAATAATCGGGGATATAATCTACAAAATATAATGGTTTTCTATATATATTTTAATTATAACTCCGAAATAAGGATCAGAATCCATATAGAATTTAATAACAACTTCAAAATAAATGAAAAGATAAAATAAACATTTAATGATTTCTACTCTTATATCCAAAGTATATAGGAAAGTTTAAGTGTAATAAAAAAAAGTAATCAATAATAAGTAGAATAAATTTGTAATAAATATTATTGATTTTATTAATTAGAAATAGATTTATAAAATCAATATCCAAATAATCTATTGAAATATCAATTATAATTTTTGATTATAATTGAGATTTAATAGTTAATTCAAATTTATTATATTCCAAATATTCGAGATAATAATCGATTATATTCTTAATTATAATAGATTAATATATATTATAAAAATTTTTAAAGAATATTTATAAAACAAAATACCCTGAAAGATTATAAGTTTTATATAATACAAAAGTTATTTTAATTTCGGGGATATATCTTTTCTAGATATTATAGAATATATAATATAAAATATCTTTATTTGAAAGATTATATTAGAAGTATTTATAATTGAAAATAGTTTATTGAAAACAATTAAAATCATCCGGAATTTATTGGTATTTCAAATAATGATATATATCTGAAAACTATTCTAAAGATTCATAAATCGATTTATTAATAATATTATTAACAAAAGAATCCCTAATAATTTGGATCTTTATTATTAGCAAAATTTCTACAAAGTATATTTTCTATATTAACTTTAAGGATTCAATTATATATTCTATACTAGTATTCAGAATCATAAACTTGATCAATTTTTTCAATTTTAATAATTCTGGAGTGATCTTTGAAAATTCTTTATAGTCTTTTTTGCTATCCTTCTATATTCAGATAAACTTATCATTGATAAAATCGATATTATTAATCTTCTGTAATTCAGATATATTAATATAATTAGGGTTTATGAATATTATATAAAATAAAGTATTTGTAATTTTATTTTTTGGATCTGGAATATAGATAATAATAATATTGAGAGTTTATAATTCAAAAGTTTATTTAGTATAAATGCTTTTTTGAAAACTATTATTAAGAAAATAAACAATTGATTAATAATTTGTATAAATAATATTGATATACTATAAATTGTGAAGTATATAATCAAATTTTTAATAGAATTCAATAATAATATAAAGCTTTTTTTTATATATATTATAATTCTTTTATATATCCAAAAATATAAAAAAATTATAAAGGATTAGTATCTCTATATTGATATATATTTAAATAATTATATACCTTATAGTATAAGCAAACATATCAAAGTATAATTTGATGAATTGATCGAATTGATATCTATATATCTCAATAGTAGTTGAACAGAATTATTTGAGAAAATCAAAGATCAATTATTCTGTATTATTTTATTACTATTCGATTTCATTATTTATGAATCTTATTAAAGAGTGTACAATCTCTGTAAAATTCTTCATTTAATATCTAATAATATTCAAAGCTTTTTTGAAGATTTTTATATCTCTAATATTATAGAATATAGATCAATTCCGGATTGTCTCAATATACTTTTGTTTAATTTTTATAATACCTTTAACTTTATAAAACAAATCCAAAGCTAGGATTTCAATTGCGAACAAATATATTTTCTTAAAAAACAATTTCAATATAAATTATAATATATATAAAAAGAAATAATCTTTCAGGAATATATATATTTCATCAAAATCTTTAGTATCTTTAAAAATATCATCTATATAGAAACTATATTAAGATAACTCCTTTTTTATAAATAATATCAGGAATAAAGATTCGAAACTTTGATCGATATTATTATTGTTAATTAAGGCAGGGATTTCATTCAAAATCAGATATATTATTTTGATTATAGAAAAACTAGCAAATCTAATATTTTAGAATATATATAAAGATTATAATTATCCAATATCAATAATAATAAAAGTGAAGTAATATCTATAATTCCAATAAATTGAAATAGTTTAATAATTATACTTGAAATCAAAGATGCAATATATTTTGTAATTCGGTTATATAAAATAGTTATATATTTTGTTTATAAATTCTAAATAATAATCCGGTAAATCTTTGATAATATTGCTGTAGTTGTCACGAATCGTGAACCACAGGAGGCTAATCACGTGATACCCCTTATCTCCCATGTCAATTTATGAGCTGATCATCCATACATATACATTACGAATCATACGATTTAATATAGTAAAATGGTGATCCTAATAATGTATATGTACAGCCCTGTAATCTACGAATGGGTATTTGTATATATATATCTAATTGTTTCTTATAAGCTATAATTCTTCAGTTGTAGATTTTAAGGAATATAATTGATCTTATTTATTCAGTTCTATTATAGTTTTTGTGTATTATATTATTTACAATTTATTTACAAATATCCGGTTATCTGATGGCCTTCCAAATAATATCTTATTTTAATAATATCTTTTTAGATAAACTTTTACAAATGTTATATTCAAAAAAAGAAGATCTATTCTGATCTAATCGATAAAGATAAATCCTTTTAAAAGTGTATTATCATTTTCATAATGTAACGAATTCCTCTTTTTGTACACTCCGAATCTTCGAAAATATATTCTAAGGAACCTTCTTTTTTTCCTTAATTATTTCAATAAACCTTTGAAGAAAATATAAATATAGGATTGAATAATATTATTATTGGAAGAAAGAAGACTGGTAAAGAGAAGATTCCAATATATAAAGCTGATATTTTCAATGATTTAATTATTCCTTTCGAATTATTATTATAATTATAAGATTTTTATATAATAATTATGAATTTGAAAGAGGAGAATTGATAATTGAAAGTTATGATAACGATGAGTTCTATAATAATATAATTCTCTTTTGAATTTTAAATAATATTTATATAGATATTTAGGTCAACAATAATATTTAGGATTCCTTTTATTCTTTTAATCGAAATCCAAGAATCTTCATCTAAGTAAATTCAAAGATCCCAAAATCAAAAGAAGAAAACTTTGATTAAACAATTTGATCATTTGGGATTCTCTAATAGTTTTTTTTTTTTTTTTAGAAAGTAACAATTTATATAATAATTAGGGGTTTCTTTATTCAAGAAGTCGATTTAATCGATTAAGATTGTATTCTTGCATCAATTACAATTCGCAATGAAATATATATACATCAAAACCCATAAATCTTATTATTAAACTTAATGATAATATTGAATTTAAAGTTAATTTGTAGTAATTATTAATTATAAAACAATTTGAACTGTATACTATATTATTTAAAAATGAAATACAATATTATATATATATAATCGATTAAATCGAATTAGAAGTACAAATATATTGTTATACTCTTTATATACAAATACCCCGATTCATAATATTCGAATTGATTGAATAGCTTACAACAATCTATCGAAATTTAGTCGAAATCGATAATACTTATTTTCAATATAAAATATAAATTATATTTAATACAATTTGATATAATAACTTTTTAAAATGATATAGAAAGTTCAGATTATTTATTATTTAAACAGAAATTACTGATAATGAGATTCTATTTAGGGATTTCGAATAAAAGATTTCCGATTTTCTTTTGCAAATAATAGTAATATTTATTAAGGATTGCAAAATTACAAAAGAATTCATAAATATATTCATTAAAATAAATCAAAATGAAATTTTATTATGAAAACGAAATTAATACTATATTAAGCAAAACACCTTTATAGCTATTCATAAACTAACAATTATTACAAATCCCTTGTAATCCTCTTAAAACTTTAATAATTCCAATTTTGGAACCTCTACATTTCTGAAACTGTTTTTATTTCGGAATACCCCTTTTGGATATACCAGCCTTATTATATTTAATAACTATTTGAACTTCAAATACTCATCGCCTTTTCCTTCTCTTAAAACAATATATACATCAACACCTTATATCGATAATCTCAATGAAATCGAGATAATACAAAAAGAAACAAAAGAATTCGAAGAATATCAGGATATTGAAAAAGATTTCAGTTTAGAAGCTACAATTGAAGCCATATAGAATATCTGTTTAGAAAAAGAAAAGCATTTAAAATCAAATACTTAGATTCTATTTCCATTCTAAATATTATACGGGATATAAGATTTCTTAATCTAACAAAGTTTATGAGAAAAAAAGCATTCATTTTTCTTTACAATTTTTCGAAAAATAATTACATTTATCGATCAAAAGCATTCATTGATTCTGAAGCAAATGAATTCGTTTTTATTAATACCATACTTTTTATTTGTTTATTTCCTATATTTAAATCAAGAATTATATTATTTGAAATTTCAATTGAAGTTAAAGGATATAATGATATACAAAACTATATTATTATTTATTTTATATTCTTTAATTTAATAATCGATGATTATGAACAATCTTTTATTCCTTTCTTTATCATTGAATTAGAGAATTATAATATTATTTTAGATAAACTTTGATTATCAAAGATTCAAGTGAAGTTCGATTATTTCAATCGATATTTCGAATAGTTTAAAGAAAAATCCTGTATTATCTCCTATTCGAATAATCTCCTTATTATTTAATCATTTTTTTGCAAACGGAAAATCGATCGATTAATCTAACAAAATGCTGATCAATGAAATAATCAATTTAAAGAATATTGGAATTGAAAAGATTTATAATTGAATAAATCAATTGTAATTGATAATATACAACAAAAACCTTCAAATATAAATATAATATAGATTCTTATTGAAAAGAAAAAAGTTTTGATTCTCTTCAAATTCAATCTATTTCCTTCTCAACTAATTATACCATTATTATAGATCTATAAATACCTCCTTTGTATATTGTTCGAAATCTTCGATTTATATATATTCAAATCCAATAAATTCTAATTAGAATATAAAAGAGATAAACAAATTGAACTTTTTATTATTATTTTGAAAGAATTTGATAATATAATAAACTCCTAATAAAACAAACGATATATAAAAGAAAAAGTATTGATTGCTTTAATCGAATTTAAGAATACAAAAATTCAAGAAAGATTCAATCAAGTATTAACCAAAATCGATTTAGAATCTAAAATATTATTTGAATATCGATAATATTTTCAAACTTTTTCTAAATATAAATTAAATATCTTGCCTTCTAATCGATTTTATAATTATAAAATCATATTAAAAAACGAAGAAAAACAAATCTTACATTATAGCCTGTTTTACAAAATATCTTTAGAACAATTGGAAATCATTAAAGAATATATTATAAATAATCTCAACAAAAATTTCATTGAATTTAATCAAGTCTTTTATATTATACCTATCTTATTCATCAAAAACCTAATAGTAATTTAAAGTTCTATATAGACTTCAGATTATTGAATTCCTTAATATATAAAGATCGATATCCCCTCCCTTTAATCAACGAAACACTTTTTTAGCTTTCTAATACTAAAATCTTTATCAAACTCAATATTCATCAAATTTTCTATTATATAAGAATAAATCCTACTTTAGAAGAGTATATTACCTTTCGAATCTGATATAGATTATACAAATACAAGATCGTATTATTTGGATTAATAAATAATTCTATAATCTATTAGTATTATATAAATGATATTCTATTCGATTATCTAGATGTTTTCTGTATAATATACCTCAATAATATTCTAATCTATTCCGAAAATAAAGAAGAATATCAAACTTATATTAAACTAATTCTCGAATAATTAAAAATTATTAATTTATAAATGAATCTTAAGAAATACAAATTCAATATTATATATACCAAATATTTAGACTTTATTATTTTTAATAAAAGAATAAAAATAAATCCTAAAAAAATTAAAATAATTGAGAATTGGATTTTTTCAATAATAATAAAAAAGATTTAATCATTCTTTGATTTTTATAATTTTTATTGATAGTTTATTAAGGATTATAATATAATAGCAAAATCTCTCAATAAATTCATTAAAACAAATATTAAATTTGTATTCGATAAAGTATATCAAAATATATTCAATATCTTAAAGAAAAAGCTTATCTTTGCTTTATTTTTATAATATTATAATCATTGATTTTCTTATATACTCGAAACAGATATATCTAATAAAATAATAATTATATATTATTATAACAATATAACAAAGATTAATTTCCTATAATTTATTTCTTCAAAATCATAATTATCGTTGAATTGAACTACAAAATTTATAATAAGGAAATACTATCAATTATTTGATCTCTCAATTATTAGAAAACAGAATTCATCAGTTCATCATATAAAATCAAGGTTTATATCAACTATAAAACCCTCGAATATTTTATAATTATCAAGATTTTTAATATTCGATAAATTCATTGGATAGAAGTTCTAATCGATTATAATTTCATTATTATATATTATCCTAAAAAAGATAATTCTTTTATCGATATCTTAATTCGTCGGATCAACGAATTAGATCTTCAAAATTATATCAAGAAGAAGAATTATCTTTAATAGTTTATTAAAGATAAACTATTAAAGATAACCAAATTGATATTGAAATTATAAAAGAAGCTTTACAAAAGTATTATCCAAATAAAACAACAATTACTAATATCGATTTGAATGAAATCATTCTTCGATTCGATTCGATTTAATTAATTATATTATCGAAACAAATAAAACTATAGATAGTTTATTAATATTCAAAATACAAATTATCTAAAATCACAAATATATATTATTTCAAAATAACCTTTTGCTTTATAATAATTATTTAATAATACCTGATATCGATAATCTTTGAATTTATTTAATTTATAAAATCTATAATTCTGTTTTTATTATTTATTTTAATATAAACAAAACCTATCTTTTATTATCTTAACAATATTATTAACCCAGAATGCATAATATTATAACCAGATATATATATAATTATCATACTTATAAATATAATTCTGTTCTATATAATTGTATTTCCGATTTATTACATTTATTTTCGATTTCTAATCGAATATAACAATATATTATTATAAATTATTATAGTTTTAATAAGAATAAATACAGATATAACAATATTTTAATTATTATTAATCAATTGATAAAACAAATTATCTCCATATCTTATTATAAATCAATTGATATTCGAACTTAAATATAATTATATCTCTACTATATATATCGATATTATAATTTCTCTAATATTATAATATCGGATCGCAACCCCTAATTCATATTACAATTCTGAAAGGAATTCAATCAAATCCTAAAAACCGATTTCAAATTATTCATTATTTATTATCCTTAAATCAATAATCAAACTGAGATCTTTAATTAATACCTTTAATAATGATTAAAGTTGTTTATTAATTACTATCAAAACAATTGATTAGAATTCCTATCTATAATGGATTATATACAATTTATTTTTCTATACAACTCCTTAGGAGGATTTACACCCTACAAAATCCTATACAGATATATACCGAAATATATATAGGAATAAAAGGAAGACATTAATAAATCAATAAATGATATAAATATATATAATACCTATATATATATAGAATATAATAGATTGATTTTTGTATAAACGAAAAAAGATTTATTACATATTCAAGTCAAGATATCGAAATTCATGAATGTTTATTGATATAAGGTTGATTTCGATATTAGAGATTATATATAATTTAATATAAAGAATTATTCTATTCAAAGATTATTCAAAAAACTGGACTTCCTGATTCAAGGAAGATTTAAGATCATTGATCGATTTGGGAGTTCTTTTAAGTTCGAATTTTTGATTATGATGAAAATTCATTCTGTTTTTTTTTTAGATCGATTATGCAATTATAATTATATAAATAACGATTTATTTATAAAACTAAAGAAAAAAAAAGTGTTCTTTAATTTAATAGATTAGATGTTATGATTTTATGATGGTATATATATATACGATCGCGAAAGGATCGAAAATCTATACAAATTTGAAGGAATTTGATTATATATATATATAATCCGAATTTATATAATAGATGAGCTACTATTATCAAAACAATATAAAGGTAATATATTTCAAAAACTTATATTTATAATCATTTCAAAAATTATACAAAAGGAAAGTTTGAATATAATAAAAACGAAATATGATGTTACCCCTATCAATTTCGTTCAATTTAATTGATTTGATTAATTTGATCGATTAATTTGATCGATTTCGGAATTAATTATATTAATTACCCATTATTATTATATTATAATTCAATTTCCTTCCCTTTTTTATTGAAACTTTTTCCTTTTAAAAATTCCCCAAATCAAGGAGAATATAAATTAATATTAATTTAATCAATTGATAAATAATTTAATCGATTTAATTAATTCATTTATCATTTTGATTAATTTGATCAATTATTTTGGCCAATTTGATTAATTTCTAATAAATTGATTAAATCAATCAAAATAATCAATTTAATTGATTTAAAGCTTATGAATCTTCACAAAACCTAGTTTCCGATGAAATAGTAATGAAATAGAGGAATAAAACGCTTGAAGACGAGCTTTTCCAAAGGGAGGGGTAATGTTATGAATTATGAATTATAAAAGGCTAATCATATAATACCCTTTATCTTCCATATCAATTTATAAATTGATCATTTGTGTATATACGTTATGAATTATATGATTTAATATAATAAAATAATGACTTTAATAATATATATGTATAGCCCTGCAATCTATAAATGAGTATTTGTGTATATATATCTAGTCACTTTTTACGAGCCATAATTCTTCAGTTGTAGATTCTAAGGAACATAATTGACCCTGTTTATTCAGCTCTATTACGGCTCTTGTGCGTTACAGTAGTTAAATATAATATAGTATTTGTTTTAAAAATCAGAATTCTCAATTTTATTTATTAGGATTGGTATTGTATTCCAATCAGATAATTGTCTATTAGCAATCAAAATATATTTATATATTTTATATATAAGATCTTCTTTAATGATTCTTTATAATCAATATTTTTAATCAAAGAGATATTTTTTTTAGAAATATATTCAGAAAGATTTAATACCTTTTTTAAAATGCATCTTATATTTATATAAATCGATTGATAGGATATATTCCAATTTAATGATATTCAGATCCTTATAAGTGTATAACAAATAGATAAAATTTTTTATAATATATATTAGAAATATTAAGATCAAATTTTATATTTATAGATTTAAATCATTCCTTAATAATTTCAAACGGATTTATAGAGAAAGATTTTTTCAATATATATTGTTCAATTGAAAACGATTTTTTTTGAGTAAGTTTAATAGATTTGTTTTTCAAGAAACCATTTTTTTATAATTCGAAAGAGATTATAGAATATGAATTTGGGATATAGGCTAATATAATTAATAGAATAAAGAACGGTATAGGAATCAGTATTATTGATTTTAATAATAATTCTGAATCCATATAAGGTTTGTATAAAATATAAAGAGATTGAAGATATATTTTATTGAATATATTCTATATTTTGATACAAATGGAATGAAGGTATTGAAGACCGGGTACATATAGGAATATATGGTTTTGGTTTGAAAAATATATATATTTTGATAATATATACTAATATTTGAAATATAATATAAGAGTTTTAAAAGGAGCAATATCAATGTTATCAATAGAAATAATTATATTAAAGGATATTGTGAAAGAGGTAGGTCGAGATACGTGCGTCCTGATAGCACGCTACGAGGGGAAATGGGAATTAGAATTGATCAGATTATATTGTAGAGGTTTTAAGTAGTAAAACTAGTAGGTTTAGATAATGGTTTGGATTGTGTATAAATAGGGTATAAAAAGATTAATGGGAAGACGATTGATTTTTTGTTAAGGAGAGGGGAGCAGAGGTTTTTTTTATATCTAATTACGAAGAGTTATATGATTATATGATTACGAATTAGCTACGCATTAGGCCTTGATATCCCAACTTTCTCACAATATAAATAGAATCTGGATTATAAATTCCCTATTTTTAATATAAATCCTTGATATATATATCGAATCTATTGAGAACAAAAATGAGTTTATATATATTTCAAATATATTTGTTTTAAAAGATATTAAATATTCGAAAAATACAAATTTCGAATTTAATACTTGAATATAAATAATATTTGAATTATAATCTTTGATAATTAAAATTCGATATAATCTTTTAACGATTTGTTTAGATCGAAAATACTCAGCAAAAAATACTTTAATATTATACTTACAATAAATTAGTTTTTTAAATCAAAATCATTATACTTGGATTTGTTAATTTTAGAGTTTATAAAACTCTTTTCAGATTCTATAATAAGATTAATATTTATTTTGTTATTTATCACGGGATAGTATGACTACAGAGCACTTTCAGGGATCGGGGAATAGGTGGTACACATAATTGGTAGAGTAAAAGAATTGAATGACTTGCCCTTGATTATATAAATCAAAAGTTGTATATATAGAACAAATAAATGATCATTTAGCCGATATGTATTTTAATTAGACTAGATCTTTATTTATTAGTATATCAGGATCATTTTATCAATTAATAGATTGATAAGGGCTAGAAGATCCTTTATTTTGATTGGAAAGAATATGCTTTGACTTTTTATAAGATACAGAGGATTATAGAGCTTTCTGTGATATACCCCCCAGATCGAAAGGTAATCTGAAATAAATGGAAAAATAAAGAAAATAACAATTCATATAATTTGTGAATGAATATGTAAGGCGATTATAGGTAAATGTTAATAAAGGAATGGTGTAATATATAAATCTAAAATAATTCTAGTACTTTTGGAATAAAGAGGAATTTGATTATATATAAATCACAAATTTCTTTTAGTTTTTGGCTTACTATTTGCAATATTCTTCGAAATCAAGATTTTGAATAATAAAAAGAAAATTTTCTATTAAGAGAATATAAATGAATAATCGATTTTATAGTATAATAATTGAGAATATATATAGTTATTAAACTATAATGTATTGATTATAATAGCGAAGTAAAATAAATGAATTTTTAAAGGTATATAGATCCTTTTTTTATATTTTTGTTTTTGTTTTAATCAAGTTTTTATTGATCATTATTATATTTAAGATTTCGGGGTCTAAAAAAGTTAAATAAATGAATTTCAATTATATTAGATAAATAATGATTGAAAAGAAAGTTTTGAAAGAATCGAATACAAAAGAAGATTTTAGTATTTTTTTGAAGGATTAATAAATCGAGTAAAGAGAATTAATAAATTCAGTATAGATAATAAATCAAAATATCGATTTTTAGGAATATAATTTAATTAAATCTGTTTTTAGAATAATGTATAATTATTTATTTCAAAAATCGTTTTCTTTTATCGAAAGAATTGTTATTCGTTGTAATTAATTATTTATTATAAATTCAAATAATAATTTGGAGATAGATTTCATTCTTGAATTCTATTGTATAATTAAAAGATTTTATTAATCCTATAATTATAATTATTGAGGTAAAGGTTGTTCAATAAAGAAAAGAAAAAAGAAAGAGTTTCTTCATTTGATAATAATGATTTATTCGATTCTTCGATATCAGGTTTTTCGGATAATAAATTAAATGAAGAAGAAAAAGAAAAAAGGTTATCGAAAATTATTGGTTTTTTAATTAAAATAAAAGACAAAGGGAATTATAAGGAAAAGAATAATTATTTATATATTCGATATATAAAATTGTTGATTATTAGAAGATATAATTTCTATAATGAATATTTTGTTAATTTTTCTAAATCGAATAATCATTGGTGTTGGAATTATAATATTTATTTATATATTCCCTTATCGGTTTTCCTTTATCCTTTGATAGATTATTATATTATTATTTATTAATAAAATTCGAAAATAAATTCTTTATTTATTCTTTATCTTTATAATATATTGATCATTGATTATATAATCCAAATAAGGATACAGAATTATAATGAAAATGATATTAGAGATTAAAGAAAAAAGAAAAGTTGTTTCTTTGTTCTTATATTATTGTTCTTTTTTTCTTTGCTATATTATTTATTAAAATCTTCGAAAAGTTGAATCGAAGAAGTATATTATAATTTCGGAAAGCAATAATAAGGATAAAAAAGAAAGAATAATAAAGAAGAAAAGAAGAAAGGAATAGATAATATATCTAAAGAAAAAGGAAAGAAGGGATAGTCCTTTGACTTTTATGGTATTAATAGTATTAATAATTTCGATTGTTTCAATTATTCTTTATTTATTAATTATTATAAATCTTGGAGGAGGTTGATAGGTTAATAATAATGAATAATATAATAATAATACTATTCACTATTATTATAGTGGAAGACTTAGTGATATAGCTTAAAAGGGTAATCGAATATATAATGGTTGAAGTCAAAATATAAGTGTATTGAATATTGAATTTATTTTGCTTGTTTTTCAGAAGAATTCTTTGAAGAAAATCTTCTTATTTATAGTATTTGATAAGATTCTATGAAATTCTATAATATTCTATGATTATAAATAAGATCGATTTAAATTGAATCTTATAGAATCATTTTATATAATGAAATGAAATAGTAACCAATAATATTTAACCTTAGAAATAAGAAAGTTCTATACGCTTCCATCATTCTATTCCATTATAAATCATTCTAGTATGATATATGATCGAAATTTCATATAATAATAAAATTTAATAATATTAAATTATATTATTAATATATTACGTGATCATATAACCATCGGTTCGGTTAATATTATTAAGTGATTTAATAAACTTATTAGAAATTCTTATACACCCCCTTAATAAGTATATTAAATATTTTAATAATATCAGTATAAATTAATCTGTTTTAAAAATTCGATTAATTTAATTCGAGCTAACGGCTTAGTAAGGCCATCGGCTTTTTGATCATTAGTTGATATATAAATCAGATTTAGATCGTCTGAATTTATAATATGCTTTGAATTCAATAAAATCACCTAAATCCTTTATTTTATAAACCCATCTAGTTTTGATGGTTTTATTATTATTAGGATTATTAATAATATCCCAGGTTTTATTCAATTCAAGGGTATTTATTTCATAATCCATAGCTTTTAACCAATATTCTTTATCCGGTGAGCTAATTGCTTCTTTATAGGATTTTGGTTCGATTAATATATGATCAGGCTTTTTAATAATAATTTTATTATTATTTTTAAGCTGAGTATCGAAAGTTAATTGAAGGTTTTTCGAATTTTCATCGTCGATTTCGAATTGTACCCCCTTATTAATCGAATTAAAATACCCAGAAAGAGCTAGGCCATAATATGATACTCCATTATGATCATATGAAAGTCCTTTATTTTCAGGTTTTAACCCTCTAATTCGTTTAGAGGTTCGAATTTCAGGTTTTTCAGGGGTTCCTTCCTCGATTTCATTATTTGAGCGTCCTGATTCGACTATTCTCTCTTCGGGAATTGGGTTTTGTACTATAATTGAAGTTGAATTTTCTTCTTCTTCATTTATAGTATTAATAGGTTCGAAATCAGGGCTTTCTTCTTCCAAAATATTTAAATCCTGATTTTTATATTCATCGGAATATTTTAAATTCCCTTGAATATCTAGACTGAATTTTTCGAATTTATTCGATATATCGGGAATATCAGAGGGTTTTCGACTTATTATTTGATGGAATTTGCCGAATTTGCCTGATTCGCATATATTTAAATCAGATATATTATTTTCTGATTTAATATTCAAGGATTTAATTAAACGATCCTTATTAATGTGACCTAATCTTTTGTGCATTAGGTTTAAATCGATTTTATTAGCTAATAGCTCTGATTTTTCAGATTCAGAGTTATTTTCAATGCTTTTGATATATTTAGAATTTATTTTAAAATCTAAATAATAAGCATTATTGATCCAGGGAGCTGTAGTTTTAATATTATACCTTTTATGGATTAGATTGATTTTATTTCCTGGTGGTATAATATGACTAGCCCAGCCCTTAGTAGCTATTTTATTTGAGCTAATTATAGTTGTAGCTAATTTTGGTATATAATATACCCCTTGAATAATAACTTCTGAATTATTATTAATAATAATTGGAATATCACCTATTCCTTCGATTGAAGTATTTTCACCATTGGCTATAGTGATATATTGATTTTTCAATGGTTTATAATTAATAAACCATTCCTTATTAGGGCAATAATGTTCTGTAGCTCCTGAATCTAATATGAATTTGTATTTCGAAATATTGACTGAATTAGCTAGTCGAATATTATGATTTACAGTCATTAATTGCTTGTTTGAAAGAGGGTTCTTTTTATTCGAATTATTATTCGAATCAGAATTGGATTGCTTATTATTATTACCCTTGTTATTCTTTAATTCAGGGTATTTAATAAAGCATTTAGATTCTAAATGACCCTTCTTCCGGCAATGACTACAATAAGGAGTTTTATTATTTTTAAAACTAGCCTTATTTGCGTTGAGGTCTATATTAGATTTCATTCTAGCCTCTTCGGATATTAATTCAGAAAATAAATTATCTAAATCAATATTATTGTTATTAGCTAATTCTTTAGCTAATTCTTCGTATTTTCGAGAGGCAAAGCCATCGAATGAACTAGGTAGGCCTCTAAAAAGGAACCATGCAATAAAGGCCTTCGGAATTTCGTATTTCATTGATTTTAAATAGTTATATGACGATTGGATAGAATTAGTATATTCATCCATTCCATCAGAACTATTATAATTAGATTCTATTAATTTATTTAGATATCTCCCCATTAATTCTAAGGATGATTCTCCAAATATTTTATTAATAGATTCCCAAAGGGTTTTAGCCGAATTTTTATCTTTAAATCTTTCGACTAATTCGAAGCTAATTATAGATTTAATAGCTCCTAAAGCCCTCTTTTCATTTCGAAGATATTCAGAGGTTCTTTCATTAAATCTAATAGCTAATTCAGGGCTATAAGGTTCTCCTTTTTCATTAATATATAATGATTTATTTGGAGGAGTTTCGGAACCATCGATATAAGGCATTAAACCATTAATTTCAAGGTATAATTTAGCCTTATTTATCCATTCAATATAATTGGACCTCCCTTTTAAGGGTTCTCCTTTAAAATTTATACCGGAAGCCATTTTTAAGCCTTTATATATAAGCTATATGGACTTTTAATCTGATATAAAATTAATACTAATTTTGATGAATTTAGTATTAAAATTTTGAATGGATTTCGATTATGATTCGAATTGATATCGAAATTAATTCGATTAAAAATTATAAACCAGCCACCTCTTAAATTAGATCTTTATTTTAAGCTGTATAAAATAAAGCCTAATCAAGCTAGGGCACCTTGGTATGAAGAAATTGATATATCACCCGCTATGGGTAGCGTATAGCTTAAATATATCGTCTAGGGACCTAATTTTATTCGCTCAATTAGGTTTAGCTTCAGGGACGCAGGCCTCAGGGTTTATTTTCGATGGTATTTCAATATAATATCGATATTATATTGATATAATTATATTCGACGGCTTAATAGCTATAATATTATAGCTTTAAATCAAGCCAATACCCTTTTTAAGCTAGTTATTTAACTAGCCGGGCTCATAACCTCTTGGAGGAGGTTGATTGGTTAATAATAATGAATAATATAATAATAATACTATTCACTATTATTATAGTGGAAGACTTAGTTATATAGCTTAAAAGGGTAATCGAATATATAATGGTTGAAGTCAAAATATAAGTGTATTGAATATTGAATTTATTTTGCTTGTTTTTCAGAAGAATTCTTTGAAGAAAATCTTCTTATTTATAGTATTTGATAAGATTCTATGAAATTCTATAATATTCTATGATTATAAATAAGATCGATTTAAATCGAATCTTATAGAATCATTTTATATAATGAAATGAAATAGTAACCAATAATATTTAACCTTAGAAATAAGAAAGTTCTATACGCTTCCATCACATTCTATTCCATTATAAATCATTCTAGTATGATATATGATCGAAATTTCATATAATAATAAAATTTAATAATATTAAATTATATTATTAATATATTACGTGATCATATAACCATCGGTTCGGTTAATATTATTAAGTGATTTAATAAACTTATTAGAAATTCTTATAATAAATAATCTTGAAGCTTTTTTATTTGAACTTTAAGTTATTGAATTTAGAAAGAAGTTTATCCTTTTTCGAGGATAAGAAAATGAAAAGTGAAGAAATAATTAATCTTGATTATTTTTTATTTCTTAATGGATATAGAATATATATATTAAAGTATATTGTAAAAAAATATAATGATTTGGGATACCAAATAGGATTCATTTTATTTATATCAAAAGGAAGAATTATAAACTCTAGATTATTATTATTCAAGTTTTATAATCCAGATTATCGTTATTCAAATTTTATGATCCTATTGTTTATATCTTATAAATTAAGGAAAAATCGAAAGTATTCGAATTTTTGTTTTATAAAATTCTTAGTAAATTTATCAATAATCATATCGATGATCAATAGATAGATTATATAAAAGTTCCTTTTTGAATATTCTTAATATAATCATATATTTTGGATATCGATATAATATAGTTTTGTAATGATCCATTCATTCTTATTAATCATCAATTTGATTGTTTACTGATTATTGTAAAAGATCGTTACAAATTCTTTTATTATTAAATCGATCTTTTTTAAGAAATATAAGATTGTTATAGTTTCTTTTAATATATATTCGATTCTGAGAAGTTCTGTTTTGGTAATTGAAGTAGTTATGATATCTTGCTTAGATGTTTTCTATATAATTAAATTATCGAAAAGGGATAAAATATATTCTTAAAATAATTAATAAGTATTTGGATTATCTGCAAAAAAAGTATCTAAGAAAATAAGAAATTATGATATTTAATTATTGTTATATTGGATTATAAAATACCTTATATTCCATAAATATTATAAACAATAATCAATAGTTTTTATATAATCATTTGATAAATTAATCAAATAATGATTCAATTATAAAGTAATAAATAATATATCCGCTTTTATAATAATTACAATATATAATACTAAACTCATCTTTTTTTGATACATTTTTATAATATATATAAAAACTTGATCCTGATTTTTCCGAAATACTATTATTGAAAACAATATATTTACTATCCTGTTTATTGCCTTAAATTTCTTAATAATCTTTTTAATATATATATTATAAATTAACCACAGTTTTTCCTTGAATCGATTATAGAATATATATATATTTAGAAATTATTTAATATTTTCCAGATCTTATAATTTATATACAACTTTGATTCCCTCGATAATCTTTATAATAATTGATTTGTTTTTCTTATAATAAATAATCTGAATATCATTTACAAAGAAAAGAATCATAATAATATATTTTGGATTGATATATAAATATAATTCCTTTTTGTATTATATCAATCCTAGTTTTTCGAATATTCGAATGAAATCTTTAAACCATATAATTAGAGAATCTTATAGATTATACAAAACTCGATCGATTATAACATTTTTATTTAGGATTTTGTATCAATTAAATAGATAATATGCAATTAAAATATCAGAAAGATTATACAGAGTATTAACAAAAATATTAATTATATTATATTACTTTATTTCGAAATTATATTTAGCAATAATTATTATTACAATTCAGAATGATTGGTTTATTAATATAACAATATAAATAATCTCAATAATACTTTTAGCCTAAAGATCTCTTTATATTATTAAATATAAATAATAATAAATAATTAAACCTTGATTATTATATTTATATATAAATATTTATTAAAAGAGAATCGGTTTTGTAAATTCCGATTCAGAATCGATTTCATACCAGGTTTTCCTAATCTTAAAGTTATTAATTTCAAAATTATAATTCTATTTAAATTAATATTCTATTTGATAATCTTTTAATTAATAATAAAAACATGATAACTTTGAAATTATAAATATATGAATTCAAGGAAATGATATTGCCTATAATCCATTGATTATAGATTAGATAGAAGACAATAATGGTTTTGCTTCAATTCTAATAATGATTATATTATGAATTATTATAAATTAAAAACATTCCTTTATATTATTTATTCCTTATTGATCAGATCAGAATATAAAATGAAAATTATTTAAACGAAATAATTCCATTGAGCTTATTCTTTGAAATATAATAATTCCTATATAAGATCCAATATTAGAATCGTTCCCTTAATGATATTACTATATATATAATTGCTTTTATATATATATTGATTATTTTGAAATGCAAAAACCAAATGATTCCCAGAAAAAAGATGACTCTGAATAATAATCATATAATTGAAATTCAAATGAATTGATTTAAGTTTTAGATATTTCAATCTTTATAATACAAGTTCTTTTAAGTATTTGTTTGAGATTATAAATCTACGAATCCTCTATAAATCGATTAGATGAATATATAAAATACAACAATCTTTATAATGATTGGATTTCTTTTATAGAATATTCTGATTGATCATTTTAATATATATACTTCTTTTTGAAATATTGAGGTTGATCGATTAAAACAATCTCTGAATTATTTTCGTATATACCATAAAAAATATCAATAATATAATTAGTAAACTCATACTTCATATTCTTTATATTAATATATTTGATAAGATCAGGATCTGTATTATTATAAGTATTTCTTTAAACAATATTAATATCTTTACCCACAAAATATAATTACTTCTCAATGAAAAAATCAACTTCTTTAATTTCTCCAATAAAAAAATCGATCAATATTTATATATCTTCATCATATACCTTATCCTCATTACCTAAAGAATTAGATGAATTGGATAATCCTAAATTGATTTCTTTATTTTTATTATTATCCTTTAGATCTATATTTACCCCCGAGACCAGTTCGTTTATAAACAATAAATCTGAAATATATTTAATGGATAAATCAAAGGCTTTTCGATCCATAAAAATAGATAAATAAATGAAATCTTTATGATTATCTTCGTTTTGAATAATCGTTCTATTCATTTCGATATAATCTTATAGATTAAAGGCTTTAGCAAATTACTTAAATTCTTCTATAATATAAATATCGATTATTCGATTAATGGAATCTATATGATAAATGAATTCTTTATTGAATATTATATTTCGAATAATAATAACTTTATCGAGCTTGAATATTTATATATAGTAGATTAATATATTTAGAATATAATCTATTAAATACTTAATATATATTTAAGGATTGGTTTTGTATTATTTCTTATTAATTCCAATTTCTTTATTTTTATTCAAAAAATAAACTTGGTATTCATATCTATAAATTCTATTCCAATTAGGATAAAGATTATTAAATATTTTTTTTGTAAGTAAGGGATTATTTTTACAAAAGTAATTACATAATTATATATCAAATACTTTATTAAGTGATTTAAAGAATTTGATCTTTAAAAAACTTATATTATATAAATAAATAATAATTTATATTATTTCTATTTATAATTTATTTAATAAATCTATTATAATCTATATTTTTATTTGTTTTATAATTATTTCTTGTTTTGTGTATTTTGATCCTCTATTGAATTTATATATATAAGATAGGGATAATTCGAATTCGATACCTTTTTATTTGATTCATTTTTCAAATAATATTGTTCCTATAATTCCAATAATAGATATATCATTATCCTGCTTAATCATTATAATCGTTAAATTATACTTACAATGAATCCAAATTACAAAGCTTTAAATAATTATAAATACTTTATCATATATTTTGTAATAAATTGAATATAAAAAGATTTTGTTATAATATATTTCTTTAATTAATAAAAATTATAATATATTATTATACTCTTTATCGAAATCAAAAAAATCTTATTGGATTTTATAAAAAGGCTGAGATAATTAATGATTATTTGAAATATAAGAAATAACTTGCTTTATATAAATACAAATATAATCAATGCAATTGAAACAAATAATACCTTTTATTTTGATATTTTGTATTACAAATATTAAATATTCAAAAGCTTTTTTCCCTAAATATCTAAAGTATTTATACTATATTTCATTTATATCTTTTCTTAGGAAAAATAAATTATAAGAATAATAGAATATTTTATTTATTTTTCTATTTATTATTAAATATATTATAAAAGAATTATTTATAAGAATAAATAAAAGAATATTCGAATAAATAGAAAATGATTTATATTCTAAAAATATAAAATTTTCAATACAAATGTATTAAGCAATTATTATACTATTTATATGATCTCCTTTATAAAGAGTACAATCATATCCTAAGAATTATAAGCTGACTTTCTTTAATCGAATCTCTAAAACGATATTGATATAAAAGCCAGAGATGAATACTATATCGTTCAAGATCAGATCATTATTAAGATAACCTTTTCTTTTAATGATCTCTTTGATAATATGAATTCTATATTCTAGGATTTGAAAACTGGAAATACTTGTTTCTATAAGATTATTGAGATCGAATAATTGATATCAATAATTATCCAATAAAGAATATCATTTATAATATATATAATACCACAATTATCAAATAAAGTATTATTAAATAAATAGTATATTCTTATTATTATAGAGTATACCCCTAATTGATTATATCGAATATCCAAAATAATAATATTGATTAAAGATTTTAAAGAATTAATAAAACTTTTTATTTATTTCCTTTTAATCCAATTAAAATAAAATTACTTTTATAAATATAATCTTACTCAATCCTTAATTACTTATAATTCATTTTTATTGAATATCCTTTTAAATAATAAATTGATTTTTTTAATAAATATTAATTTTATAACTTTGTAATTATAAATAATATAATTATAATCAATTCTATTATTCTATTTAGATTCGATTTTACAAAAACATTTCTAGATTTTTTTAATCCCCTAATTACTTTTAGAATTAATATTCTTTTTATTCTTTTTAAACTTTTTATTATTTTGAGAAAAAATAAATATAGAATATACTTCTCCTTTAGCTTTTAAAGAAATAGAATTCTAGAAGATTAATTCTTCAAAAACATTTCCGAATTATTTGAATAAAAGATTAAATAATCCGAATTAATTATTCATTTCGATCTATATAATCATAATATTTATTTAAATTGAAAATATCTTAATATCAATAATTTATAGAAAAATATTAATAATGATTTTATTCTATACCTTAATAATCTTATATACAAAAGTTTTGATATAAACTATAATCCAATCCTTATATCATTTGATAGAATTGATTTTATTAAACAAAGCTTATATTAAAATAAATCGATATTCTTATAATATTACAAGTTTAATAATAATTATTATAGATACAAACTTTCTTTTAAATATATTAATAATTATCTTAAATAAAAGAATTATAATATTCTAATTAAGAATAGATAATTTTATAAAATATACTTGATTAATTGATGATTTAATTTATTTATAAATATTATAAAAAGCTTTATAATTCTATATATATTTTTATTATCGATGTTAATATTTTAATTAAAGAAAAACAAATTCGAAAGAGATTTTTTAGAAAATAATTAGGAATAAAATAATGGATTTGTTAAAAATGAATCCCAATATATTATTATTAGAATCTTTCATTTTTGTATCTCTATTAATATTTTCTTTGAATTGAATTGTTATAAGATATTCCAAGAATTCCTTTTGATATTGAATTTGTTTTTTTTGATCATATTTAACTTGAAAATCGATAATAGAAAATAAAACAGATGGTTTGATTGAAAATCAATTGATTTAAATATGAATAGATTTATTCATTAGATTAAAATTTGGAATAGATATAATTGATATAGAAACAAATAGATTGTTCTTTGAATTGATTAAATCCCAGATTCTTTGAATTTGATATTTATTTTTCAAATATAGATATTATTCCGGTTATTGAATATGAATTATAAAAAGAAGATCGTTTTGATCTTTTGTTATATTAAATAAAGATAATTGAATTGATATAAATATTGAATTATAAATAAGATAGAAATGATATTTTAAAAATGATCTTTTGGGTATTTAGTAATTATTGAATAAGAGATTGCATAGATTAAATATTACCGGGTTTATAATTATTATGGGATAGTATAATTATAGAATACTTTTAGAGATCAGGGAATAAATGGTATATATAATTGGTAAAGTAAAAGAATTGAATGATTTGTTTTTGATTATATAAATCAAAAACTATATATATAGAACAAATGAATGATTATTTAATTGATATATACCTTAATTAGATTAAATCTTTGTTTATTAGTATATTAAGATCACCTTATCAATCAATAGATTGGTAAGGATTAGAAGATCCTTCATTCCGATTGGAAAGTATACGCTTTGATCCTTCGTAAAATACAGGGGATCACAGGGCTTTCCGTGACAAAATACTTTATTATGGTTTTAAGAGAATAACGATTTTATAAAGAGTAAGAAATATCTAAAGCATCGATATAATTCAATTGGAAATACTATATTTTGGAGAGTCGACACCGATGATTTGTTTATTTATAATAAATATACCTTTATATTATCAAATAAAGTTATAAAGGCCGAAATCTTGAAAGTCTATTATAATAACTTTATAAAAGATTATTGAGATATCAAAAAAATCTGGGAGATCCTGAAAAACAAGTATTTCTGGTTTAATATAATGAAAGATATAAAAAGGTATATATGAATATATACTATCTATTAGTGAATAATTGTAAAGTATTATTAACTTTATAACGAATTACAAATCCTATTATTCTTTTTTGATCCTTAGAAAGAAATAACAATGGATTTTATTATAGATCTACTTTTTTCAAAAATAGATAAATATATATATAATATTATCTTTATTGTTATTAATAGATATACAAAGTTTATCTGATATATTCCAATTAATAAAATAATAATCTCATCTAAATTAATAAAGGTTTTATTTCAATATATTTTTAAGGATTTCGATATATTAAAAGGAATAATTTCAGATTAAGGATTATAATTCGCAAACAAATTTTGGAGAAGTTTGCTTTTCTATTTAAAAATATATTATAAATTATTAATAATATTTTATTTATAAATTAATGATCAAATAAAATAATAAAATCAAAATTTAATTTATTATATTATTTATTATATCAATTAAAAACAAAATAATTGGGCATTACTATTATCCCTAACAGAATTCATTTACAATGTAATATAATATAATACAATTAACAAAATACTTTTTAAAATAATATATAAATATTTACTTATATTTAATTTTATTGATGAGGATGTTGATATTAAAGGAAAGGTATTTATTGTATAAGAATATATCGAATCGTTAAATCAGGAAAGAATAAAGCTGACAGAAATTTGGAATAATTTAATGAAGAAAAAATCAAAGAATAATAAGAAAGATTTATTTCAATGATTCTATATCGATGATAAGGTTATATTTAATATCAAGAATATTAAATAATTATAATCCAAAAAGAAATTTTCCGATTGTTTTATAGACTTTTTTATTATCATTAATATCAGGAATAATAGATAAGTATATGAATTAGTATTTCCAGTATCATATAAAATATATAATATCTTTTATATTTTATTATTCGAATTATAATTTGAATATAAAAGTATTATTACCCCCCCGCCTCCTGAAGAAATTGAAGGATATATAGAATATGAAATCGAAAAAATATTAGTTTATAGGAAGAAAGGATAAAGAATGTAATATTTGATATAATAGAAAAACTATTAACTAATGAAAAATACATAAAAAGTTTTACAAAATTTAATATATATTAAAAGATATTTGAAGAATTACAAAAAAGAAAATATATTATTATTACAATAATAATAAAGAATAAAGAAATAATATTATTAAAATATATTACAAAGATAAAAAAGATTCGTATTTGTATTAGAAAATTAGAATACTTATATTTAAAAACCTTTATATAATTGGCCTACCCTAATAAATTATTATAAATATATCACCTTTATTTTATCACTAAATATTCATACTTTCTTTACTCTTTTATCTCTTTCTTTAATAATCTATTTTCATTTATATTATCCGAATCCTTATTAATATCCAATTTCATCGATTAATAAAACATTCATTGAATATATTTTTCAATAATAAAATTCCGATAGAAAATTTATAGAATTGTTATAGAAATGGATATAGAGAAAAATTTATTTACACTTTGTAATTAAGATTCGAAAGATTTGTTAATATTTAATTATCGATTAATTAAATTCAATTCATTATATTTGTTATATCAATCTAAAAATTCTTTTATTAATTGATTATATTCATCTAGAACAATACTTATATCATTACTATTGGAATTCTCCAAAAAATCAAGATCCTTAATTTGAGCTATTGATTTCTTTATTGTAGATATTATTGATTTCATTGAGATTATTGATATTTTTCGATAAATATTTGATAATATTATATTAATCTCAGAAATTGGATTTAATTTATCAAAATTTATTGGAAATAGGAATGGTATATTAGTTATTAGAGTCTTTTCCTTTTTAAACTTTTTAAGGTTCAATAATTTAATATCAGATTGTTATAAATCTTTATTATCATTATCAAAAAGTTCAATTGATTTCGATACTTTTCTTTTGATAGGAATTGATTTGGGAGTTTTCCCGATAGATTTTGTTTTGATTATTCGAGGTATAATGATTTATAATTTCTTCACTATCGCTTTGTCAATATTTCTGATACTTTTGGCCTTACCTTTGGCTATCTTTCGATATACCGATTTCGTTAATAAAATATGAGTGGATTTCGACGATTTGGATCGAAATAGAGGAGCTTTAGAGATTTCTTTTTCATTCTTTTTATTAATAGTGTCCTTCAGTTTATCTTCATTTGTTGATTTATCCATTGATTATTGATATAATTATATAATTGTTAGTAAGAAAAATAATGAATTATATTCAGTATATTGATAGAATATCGTTATAAATCTATATATATCTTTATTAATTTTATCAATTTCTTTATCCATATATTTAGTGTTAATATGATTTCCTTTGTATTATAGGATAATTATATCAAATTATGTTTTTTTTATTTACAAAAGAAGATCTTTACTTTCTATATAAATTTAATTTATTGATCCTTCAATTTCTTTAACAATATAACCTTTTCAAACGAATTCATTTCGATTGTTTATTATTTATAACAAAGCTATAATAAGCGATTTATTGTAAAATTAATATTTTCTAATAATATTATATAGAGTTTCTTCTTTTGGGTATATTCCGTATACACCAAATCGGATTCTTTTGGAAAAGAGTATTCCTTGTTTATTATTTTTCCTTTAAATAAAGATTTCGTATTATTATAATAAATAATATATTTAGTATAGCGAAGGTATATTGGATATATAAATTATAAAGGCATACGAATCGAATGTATTATCAATTCAGGAAAATATTGAGATATAATAAAGAGAATAATAAAAGTTTTAAAGATATAATACTACAATTGCAATGCAAAAGTACAAAGTTTCGAAAATAGGATTCCAATAGGTTTATATAATCTTCAAAAAGTAAACTACATATGTTTTTATTATTATTATTATTATTGTTTATCTCTTTATTTATTACACAAAATCATCATACATTATAACCGTTTTATTAATCAACAGCTCCTTACAATTACAAACAGATCAGCAATTCATCGGCTTCTTAAGAACAAAGCCCCAAAAGGAAAGTTTTTTTACAATTATTAAAAGGATATTACTAATAAAACTAGGAATCTCTACAAGGAAATGGTTTTATTATTAGAAACAAATATACAATCAACGATCTGTCATCAATTGATTAGAAAACTCTATAAAATCTTTGCATTTATTAAACTCTAATATATAATCAACGATTTGTTATTATTCCGATATCGCTCTTTATTGGATTTAAAAGAAAAAGGTTCTCCTAGTTAGAAAAGAATAATGAAAAGTTTTATAGCTGTTTTAGGACTAATTGATTCTTTGCCATTTGTGACTCTGAGAATTTATAGGTTTTAGTATATATATATTTCGATACAAATTATGATTAATATAGAAATACGATCTTAATCGATTAAATCGGTTTCTTAAATAAAAAGATCCCTAATTATTATATAAATCGTCACTTCCCGAAAGAGAAAAAGAACTATTAAAGGGCTTTGAGTAATTAAATTGTTTGATCAAAGTTTTCTTTTTTTGATTTTGGGATCTTTGAGTTTGCTTAAATAAAGATCTTTGATTTTCGATTGAAAGAATAAAAAGAATCCTAAATATTGTTATTAATCTGAATATCTATATAAACATCATTTAAGGTTCAAAAAAAAGTTATACTGTTATAAAACTCATTGTCATTATAATTTTCAATTATCGATTCTTTTCTTTTAAATTCATAACTATTGCATATATAAGAATTTCTAATAAGTTTATTAAATCACTTAATAATATTAACCGAACCGATGGTTGTATGATCACGTGATATATTAATAATATAATTTAATATTATTAAATTTTATTATTATACAAAATCTCGATCATATATCATATTAGAATGATTTATAATGGAATAGAATGTGATGGAAGCATGTAGAACTTTCTTATTTCTAAGGTTAAATATTACTGGTTATTATTTCATTTCATTATATAAAATGATTCTATAAGATTCGATTTAAATCGATCTTATTTATAATCATAGAATATTATAGAATTTCATAGAATCTTATCAAATATTATAAATAAGAAGATTTTCTTCAAAGAATTCTTCTGAAAAACAAGCAAAATAAATTCAATATTCAATACACTTATATTTTGACTTCAACCATTATATATTCGATTACCCTTTTAAGCTATATAACTAAGTCTTCCACTATAATAATAGTGAATAGTATTATTATTATATTATTCATTATTATTAACCTATCAACCTCCTCCAAGAGCATAAAGATCTTATAATTATAATAATGATTCGAAAAGAACAATTAAATTATTAAAAATATTAATTTCATATATTAGAATCTTCTTTTTATCAGTTTTCTTTCTTTCAATAATAATATTATCCAAATCTGTATTTATATTTTCTTCGAAAAATTGTTGAAATAATTAAAGAGAAAGAAATAATTCCTCAGAATAGATTTTCGAAGATTCAGAACATACAGAAAAAGGAATTCATTGTATTATAAAAATGATGATACACTTCTAAAAGAGTTTATATCTTTATCGATTAAATCGGAATAGATTTTCTTTTTTTGAATATAATATTCATAAAAGTTCATTTAAGAAGGTATTATTAAAATGAAGTATTATTTGGAAGATTATTAGATAACCAGATATTTGTAAATAAATTGTAGATAATATAACGTATAAAAACCATAATAAAATTGAATAAATAAAATCAATTATATTCCTTAGAATCTATAATTGAAGAATTATAATTCATAAAGAGCAACTAAATATATATACAAATATTTATTCGTAAACTATAGAACTATATATATACATTATTAGGGTCATCATTTTACTATACTAAATTGTATGAATTGTAATGTATATACACAAACGATCAGCTCTATGGGAGATAAGAGGTATCACGTGATTAGCCTCCTGTGGTTCACGATTCGTGACAAAATTTATCCTTCCGGGTCTGGATTTAGAATCAAAGAAACAACAATTGAATTATAATCATTCGGAATTTCATAAAAGTAAAAAGTGCAAAATGTAGATAAGTAATATATCTATCTATAATACAATTTTCAATTATTAATTATAATATGATATAATTGAACGAGGTCAATATATGTTCAAAAAAAACGCGAAAAGCGGGTTCAAAACATGCAATTTAGAAAACGGCCGACTAGACTCTCCTAGCGGAGATATTAAAAATCACATGACCGATACCTCGAGAGTTAGGCACCCACTAGACTACGAAAAACCGGCAGAATGTCAGAAAGGAATTGTAACCGTTTTCGGTTTCCGGGCTTTCGCATTAGCTAGAAATCAAGTTCCGTTACTCTCCGGGGAGCGAGTCAGCATCGATCTACAGTTGGCTTTTTTTTACCCACAATTAGGTATCCTTTGTATCGAGTTGAGGAAACGAGATTTGGTAAACAGGCATTTGTATCTATAGTTAAGCGTATTCTCATATCGAGCTGAAAAAATCAGATCATTTGTATCCACAGCTAGGCATTTTCTTACATTGAAGAAAGAAAAACTGGTTGTATGTAGTCATTTATCGATATCTTACGTGTACTACCAAAAAGAATATCATGTTCTGCTTTCATATCAATCACAGAATGGTAGAGTGTGATATACTTTTGGTCGTAGAGACGATAGATGATATGATTGACCAATGAAAACTGTTAAAACTATACCAATGGTTTTTCAAAAATGTTAATGATTGGATGATATATTAATAATATCTTATGTGATTCTTTATGTACGATTTATTGATTTAAATCTTTGGTTGTAATTGTGGTCGATTTTTGGAGAGCAGAAACTTGAAGATTCTTATTCAATCAAATAACTTTTTATAGCTTTATATTCCCATTCTGTCTTTGGTTGTAAAGCTTTCGAAGTATACAACTCAAATCGATATTTCCATCAATCAGGAATGCTGAATAGTAAAGTACCCGGAGTTTAAATAATTGATATGATTGGCTAAAGTACGCTACCGTGACATTCTCCTACTCAGACAACATGACTTGTACAGCTGGATAGTTGTTGATTATATAAGCAACAGCAATATTACCGATTATATACCGAATGTTGTTATGGATTATATAATCTCAACTTACAATAAGACTATACAAGCTTTGATTCTGATTCTTTCGGAGCCAAAAATACTTATAGATTCGCTGTACTTACTATAATTATTTTTCATACCTCTCAAAACCTACGATTAACATATGCTGTGTAGTCTATCAGACATTTATAGTGTAAAGCTTTTTCAACTCGATTAAACAAATTTTGAGGCTATTCGGGGTTCACTTTCTTTTTTCGAAAGGATGATCTGTGCATAAAATTGTGTGCTAAAATATGGAGTAGAAGATATGCCAAGGGCCGTGCGCCGGAACGGTATAATGATACTTTTGGGTGTACTCTTCAATTATGCTTGATGAAACAAATATTCATTGGTCTGCAACTTATATATAGAATCATCTGTCTCATTCTGGAGCAGGGGTGATTTTAACAGGTCACATACATATTAATTTAGTGTTACATAGTGTTAGAGGTAGCATATCTACCCCTTGCTTTTTATTCTTTAATCTACATCCTCTTCCAATTAAACTATATGTTTATTTCATTCTACAATCATATCAAGACAGATATGCTATGTAATATATTAAATCAAAGATGCTCTATTAGCTAACGAATGCTCATCGGGCCAAATACAGTGGGGCGGCAATTCAAAGAAATACTATGTTGTGTCAGAAGAGATCTGTTAGTGGTTGTATGCAAAAGAACAACACTTTCTGGATGCGAAGCACCAAAAATTAGTACATTTGTAGCAAACCTTCCTTCATATTACAAATACAATGCTCAGTGGTCTTATCAAAACTTTCAGCAAAGGCTTTCATTTGTTCCGGAAATGCCTTTAGATTATTGTCGCGAAATCCCGGGTTTTCGTGATAAAGTACTGATGTTGTTAGAAACTCAGATTGAGCGTTAAAAAGAAAGAGAAACCAGGGCACTTTGCTCAATACAGACGATTGTTCTTTAGCGTTCGGAGTTTTATGCACGAGAGGAGGAGAATGGCCCTCGGCACACTGTTCCCGTTCTCCAACTAGAAGAGTTCACCTGCCAACCGAACCCCTGGACAAATAGACGATCTAATCTAATTAGGTCACCGCTTTGAAATAGTCTAGGGTTCAATAGAATGGAAGGTAATTCTGTTGATTTTATCGTTTAATGAGGCATGAACGTCCGGCTAGCCGGTCCGAACTGGGTGAGGGCTTGCGTTGACATCGTAAGTTAATTTCGAAGGCGCTCGTAGCGCAAGTTTTATATTGGTCAGAACGGTAAAGTTAGGCCACCCAACCCACAATCAAATGCAGGTGCTTTCAATCCTGCAAGAATTCTTCAATCAGAGAATACTGTATAAACTCAAGTAACTCGTTTTACATTAAACCTCTTTGAATTAAAATTATTTCTTATTTCTTATATCCTGTCATTTCAGACTGGGCTTAAGTAGTCCCCGCATTGGGTTTCGCGAATCATATATATATCCTACACGAGTCCTTCTCCATCGAACATTATCCATCACAATAATATAAAGGCAATCTTTCTATAGCCATTCTAATTTTCCATCCTTACTTCAATTATCCATCGCCATTTCGATTTTCCCTCGCCATTTCGATTTTCCCTCACCATTTCGATTTTCCCTCACCATTTCGATTTTCCCTCGCCATTTCGATTTTCCCTCGCCATTTCGATTTTCCATCGCCATTTCGATTTTCCCTCACCATTTCGATTTTCCCTCGCCATCTCGACTCCCCGTCATTCGCCGCCAAAACGCAATATGTGGTGGTGGTAACGTCGTCACTCCGGCGATCGACTCTGATGCGATCTGGATAATAATGGTTTTGTACTTCGGCATTTACTGTTTAGAACGACCCCTTTTACATTCAGTGTAGCGGTTGTCATTCAGCTTTAGTTGTTTAGAACGACCCCTTATACATTCAATGTAGCGGTTGTCTTCAGCTTTAGTTGTTTAGAACGACCCCTTATACATTCAATGTAGCGGTTGTCATTCAGCTTTAGTTGTTTAGAACGACCCCTTATACATTCAATGTAGCGGTTGTCTTTAGCTTTAGTTGTTTAGAACGACCCCTTATACATTCAATGTAGCGGTTGTCATTCAGCTTTAGTTGTTTAGAACGACCCCTTATACATTCAATGTAGCGGTTGTCATTCAGCTTTAGTTTAGAACGACCCCGGTATGATATGTGATGATGGTTATATCCTTAATAGGACTAGCTATTATTGTCATTATCAGGACTTTTTTCTGTAACATAGAAGCGCTTGCTACTATAGCTTGTGCGGGAGATGATAGCCTTAGCCTTATGCTTCGCTTGATCCTCATTGCAATGTCTGGCGTGCCGGGCATGTGAAGAGGTTCCATGATCATATTCACCCATAATACTACACATTTAATAACCTTGAAAGTCCTGATGCTACATTATTCAAGGATAGGGTGACTTTTATCAATAGTGAATGTGAGCATCCTTGGCCGATTATGCATCTGTTATTAGAATAGCCCTGGTACGATCTGCATAGTGATGTGGTTACGTTCTTTGACATGTATATTAATATGAATCGCCCACCACTTCACCTAATAACATTTATTAATCAGTCCTCAATCTGGTTTCATTCTAAGCATCAAGGCTGCTTATAGTCTAGGTCATTAGTAATCCTACGTACTGTGTGAGGACCAGCATTGTTCTTCTCTCGTTAAATTTATCGCTAACTATGGTTGTAGGAATTAGATCATGCCTTTTCAGGTTGAGAAACTTCAGCTACAAACTCTGCTTCGCGAGAGAGTGTTTGTAACATGGATCAATTCAGCAGGCAAGCCTTTAACGCTTGGTTCTTGCTCGCATCGTAACAAGTATAATCCTGAATTTATTATGGAAGCAGGTTATGATATAGAAGGATATGTTCATATTCACTTTTCTTTTATAATGACTATAAAGTTTGGTGGCAAGAATCAACCATTGGAGATGTTGTTGGTTGTTCCGCCAAACGCTAACTTCGCAAACGCTCCTATACCTCTTACAAAATTGAACGCCGACGATCTATCACTCCTCGATGGCTCACCTTTTCCCAACGCCTCTGCACTTCACGAAGCCGGCATAAGCGAATCAGGACATGTCATTCTCGTACCATTCAATCTCACTACAAAAGGATTCGTCATTATAAATAAGACTTCTCCGATCATTAGGCCCTACAGCGGCAGCACAAACCAATTGATTCGTAACCTCGAATCTCTATCTAACACGTCTATCTTCAACGTATGCATCAAACCGAGTGATTATGCACGGGAGGGTTTGAAAGAACTTTGCAAGCGTTTAAGCAACACTAGTGCTGCCACATACAAAACTGATATGAAGGAAATGTACCTTCAACAAGGGTCTATGTTGACGGAATGGGGTAAAGTTAAATATCATGATCAACAAGACGTACAACCGCCACCATATACCGATAATCCTGCTCGACCAGTATCGAAAGTGCAGGTTCCTCGGTCACCACCGATCACACTCGAAATGGAAACGCTACCACACAACACTGTCGAAATGGTAATTGCAGAGACACCGAATCAAACTCCAGTTAATTCGGACCCTGCACCGGTATTGCATGGCATTATCTCTTCTAGCGCTGGAGAGCCGTCGAGCAACGGAGTGGACTTGAGGGATGTCGAGGGGAACTCGAGATGCATCGACATGGCCCTTGACGTGGGCTCGGATGAAGCACTTCTCGCCAACTTGAATTCCCGAGAACCAAATCAGCAACTCAAAGATGACTTGGCAGTTTCAAAGATGCTTGAATCGAAATCCGCGGATTGGATAACCGAAGCAATAATGATAAACCCAGATGTTAACGATTACAAACGTTTAATAACTAAGTTATCAATTCTTGGGGATTGTGTTCGTATATCCAATATTCGAATATTTGATGCTACTATACCTTAATGTTCTGCCATATTGCTCTACGATCTGTTTGATTTCAATGATACTATTGGGTTATGGGAGGAGAGAAATCGATGGTTTATTTCAGATATTGCTAAACTGATTAAATAGGTTAATACATTTCATTATGGTGCTGAGATCAATTCGTTGTTGATAAATAATTTCGTAAAGTTAGGTAGCGTTGTTCACAATTTCGTTTTGCATTTTGGAAATAATAAAGCCAAGTATATCCGTCACAAAAGTATTTGTGTTGTTCGGGTATGGACTGAATTTGGCAAGTCGAAAAGAAACATTAGTGGAGATACCAGCGGGCCAGTTTCTCGAAAACGGGATGACTTGGAAACTGACAGCAATATGTCTAAGCGAGCAAGAAATATCGTGTGAATGGCAATTCTGTGTCTTTACTCTCCCACCTCCTTACTCTTGTATACTTTCAATGCGACTTACTCTTTTTTTTTTGGAATTTTGTGTTTCCTTTCTCGCCTTCCATCAAATCAAACATATTGTTCTTACGTCTAGGCATCTATAGCTCGCCTATTATTGTCGTAAATTTACCAAGTTGTTGTACAAACTTCTCGTTAATCTATAGTATTACGGTTTTTGGATTATAACCATAAAATAATAAAATTGATATGCTAGTTTGATATATTGATCTAATATTTCTATATCGTCGTTGTATTCTTCTACTTCCGTATTACGAAGGTAACAGTTGAGCTTGGACCCTGTGCAAAAGCAATCAGATTTCATCGATTTAGTATGCGATTTCGGTCACCTTAGGATCGTATGCGCACGCACCATCAGAAAGCACGTGATGAAGCATATAGGAGCGGAGGCTCCTTCAGGCTTTTAAGAACTCTCAGAAGTATAGGCTTCTTTATACTCCTTTAATAAAGATCTATATAAACAGAATAATATTTCTGTTGGAATTATGGTTACTTGGTATGGGTCACGGGATCCCATGCTGACCATCCTGACCATGGTAAGGATGGTAAGGATGGTAAGGATGGTAAGGATGGTAAGGATGAGCTAAACCTAATTAGTTCATTGGATCACGTGATGAGGCACGGATCCAACGACCGTCTTACAGTACTAGTCAACTTATATTACCCCACAACCTAATTTCAGTTTTTTTATATATTCAATATCTACCTTTCAATTTAATTATAAAATCAATCATTAATTATTATAATCTAAAATTTGAATATATTGAAGTTCTATATTTATATTATTCCCTAAAAAAAATTCAAATCCTTATCGCTTCATAATTAATCAATATTTTGTATACCAGTTTCCTACCGCGATATAGACTTCAATTCTATCAGGCATACTCGCTTCTAATTTATCGAATAATTCTTGATCTAATATATCCCAAATTGTTTATAAACAACTCTTTAACCTTTATTTAGTATATTCCGATTCGTTTTTATCGATTACAATATCAGGAAATATCTTATATAACCTTATTTTTAAAACCTATTAAATATATTCAATAGGATTAAAATCAGGAGAATAAAAAGGTCAATCCTTTAATATTGGGATCCCTTTCTTTTGAAATCAATCCCATATTTTATGGGTATAATGAATAAAAGCATTATCCTATATAAATTCATACCCTGAATCCAATCTTTCAAAAGCAAGGCCTATTTCAATATCAAGGATTTCGAAATATAAATTAGCATTATACCTATATTTCTTATTTTCAAAATCTTTATTTATTATATATAGATTGCTTCTTTCAAGATCCCAAAAGCCTTCCCAAACCATAACCTTTATATTCTTATTTGTATTATATATTTGAACCATTCTAGGTTCCCATTTTTGAACGAAAGTGTGGAAGTATTATTCTCCTTTTTTATTCTGCCCCCGTTTTATAGAGCATTCGTTGCTCTATATAATTAATCCCTATTCCTTCATTATCAACCCCCTATGTGTTAGGTATTATGCAAACCATTTGAGTGTATGTGCCTGGGTAAGTTCCGGTCGCTTTTTATATTTCCAATTGATGATTTCATAAGCCTTTAAAATCTTTTTAATAATAAAAGTATTATATGTGACGAACCCAACGAGCGTTTAGAGATCAACCTTAGAATTAAAAGCTACAGAGCTAAAGAGAGTGTGCTACGAAGCTATATATATGATCGGCTCGGAGCTTAGTATTGTACTAGCCCGATCGGACGCGATCACATATATCTCGTAACATTACCCTCCCCTTCTAAAGAATTCGCTTCGAATTCATTTTAAACGAATAATTTAAATACAAAATGATCATTAATCTTCTTTTGATAAAAATTCTTAATACACGGATTGCATCACAATTAACAAATATGCATCCACTGTACTATATACCTCCTCCAAACGATCTTCAAAATATCGGTTATTGATCATCTCTCCTAAATCCTCATCATCATCGCTTTCGAGCTTAATAATCAATATAATAGCCAGAACAGGCTTTTATCGATCTCGGACTCCTTAATGCGGGTTTAACGGACAGACTTGTACCCAATAAGAGTTACTTTTATATTATATACATTTATTTTGCTTGTACAAAAGAGTTCTTTCAAAAGGGGAAAATTTGGACACTCGTACACAGAATAGAATCAAAATATGATCAAGCTTATCCAATTGAATATCAAAAGGGCTAAGAACACTAATGATATTAAGGTTACTAATGTTCATTGGGTTGTGGTTTCGAGAGTGGGATGGATTCTGTAATATATATGGGGCTTTAGATTCATTAGAATAAGATGATGCAGGAAATCCATTCATTATGCGAGCAGTTAATTGTTGTATGACCTGAACAAAATCGAGGTAGAAACAGAGAAAAGAAAGTTATTGAGAAAGATGATTTTTAAAAGTAATATTGAATTTATTGCGAAAAATTGAGATTTTATTCGAATCAAACCAATTCTGATCTTTAGCTTTGTAAAGGGTCCTTTCAAATTTTGCAATATAGATATATAAAGAATCGATTCCTTATTTGAAAATGAATAACTTGTCTTCGGTTTCTTGAACTTTATTCGGATTATTATAAATATATATAAGTTGATCTAGGATCATTGTATGATCTAAAGGAACGTTTTGATTAAGAGAAGAAAGCTAAAGTAATACCATAATTTGTATATAAGATTCGAAATTGAAATAAATATAGTAAAATTGAACTATAGAGTTACCGATCATAATGCCATCTACTTGTAGTTTCGTTCGAATCGAAGGAAGCCAGGTATCGAACTTTTGAGAATTATCATTGAATTTTTCAGGATCAGGGAAAGAGGGTTTCGGACGAAAAGGAATATAAACAACAAGAGTACATTTGAGAATCAGGGAATGTAGAAATGAGATTTTATTTCGCTGACAAATCACTTCACCACGAAGCTTTACAATCATAAGGTTTATCGAATCATAATCCATAGCTTAGAAATTAAGGGTAAGAAAAAGACAATACCTTCGAATAATATCAAGAAGATCCATATACAAGCGAAAGAGCATAAACGTATACCTAAACAGGAGTAAGCAAAGTATACATAAGCATATACAAATGTTATTCCATTTCTTATCTGGAAGAGCTTTTAATAATATAACAAATCCAACAAGCATTTAAAGATCAATCTTAAAATTAAAAGCTATAAAACTAAAGAAAGTGTACTACAAAGCTATATATATGATCGGCTCGGAGCTTAGTACCGTACTAGCCCGATCGGACGCGATCACGTGTATCTCGTGACATTATATTTAAGGTTTACAATTGTTTTTGTTTATATATAGATTGATTTTGGATATAATCGAATGTATCGAATTAGTATATGTTTTTCTCTTTTTGTATAAAATCTAGTTCAAAGAATACAAGATAGATTCATTTCTTCATTGTATAATATATCTTGCTGTAGAGTATAGCGAACGGTTTATGCTTTGAGATTGAGGTCAATTGTGATACGATAAGGATTAGAACCATTGAAAGCTTTGCTAATAATTTTGCTATATAAATATGGAGTAAGATACTTAAAAGTTAGTTCCCTTTCAATATTCAAGGTTTTGGGAGTATATTGTAATGCTATTGATGAATAAATAATAAAGAAAGTTGAAATTCAATTCGCGAAATTTATGCGTTTTTAAGGTTTTGGGGTAATATAAGTGCACGGTTACTGTAGATATACGGTATGATCCAAAATCCAACAGAATGTAGAATAATTGTATTAGATTGGATACTATTTGTATATAAACTTGAATAATATCCTTAATATATAAAGTTGTTTGTACAAGATCACGGCAGCTACGGAAATACGCCTAGGAATCGTCCAATCATTAGAAGATAGCTATTTTTGTACATAGATATTAGTCACCTTTTGAGCCAAGAACAGGCCATTTAATTTTCCCTTACGAGGAGGAATTTCCAGACTACCAAAACATCCGATCTGGTAACTTCAAAGCTTCCTTACCAGAAGGAATCGCTCGAAACAAAAAGGCGTGGAAAGCTACGGTTTAAAAGCTCCTTTTGTTCACTTTACTTTCCCTTCTGATTTCTTTGCGATTCTATTTTCCGAGGAAGTAAAATTGCTGATTAATCATTACCCCGCACATAATTAATACAGGTTTCATACGGAAATCCAAACTGCATTTCTTTACCTTCTTGATAAGCTTTCCATTCTCTCTTCTATCGATTTAAAATAAGAATCTCTAAAAAACAACAAACTCCTCTCAAATCATCTCATTCGCAATGGTTCAATGCCTCAATCTCGACGAAACAACGCCTGATCGTGCCACCGATGTCGAGCTAGCTCGCATGTTGAATGAACTGTACTGGGCAATTGATCGAAGAAATCCTGTGTTTCTTGCAGCAAACAAAACAAACTTTTATTCTCTTGTATCTTTCGTTCATCTTAATTCCATTGTATATTTGGAAGGAATGAATTCTGGGAATATTAATTACTTTAAAATCCAAATCTCACACAACCTCAATCATTTTCAACACCAATGTGCACAAGAAGCTTTGCAATATCTATGCAATACATTTTACAAGGGTCAAGAAATCAAAAGAAACGGTGAAGTGGTTAGAATTAATTTCGCACCCTACCACCCTGTACAGTCTTTGAACATTCGAAACGATTTGCTAGGTTTGGGTTTTGCAGGTGAAGCTGTTTCGGAAATTCGATGACCCTTCGAAAGAGCAAAACTCTACTGCGAAGTAACGGATCAATATAGAAATGTTCTTTAGGGAATGGTTCCTGTTCGATCTACACCTCCAACAAGACGACAATATTTCACTGGATGGAATGTTATATAAAGGCTGGGAGAGGAGTAGGAAGGTAAAAGTTTGTAGTTTTTAGGAATACCCTTTTATTTATATTTTTCTTTAGAATAGATTTCATAAACGCATTGGCGCAATTTTAAGGTTTATTATTAGCTCTATACCCGGAGGAGAAATGGTTGTTACCTTTAGTTTATATTTTCTGGGTTTCTCTCTGTTTTGTTATAACACGCAGGCACATCTTGTGTTACTCAACAGAACTCTCGCATCGATTATTTGACTACCATTAAGACTTTATTGATCCTGTCACTATAGTATTTTCGATCTACAATTATAAGGTGCAGAGGAGATGTTGGGCGGCACTACAGGGGAAGAATACCACGCTCGAGGATGTTATCGAAAAGGGCTTTTGATTTTGATATAGTTTTTTTGTAAAAAACGTTGTTGTTATTATAGGGCGATTGCGTGTTTATTGAAAGAATTTCGGGTTATCTAGGATACCTTCAGATCTACTATATTTTTATCCCAAATAGAATTAAAGAGGATATATATTCTATGGGAATCGAAAGAGTATGAGATAATAGTCAAGATAAAGAAATAGGGTTATTCCTGGGAGGAGATTTATAATACCCTTTTGTATAAGATTCAAGCAGTGATCCAGGTACAATATTCTGCAAAACTCAAAAATTATTACAACATCTTTATGTTACCGCTCTTCAATTGGTTTCTGTTCCAGCCGGGGGCGGGGAGGGGGGGGCGTGGTGTCTGAATTGCATGACATTAATAAGTTCGATGCCAGCCTCTTGTTACGAGGGTTGCCGTCTTGATCACATGGAAGTGTTCTAGACTCTCGAGGTGGTTTCTAACTAGACGTTAAGCAGGGACTTAATTAAATAACAGTAGTAGTAGAATATACAAAATGATTGATCTTGAGCACAAAGCTCTACAGTAAATAAATCTATCCTGATTATCTAGACCATCGTGCTTCCTTAGATTTTTCCTGCTCAATGTTTACCTGACTGATCCTTACCGGTTTAATGTATTTTCCAACGAAGCCAACTGATTTATCTTCATATGACCAATGATCAGGTGTTGCACGAAACCAATGCTAGGTGCGATAACATCGAAGTACTAAAGGCGATCATTTTCCAGCAGAACTGAAATGAGTAGGAATCGAATATTTAAACTTTCAATATATTATAATAGAACTTCGTTTCATAGCGCACTATTCTTTCTATCAATTTGCAAATATTAAAATTCAAAAACATCAATTGAAATATCTAAACAAAATACCGACCAAAAAAAAACAATAATTAAGGATTGATGATCCAAAAAATGCTATATATACCAGAATGATAATATTAAGAAGAAGAAAAAGATAGCTTAATCCTCCCTTATTTAATTCGATCCCAAATACCATAATTAAGACTTATTAAAGCTTAACTACAAAACAACTTTCACAATATCATAAACGAACCACAATATATATTCGATACATTATAATATTTCCTCTTCGTCGCTGTAATATTTGCTTCCTTTAGTCTCTTTTCTACTCCAAAAATCGCCTAAATAAAGATTTCCAAACCAAAACAATCTCTGAAGAGTATAGTCTTTTATGAAAGAGCTTATCATTAACCATGAAAATTATATATTATTGATTTTATTAATTGTATTATATTGATATAATTTTAATAATTTATTAATCATAAATACTAAATCCTCCGAAGGAAATATTAATACCAAAATATTAATTGCTTATTTACTTGATGTCACGAGATACACGTGATCGCGTCCGATCGGGCTAGTACGGTACTAAGCTCCAAGCCGATTATATATATAGCTTTGTAGCACACTCTCTTTAACTCTGTAACTTTTAATTCTAAGATTGATCTTTAAACACTCATTGAGTTCGTTATATTATTAAAAACTCTTTCAGATAAGAAATGGAATAATATCTATATATACTTATATACACTTCGTTTACTTCTATTTAAACATATCATTTATATTTTCTCACTTGTATATAAATCTTTTTAATATTATTCAAAGATATTGTCTTTTTTCTTACCCTTAATTTCTAAACTATAAATTACGATTCGATAAACCTTGCGATTGCAAAACTTTATGGCGAAATGATTCATCAACAAAATAAAATCTCGTTCTTATACTCCCTAATTCTCGAATACACTCCTACCACTTATACTCCTTCTTATCCGAAACCCTTTCTCCCTAATCCTGAAAAGTTCAATAATAGCTTTCAAAAGTTCAATATCTAATTTCCTTTGATTCGAACGAAACTACAAATAGACAACACTGCGATCGACAACTTTACAGCTCAATTTTACTATGTTTATCTTAATCTCGAATCTTATATACAAATTATAATACTATCTCAATTTTCTTCTTTTGATCAAAATGTTCCTTTAAATTATACAACAATTCTAGATCAATTTATATATATTTATAATAATCCGAATAAAATCCAAAAAATCGAAAACAAATTATTCATTTTCAAATAAAGAATCGATTCTTTATATATCTATATTACAAAATTCGAAAAAACTTTTTACAAAGCCAAAGATCAGAATTGATCCGATTCGAATAAAATCTCAACCTTTCGTAATAAATTCAATATTATTTTTAGAAATCGTTTTTTTTAATAACTTTCTCTTTTCTACTTTTATCCCGATTTTGTTTAGGTTATACAACAACTAATTGCTTATACAATAAATGGATTCTCTATATCATTCTACTTTAGTAAACCTAGAACCCTATATATATTATAGAATCCATTCTACTCTCGGAATTACGATCCAATAAACATTAACAACCTTAATGTTATTGATACCCTTAGCCCTTTTGATATTCAATCAAACAAACCCGATTATACCTTAATTCTATTCCGTATACAAATATCTGAGTTTTCCTTTTCTGAAAGAACTCTTTTGTATAAACAAAATAAATGTATATAATATAAAAGTAACTCTTATTAAATATAAATTTATCCATTAAATCTGTATTAAAGAATCCGAGATCGACAAGAATCTATTCCGGTTATTATATTGATTACTGAATCCGAAAACAATAATAATAAAGATCTAAAAGAGATAATCAATAATCGATATTTTGAAGATCGCTTAAAGAAAATATATAATACGATAAATATATATTCATTGATTATAATGCAATCCATATATCAGGAATTTTTATCAAAAGAAGATTAATGATCATTTTATATTTAAATCATTTATTTAAAATGAATTCAAGGCGAATTCTTCAGAAAAGGAAGGTAATGTCACAAGATATATATAATCGCGTTCGATTGGGCTAGTACAATATTAAGCTCTGAACTGATCATATATATAGCTTTGTAGCACATTCTCTTTAGCTTTATAACTTTTAATTCTAAGGTTGATCTCTAAACGCTCATTGGGTTCATTATATTATTAAAAGCTCTTTCAGATAAGAAATGGAATAACATTTGTATATATTTACGAATAAAGTTTGTATATATACTTTGTTTGCTTTTGTTTAGGTATATCGCTCCTGTTTTTTCGTTTATATATAGATCTTCTTAATATTATTCGAAGATATTATCTTTTTTCTTATCTTTAATTTCTAAACTATAAATTACGATTCGATAAACTTTGCGATTGCAGAACTTCGTGGCGAAATGATTTGTTAGTGGAATGAAATCTCATTCTTATACTCTCTGATTTTCGAATGTATTTTTGTTTATACTCCTTTTTATTCGAAACCCTTTCTCCCTGATCCTAAAAAGTTCAATGATAGCTTTCAAAAGTTCAATACTTGGTTTCCCTTGATTCAAGCGAAACTACAAATAGACAACACTGTAATCAGTAATTCTATAATTCAATTTTATTATGTTTATCTCAATTTCGAATCTTATATATAAGCTATAATACTACCTCAGTTTTCTTCTTTTGATCAAAATATTCTTTTAGATTATACAACAATTCTAGATCAATTTATACACATTTATAATAATCCGAATAAAGTTTAAAAAGCTGAAAACAAATTATTCACTTTTAAACAAAGAATCGATTCTTTATATACTTATATTACAAAATTCGAAAAAACTCTTTACGAAATTAAAGATCAGAATTGATCCGATTCGAATAAGATCTTAACCTTTTATAATAAACTCAATACTACTTTTAGAAATCGTCTTTCTTAATAGCTTTCTTTTTTTTATTTTTATTCCGACTTTGTTCAAATTATACAACAACTAGCTGTTTGTATAACAAATGGATTCTTTGTATCATTCTATTCTAATAAACCTAAAGTCCTATATATATTACAAAATCCATTTTACTTTCGGAATTACAATCCAATGGATATTAGCAATCTTAATATCATTAATGCCTTTAACCCTTTTGATATCCAATTGAATAAACTCAATCATATCTTGATTTTACCCTGTATACAAATACCCGAGTTTTCCCCTTCTGAAAGAATTCTTTTATACAAACAAAATAAATATATATGATATAGAAATATTTCCTATTGAATACAAATTTATCCATTAGATCCATATCAAGGAACCCGAAATCGATAAAAGCCTATTCCGGCTATTATACTGACTATTGAATTTGAAAGCGACGATGATAAAGATTTAGAAGAGATAATCAATGATCAATATTTTGAAAATCATTTGAAAAAGGTATATAATATAATAGATACATATTCGTTGGTTATGATACAATCCGCACATCAGACATTTTTATCAAAAAAAGATTAATAATCATTTTTGTATTTAAATCATTCATTTAAAACGAATTCAGAACGAACTCTTCAGAAAAGAAAAGTAGTATTACGAAATACACATAATCGCATCCGATTGGGCTAATACAATACTAAACTTCGAGTCAATCATATATATAGCTTCATAACACACTCTCTTTAGCTCTATAACTTTTAATTCTAAGATTGATCTCTAAACGCTCGTTGGGTTCGTCACATTTAGGATACTTGGGATTGTATCATTTTTATAGAAATATTTCAAATGAATATAAATAATAAAAATAGAAGAATTTCAGATAGTTATTAAGAATTTTATTGTTTTCATTTTCGTGAGAATCAATATCGGGAATAGCTTTAGAATGATTATATCTCGATTTCAAAGCAAAATAAGTGATAAAAAGGGAATATATTTATAATATTCAAGAAATAAAATTAATGGAATCATTTTTCGGAAAATAGGAAATGGAATCATTCTTTAGAAAACAGAAAATATGAAATTATAAATCTAATATATTAGTATCGCTCTATAACAACCTGTATTGTAAAAGATGGATAACGAAACCCAAAACCCAAAATCCAAAATCCAAAATCCAAAATCCAAAATCCAAAATCCAAAATCCAAAATCCAAAATCCAAAATCCAAAATCCAACATTCGAAATTCGAAATTCGGTTTTACGAAAGTTGAATGTTTAAAGATGGAAAATTTCAGGTACGAATTTTGGGAATGAATATCAAGTAAAAGTGGTACAATAATGGGAATATAAATTCGGAAAACCGTTCACCGTAAACAGAAAATCTTTGATGGTCTAATGGTCATGATTTCCGCTTGTCATTCATCTGGCAATGCGCGGGAGACCGGGGTTCGATTCCCCGTCAGAGAGTACTACATTAGAATTCCTTAAATCTCATGGTCTAAATTTCTTTTTCTAGAACCTATCAGGAGGATCTATTTTTAGCCTCGAGATGTAATGGAAGATTAAGCCCAATAGCGTCGATGGGCACAGATTTATAATTCAATAAGAGGAGATAAACAATGAAAATCCGATCCATCACCAAAGGGTCAAGCGGTAACACCTCCGAGACTGATTTGGTGTAATTGGTACCCGGACTCTTTTGCTCGCTGATTAGGTAGTCGTGAGGATCCGAGCCAGAAGTTATTTGAGGTGTTTTGTGTTGGATACCACGCTAGTTTAGTGTGTGATCCTCCTCATGCTACATACGGAGCCTTATCCCATCGACTTAAAGATCTAGTTTCTTTTCCCTTACTCTTTTTGCCCCACAATCAAGGTTGTGAGGCGGGGCTAGAGGAATGGTGGGAGAGAAGCTTGGAGTTTCATAACCAGTAAATTGTAACAGGTTCGTGGAACTTTTGATGAGATCCTCCCTTTTAAACTATTTTCTATACATTTTATCACGCTGAACGATAGGTCACAAGCAATTAATGAATTATTTAATTAAATACTACGTTAAAATGAATTATTTTCGGAGTTAGTGACTAACTTATAGTATCGCAGCTCTTATGTTGGTAAGCGTTAGGTCCCCCATATGAATTCAAGGACATGTACTCTACGCTTCCATTTTCTTATACTTGTTATTCTTTTGTTTTCTTTTGCTCAAGCTATATCATGTATAAAGAATCCAGGAAAATCCCAGATGCGGCTTGATTTTGTGAATGAAATGAAAAGTTCTTTGTCAATTTCTTAAGAGCTTTGAGTTGAACATTGAGATCAACAGGAAAGGACATAGATAATTAACAGGAAACCCTATACTTCTTTATGGTGAAGCATTCAAAATTTATTCTCTTGAACCCTTTTAATAAAAGCTTCATCCCATTTACACATTCGTAGTAAATCGTCCCATCACTCCATCGAAACCCACAAAATCAATTCACCATGGCAGAACGTCGTAGAGTATTCAAACCCATAATGCCCACCACCTCCCTTGCCCAAATAGCACCAGGTCCTCCCGACCCCCTAGGCACCAGAAAGCGCAACCGCATCAGCCGAGTAACAACTAGCGATGGTTCATCCATTACCGATATGCTTGACAGTAAAGGAAAAAGATATAAAATCGAGCTCGAGAATCCCAGCCACTATGCTGCTACCACCAAAGCACCTCCTCGTCCACCCATCGCTCGCCCAGATCCTGATACGTTAGAAAGTGTAAAAAGAGCGGAGATGGAACGAAGACAATTTGCTCCATTGTCTGCTGATTGGTTTTTGAGGATCTTTGATGAGCTGTATAGAGTGGATGAAGACAAATGGGGTCCGTGGGCGGTCGATTTGGATAGGATGAAGTTGTTGAAAAGCGATTTTAGGTTTCTGATGAAGATTCTTGATCGTGACTCTGCTAGTGCCGTACACCAGTTCCAAGAATTGGGTCATGTGCCCATGACTATTGTTGATCTGGTAAGTTAGCTGTTGCTTAATGCTCTGCTCATGACGGTTGGACTTGGTAGGTTGGTAGGTTGGTAGGTCGTACATGAAGATAGACTGCAAGGTTTGGGGACAGACACTTACTGATGCGGAAATTTTTTCATTAGTATATTTATCTGGCCTGCGAATACAGGAACAGAGCAATAGCCAGGACGCTCGAAGGCGGCGACCTGTCCGGTAATAATCCAACCAAACAAAAGCTCAGCTGCATAATGATTGACTCTCAAATACTATACTGGGATCCAGAGAAGGGTAAGACTGTTAAACGTGAAGATAATGAAGGAAACGTCACAAAGATATTTGTGGAGCAAGACCTCCCCTTAGCTTGGAAAAAGACCGAGGAGGCATTAGCGCAATATGATGATGAAACTCTATCCAATCTCGACTATCTGTTGATTCCATACGAATATAAGGCTACGCATACAGTTCTTCTAGGGATAGCACCAAAACAAAAATTCTGCTTTCATATCGACAACTCCGGAACCGTGCATCCCAGATATCTGGATGACGATTGGCCTAGGCAAACTGTCTACCACAACACATTCCATCTGAATCTACTCGAAGCTATTGTATACTCAAGGTTTCACAAGGGGCAATTTGATACTGTTGAGCTTCCATTATACGGACAGTGGGATTACCGCACAGACCATAGATTTGAAGGTAACCGAACAACAGATAATAGTCCCAACGCACCTCGACAGGAGGATGGATATAATTGCGGTATGATATGCATGACCGGCGCGATGAATCTGGTGTTCGGATATGATATGATGTGTTATAATCATCGACAAGGTGACATATCCGATCTACCTCCACGAACAGGAAAGAGACCAAGGGTTGCAGCGGAATTTTTGAATGGTGGATTCAATAAACCATTTGATTACCCGTTGTTCGAGATCCCGACGGAACTGCAGGAAATCGCTATAGATCCATCTTATAAGCATAATCTGAGACCACTAGCTCCAGCCCCTACCCTGGCGCGAAAAGGTGGAGCAGAAGAGCGGGACGAAGAAGAAGAGGAGGAGAGGGCGGACGAAGAGGAAGAAGAAGAAGAAGAGGAGGAGGGAGGAGGAGGAGGAGGACGAGGGCCAATCCGGTCAAGCAGGGGCACGAACCAAGGTAAAAAAAGCCAGTAAGGGTAAAAAGGTCAAATGGTCGGGCCAAAATGCTTCAGATCCAGATCCATTAGAGCCAGAATCATCGGGACCTGGATCTACAGCTGACGAGAAACCAGTACGAACCCTTTGGCCCGCTCAAATGGATCCTACTAGAACGGGTAAATGTGGGTTTATATATGCAATAGAAAACCCACGGTTCTCGCATCCAAGATATAATAATAGAACTGAGTGCAAGAGGGCAGCTGTAGCAAACCAAATGAAAAACTGGAGAATGTGGGAGAAGATGCCGCTGTTTATGTTTAAAGCTTGGATGGAAAATGTGATGGCGGGCAGAGAAAATGGGGAGTTGAGTCCGTGGGTCGACGTACTCAAGCTCGATGGCCCTGCATTTGCCCAAAAATCAGATCGGACCAAACCAAGCATGAGTAAATAACGAGATTTGTTTAGTTATACCTGGAGAGACATGAAAGGATTGTACTTCATTGGATGTTCATCATTCCCGCGATACTATATTTGAACAATATATTGCGCTCATATTTTTATTCATCCTAAAGCAGCATCTCAAGACTTCTTGAAATAATTATTCAATGTGTTCTGTGGTGATTTCTCAACTTTCTTCACCGATGCATCTTGCTCAGACTTTTCAGCCTTTTCAGCCTTTTCCCCAACCTTCATCAACGCACATAATTCTTCGAATTCGGCAGTGTTGACAATTCCACCCGAAGCCTCCTTGTGACCACGAGCGAAATTTTCTCCCAGTCTCTCAACGAGATCAGTAGTGTCCAGACTGGCTACGGCCTTTAATGACTCGATAATATTGACTGGTGGATCGCGCCCTCGAGCACATCGAGCAATCCGACATGAGAAATTTACTTTGCCGGGTAGATAACCGTAATTAGCTACCATGACTATTTCTAGGGCTTTGGATTTCAAGAAGCCTGCCTATGTTGAAGGTTAGCCTAATGAAGTTAATTCTAATACATCAATAAATACCCATCGCGTAGCAATAACAGGGTGTACTTGAGCTTCGCTTTCGATTTTCAATACCGCAACTTTGCCATCTTTACTAAATTTTGGTGGTGTATGAGTTTGTTTTTCAACCTCTTCGTTAATCTCTCGTCGTGCTTCAGCGAGCCTCTTATTAGTCATGATTTCCTTGGGGTCTTTGGCTTCGAGTAATGCTTTCCAGGCGGTGATAACATCATATTTACCAGTTCTTCGTGCTAAATGAGGTTCAGCGATTGCAGCAGGAAAGTCCATTGAACATACGGGCATTGATATAGGAAACACAATCATTAATGAGCTTCTTGGTGTGTTTTTTAAAGGTTTCTTTCATATCTGGAAATGGGGGTATCCATTTAATAGTATTCCCGAGATCTCCATGCGTTCCAATTGCGCAAAGGTACCCGCATTCTTGAGCAATATCAGGATGAAGTTCTTTGCAAATCTCGTAAGTCATTAGAGCAGTCGTTGGAACTGGCGGACAATGACAGCCTGAAACAATCTTCCACCATTCATTAGTACCATTTGTACAAAAGGGAAATGTCGAGCTCACAATCGCATTTTTTGGAAAGTCATCGCTCAAATGATGATCAATTACCATACATTTCGCACTTTTGTCATCGATAACAGGCAGTCCACCTCGACTTCCTTGATCCAACACAATCACATAACTTGGCTTCTTTTCCGCCATCGCCTTCCGTTCATATTCTTCATGAATATTCGAGCCCTTCTTCACTAAATGGACATCCAAGTTCTTTTCCTCCAGGCCAAGTTTTACCAATGTGCGATACATGATGACTCCAGCACTCAAACCATCTGCGTCCTTATCTGGCACAATAAGAGTGGGTTTTTGAGCTTTCGCGCATTCCCGAATGAATTCATAGGCAGATTCCAATTGGTCACGTGGAGCTGGCCAAATTTCTTTGCCTTCAGAAGAACGACGAATAGGTGTATTGCAGTAATCATCAAGTTTGACGGACTTCTTTGGTGCTTCTGATATGGATTCAGCCTTTCTTTTGATTCCGCGATCAATTGTAGGAAGACGAAGAGTTGTTATATTCGAGGGAAGGGGTCGAACTGATAAATTTGCAGGCGAACAATGAATCCAAGCTCTTGTGGAAGTGATATATTGTTGAAGACTTCTTCGAGTCAAATTTCGGGTGAATGAAAGCATCGATAATTGTTTTTTTTCTCTTTTATATATACACATGAGAACGAGAGAATTGTTCGTAGACTAAAGTAAGCATTGATTCTTTTTGATGTGGAAGGTTCATGAGTGCCAAGGGGCAAAACTATAATCATGACGTAATCCACTAGCGCCAACGAGAACAATTCCTCTCCTTTTTCACAACATCATAAATACAATCAATTAACTAGTAGTTTAGTTACTCATGGGTGAATATGTGAATATCTTCAACAAAAAGCGAGTTCCTGACCACAATCATCACACACATCATTTTACTCTCGCTTGCTTATATGACTATCTTTTGAGCCGTATCACTTCGGTGCTAAGTTATGGGCAATGGTTCAAATGGATGATATACTTTGGTCACTATTCGTATTCTTTGAAGAATCTTAGCAGATCAATATGGTTGATGTGGGTCGATTTGTTCATATTCTACCATTACAGACTCAGTAGTCATCTTGGAGAAAATTTGCACTTACTTTTCACAGAGCAGGAATAAGAAACATTCCCTGGGCTTGTTTGATTCGGATGGTTTTATTGGTTCACCGGACACATTTTATATTTCACTGGCAATGCATATTTGGAAATTGATCTTTTTTTTATTTTTTTTACAAAGGAAATCCTTCCCACTTTTTTTATTTTTTAAGTGTTTTTCTGTTTGAAAATCAAAAACTCCTATTTAGTACGCCATTTACCTATCTAACTTATGAAGTGATCTCGCACAGGATTCTCGCAAACAGGTCTTGACTAGCTTATATTGGGCCGGGATTTAATTTGGTGGGTGGTTGAGCCGGCTCAGTACCACACAATCTTTTCATTCCACAATAATTTATCACCGTTCGCCAATCGCATGGCTCGGTATTCACCTTGTGATGTGAAATACCATCCCTCGGTCGTCTCAAGTGACGTGAACTTCACGTTTCTACACCACCTTCTATACCACTGATGTTGCCGATGCATTCCTGCGTCACTGAGTTTCTTGATGGATTGGGAATGTCTCAAATGGAGATCTTCCAGATCCCGCAACTGCTCGTCCAAGTAGATCGTGATACGCCAATCATCCATGAGCTTTGAGCGTTCCTTGACCAACTTTTGGTGTTCTCTCCAAAATAACTTGAATTGATGGACTTGACACCGTGCGCGGTGGCACTTGCAGCCGTCAACTTCTGGGAACTTCCATTGTTCTTTGATTTGCTTATCAGCGGGAAATTGTTTGAGTTCGGGGAATGGGATTGTAACTTCCGGGTTCCGTTCAAGAGCTGTAATGAAGAACCACTCGTGACAGACGTCGCAGGTGCAACCCCATGGTTGTTCGTTCTTTCCGTGAGCACTCTGTTCCAACATGTCAGGGTTGAGCTCGATGTGGGTGGGCCAGTCAATAGGGAATTTGATGAATCGATGCATCTTGATGGTTTCCTTCTTGACTCGTGGAGTTTCGTTCCTGTGAAAATTGTGATGGATTTGTTCCCGGAAGTTAGAAACTTGGGTTGCGAGAATGTTGTTGCTGTGTGTAGGTAGACGTTGATTGATGATGAAAAAAGGCTGGGATTGAACTGCAATTATCAGTAGTCCTCATATACCCTCATATATCCTCATAATGGTGGCTGTTCAAACCTTGTTTAATGTTGAATTCCGATATATCGAAAACCATACAAGAAGGTGAACAGAATGCAAACATCTGAGTATCGAGCTGGTGCAGGGAGGCCGACGCCATACCTTGTTGGAACAATAGTCATTGTTTGCATTCATCCCAGTTAGGAACATGTGTTCATAATCTATAACTAGGTCCGAACAATAAACTTCTTTGTTCTGATCCTTTGTTCCTCCTACTCAACCACTTCCCGCCCACATTGTGCACACTATTTCACAATCTTCAAGCATCCTCATCTATCCCGAAATCTGTCCCTCTTCCTGGAAACAATCTTACCAGCATTCTTCAGGGCCTATTGTGAAAATGTATTCTCAAAATATAAGAATTTCAAATTTCAAAATTATCCAATTTTGTTGTCTTGCTTTCTGCTTGACCTTCATTAAGGGGGCTACTCAGAATAAGATATGCAAAAATAATTTCAAAAAGTGCAAGTCACGAGCATCCTGTAGCTTTGGTTGGTTGACCGGATTTGAAAAGGGACATTTCTATGGTCCAAGATTGTGAAGAGTGGATCCGAAAATGTAGTGAGATCTTTCATTCCTTGCACGGAAGTTTCTTCAAAGAACTTCCAAAGAACTTTCAAAGAGATGAAGTGAGATATCCTTATTGGATGGTTTACCGTCATTAGATTTAAGATGGATTACCTAATAAATTTTTCCGCTGCCATGAATCTATTAAGGATGAAAGACCATTTCCTACTAACAATCAGACAGTCAGACTTACAACAGTTTTTGAAACAAGATAATTGAAAACAGATGAGAGAGTATTTGATATCAAATAAAAAAGCATCAGGCATGTCAAAAATCTTAAGTCTGCACTCAAGTTTCATGGGGAATTTGTGTATTTGTGGTCAACCTGACTAGGGAGGGTCGCTAAGTGCAATTGCTTTTTATGTTATGTCCCAAATTCGAAGATTTTGTTCAAGTAGTGAAATAAGAAGTTCGGGACTCTTTGTTGAGATGGTAAAAAATACGCGAAGTATGTACGCAGTGAACCAACCGGAGAAGTTTAAGACTCTCACATCAGCACCACTAGTCACCACATTGCAATAATTTTTCTGAATGCTGCAGAGAAGGACAATCCCAGAAAATCCTCACGCAAACTTTGCAGAATAGTAAGTTTATGAAATTAATGAGTGATCATGATTCCTCGGTCTGAAAAAAGCCCTCGGCCCGTTTCTTCACTCCATTTGAGCAAAAATGTATTGTACAGGTGATTGTCTGTACTACATCTTCAATTTCATACGAGTGTTGTTTCGTTTCAAATTCCTACACAATCTCCTGTCCATTTGTATTGTTGAAAACATCAGCAGGTGCGGGGCTTTATATTAATGGCTAGCTTACTGGTCAATTATATCGCTTGATTTCGCTTAGTGAGGGGGGAACAATGTATTAAAAATTTTGATTTCCATGAATACAACGAATGTACTCAGTAGTTCTAGGGCCTTACTAGTATACTATAAAGTATGCATCATATTCCATCAACTACTACAGATAGATAAGGCGTGATAGTGAACATTCTCTGAACAACTAAGTCCATTTTTTAAATTAAAAGGATAAAGGAAAAAAAATAAGTAAATCTTCGGAGTCAGAAGCGTGAATTGGTTTTCGTAATATCACTTCACCCCCTCTCATCACCCGAGCATGGCAACTTTTGTTTGCGTAATTAAATGAATAATGAATCTCTGGGGACATGTTGTATATTGGAGGTTAGAACAATGCTTCTCCTTCCGCCGAGTTACCCCTTATGGCCACGAATGACATATGGCTCACTCAGCCTTAGCTTGCTACGCTATCCTCTTCTCTAGAGAACTCTGAAAAATCTCCCGGATACCAAAGAACATAGTCCAAACAACACCATCCAAGACTTTTCCGTTCCCTATAAATACCATCTCCCTCCCAACATTTCCTTTTCTTTTTTCTCCTCACCCAAATCAAATCCAGACAAGATAAGACAAACAAAAATCTCATCAAATCCAGACTCGAAAACAAAACCAGACATTCCAAGATAACACATCAAGGAAACCAACACCCAAAGAACCGCCAAAATGAACAACAAAAACAACATCCAGCTCCTTTCGGAGCTCGAAGACGAAATCTTCGAAGGATCCTTCGCATCCCTCAACTTGGAAATGACAAATCTCCGGGGTTCAATCTACGATGATCCACCGATCTTTGATCCAGAAAACCCCGATCAACCAGCCGGTGTCCTCCCACAACTCAGACAAACAGCCCGAGTCTCCAAGTTCATCGAATTGATCCTCTGGATCTTGGTGATTATCTGCCTCATCCTCTATTTTCGTCATCCTCATCCCGACCCTACTCCTACACGCCCTCATCTTCCTCGGCCAGGTTTGTGAAAACTTCGAGTCTAGATCTAGTCAATCCACGGGATGGCAGGGATGAGGACCGCAGAGGGAAAAACGGTGGAGTGACGGTTTCAAGAGCAAGTGAGTGAGAGGTGAGAGAAGAGGTATCGACAAGTTTGAAGCCTGAATCCCTGAAGTACATTTTCTTTTGTAATAGAGAGGAAAGACCTGGCCTGGCGTTCATTAATAAAAAAAACCACACAAAAACCCCCAAAAAATGAAAGATTTCTTTTAGAACTCAAAATACTACTGTTGTGAATATCGTGAATATCATGAAAATGTGACCATACTGATGAAAAGATAAATGAAATATGCATAGAAAGAAGAAGATAGCTGAATAATCCGAGGTTTCTGAATGGACGTACCAAATAACTATAAGATACTTTTGACGCCCTTTAAATGATGTACATCAGGATATAATCGTTGCCGCATGTATCCTGCTACCACCCACTGTTCCACAAATTTCAAATGTAAGAGTTCTGGAATCTACTCACCGCACACCATTCGAATTCGTAACAAAATCCCTAAAAAAAAACCATGTTTTCTCATACAAAATTAAATATCGAATAACTTTTTCAATATTAAATAAAAATATCTAAAATTTCGCAATATAATCATTAAATATAATTGAATTATAAAAATTTTATTTTTTATTTTTTATAATTTTTGTTCAAAAATTATACTAATTTAAAATTCAAATTTTTCAAAATTTCGAATATATAACATTTTTCTTATACAAAATAAACGATTTTTTTTTGAATTTTTTTGCCTTTTTGATTTCGAATATATATAATTTCAAAACAAAAATATATAAAAATATTTTATTTAATATTTAATAAATTTCGAATAATTATCTTTATATAAATACAGATTTTAATAAATTATCTTAAGTTTTCATATAAATATAATGAAGATTTGAAAAGCTGAAAAATCGTCAATTTTGATGTGATTTCGCTTAGTGTGTGGTGAGTCTGGATCAGAACTCTTATCTGTCAAAACTGAAAATGTATTTCAGCAAAAAGATTAACAATATAGAAGCCCGGGATACTGTATTAAGCAAGCCTATTACGAAAAGACATCTGAAACTTCAAAATATGAGAATGGAAACTAAGTATCATACCAAACATTAATGATATTTAGCAAACCTATCCTCTGAATATCAACAATAAATGTCAAAATTGCATTTCGGCAGAAGCAAAATATCTTCGAGGTCAAAGTAAAAAATGTGGTTACACTTGTACTACCTGTATAGATTTCAACGAATCAGATCATGCATGGTACCTGCATGCATCCTTGCTGTCTGTTTGATCGCGCTATCTATCTATTTGTTTGCTTGCCATTCAGATCCGTGATAACTCTCCTTTTGTGCTTTGCAGCCCAATTTTCGACTAACTTTACCTTTATGATAATAGCCTACCAAAACCTAGAATCCGATCATCACACGATTATTCCTCAGAATGGTAGTACTTCCCTTGAAGCTTTTGCCTCTCCCTCCTACACCAATCTTAAAATCCAAGCCTGGCTTCCATAAAGCTGTCCGCCAGCTCCTTGCCAAAACTGATAAGCCATGCAAGCCTGTGAATTACAGAGGGAAGCCCCATATTCGATCAGCCAAGTATGTCCTCCTACATGAAGAAGAACAGCATTTAGCAGACCACCTAGCGTCCCTCGCCCAAACATCCCCAGATCCATTCTGTGTTTCTGCAATCATGATCGAAGAGTCAAGTACTCCGCCGTCCCTACATATCCGACTTGCTGCCAATAAAACACCAACTGCTAAAAGTGTTGCTGGGTTGAAAGATTGTTTGAAAACTGTGGAGAAGTTTGCCAAGACTGGTTAGTTTCGTGGTATATGTTATTCCAGAAAGAAACACTAATGCGTGTGTGTAATTCTAGGTACTGACCGTGATGAATACGAAACCACATTACTAAACCAAGTTATCGAACTCAGTAAACTTCGTTTGCATTCTCGCATGGATTTCCAGCAAGCCCGCGAGGGTAGATGGCCACGCCGAAAATCCAAGAAACCCCTTCATACCCGAATTCAAATTCTTCTGGATTCTCTTAATAATCAACCATCTCCATTGAAAAATTCGATTCGACCTCTGGCCAGAAAACTCCCTAATCTTATACAAGCACTCAAGAATATTGACGAGACCATTGCTTCCAACAAAGTGGACCAATTACGAAAAGTAATATTGTCCAGCCACGAGATATCCACATTCAATGGTAGTCCTTCACTAGAGCACTACCTAGATTCTCTTGCTTGCGGTGTGGAGATTTCTCAACATGGAACTGTGCTTACAATTGACAAGATCAGTCAATACTTGGACGTCTGCACTTACTTGCTAAATCTATGTCGTGAGCCAAAATACCGACCTCTTTTCTGTAACATCACACTCGAACCCCTCATTTCGCCACCAGCCTCTCATCCGGATGGAGTAGTAGCGAGGCATTATGTTCATGGTGAGATACAGTTGATCTTGTACCATGAGCAAAACCCTAAAAGCCCGTCACCAAGGTGTATAGGATCCAGTAAATCGGCTTGTTTCCTTTGTGACTCTTTCATCAGGAAACATGGCAAATTCCACATTTCGCATTCCCACAAGCGATTATACGAACGGTGGACAGTACCAGAAGAACCCTGGATGATAAGTTCTTGCGGAGAGAAGTTGGACAATATACTGAAGGATATGAGTCGTGAGATACTTGATCTCGCAGAGACTTGGAAACGCCCAGCTAAATGCGAGAATAATGGTGCCGAGAGTAGGGTCCATTTATTAACGCTTCCAAAAAGTGCCAAATCGTCGGAATGAGTCTGCCAAAAATCTCGGAGGCCGCATCCCATCACTCCAATTCTGAAAATATAGCCTCCTTCAAATCTGGAACGAAAGAAGATAGAAAACGATTTCCTTCCAAGCTTATGTTCCAACTTGATGATGCCAGCACGACAAGTTTTGATATTGAATTCGAAGATGAGGCCATGAATCCAGACACTATACGATTCTCAAACGGCCTGGCCAATTATGTGGAAAGATCATCGATCAAATCACCCACAAAAAGTTTCCTAAAATTATCGAAGTCAACGCTCTATCTTCCCCTTCCCACCAAAATCGAAAAGGTTGAAGATGTGGTCAATAAAACACCTTCTAACCAAGCTTGGAACAACTCGATCAATAACTCTATCGATGTACCAGCCAAGAATTCAGGAATAAATCTTCCGAGAGCATCCAAATCATCACCCCACCTCCCTCTCGGCGACGTAGCACCGATAGAGCCCAAAGCGCAAGTTTCTGGATCCAAGCACCTTCCAGTAGAACGATTAGCTGGCCCAACAGAAGCACTACCCAAGGTACCATCCGAAATGGGTGTTCTGAAATCCTCCAAATTATCACTCCATCTCCCCGTATCCAACAAACAACCAACCGAAGTGGAAGTCGAGCCCAAAGAAACCGGATCAAAATTTCCCCAAATTTCAAACTCTGTACTCCCCCAATTCCAGACTACCAGTCCCATCATACCCACAGGATCAGAAACCATGCCAAAATATTCTCCTGTCATCCCAAAGCCGCAGTCCGAACTTTCAATCAGCTTAAAGTCGCGACAACCACACCCAAACCCAAAATACCACCTCGACGACCTTCCCCTCAACCTCCCCATCACACCCAACCACCCCAAAGACACAATCATCCTCCACCTCAGCAACGTAGAATACATATTCGACATTCTCGACATGGACTCCGGATATCTCATCATCGAACGCAATAAACCACACGAGTCAGAAGCCGGAAACGAGCTTCTTGAAGAAAGACTACCATATGAAACGAAGACCAAAAAACCCCAAAGCATCAACATCAGAGGTCCCGAACTAGATACCGAAATCGTGATTTCCGGTACACAATCAGATGTAACTCCAAATGCAATAACATTTTCAGTGAATGATGGAGGAGACTTTGGGATTAGTGTGAAGATAATATGGGGGAGGATAGCGGGGAGTAAGTGAACGGAAGGAAAGAAGCTGATCTTTTATATCTTTTCTGCGCACAAATATTAGATAAATGTCAGATGATGTCAAAATTGTTGGAAGGTGGAATCGAAAAATGATACGCTAGTTTTAGCTGGCCCACATCCGGAAGGCCCTTATAGAATGGGGTCTAGTTTAGAGAATATAGATGAAAAATTAAAGTGGAGCTTCTGAAGAGAGGCCCCGGATCAAGTACCCCAAACCTCGATCCTGTTGTCCAATGCGGACATGAGAAGTCGCCTTGGTTGACGTCAACTGCAACTTGCAGCCCACTACCCAGCCTATTGCCGTGGCACCCCCTACTTGTATAAACCTCGAAAGCGAAGCACATTTAAACAAAAACTGAATCAGACAAATCACAATCACGACCAATTTGCGAGCCTTTGAGGAGATTATTACTATTCATTCATGATATTACATTTAAAAGTTGTCTCGTCCTACTAGTATCCCGCTTTCCTCGTATACGAGAGACATAACGCGCCTATCACACAATCATATATCCATGCCTTATTGTGTGCATTCGCATTTGCTTGCATGCCCGTTCCCAAAAGAGATCCCATCCATCCATCCATCCATCCATCCATCCGCCCGCCCGTCTGTCTATCCGTCCATTCCAAGAAAAGAGGGAAAACGATCGACGTAATAGACGTCCATCCAGTGAATCCCCCGTCTCCCCTTTCCTTCCCAATCCCAGCCTCATATCTTCAGTAAACATCATGTCAAGGAAGAGAATATCCCTTGACTCATATCCCTCTCTGAATAATGCAAAATCCCATCATATCACTTCTCCGGACCAGCCAGACGAAACCTCCACAGCTTCTCGCTCCATGTGATTTGCTCGTCGCACCGAAGAAGGCACCCATAAATGAACCAAAGAAACAAAGACGAAGCACGCAAGAAATATGGCAACTACCACCCATTAAAACAAAATATATCGGGGAAGATTAAACAAAGAAAAAAGGTATAAAGCTTGCGTCTGCACAATACCAGGAAATCGTCATATACGCCATCAAAACCATGCCACCAGGTATATCGAGATCAAAAAACACAACTCCTATGATCCACCACCCAACACTATCGGTGGCTTTAAAGGTATAAAAGAATGTTCATACAGCCTGCAATCGAGCGAGTAATCGGAAGCAGGTATTTCCGTTGAAGGAAATGCATCCATGATTATGGGGATGCGGGGTGGTTGCCATCTACCATCCTTTCTTTCTGGCGAAACGCTTGTTCAGGAGAGCAAGAACCTTCGGTACGTTGAACTGCACATACTCAAGGTCAAGGTCCTCTTGATTATCCTTTTGCATCTCAAGCAAGTCATCAAGTTTGAGATCAAGCTCCAAGAGGCCACGATTTCGTCCTAGTAAAGTTAGCAAAGATTCATACAAGTATATGGGAGTAATCCGTACCTTTGTAATGCAACGAAATGACGAAAGTTCCGGGTAAAGGGCTTGTGAAGTTGAAGTAGATATTGGCTCTTCTGTTGTCAGGTACGTTACTCTTCTGAATAACGCCTTGCTTCTCCAGCTCCCCATGTGTGAATTTGTATGGTCCCAAAACTTGGTGCTTTTGTTGCTTTCTCTTGGTCCCTTCGCTTTGACTGCGAACATTGTGTAAATAACTCTTGTAGGTTTCAAGTTGACCGACAAGATAAGTGTTGTGATCGCGAATGGTCTTGAAGACCTGATCGAGTTTTTGAGTTTCAAGAATAACTCCATCTTTGAGGGACCCAAGATGTTGAAGTTCCTGCTCGACTTCATCCCGCAAGAGGCTGAACTGATCCGATTTGTCGATGACTCCCAACTCTTGCAACTGGCTCAACAATTCCATTGCCCGAATGCCTTTCCGCACCATAACAGCATCGTTGCGATACTGACCCGCTGCATCAGCAACTCGCTCGAGGCGAAGTGGTCTTCGTGCCACAGCACTGTTGCTTGGAATCGATCGCATGATTTGAACAAATGTTGATTTAGCCTCCATAAAGAAGACCTCTTCTTGAGTGATATCAAGTGCAGCCGTTAGATCATCAATCGCTGTTTCCCACTTGCTGAAGAGTGGCAGGTTGATTGCTCTGTTGTCCTTTCTGGGTAGTTGTGCTGGAGCCGGTCCTAAATCTGCTAAGATCACAGCCAAATGTGAGTTCTCATCCTTGTTGAGTTCGGCAGTGTGTTTGTCGAGTAAAGCGTGAGTAGCATAAACTTCATTGAGGGTAATTGATAGCTCCAAATCCTTCTTTGATAGTGCTACATAGTTGTCCATTTCCAAACTTTCGTAAAAATCCTGAACTTCACATAGATCAAGCATAAACTTGTTGACTCGTTCCTTGTTGTGTTGAATGAATGGTTGAAGTTTGGCCATATATGGTTCCTTGGCATATGAGGGTTTGTTGGCAAGATTTTGAAGCATCTTAGCAATCAAGGTCAAGGTACGTCGAGGTCGGTCGGCTGGAGTTCCATCGATGAGCATATATGATTTAGGAGTGACAATAGCGGGGTTGATGAATCGCAAGAAGAAAAAGCCTCCAATAAGTGTGCAGATAACTTGGTCATTGGCATCCGGATACTTTCTCTTTGTGAGGCTTCGAATTTGTTTGCAGATCCATCGAATACCATATGGTGTTTCCTCCAATCCATCGATAATCGTCGTGAGAAATCCATTTGCAATCTCCATAAGCATTGTTAACCTTGGTTCGATAATAGCCTGGACCTGTGTATTGTCTGCTGCCTCCTCTGCAGTTACTCCTCTGGGCAGGGAAGCTGGAAGTCCTCCTGTCTCCAGCTCAATCTGTGCAATCATTGTTTCGTAAACCTTGAGGGGATTGATCTCTAGGTCAAGATCCTTCAGCTCGATGAGTCCATTGATTCTGTCTGCCAACACCGTCTTCAAGTAGCTTTGGCCCGGACCTCTTCTAGTGTATGTAGTCATCATGCGGGATACTGGTGTGTTCGCTCGGAGGAGGGAAGAATATTCAGGGGTGTTATCGAATTGATATGTCAAGACAGACTATAAAATGTGTATCAGTACTGAAAAAGAGGTCAATCCACACCAAAGATGTCTTACTTGAAACATAGTCAAAAGAAGATGCTCTTCACGACTCTCATATTGATTTCCATAAATTGTGAACATGACTGTTTGTAGTAAAGAATCAATCTCGGCCATAGTGACAAGGCGGCAGAGATGGGCGATGTGACGAGGTTCCGATTGAAGCAAGAACAAAAGATTGCCATATTTCTGTGTCTTTTCATCATTTGGGAAGAACCCTTCTTGTAGATCGGTCGCATCTTCTAAGTGGCTGGCTACCTCATTTTGCTGAAAGAAATGTTAGTTGTGAAACTTGCCCTACAGATTATATTCTCCTACCTCCTCCAAAGCCATGCGATTCTGAATCAATAATGCTATTCTCGAATCCAGATATCTAACATCTTTCTCCAGCACGAAATTCTTCTTTGACTGTGATGAAATCTTCGATTTGAGTTCTCGTAGAACTTTTTGTGCTACACAGATCCATCAGTGCTACGTTCAAACCAATTGCGCCAAAATCCTCACCTTTGGCAAGATCATCCTCAATTTCCAAATCCTTCTCATTCGCAGACATAGAAAGATATAAGGTAGTCATAGAATATCTCTTTGATTGCCGGGCAGAGCGAGTTCCATCGTGTGAAGACATGGTATTTTGTCGGGAAACTGGTTGGAAAGAGGAAGATGAGGCTGTGGATGCCCGAGAAGGGGTTTGAAGCATTACACTCATATCTTTTGTTGACCGAGCACACCGGATTTCTATCAATTAAATCGAGAGTCCAATGTCTTTTGTGATACTTTGAAGGGATCTTTGATGCACTGTATTGTGTTGTGCGAAGAGAACAAAGAGATTTGCTGATCTCTTTTCCTTTGGTTGGTCAGAGAGAGGTAGATGGTTGAAAGATTTGAAATTATGATAAGATGTGCTTCGAGTATGTACTGTATGTACTTTAGACAATAGTTGGAATTGAGCAAATTCTGTAAAGGAAAGATATTATCGTAAGGGAAAAGAGTGAATTGTATGCGATTGTTTTCATTTGTTTGAAAAAGGCTTTTGTTGAATTTTTTGGGTTGTGAAGGAGGGCTTGTTAATCGACCAGCGAGCCGCTCGGGTCTTCACCCCAAATTACCTATTTGAAAATCTTTTAAATGGAAAAAATAAAATAAAGTAAAATCCTTCAATAAAAAGCTTCAATGTCGATGATTCAGATAGGAATAATTCGTTGCAGTAGTCCCATGCGCCGATGACTGAATAATATATTGTTGGCTGAGTTGTCGCAAAATGTTCCGCATGCAGGAGTGAATTTCTGTCAAAAAAAGCGTCCCAGTTGTAGATTGTGATGCGGACAGATAAGGCAGTTGCAGAATTAAAAGGGTGAAGGGGGTAGTTGGTATGATATATGTTCGGTATATCTAGGTAGGTACTGAAAACAATATCGGAGAATTGATTTCAAGATTTGTATATAGTGTCGCAAAATTGGTGAATTGTTCTCAATTGTGTATGGAGTAAGTCGTCGTAAAGTAAGTAAGTAGCCAAGGATAGGTACATGGAATGATTGGAGCTGTACGGAGTAGGTAGTTGTAGTCGTGGTCGTGGTTTTGTAATATAGATAGATAGAGCCGTGGGTGTGAATAAGTAGGTAGCTTATCGAAAGGAAGGTTTATATGGGTGGACGCCGTGTGTGTTGTGATGTTGATTGAGGTATTATTTTGATGAATGATAAAGGAGCGACTTGATGAATCTGATGTTTAGGATGTAAAAGTAAACTTCTGCAGGTAGATGATAGAAGTGGGCATGTTCTGTTTTGGTGGGATAGAATAGACGAGGGGGGAGGATGAGGGGGGTTTTTCTGCAGTTATGAAATATAAAGTATAAAGTATAATGCTGGTAGTCTGTGAAAAAAAAAGAAAAAAAAAAAAGAGGGCGAGCGTGGATTATTTCTTCGATTGATGAATCAAAATGTCATTTAAGCTCATCTTGGCCGGATGAGAAGAAAGTGGCTTGCTTTGGCTTGCTTTGGCTTGATGGGAAAAAAAGAGAGACTTTGACCTAAGAGGGATTCGCACATATGAAACATCCATCTAAGTTGTCAGGGGTTAATATATAAGTGGAGAGCCATCATCGATTCAGGTACAGACGGATATTATAAATCTACAGAGTTACCAAGATCTTTCTAAAAAGAACTAAAATCTATCCGGGTTTTTACATTCTATTTGTACTAATCGAATAAGCTTAAGATATCGAAATGGGGTTCCATATCTAGGTGATTGATAGTGATACAGTAAAGAATCAAAAGGTAGTATCAAAACACTTCATCGATCTTCCAAACCTATCTAGCTACTTTGAATGAAGTCAATCGTTAATCAGGCTAATTGAAGATATATACCGATATATGTACCTAAGTACTTTGAGCTATCTTTTAATATATCCTAATATATCCTCAATACAAGATCCAACCAATTCAGTGGATCAATTATCTCACCACTGATCAATTAGGTTATCTTCTATGATCTATCTCACAGTTGATATGAGTGATATCAACATTCTATCATTATTCCTCCCACAATCCTCCTTTTTCCTTTTCAATCAGCTCCTTTCTCCCATCATATGTATATGTCTCTCTCCCGCATGAAATTGAAGGCTACATCCATTCAATACCAGTCTGTATTCTCCGATCATCTTATAACCTCAAGGAAACGAATCCAACCCTGATCCGTTTGTCCAACCCGAGCATCCTTTCAAGATTAACATCTACGAAGATACGATACTCGCACGTGGAATTTATCGCCTTATCACCTATTTAGGATGATTCTTCGATGGCGCAGCAGTGGAGCATAACTGTAGGAACTAAAAATGGTAAAACTTGGCTCTGATTCCCTACCGCCAACCCACGTTTATTGAGACTCAGATGGCCCAAAATAGGATTTTGGGAAGAATCGGGAAGAATTCGCTGTAGTATATCTGTTATGTCGGGTCCCTTTTGTGCTGGTAACATTGTATGTTGGGTTGTATTGGTGTTGGAAATTGGTTGTACAGAGTTATGAAGAGATACTGTGTCGATACAAAGTACTCAGAATGTATAACTTCGTATGGCATAAGATTTTTGGGTTGATTATTATCGCAATAAATCATGGAAGGATGAATGACCTCGCCGGAATGAGTAGATACAATCGGAAATTTATTTACTTTATTTTCTATGGTTCTTACTATATACTTATCTGTTTGTGAGGGAAACAAATTTCTAACTCGGCGGTGAGAAATGAGTGCTATGACTGCCCAGTTGGTGTTTGGGGTTGTTCCAAAAACTTCTTCCCTCATTTTCTTACTGCACACAATTTCACGTTTATATATAACATAATTCCAACTACTATCAAGTTCCTCTTCCAATTATCATACTAAAAGAACCATCCATCGAACGATCAATGATCCTCTTATAAACAGCATCTAACTACTTCTGTAGGTTACTCTTTTGTGGAACTAGTGCTTCTTCGTGAATCTTGTACCTGACTAAAATCCCTGACGGCGTCGCGATAGGAACTCTAGGAACTCTAGGTACTCTAGTATGAACCGATCAAATGGCGATCTGTCAATGTGGTACCGTGGCTGTTCTCCGCAGTACCCGCTTGATTACTATAGTAGTTCCATGCTAAAGAGAAAAATGAGATTGTTTGGGTTCCCCTCGGTTTAAGTTCTTCGCCGTACCTCGGAACAGCTTCAACTCTAGTTACTTTGAGATCTAGCTTTATTCTCAATATTCGAACGTTTGGAGCATGAAAGTTGTTTCTATACGAATGTCTATACGAATGTCCAATATGTACACTTCAAGAAATACACCCGAGATGTTCATGCTCACAAGGTGCTTGGCCGAACCACTCCAACCTTAAAAGTTAAAACCGTCTATACCATCCGTACGCTAAGACTATTCAACACGTCAAAGACATCAATGCCATCCCAATTCGACCCCTTGTGAACGTTTCAGGGGTATTTAACTTGCTTGGAAGTTGACAGAGATCAAGATAGGCCGTGCGCGACCTTTCGTTGATCATGTGTTCACTGTTTAACACGATGTTTTATTATCGATGCTTCCTAGTTCTGCCCTACTGTTCTTACGTGATATGATATTTTATTTAAAAAAAATCAGCCAGGAGGATTACCAAACGATGTGTATAGATAGTATATTGCATATACTGCAGCATCTTCGTTGGTAGTTCGTTGGTAAATAGATCTCTTCTTGTGCCCTACGATCTTTAGACATGTGCATCCTTATCTCCTTTCCACCCCTTCATCCTTAGCAACCGAATGTCGCCTACACAATAGATCAACATTCATGATATCATAATTCTCTACCTTCCTAAGCCTTTCGTTTACTTCACCTCCCTCGTCAAACTATCTCCAATCAAGCCAAGCATCAAGCATGTCACTGGCCAACCAACCAAACTTGCATTCGACTTGTCTAAATGTCTCGGAGGATTGAACGCTTTGGATTTGGTTAACTTTTCAATTGACAAGAAAACAAGCTTACAGGATAACGTTATTGTTATTGACAGGCAGCCATTTTTGTCTTCCTCCGAGATTCAACCCCGAGGTTGAATTCAACGATTTGATTCCTAGACATGCCAGGGCAAAAATATGGAGGACATATTCTGCATGATCACGGCAGTATGGTTCCTAAATATCCACATTTGCCAATAGCCGCTTCAAATCTGGCAAGACGCGCGACAAAGTGAAAATGGTATCATGGGAAATTTAACACCGGATGGATGTTCCCGCTATGCCTTCACCGAGTCCACTTTCATGCATCCATTTTCGTCGACTCCATTTCTACTTCCGTCTGTATCTGCATCTAATTGTACATATGTGCAAAGCGCGGACCACTTCCCTTGAATGTTGTCCACATTTATGGCGAGACACGGGGGTCACCGATATAAAGTTTGATCATTGAAGAACATGCGCAAATTTGCCTATGAACCGTTCCTATCTAGATTTCTGGCATACAACGAGATATGCAGGGTAGATAGGCAAGTGATGACATTTCGATATCTTGGATTTATGCAATTGAAATTTCGATTTCCACATATCGCGCCATCAGAGACAAAAGCGCGAAGGTAGCTAGTATCTTTCTCCAGGGTCTTAGTCCTATGGGCTACGGTAAGTATAGTAGCTTTCTGCCCCTCAAGAAGTACAAGCGACACTACCGTCACTCTAATCCCGGATTTCTCCTCCATCGCACAACCTACCCGTCTGTCTGTACGGGGTACATACCGACACAACTTCCAGAACATATTTTTTCCTCTTCTCTGTCCCTTTCTCTATCACCTTCCTTCCGAACACATCTATTCGGTTCCACTAGTAGGTACTTAGGTATACAACATTTTGGCAAGTTCCGAATGTCATTTTTATTTGCCTTTGTATTTTCCTTCCGTGTTACAAAAATCATGCAGCTTCCCTGTGGTGTTTCATATATATACCGGTTGGTTCGTCACTGTACCCCAGATTGTCTTTTGTACAACTCTTGTCCTGTTTGTAGGCTTGTGCTAAGGTCGATCTGTATATTCTTGATAGTGATGGACAGGGGCCGTGGCGTCCGAGACGACGGGGTAGACGTCAACTGGTTGAGTTGAAGTGGGCTGGATGAATGTACTGAATTGGAGCTAAAAAGGCAAATACACAGCGGGAGGAGAGCGAAATGTTCGGAATACCACAAGTTGAAAGTCTGGTATATAGAAATAGTCTAGAAGGAAGAGGTAAGAACAGTGGGGGAAAGAGAAAGCAAGCTTTTTCTCATACCTCCGCTCATACATATACAATAAATCAAAATCCAATCCCTTCTCTGTCTATTGTAGGCGTTGACTCATACTTACACCCCCGGTTATACTCCAGCCCTTTCTCCATGGCGAAGAAAAGGACCATTTATATTCTCTCAGCCTTCATCTCCTTTACCTTTGTCATCTCTCTCAACCACCCCTCCTCACTTTATCACACGAGAGCTAGATGTATCCCTTCCTTTCTGTTCTTCACTCACAATTTGTATTTTACATTCTTAACCATATGAATCTAACTTCCTCAGTCTCTACTCCCAATGCGCCTCCTGATTCCATATGACTGGTAACGATATGTCTAAAGTATCCAAGAGCTCGCAATCAAACCCTTCATCTTGGAACACCACCACGTGTACAATAATCACCCTCTTTCTCTTTCTCCTTATCCACGGTATCAAATTCTCAATCAATCCCGGTCCTTATTACGGGTGCCTTTACTCTCACTAAAAATACGACTCTACCCAATGTCGATGATGATATGGCTATGTAATTTAATGAAAGAATATGTTCGACGGCGTCGGGGACGAGAATCACTCATGAGAGAAGAATTGGGTGTAAGATTTTGATACCGGTTATTGAATATATCTCTGGGTCTTTCAAGCTGGAGGGGCTAAAGGGGTTCGAGGAATCACCAGGAGCTGGTTGCAGCTGTCAAATCCAGCTCCCTTGCCATCACATACGAGTAGATTTCAATTTCAGTTTGAATAAAGAACCTTATTGCTCAGTAATGCGGCAGTTTAAATTTAATATCAAACTTGGAATTGAATTTTGAGAAATATAATGAACTTTGGTTGATAGTCGCAAATTGTCTGAATGGGTCACCATATTTAGTTCAATGATCTAGACAAGCTTCCGAGGAACCGTCAACATCGATACCTCGATACCACAGCAGTACCCCAGAGAACTCTAAACTATCAACGTCCTCTATCCTTTCTCATCGACATGGTCAAATCGTGCCAGTATTTAAACTGGCTCTTTGCTTCAATTCCAGTATGCTAAAGAAGTCAGGAGTTTTACTTTCATCATGCAGTAATCTGCAATGCTATTATGCATCGTTCCACATATCAACGACGTCACTATCTCATCTATTCACGTCCCAGAATCATCAAACTCAATATCTCTTCCAACGACGAAAATATGCCATAGTATCTGATGGACGAAGCGCGAATCAACATGGAGGATTACGATGGCCTGAATTAACATCCGCACAGGCGGTACCAACTCCCTACCAAATCTTCAATCAAAAGAAAGGATCTCCATATTCCAAACGACGTTTTTACGAATTGGTCAAACTTTATCATCCGGATAAACATGGCATTGATACAAACGATGGATTAGATTATGACACAAAATTATCGCGATATAGATTAATTATTGCAGCGAACGATATTCTTTCCAATCCCATCAAACGAAGTGCATATGATACATATGGAGCAGGCTGGAATGGAAGTCCTGATGTTCTCGATCCTCGCGATAGACATGGTGATAATCGTGGATGGGCTGGTCCTGGAGGACCTGCTCAAAATGCTACATGGGAAGATTGGGAGAAATGGTATAAACGCGATGCCAAAGGACAACAGGAACCACAGTTCTTATCAAATGGCGCATTTGTCTTGTTGATTGCAATCTTTGTTGCGGTGGGTGGGTTAGGACAATTGACTCGATTGGATAATTATTCGATCAAGTTCTTGGAACAGAGAGATACATTACATGATAAGATGAGTAAGGATTTGAGGCAGAGGAGGAAGGAGACGAAATATGAGTTTGGGAGTAGGGAAGAGAGGATACATAGCTTTTTGAGGCAGAGACAGGATCCGCTGGAGGAAACTTATAGGAAGTTGTTACCGAATCCCGAGGTTTGCTCGAGTAAGGATATTAAGGAGAGGTCGATGGTGGTTTATCAGCCGCCGAAGAATATACCAAAGGAATGATAAGATGAATACTTGAGTACATGTGGTTATGAAGACATTTTCTAGCAGAAATACATGCAATACATGCAACGGCTTCAGCCACGATATTCATCCGTGGCGCCAGGGAGGACTCCAAGCCATGAATATTATCAATATTCTGATGCATTTATAAGCTTTTAAGTTCTTATGTGAGCGGGATTGAATATGATGAGGTTATTGATATGCCGATTATCCCAGATATGGAAAGTTGTAAGAGCTACGAGCACGAGTAGCAACCGCTTCACGGCAAAGTTGCTGCAGTTGAGCCAAAAGGTTGAAGGCATATAAAACAACCAATACTTATCTACCCATCTACCCATCTACCCACCAGTTTGAACCAGTTGAGTGAATCAAAACAGAACATGCCCAGAAATCCCAAATATGCGCATCAACGTGTACAAAGTTGCCAACTTGCCCCTCTCTCAACCCTTGTATATATTCGTCATAGCTTCACTCAGCCCTGCGGGGATTGGGTACATCTGCCACCAACCAAATCACAGCCACTTTTTACCAGTTGTTTGATTCAGATACCCTTACCTTACTCCACCACATGAATTCAACTAAATAATTTACATATAAAAGCATCTCACCATCTTAAATCCAAAGAAAAATTTAAAAAAGATACCCAAAGTGGCGCATATCAAGAAGGTCGTATTTTTCAGCATCCCTTTATTCGCATTCTTTGTCGCTCTACTTATTACCTTGCGAAACGGTCCTGGGACGTGGAATATCGCGGGCCTCGATTTGGGATTTGGTGGAGAGGGTAAAGCGGAAAAGGAAATTATAAGTGAGGATTATAAGGAAGTGGGTTTGGGAGACAATATGGGTGGTGGTGATGGATATCGAGCTGTGGCGTATTTTGTTAATGTAAGTTTGGCTTGGTGGTTCTTTGTCTTTTTGGGGGTTGTGAGTGAGATGTTGCAGGGCCCAAGGGGGGTGGGATGGTTGGAGTTGGAAATATTGTTAAACTCGGGAAATGGAATTGGGGATCTGGTTCTAAATACCATCTTGAGAGGTGGTGGAACAATGATATGATGCTGGCTGTACAAGTGTACGCGATGTCGTGATTTCCACTCAGAACACCACGATCTGGAGAAGGGATGGTGGCAAGATGACGGAGGTTATACGAAATACAAATACTGACACCATTTAGTGGGCAATTTACGGCCGCAAACACTTTCCCCAAGAACTTCCCGCCGAAAGACTAACTCATATCCTCTACGCCTTCGCCAATGTTCGCCCGGAATCTGGTGAGGTATACATGACTGACGGCTGGGCCGACACAGACATTCATTTCGAAGGAGATTCCTGGAATGACGTCGGTACTAATTTGTATGGCTGCTTAAAACAACTCAATATCCTCAAATCTCGAAATCGCTCCTTGAAGATTCTGTTAAGTATTGGTGGCTGGACCTATTCATCTAATTTCGCCCAACCAGCTTCTACAGAGAGTGGAAGGAGAAGGTTTGCGGAGAGCGCGGTAGATTTGATCAGGAATTTAGGATTTGATGGAATTGATATCGATTGGGAATATCCTAAAAACACCGATGAAGCACGGGATTACGTTCTTCTCTTGAGAGAATGTAGGGAAGCCATGGATCGCTATTCAAGCACTCTTCCCCATCCACACCACTTTGAACTCACGGTAGCTTGTCCCGCCGGTCCCCAAAATTACAATAACATGGATGTTCGCAGCATGAACGAATATCTCGACTTCTGGAACCTAATGGCGTACGACTATGCGGGATCATGGGATAGCGTTGCAGGACACCAGGCAAATCTACATGCTAGTCAAAATAATCCAGATTCCACACCATATAATACGGAACATGCGGTGAGAGCTTATGAAGCGAGGGGAGTACAGGGACATAAAATTGTGCTTGGGATGCCGATTTATGGGAGGGCGTTTCAAGAGACTGAGGGCTTAGGAAAGCCGTTCAATGGAGTTGGAGAGGGCACTTGGGAAAATGGTGTGCATGATTTTAAGAAGTTGCCTCAAGAAGGAGCAAGAGAGATTGTGGATGAGGAGACTTGTGCTAGTTATTGTGAGTTGTCTTTCTTGTTTTCCCGACCCCCCTTCTATCTTTGTCTTCTTTCTCCGGGTTAAGAGAAAGGATTATGGATAGCATGATGGGTGGATGAATCACTGCCATGAAATAGAAATCGGAAGCTAATGGATGATAAAAGCATACAACGAAAACACCAAAACCCTCATAACCTACGACACGGTCGAAATCGCTCGTAGAAAGGCTCATTACATCAAGCAAAGAGGTCTCGGTGGCGCCATGGTATGTTTTTTTTTCCTTTTTCTTTTCTTCTCCACCCCCTTCCTTTCCCTCTCACCCTCAATCCATTCCTATCCAATAACTAATCCAAATAAAACAGTGGTGGGAATCATCAGCCGATCATCCCGAGCGGGAAAAATCCTTAATCCATAATGTGGTTGATGTTTTGGGGATACTAGAGGGAAGTGATAATTGTCTCGAGTACCCGGAGAGTAAATATGAGAATTTGAGGAATGGATTTTAGGATTGAGAGGGTGAGAGGGGCAGGGATGGGATGAAGTTGAGGTTGGATGTGAATTGTTTTTGACAATGGAATTTTTGTTGTTTAATTGTCTTCTAATAATGAATTCTCACTGCTTGAATCATGCTCGAAATTTGGCTTGCTATGCTTGATGTGGGAATTCACTTGTGACTAGTCAGATCAACAAGCGCTTCATGCACAACAGAATATCACAAATTTGCCATCAAAGTTATTGAAGAGGATGGGCACTGGGGTTCGTTTTCTTTCCCTCCTCTCTTTTCCTGCTGGTATGCCTACATAGTTTTACATGCACATTCTCTATCCTTAAGTGTAAATCCTGCCAAAACTAAGGCTTTAAATAATCATGAGGGGTTTTCACGACCAGAAAATGAAGCAACTAATATCCCACCCCCATACAGATAGGTCAACGCTATAGGCTCACTTCCGAACATATGATCTATATCAATGTCGACGCGATCGTCACAGCTTCAACTCGTGATAGCAACTAGAAGTACGGTATGTAAACGACCTCGTCCCTCTCCACATCGAATTCTCTTTCTACAATGCAGCCCACCTCAACAACGCGCCATGCTTCATGGACTTGACCTATGGACATATATATCTCGTAGCTAAATATTTATTCATACCAAACACAAAAACTATGACGTCACATGCTCTCTTTCTTTTGCATCCTTCGTTGCGACAAATACCATGTATATCAATATGTCGCAAATTTCCCAAACAGCCGCCATATCCCCTACGATATTCGCTGGATCGGTTAATGGGGAGAGATATATGGATCTCAAACCAATCCCGACCTGATCCCATTCTCATCCATTATATTTCAGCCGTCTACCATATTGACAGCACTTTTGAAATACAAAACCCTGCACACTTCTGCTTGTTAAACAACCAATGTTCCGATCTGCTCCCAATGGCTCGATTGATGAATGGTATTTGAGATCAGGGGTGGGACATTTACCCTCTCTCTGGATCACCAGATTTACCTGTGACCAGTTGAAATAGGTGGAGTATTAGTATATAGTAACCCCCCCCCCCCTTTCCCGCCGCTGTACCTCAATATCCTCTTTTTCAATCCAACCAAGCTCCAGCAATCGCCATCGCCATCGCAATCACAATCACAGTTAGTGGGTCTACTTGAGGGAGATGAGAAATCTCTAGCTGAGCTCAGGGGACTAAGCTGCGTGCTCATCACGTTAATGTATGAAATATTCCTGGTTGACAAGAGTGTCTTGCATCAAAACGGCGCTCAGAAAGAAGAAAGATGATGCTTTGCCAGCTCTTACCGCATGTTGATACATCAAAAACTGGCCGAAAAAGAACAAATTTTCTTACAACAAATATTTCCACTTAGCCAGACTGAGAAAAGAAGTTATTAGCACGTTTGGAGCCTCTTCACGCTGAGATTTTCTTCCTCTCCATCGAATGCATTTCAAAGGGGTCACAGTTGGTTCGGCCAAGCACGGAAAAAGGTAAACGCGACGCTGAGTCATCATCCCACATCACGTTTCACACGTATCGAACGCGTGTGTTCCAAGTTTCTCTTCAAGTGAGTAAAGAAATGAAATGAAAAGAGAACCCTGATGGGATGATATCAAATCTCGAAATTTTTACTAAATGCCTGGAGGAGAAGAGAGGTGAGGCAAGTAGACTTTTCTCAGGCAACAATTTTATTGCCATAACAATCGACAACCTCATTGCCGCCTCATCCGTCTTCCCAGTATTAGCACATCCAATTCTCTTCCACTGTCAATTTTTATGTTGCTGAGGTCGTATTTATTTTCATACGCAATTCTTTGCATGGGACGCTCTTAGGATTTTTTCTGCTAGCTTACTTTTTTCCATTGTGCGATTTTTGAATCCACGATCTCGGTCTATTAAATCTCTTTCCTGCTGCTATGCAACTCTAACCATTGAACTCTATCTCCTGGAGCGTTGTTCACGCAATTATAATACCCAATTCAGTTCTCCAATCTTCTTTTCCTGAAGATCATAGCCGCTACTTTGAACAACTTATGAAATAGCTCAATCTACTGGACGTTTGTTCCTGTCCTCGAGTACCTCAGTTACGCCCACTTACAGTCATATACCTCAGTCGGCTCAGTTTGTATCTTTTGGGATCACAACGTTCGCTTTGAACAGCTTACAGCGGAGTTCGAAGGTGTTCTTTCTGTAGCTGCAGTTGTCAATATCATTCAGCAGATAGCGGAAGAGCTGTAACTATCCTCCTTGCGAACCAGAGTCACTAATTTCAATCGACTAAAGCCTTCTACGGGATTATAGTCATCTATCTTAAGCACCGGAGACATTCCCTGCGATCGCATCATCAATCTTTACACATCTTAGACCTCTCTATTGCAAGTACAACCTTCATAAGTATGTCACTAAGTACGAGAATAAATGGTTACATCCGTGAAGGTAGCCAACGCGCTCGCGGACTCATTCTTCTTCAACCCTCTCGTTTTATCCCCCGCGGCGTGTTAGATGGACCTAGACGGGTAATTGATCCAGATTCGGGCCTAGTGTCTCACGAAACAACTTCGCGGGAGCTTCAAGTCTCGGAGTACCATTGGGATTACCAATTTGAGTAAGTTCTCAGCCCCTTCGCCGTGCTGATTTCCTTCAAATCTACGAAACAGTAACTAACAGACCTTCAGCGAACTTCTAGAAGCGAATTGGGAAGAATCTGATGACGATCAAGAATTCACCGCTGAAGAAGCAATTATCGCACAATTTAGACGCAAGAAACGCCGTGTTCCACGTTTAATTCAACTTTCAATTGATTCAATTGTGAAGAACATTGGTGACATTACATATGAAAAGATACAGTATATGCCTTCGTTACAACTCGAGTTTCTTTGGCGTGAGTTGTCCAAGAGGTTAGTTCGGATCTTGTATCCCCTGCCCTGAATTGAGTACCTTTATAAGAAACTCTCATAACTCTTATCACTGCACACCTTATCTTGAAGACTTTACATACCAAAAGTACCGAGACCTTGTACTGACGTTTTTATCATAGATGTGTTAATAGTTTTAATACTTGGAAGGCCTTCTCAAAGGTCCTCGATCGACATGAAGGTGCTATTCTAAACCAATTTCGCTATAGCGGTTCTATCGCAGAGCCAGTTCCGTCCTTATCTATCTATACGAAGCCACTTAGTTCAACAAGTTTCGACTTTCTCGTGCACTTATCCATTACGACTGCTTTCAAAACGTCGGATCTGGTTGAATTATCTGCACTAACTAATCTAGTAGCACTCGAGATTGTCAACCCAAAGCAGGACCATCGTCTCAGAAATACCGGGATATTGTTCGACACTAGCTTCGGTGACAGGGTAATAAAAACCTGGAGCGAAGCAGCAATTAAGGGAAAGGCATTCCATGTACTGAGGATCTTAAAGCTCCGAAATTTTAAAGAGATTACAAACAATTGCTTCCAGTACTTAAACCGTTTTCCTGCTTTAGCTGTTTTCGATGTTCTTGACTGCGGTTTCAATGGATTGGCTCATCTTGGCGCTGAGAGACTTGGCTGGGAGGTTCACCCTGATGGAGCATTACTTGAAATCTTACAATCAGACTGTGTAAAGCATATTATGGCTTTGCGCACTACTCTTGGTCTTCCGGTAAGTCCCTCCATTGATTCCAGAACCCCTTTTTTCCTTCAAAGGATCTCGGCAATGGTTTGAGCACGGACCTTTGTGTTCAAAATTCCTCCCAACTTGCTCGAGCACATGTATAGAAGTAGGGAGCCTAATGAACAAATGCTAACAACAATGATTACAGATCAGACCAGTTCGCAGATCTGCTGCAAAGCCTTTGTGGGACAAAGCCAAGATTACAATGATTCCCCGAGCAGATTTGCCAGCTTTTCTTACAGGAGATCCGATCTCCTCTTCAACACCAGCACGAAATAGCGCTTATCTGGACGCTGAACAGCGAGTTAGAATGATGGAGCAAACCCCTGCTGGCCGCGCCAAGCTCAGGCGAACAGGCTTCTCACACTTCGAAGCTGTGGATTATATCAGTCGTAAGGAATTCCGTGAGCTTGAAACCTGGGAATTTCGTACACTCACGTCTCTCAATCGTATCAGCGAACTCCGTAACGACGAAGACTTGCGCGCTGCTGGCCTAGATGTCGGCGACTCGCTTCCTATCGTCTCTGGTGAAATCATATCTGCTGTCCCTGTAGCTTCTCTTCGTCTTGGTCCAGAGCTATCGTATGCACCATCCCGCGCAGACTTACACCAGCCATTCTATGATGGAGGACTGAGTGATAGATCGCTTAAATATACTAGTAGAAACGTCGGAGTCGGAGCAAAGGGATATGTATACACTCGCATCAAAGTTTCTATCGCTAGAACCAGGACACGAGAGCAGGCTGAGCGGAAGGCTGGTGACGACTCTGGTGGCTCGGGATCTCGGCGAATTAAGCGTAGGAAGGTTAGGGGGGAGAAGAGACAGCAGATAGGTGATCTCCTGGCGGGAGTAATGGGAGTCATTTAAGCGTAGAGCTATTTTCCAGGGTACAGGGTGGTTTTTTTGCGTTTAATGGCTCTTACAAATCACATTCTAGGGCTATTTACAGGCTATTTTTTTTAAGGGTTTTCAGCCTGTTCTAAAGTTTTTAGAGTTTTTGCATTTGTTGGAGTAAGAAGATACCCAAGTTACATTGTATGGCATAGCTCTAATGATACCAAATGATATTGTATGGTCAATCTTGCGTGAGATGGCATAATATGACACTTGTTGATATGTGTAAGGATGCGTCTGGGATACAACAGGCTTGAGTGTTGAAATTGGTGTATATATCTATATATCTATAAATATCAGCTTCATATTCGTACCCAATTAAATTATATAATACATATCTAAGCGCTAGCTCCATATTTCCGCAATTAAATCTAGAACTCCCTATCTTGACCTCATGTATAGTGTATCGTATATTGACTTTAGGGCTTGAACATTCCACTACCCCCTAGAAATAGATGTCCGATGATACTTCTCAATGTCTGTATCCAACTCTGATAGTGAATTGTATCTGTGTCTTAAATCTCGTATGATAATATTCATTGTCCATATCTAGCTCCGACATTGAGATGGTATCTGCGGTTGAAATACCGCGTGATACTCTTCGGTGTCTGGGTTTGGGTTCAATATTCAGGAGCTATATCAGAGACCATAGAACTGTAACTATATCTGGATCTATGAGTATAGTAAAATGAACTGGTTTCTTTTATTATGTGTCGGAATATGAATCACGTGCATGGTAAGGATGGTAAGTATCACGTGCCCACTAGTGCTTGCACTAGTGCCTTGGTATATACCATTATATAACTCTCTATTTTCCACAGACCCCAGCTTTTTAAATAAATCAAAACGTATTAATTATAAGAATATTATATGTTTATTGATAAGCTTCACTTTTTGTATACAATTGTTCTGATATTGATCAATTTTGTTATAATGATATTACAGATCAGATATTGGGAATTGGTATGAAGAATTACAAATTTTAAGTTTATTTTGATTTTATTTTTATAACTGAATAAAGGTATTTCATTATAAAACAAAGTATTTTTATATTAAAGGATAAATTTTTAATTATTAAACAATTCAAAAGAATCGAAGGATTAAGAATAGCAATTATTTAATAGCGAATTTGAAGTTTACTTTTTGATTTAATTATTCTGTATTTATTATATATTTATCAGACAATATAGGGTATATATTTGAAGAAAATCTGAAAGCAATTTCAAATTTTTCGCTATATTTATTTTCTTACGAAAAACTATTTTATTTATTCATTTTATATGAATTACTAATTATATATGAAATTAATTAATTCGATTTGATTAATTTCATTATTTTGATTGTTTTGTTCATTTCGGTTAAATCTGTTTCGATCAAATCTGATTATCTTGATCAAATTTGGTCAATTTTAGTCAATTTTGGTTAATTTGATTAATTCGATTAATCAATTTTAATTTCGAAATATCTTTAGGATTCAAAAACACTATATATAATATAAATGTAACTTCATTGTAGTATATATTTTGTATATTATAAATTTATATTTAAGTTTTTTTTTAAGATTGTTTTAAAAATCCTATAGCGATCAATTTTGAAATAACCTGAAAATATATGATAATTATAATTACAACAATTACAGCAGGTATATTCGAATATTCCTCCAAAACCCTTTATTCTAAGAGAATCCGAATCCCATTGTTATCAATATCAAATACAACAAAGATATCAATTATTTTATATATCAAAAACGAAGAATATAATGAATGAATAAATAAATAGAAATATAATTATATTATATTTATAAAGGAAAACCCTTGAGAAATTATCAATTTTTGTAAATTTAAATTGGAATTCTATATAATATATAATTATATCGATAAGGATTTGTAAAACGATTATTATAACGATTTTGTAAATTTCAGAGTTGAATATTTTGAATTCGTTAATTCAAAGATTATATTCAGATTATATATTGAATTAAAAGCAGATGGTTTATTTGTTAAGAAGATAATATAATATATAAAGTTAATAATCAATAAAGTTTTAATTGAAATATTCTATATTATATATATATTATGATTGAATAATCAAATTCGAAAGACAATAATGAATCGATATTTTCAATTTCGATCAAAAATTATTTTAAACCAAATCAAGATATTCGATAATAATATATATCTGAATATTATCCCCGAAGATTTAATATCTTTATTTAATCTTTAAAAAAAACAATTTGTATAAATAAATACAAAATAATTATTTTTAATATAATATAAAGGAATCTAATCATTACAATTAAATAAGAAATCGGGATCTTATATATTCAAGGAACTCCTATACAACGAATATCAAAACTCAGAATAAAAACAATATTCAATATCATTACAATTATTATATAATAATAATATATTATCTAAAAATGAAAAACTATTGAATAAAAAGAAATCTATCGATAATAAAGGATTACCAAATAGATTATTCGATAATAAGAAACCTTTAAACAATAATAAACAATTCGAATATAATTATAAAATAAATGATACAAATCAAAATAATATTTATATATACCTTTACCAAAACAATAAAGGAAATAATGATTCAAGAAACTACAAAGATAAATCACCCAATTATATACAAAACAATAATATCAATTATGATTTCGAAAATCTTAAGAAACTTTATGATAATATTAATAAATATGTTGGAAATGAGGCCATCATAGGATTAGAATTAAGGTCACGTGATCTTAATGGTGCACAGACCATATTTGGGAATAACCTCAATTCTACTCCTACTAGAATAATAGATCCTTAGTTCAACCTACATAGTCAACAATACTACTACTTCCTGCACCAAAAGTTAACAAAATATACTAATTAAAATGATAATTTCGACTACAAATATACTATCTTTTTTAATTATTACAAAAGAATCAATATTCATTTAAATCTATATACAAAAACGTTTCCAATAATACTAAAAGAAAAGATTTTTGTATTTTATTATTCAAATCTCAATTATATTTTAAATACAATAAACAATATCTACAAAATAATCAAAACATTCTTCGAAAAAGAAGAATATCAATACAAACTCATAAAGAAATAGGATTATACAATATTCAAAACAATTATTATATAGAACCCTAGAAAATCAATACTAAAATATTTGGATATTATAATCACTAAATTTTATTATCTTTAAAAAAATTTACTAAAAGAATTTCAAATAGTTATATATATTCAAAAAAAGATATTCAATATATATAATTATATACCAATATATAATCAAATATATTATCGATTTTTAAAATCTGTAATCAGATTTATCAAAGATCTATAAGATTTTATTTCTATATACAAAAAATTATATTTAAATGAAAACGAAACATTTTATATAGATCGAATATATAATCAAAAGAATTCCAGAAACAATTACAAATACAAATTTAATCAATGATTTTTTATTCGATTAAAAAGAACTAAAAGATATTTTATTTACAAAAAAGAAAATTGTTAATTAAACAAATATACAGAAATTAAATAAATTAAATCGAAATATAAATATAAAGAATTATTCAAAAACAATAATAAAGAATTCGGATTATATTTCGAATAATATATTATCGAATATAAAGGAACTTTATTGGATATCGATATTAACAAAGAATTTATAATATATATTCAAAACAATCTAAAGAAGAATACAAAAGATAATAATTTAAAGTATATTTGGATTTTATTCTATAAATTAATTAACGAAAAAAAGATTATAATAAATCTATTTGATAAAACAATTATATATACTTTGATTAAATTTATTAAGAAATCAATTAACAAAATCGAAGGATATAAAGCTTTTTTTTAAAAAATATAATAATAAAGAGTTTTAGAATATTATTATTAATATAAAAGTATTTTAATAATCTATAATAAAATTCAAATAATATCAAGTATACCAAAAGAACATCAAAAATATTAAATTGAATATAAATAAAATAGAAATCGCAAAAATAATATTCGGAATCGAAAAGATTAAATCAATCGAATCGATTTAATTGAATCTATCCCTAGAATCTATCGAATTCTATATTATAAAATCAGAAACATTATTTCTATTATCATTATAAAATATAAATCGATGCAGAATATATTATAATGTTAACTTTTGGTGCAGGAAGTAATAGTATTGTTGACTATATAGATTGAACTAAGGATCTATAATTCTAATAAGAATAGAATTGAAATTATCCCCAAATATGATCTGTACACCATTATAATCTCGTAACCTCAATTCTAATTTTATAATGGCTTTATTTCCAACACTCCCCCATTGAAGATATCCTATTCGATCTTCCTAAACTATTAATCCCAATATTTTTTTGAATCTTTCGAAAACAATTCTTACACAAAGCTTTATTATTCTATTAATAACTATATTATATATATTAATATAATTAATAACGATTTTCTCCTTTTCTATCAAGTTTTTAATAAAATGATAATTGATATCTATATATTTGAATTGTTTATACAAATATAGATTTTTGATTAAAACTAAAGCGCCTTAATTATCATTAAGCATCTGAACTGTATCTTTGTTTTTTTCAATATAATTTGATCTAAATAGATCTTTAAGCATTTATATAATTTATCTTTCTTGTTTAATAAACATTACTATCGTAATATATTCTGATTCCGTATTAAAGATAACCATAAATATTTGTTTCTTATTAATCTATAATATAGAACCTTTATAAAATATTACAACTCCCCCTGAAACACTTTTCCGATTATATTTGTTATTAACTTAATCTGTATCTGTATATATTTTTATTATATTATCAAATATATTGTATTCTTTACAGATATCAGATTATACTCCCTTTAACCTAAACCATAATTTTTATTTGATTATTGATCATAGATATCATATCAGATTCTTTAAAACTATAATATAATATTTTACTGGTTTTGCTATAAATTATAAAAGTCTTCCAACTGAAAACATTATATCTAATCGAATATATATTATTAAATGAATTACACTTCCTATTCGTTATTGATATTCGTTTATATCTACTAATTCATTATTGTTGATTGCTAGCTGGAGATAGGTATAATCCATTATTGATAGTTTCTTAGCTTGATATTATTTATATATAATATTATATTTAATTAATATAATATCAAGATATTCTTTTTGATTTATAATTAATATATATGTTTTTTTATTACAAATAATTTTAACATTTAGGATTTTACTAATCTCCTTTAGATTTTTGATATTAAAACAAGCTGATAGCTTTTTATCAAATCAAATGATTTACAATGATATACACAATACAATAACGATATCGTTGATATATACTAATAATATTATATTATAGTTTTTAAATATATATAGATATAGGTCTACCAAATTTTATACAAAACCTATATCTAAAAACTTTTTCTTCAATAATAAACTCCAATCTCTTCCAATTTGTTTCAAACCATATAGGCTTTGTAAAACTTGTAGTATATATCCTTTTTTGATTTTGATACCTTAGAATAATTCGAGGTAAATCTCTTCCTTCAAATATAATTCGGTAAAGGTGTTTTTGATATTGAAATATAAATATTCCAAATTTTCCTTTACAATAATAACTAGAAATAATCTAAGTATATCTAGCTTTATTATTAATGCAAACATTTCGTTATAATCCTTTCCTAATATCTAATTGAACTTTCGAATTACTAATTTTGCCTTGAATTGTTCTACCTTGTTATCCTTAATCTTAACTATAAATACCCATTTCATCAAAATCAGATTACTTTTTTTAAAGAATATATATTCTTCTTAAATACTATTTTGAATCAAAAATATGATTTCCTTTTAGATAGCTTCCTTCCATTTTTCAGAGTATTCTCAATCCGATATTACTTCCTTATAAGTTCTTGGTATTTTGATTCCTAAAACTTCTTCAGCTAAATATATTACACCTTCTATATTATCTATATCTATTAACGAAATCATGAAATCTGAAATAATCTTGTCTTTGATATAAAGATTCATTTTATAAATAATTGGAATTGTAATTATAATATATTTTATACTTTCTTGAATTTTGGCCTATATAAATATCATAATCAATACCCTTATAATCTTGCTTTCCCATTCTTCTTCAGAATCTTATTCCATATTTCTTTTCCGTTTTCGTATTAAATACCTTAAGGATTTATCTTCAAGGTCCATTTTATTCTTTTGTTCAATTTTAAATGATTATAGATTTACTTTGCTTTTTGATCCTATTGAAATAAATTTATTAACAAAATTTAAAATGATCTTAAATTTTGCTCCTAATATAGATTCAGGGTTTACAGAAATTGATTTTTAGATTAGATTCTTTGAAATAATGGATTCGATATTTAAAATATTCTTGGAAAAAGATTTTTGATTTGTTTTCTGAATATTACCATTTTTATCTTCATTGTATATTAGTATTGATATATCTAATTTATTTGGTTTCAATTCGACAATTGGGATACTTAATATAATCATTAAACTCGGTATAATATCTACTAGAGAAAATATTTGGAATGAAGATGATATAGATATTGTATTTGGTATTGAAAATGGAAAAGATACCTTATTTGCTATTGATCTATTATAAGATTTTCGATCTGGTTTTATATTCTTTATTCCTTATAAACCTAATTCATAATTTCTTAATTTAAAATCCAAATTTCCTTTTCGATGAGATTCATTTATAATTACTTTGCTTGATCAAAATGTATAACCTAATTTTAGAGAATATACTTTGATATATTTATTTGTAATTTTTGAGTATTTTAGGAATATATCGATTCTCGAAATGTTCTGTAATTTGTTGTATCTTTGTTTTTTCGGAATAATCTTGGGATTAATATAAATATAACATTTGCTTTTTTAGATTTTGTATATTTTTATATCTAATATTATATTTGTAAAAGCTTTTATAGGGGATCAATCTATTCCATTTATATTAGGACCAATATTAATGCGATTTTTGATATAAGTATTATGCTTTACAGTTTTGTCCCAAAATTCTAATGGTAATTCAGTTTCTTTTAATATTATTTTTATATCTATCTCTGCAATCCTTATATTCCGTTCTACAGATTCGTTTTGATATAAAAAGGCAATTGTTATAATTTCGGATTGTATGCCTAATAATTATTCACAAATAGTTTATAAGAGTTCCGGTACATTGTCAGTCCTGATTACAATGATCTTTTCTTTAATAACTAATTTCATCTCCTTTTTTCAAATTTTCAATGTTTAAATTGCATCATCTTTTTGTTTAAATAGTATAATCCAATTTACTTTTGTACAACTATTAATAATCAATATGAAATAACAATTTCCTCAAATCGATTTTAGGAATGGTTTTGCAATATCGAAATGTATAAATTCGAATCTTTTTGATTTGTATAAATTCAATTGCTTCGGAATATGATTGGTTATTTTGATGAGTATATACATTTCGCAAATATCTAATTCAATTGGGATCTTTATTGGCTTAATTATATTGAATATCTTATATAAATTCTTGATCTTGTCTGAACCTAAATAATTGAATCTTCAATACCATAATAGATATCTCTTTTTCTTTTTGAATATTAATTCGTTATCGATATTCTTGGTGCTATCGATTATTTTTGAAGAAAAGCCTTTTTCCTGATCATTTTGATATATACTAGAATAAAGAATTGTATCCTCATATCCTTTGGTCATATATAAAATCATATACATTCCATCTTGTATTCTAGTATGGATGACTTTCTTATTATTCTTTTTGAAATATATATGATAAAAATTGAATTCCCTTTGTAATCCTGTTTTGCAGATCCTTTTTCCTGATAACAAGTTTACTCTTAACTCTGGTATATATAATACATTTGAAAGTAGTATCTTAAAATCATCTTTGTATATCATATCCATTAAACCTCAATAACGACAATATATCATTTCCCTATCAACCTTTATCCTTCGTTTAGTAATAAATTCTATTAATTTAAATAATGAAGATTGATCAGATATATATAAAGAAATGCCTATATCGATATATCATTTGCTAAAGGAAACCTTATTAATGATTTCCTTTATCAAATTACAATCTTCCTTTATTATATTCTTAATATCGAAATCTAATTCAAAGATATTGTTAATAGAATATATTTGATCTTTCTTATTGAAATGAATCTTCTTTGGATTCAATGATCCTTTTCTCTTTTGATAATAAAGATAACTGTAAAGGAGTTTGTTGGTTTGTATTAAATGTAGATAGTCTTATATATAATGATCTTCTCTTTGATATAAATCGTAAATATTGTTTGGAGTTTCGAAATCTGATTCTTGATATCGAAAAGTATACCTAGATCTTTTCACAATTTACACTAATTCTGATTCATCCTTAAAACAAAGTTCCTTAATCTATAAATACTTGATTTTATTATCGATATTAAGATTGATTTAGATATCCAATATATTCATTATTTTTTGATAATCGATTGGAAGATTACATATTAAAACCAAAAACAAGGTAATATCTTGATATACTGATCGATAGTTTTCGTTTGCAATTCCTAGTTTCCTTTTATACTCTTTCAGTTTATCCCAAACTTTGATAATGATTATATCGAGATGGATATTGGATTGGAATTTGAAATTCTGGATCATTGTTATATATATATTGATTATGATTGCACTGATTCTGATATATTTTGATTTAAGGTATCTCCAGAATATATATATTATTGAATATTCGTCAATAAAAGTTTCATTATTATCATTAAGTATTATACAAATATATGATAATATATTCGCTTTATCCTTTAAATATTCCGATTTCAATTCGATATTATAATATACATAATCATTGATCTTGTAAGCAGATATTATATTGAATCTTACAATCTGCATATATTCGTTTAATATTTAATCAATTATATAAAATTATCCTTTTCTTTTTAATTGTATCTTTATTTATCTGAACCATCGTTTATAATTGTTTTGATCGAACTTCAAAGGATTGTTTGATTTCGATATTATAAAGATTTCTTGCTATTTGATAGATATCAAAGATAGTCTTCAGATTTTTAAAACAATCTTAAAAAAAAAGGTATATAGCAAATAAATTCAAAATAATAAATAAATATAAAAATAAAATAATAAAAATTCATAAGATTGTATTGTAATATATTTTCTTATAGTTATGCGAACTTGCTCTTTGCCTTTGCTATAATTCTGTATCGGCATTGTACAGACTGTTCTCCGCTTTGGTCTATAATATTATGAATTATAAACTGTATTATCGTATTTCAACTCTACTTCGATGATATTATATGAAAACTCTGATTTTCATTCTATTCCACCCTTATTAGCTATACTAATCCTTTTTCGATTTGTTTTACTTTCTAGTCACTATTGTACAACCGGATCTTATAATTTGTTAACTTTTGGTGCAGGAAGTAGTAGTATTGTTGATTATATAGGTTGAACTAAGGATCTATAATTCTAGTAGGAGTAGAATTGAGGTTATCCCCAAATATGGTCTGTGCACCATTGTGGTCTCGTGACCTCAATTCTAATCCTATGATGGCCTCATTTCCAATATATAATAACATTATCGATATATTTATATTATTAATTACAAAGCATTTTTGTATTTACAAATTCAAATATATAATATTATTCTGAAATATAAAGATCCAATAATTTATATAAATATTCATCGATATAAATAATTATTATTTGATCGAATCAGAAATACAAAGATTATATTATTATTTCGATTATTTATTCGTAAATAGATTTTATTAAATCGTTTGATATATAGATTATACAAATATTACTTAAAGGGATTTCGAGAAATTTATGAAATTCTGCGAATATTATCAAAAATACAGAAAATCCTTAAATAAATTCAAATTCAACTTTTGCAACAATATCAAATTCAATTATTCGATTATAATCGATATTATATATATTAATAACAAATCAATATTATATATTATCAATAAAGGAATCAGATTTTAAGTAATATAATAATTTGATAATATTAATGCGAAATATATATAAAATAAATTGAGAATATATTAAATAGATATATATTTAAATCTATTAGATTATATTATTTATAATGTCAAGAAAAACTTTATAAATAAAGAATTCAAATAATATATTGAAATGATAATAATTATTATAAAAAATATATTTATCGAAGTATATTAATTGATCAGGATGATCGAATGTTATTATCAAATTATTCGATATATATATAATATTATCAAAAAAGAATTTAAAGATATTAAAATAACAAAAGAATCGATATTATAAATAATAATAAAAGTAATTAATAATATTATTGATCCTAATAGAATTATATTTATTCTTTTAATATTCGAAGTATATTTATAAATATACAAGTTTAATGTATCAGTATTTAATATTTAATAACGATTCAATATAATTAAGAAAGCAAATAACAAAATCAAAAGATTTCAAATTGAGAGATAAATAATAGATATATTAAATCAACATAATAATCTAAATACAATTTCAATCTATAAATTATCAATCAATTTGAAGATATAAATATAAAGAAAAAAAAACAACCGAATTATCGAATAAACAGGATTATTTATATTATTACAAATCGAAAGCGAAATCTGTATAATTCAATTACTAAACAGATCTACAATTTCCCGACTCACAACAATAAAACTTTATATAAATAGAATTCATTATAATAGAATAAATCCCTTAGGAAATATCCTTAAAGAATCTCGAAATTGTTTTCTAAAAGAAATTTAAGATTGTTTTAAAAAATATAATGAAAGCAAATCCTAATATCCTTTAAATAATTATTCTATTAATGAGAATATTATATAATATAATTATCATGGGATAGTATGATTACACAGCACTTTCAGGGATCGTTGAATAAATGGTATACATGATTGGTAGAGTAAAAGAATTGAATAACTTGCCCTTAATTATATGAATCAAGAGTTTATATATATAGAACAAATAAATGATTATCTAGCCAATATATATCTTAATTAGGCTAGATCTTTGTTTATTAGTATATCAGGATCATTTTATCAATTAATGGATTGGTAAAGGCTAGTAGATCTTTTATTCCGATTGGAAAGTATATACTTTGATTCTTTATAAGATACAGGGGATTGCAGGGCTTTCTGTGATACACTCTTCAGATTGAAAGACGATCTGAAACAAATGGAAAAATATAGAAAATGGCAATTCATATAATTCGTGAATGAATATGCAAGGTGATTATAGGCAAATATCAATTAAGGATTGGTGTAATGTATAAACCTGAAATAATTTTGGTATCCTTAAAATAGAGAAGAATTTGAATATATATAAATCGTAAATTTCTTTTGATCTTCGGTTTGTTATCTACGATATTCTTCAAAATCAAGATTTTGAATAATAAAAAGAAAGTTTTCTGTTGGGAGAATACAAATGATTGATCGATCCTATAATATAGCAATTGAGAATATATGTAGTTGCTAGATTACAATATATTGATTATGATGGTAAAGTAAAATAAATGAATTTTTTAAAGGTATATGGATCCTTTCTTTGTATTCTCGTTTTTGTTTTAATTAAATTTTTATTGATTATTATTATGCTTAAGATTTCGGGGTTTAAGAAGGCTAAACAAATGAATTTCAATCATATTAGGCAAATAGTGATTGAGAAGAAAGCTTTAAAAGAATTGAATGTGAGAGAAAATCCTAATATTCTTTTGAAGAGTTAATAAATCAAGTAAAAAGAATTAATAAATCCAGAGTAAATAATGAATCAAGATATTGATTTTTAAGAGTATAATTTAACTAAATCTGTTTCTAGAATGATATATTATCATTTATTTCAGAAATCGCTTTTTTTTTGTCGAAGGAATTGCTATTTGTTATAATCAATTATCAATTATAGATTTAAATAGTAATTTGGAGGTAGATTTTATTTTTGAATTCTATTATATAATTGAAAGGTTTTATTAATCTTATATTTGTAATTATCGAAGCAAAAGTTGTTCGATAAAGGAAAGAAAAAAAGGAATGTTTCTTTATCTAATAATAATGATTTATTCGATCCTTCAATATTGGGTTTTTTGAATAATAAATTAGATAAAGAAGAAAAAGAAAAAAGATTATCGAAAGTTACTGACTTTCTAATTAAAACAAAAGATAAAAGGAGTTGTAAAGAAAAAAACGATTATTCATATATTCGATATATAAAATCGTTGATTGTTGGGAGATATAATTTCTATGGCGAATATTTTGTTGATTCTTCCAAATCGAATAGTTATCGGTATTGAAATTGTAATATTTATTTGTATACTTTTTTATTGGCTTTCTTTTATCTTCTAATAGATTATTATATCGCTATTTATTAGCAAAATTCGAAAATAAATTCTTCGTTTATCCTTTATCTTTATAATATATTAATCATTAATTGTATAATCCAAATAAGGATATAGAATTACAATGAAGATGATATTAGAGATCAAGGAGAAGAAAGAAATTATTCTTTTGCTTCTATATCGTCGTTTTCCTTCTTTTTGCTATATTACTTATTAGAATCCTTAAAAGATCAAACAAAAAAATACATTGTAATTTCAGAGAATAATAATGAAGATAAAAAAGAAAAAATAATAAAAAGAAAAAAAGGAAAGAATAAATGGTATATTCAAAGAAAAAGGAAAGAAGGGATAGTTCCTTAGCTTTTATGGTATCGATAACATTAATAGTTCTAATTGCTTCAATTATTTCTTGTTCCTTAATTATTATAGATAATCCAGAAACTCTTTTATTTGAATTTCAAGTTATTGAATTTAAAAAAAAACTTATCCTTTTTCGAAAATAGGAAAATAAAAAATGAAGAAATGATCAACCTTGATTATTCTTTGTTTCCTGATGAATATAAAATATACAAATTGGAGTATATTATAGAAAAATATAATAATCTAGAATACTAAATAGGATTTATTTTATTTATATCAAAGAGAAGAAATACAAGCTTCAGATTGTTGTTATTCAAGTTTTATAATTGTTATTATTCAAACTTTATAATCCTATTACTTATATCTTATAAATTGAAAAAGAATCAAAAGTATTCGAACTTTTGTTTTGTAAGGTTTTTGGTAAATCTATCAATAATTATATCGATGATTGATAAATAGATTATATAAAAATTCCCTTTTGAATATTCTTAACATAATTATATATTTTGGATATCAATATAATATAATTTCATAATGATCCGTTCGTTTTTATCAATTATCAATTTGATCGTTTACTGATTATTATAAAAGATCATTATAGACTTTTTCATTATTAAATCGATTTCTTTTAAGAAATATAAGATTATTATAATTTCTTTTGATATATATTCGACTCCAAAAAGCTTTGTTTTGGTAGTCGAAATGATTATAATGTTTTGCTTGAACGTTTTCTATACAATTAAATCATCGAAAAGGAATATAATATATCCTTAGGATGATCGACGAATATCTGGATTATTTGTAAAAAAAGTATCTGAGAAAACAAGAAATTGTAGTATTTGATCATTATTATATTGGATTATGAGATACTTTGTATTTTATAAATATTATAAATAATGATTGATAGTTTTTATATAATCTCTCGATGGATTGATCAAATAGTGGTTCAATTGCAAAACAATGAATAATATATCCGTTTTTATAATAATTGCAGTATATAATATTGAGCTTATTTTCTTTTGATATATTTTTATAATATATATAAAAGTTTGACCTTGATTTTTCCGAAATACTATTATCGAAAGTAGTATATTTGCTATCCTGTTTATTGCTTTGAATTTCTTAGTAATCTTTTTAATATATATATTATAAATTAATCACAATTTTTTCTTGGATCGATTATAAAGTATATATATATCCAGAAACTATTTAGTGTTTTCTAGATCTTATAGTTTATATATAGCTTTGATTTCTTCGATGATCTTTATGACAATTGATTTATTTTTCTTATAATAAATAATCTGAATATTGTTTATAAAGAAAAGAATCATAATAATATACTTTAGGTTAATATATAAATACGATTCCTTTTTATATTATATCAATTCTAGTTTCTCAAGTATCCAAATGAAATCCCTAAACTATATAATTAAGGAATCTTGTAGATTATATAAAACTTAATCGATTATAATATTTTTGTTTAGGATTTTGTATTCATCAAATAGATAGTATACAATTGAGATATCGAAAGAATTATATAAAATATTAATAAAAACATTGATTATATTATATTACTTTGTTTCGAAATCGTATTTAACAATGATTACTATTATAATTCGGAATGATCAATTTGTTAATATAACAACATAAATAGTTTCAATAGTACTCTTAATTTGGAGATCTCTTTATACTATTAAATATAAATAATAATAAATAATTAGATTTTGATTATTGTATTTATATATAAATATTTATTAAAAAAAAATCGATTTTGAAGATTCCGATCCAGAATCGATTTTATATTAGATTTTTCCTAATCTTAAGATTATTAACCTTAAGATTACAGTTCTATTTGAATTAATATTCTATTTGATGATCTTCTAATTGATAATAAAAACGAAATAATTTTGAAGCTGTAAATATATGAATTCAAGGAAGTAATATTGTCTGTAATCTATTAATTATAGATTAGATAGAAGACAATAATGGTTTTGCTTCAATTTCAATGGTGATTATATTATGAATTGTTATAAATTGAGAATATTCCTTTATATCATTTATTCTTTATTAATCAAGCCAGAATATAAAATGAAAATTGTTTAAACGGAATAATTCTATTGAATTTGTTTTTTGAGATATAATAATTTTTATATAGAATTTAATATTAAGATTGCTTCTTTGATAGTATTACTATATATGTAATTGTTTTCATATATATACTGGTTGCTTTGGGATATAAGAATTAGATGATTCCTGGAAAAAAGGTAACTCCAAATAATAATTATATGATTGAAACTTAGATGGATTGATTTGAGCCCTAAATATTTCAATCCTTATAATGCAAGCTCTTTTAAGCATTTGTTCGAGATTATAAATCTATGAGTTCTTTATGAATTGATCAAATGAATATATAGGGTACAGTAATCTTTGTAATAACTGGATTTCCTTTATAGAATACTTTAATTGATTATTCTAATGTATATATTTCTTTTTAGAATATTAAGGTTAATCGATTGAAATGATCTCTGAATCATTTTTGTATATATCATAAAGAACTTTGATAATATAATTAATAGGTTTATATTTCATATTCCCTATATCAATATATTCAATAAAATCGGGATCTATATTATTATTATGAGTATCTTTTTAAATAGTATTAATATCTTTACCTAAAAGATATGATTATTCTTCAATAAAAGAATCGATTTCTCCAGTTTCTTTAATGAAAGAATCGATTAGCATTTGTATATCTTTATTGTATATTTTATCTTCATTATCTGAAAAATTAAATGGATTAGATAATCCTAGATCGATTTCTTTATTCCCATTATCATTTTCCAGATCTATATTTACCCCCAAAACCAGTTCGTTTGTAAGTAATAAATCTGAAATATATTTAATGAATGAATCAAGGGCTTTTCGATCTATGAAAATAGATAAATGAATAAAGTCCTTATAATTATCTTTGTTTTGAATAATCGTTCCGTTCAATTCAATATAATCTTGTAGATTAAAAGCTTTAATAAACTGTTTAAACTTTTTTGTAATATAAATATCGATCATTTGATTAATAGAATCTATACAATAAATGAATTCCTTATTGAATATTATATTTCGAATAACAATAACTTTATCAAGTTTGGATATCTATATATAATAGATCAATGTATCTGGGATATAGTTTACTAAATACCTAATATATACTCAAGGATTAGTTTTGTATCATTTCCTATTAATTCCAGTTTCTTTGTTCTTATCTAAAAAATAAATTCGGTATTTATACCTATAGATTCTTTTCCAGTTAGAATAGAAATCATTAGATATTTTCTTTGCGAATAAGGGATTATCTTTGTAAAGATAATTACAAAATTATATATCGAATATCTCATTAAACAATTTGAAGGATTTGATCTTCAAAGGATTTATATTATATAGATAAATAATAACTTGTATTACTTTTATTTATAATTTGTCCAATAAACCTGTTATAATCTATATTTTTATTTGTTTTATAATTATTTCTTATTCTGTATATTTTGATCCTTTATTAGGTTTATATATATAAAATAAAGATAGTTCGAATTCGATATCTTTTTGCTTAATCTATTTCTCAAATAACATTATTCTTATAATTCCAATAACAAATATATTATTATCCTATTTGATTATTATAATCACTAAATTGTATTTACAATGAATCCAGATTATAAAGTTTTGAATGATTACAAATACTTTGTTATATATTTTGCAATAAATTGAATATAAAAAGATTTTGCTATAATATATTTCTTTAATCAATAGAAATTATAATATATTATTATATCCTTTATCGAAATCAAAAAGATCCCATTGAATTTTGTAGAAAAGCTGAAATGATTAATGATCACTTGAAGTACAAAAAATGATTTGCTTTATATAAGTATAAATACAATCGATACAATTGGAACAAATGATACCTTTTATTTTGATATTTTATATTACAAATATTAAATATTCAAGAGTTTCCTTTCCTAAATATCCAAAATATTCATATTATATTTCATTTGTATTTTCTTTTGGAAGAAATGGATTACAAGAATAATGGAATGCTTTATTTATTTTTCTGTTTATTATTGAGTATATTATAAAAGGATTGTTTATAGGAATAGATAAAAGAATATTTGAATAAATAGAAAACGATTTGTATTTTAAGAATACAAGATTTTCAGTATAAATATATTGAACAATTATTATATTATTTGTATAATGTTTTTTATAAAGAATATAATTATATTTTGAAAACTATAGATTAACTTTCTTTAATCGAACTTCTGAAACGATATTAATATAAAAACCAGAAATAAATACTATATTATTCAAGACCAAATCATTATTAGGATAATTTTCTTTTTTGATGATCCCTTTGATAATACAAATCCTATATTCTAGGATTTGGAAATTAGAAATACCTATTTCTATAAAATCATTAGGATTGGATAATCGATATCGATAATTATTCAGTAGAGATATATCGTTTACGATATATATAGCATTATAATTATCGAGCAAGATATTATTAAATAGATGATATATTTTCACTATTATAGAGTATACCCTTGATTAATTGTATCGAGCATCCAAAATAGCAATATTGATTGAAGGTTCTGGAGGATCAATAAAACCTTTCATTTATTTCCTTTTAATTTAATCAGAATGAAATTGCTTTTATGAATACAATCTTGCTCGATCTCTAATTGCTTATAGCTCGTTTTCGCTGAATACTTTTTTGAACAATAGATTGGTTCTTCCAATAAGCGTTAACTTTATAGCTTTGTAATTATATATAATATAATTATAACCAATTCTATTATTCCATTTAGATTCGATTTTACAAGGACATTCCCAGATCTTCTTGATCCCCTGATTGCTTTCAGAATTGATACTCTTCTTATTCTTCTTAAATCTTTTATTATTTTAAAAAAAGATAAATATAGAATATACTTCTCTTTTAACTTTTGGAAAAATAGAATCCTGAAAGATTAATTCTCCAAAAACATTTCCGAATTACTTGAATAAGAGATTGAATAATCCGAACTGATTATTCATCTCGATCTGTATAATCATAATATTTGCCTAGATTAAGAGTATCCTAATACCAATAGCTTATAAAAAAGTATTGATAACGATTTCATCTTATACCTCAATAATCTTATATACAAAAACTTTGATATAGATTATAATCCAATCCTTGTACTATTTGATAGAATCGATTCTACCGAATGAGGCTTGTATTAGAATAGACCAATATTCTTATAGTACTGCGAGCTTGACAATAGTTACCATAAATACAAACTTCTTTTTAAGTACATTAATAATCATCTTGAATAAAAGAACTATAATACCCTGATTGAAAATAAATAACTTTATAAAATATACTTAATCAATTAACGATTCGATCCATTCGTAAACATCCCTAAAAGCTTTATAATTCTATATATATTCTTATTATCAATATCGATACTTCAATTGAAGAGAAACAAATTTGAAGGAGATTTCTTGGAAAATGGTTGAAAGTAAAACAATAAATCTATTAAAAATAGATCCCAATATATTACCATCAAAATCTTTTATCTTTGTATCTCTATTAATATCTTCTCTAGATTGAATCACTACAAGATATTCCAAGAATTCCTTTTGGTATTAAATTTGTTTCTTTTGATTGTATTTGGCTTGAAAATCGATAACAGAAAATAAAATAGATAATTTGATTGAAAACCAATCAATCTAAATACAAATAAACTCACTCATCAAATCAGAACTTGAAATAAATATTGTTGATATAGAAACAAATAGATCGTTCTCTGGATTGACTGAATCCCAGATTCCTTGAACTTGACATTTATTTTTCAAATATAAATACCACTCCAGCCATTAAACATAAATTATAAAAAGAAGATCGTTTTCATCCTTTATTATATTGAATAAAGATAATTGAATTAATATGAATATTGAATTATAAATAAAATAGAAATAATATTTTAAAAATGATCCTTTAAGTATTTAATAATCATCGAATAGAAAATTATATAGATTTTAAGAACTACCAGGTTTATAATTATTACGGAATAATATAATTACATAATATTTTCAGGGATCGTTGAATAAATAATATATATAATTGGTAAAGTAAAAGAATTGAATGATTTACCCTTAATTATATAAATCAAGAACTTATATATATAAAACAAATGAATAGTTATCTAACCGATATACACTTTAATTAAACTAGATCTTTATTTATTAGTATATCAGGATCATCTTATCAATTAATGGATTGATAAAGGCTAATAGATCCTTCATTCCGATTGGAAAGTATACGCTTTGATCCTTCATAAGATACAGGGGATTGCGGGGCTTTCCGTGACAATAATCAATACAATATTAATCGAAATTATAATAATATACTTTATTGAAAATATAATAAAAGTATTAAATATAATTATTTATCTTCAAAATAATGAAAAAGAAAATATTATTGATATTTTCGATAAAAATCTATTGATATTCGATATATTTCAAAATTTATTGATCTATAAAAAATCAAGAAAAAAAGAAATCAATGATTTGATAGAAAATAATGTATTCGAAATTGTATAATAAATAAATACATTAGAAGGTATATAAATATTCAAATCAAGATTCATTAATAAAATCAAAAACAAAGATATTAAGAAAATATTCCCAAAATTAAGATTTGTAGTTTAAATATAAAATAATATAGAAAAGAGAATAATATTAATATAATTATTTATGATTCAATAAACAAATCAATATTGAATATTAAATATTATAATTATTCTATAATCAATTATATAAATAATTTTATATATTAAGGATATTATTTAAGTTTATATATAAACAGTATCCAATCTGATACGATTATTCTATATTTAATTATTCAGGGAAATAGGATTCCCAAAGGAAATACTACTATAAATGATCAAATCATTATATAGTATATTAAAGACCGGAAATTATTAATTCAGTATTTACTATAATCATTATTTCATTATACTCCAAATAATCTAATCAATTTACAATCCCTATTTAATATATACTAAACAAAAAAACGAAGCATGTAAAGTAATAGGATTTCAAACAAATGATATAATTATTATAACCAATAAAGTATTCGTAAATAAAGAACAAAAAGAATTCGAAAATGTAAAGTTTTTTATAAAGGATTAAGAAACTTTATTATTCAAGAATCCTTTCAAATTCAATAGAATTGTTAAATTTATAGATTATTTATAAATAATCTATTAATCTATAAATTATTTGTAGATAATCTATTAATCTATAAATTATTTGTAGATAATCTATTAATCTATAAATAGATGAATAATTTATAAATAATTTATAAATAATCTATACAAAATAGATTATTTTAAAATCTCAATGAATAATCTATAGAATAGATAATTATTTTAATGGATAATCTACAGAGTGGATTATTTATGAGTATCTATAGGTTGCGGGTTATTTCTGTATAGTCTAGGTTTAAATAATTCTTTAGACATTCAATAGTTCTATGACTTTTTGTAATGTTCTTTTCAAGGTTTCTTTTACTTTTATAATCTTGGTAATTCCTTGATTGATTATTTGTTATATTTTCTTTACCTGTTGTTTTTTTAATTGTTTTATTCTATATTGATTTTGTAAATCTTAAAAAAGAAATATAAAAGAATGAAATAATATTAATTTAAAAGATTAAAGAAGATGATATATCAAATCAAAGTAATATTTTCGATATTCATGGTTTATTAAATAGAATTGTTGTAATTTAATAAATATCATTTTAAACACTTAAAAATATTAATTGAAAAAAGAAATTAATATTTTTAAGAAAAATATCTATTTATAATAAAATAATAATATTTCAATAAATTTAAAGAAATTTCATATTTTCTTTATATTCTTTAATATAAAATTTATAAATCATTATGAATCTTCAAATATTATACTCGAATTCATATAATACTATTAATACTACGATCATATGATATTATTCGTATTACGATCATATAATATTATTCGTACTACGATCATATGATATTATTCGTACTACGATCATATGATATTATTCGTACTACGATCGAAATCATCGATACAGGAGTATTCAAATAAAGAAATCTAATTAATTGAATATCAGGGGTATTCAAATAAAGAACCTTTATAATATTAATCAAGATAATTGAAATGATGAATCTTTATTCAAATCGACGAATAAGAATAGGATATTGATATATGAAAGAATTCGAAAAGAGTATATAGAAAGACTATACCCTTAATATTAAAGGTTAAGAATCTGAATCCGAATATTATTCAGTATTATTAATTGTAAGTCAACTACCCCACATATGGGCCACCCCTGATATAGGCTATCTCCAAAAATATTATTACTCAACTTTTAAACTTTAATAATTTAATAATTATTCAATTTCAATAAAATCGTTTATAGAATTATTTTCAATAGTACTAATAGAATTCTTCTCTTCAATTTCATAATTATCAATTTGAATTTATGTTTTCTTAATAGGTTTAATCTTTATAAATCTCGAATTCAAATTAGTTTTTATTTTTTTATTTTTCTTAAATATAATTTATTCTAATTTATATTCTAATTGTTTTATTTGATATTTTGATTATATAATTATATAATCTTTAATATCAAAACTCTTTGTAATTTTGCAAAATAATAATCGATGAATTGGAAGATCGATTTTTTTTTTTGAATTATTATATATATATATATTTTCGAAGATCATTTGCTTTTTGAGGGGTTTTCTATAAAATAAAAAATAGATTTATAATCGATTGATATTGAAGATCATTATTCAAAATAGCATTTTGAATTATAATTTTATTATTATTATTCTCAAACAATAATCGATTTATAAAAAGTTTAATATGGTTTTGAGATTATAAATCAGAAACTTTTTATTTAGATTTGATATTATGAATTGTTAAATCTTTTGTTCTCGTTTTTTGATAGTAAATAAGAAAGTTATATTTCTTAATTATTAAAGAATCCAATAAAGAATTTAATTTGTTGAAGTGATATTTGTAGTTATTTTTGAAAGATAAGAATATTGATAAATCTAATGATTGTAATATATATGATATATATAATAATAGAAATAGAAGATGAATATTGTTTTTGAAATATTTAAGTATAAATTTAATGGTTTTATGATTTCTATGATTATTCAATGTGAATAGTTTGGTCTTTTTGGGTCGGGAAGGTGTAATTTGGGGAATGGGGGTCTTTTTCGGTTATTTGAGTTTTGTAGTATTTGTAGTCTATTTATTTTCTGTAATAGTGAATTCCTAATCTTTATATAGAATAAGATTTGTAGGAAACCATTATTGTTGTATATATTTTCCTTTGAAAATAATAAATGGTTTGAGTATCTAATTTGTTATTGAACTGTATTTAATAAAAGAGGTCCAAATTCTTGAATTAAATTGTTTTTTTTTTGAATAAAACGATGTTCTGAATTTTCTATAATTAAATCATTTAAATCTTGATTTTCTATAATACTAGTTTTATTTATATTCTATCGATTTTCGGATTTAATATATTTAATCGAGGGTAAATCGAGTTTTCTAAACTATTTGTTCATAATTTCATCAATAGTATTCGAAATATATGCAGAATCGATCCGATATTGTTTTTTAGTCTGAATTTCAGGATTCCTATATAAGAAATTCTATATCCATTATTTTTTAAATAAAGAATCATTTTTTCTTATATCAAAAAGCCTTTCGTTAATTTTATGAATTTGATGATGAATTGGATTAATACTTAAGGATTTCTATATTAATATTCAATTTGCTAATCGTTTTTTGTGAATCGAAACTATCTTTTGTATATATTTATAATCTTTTTGATATAATTGATAATCATTCATTCGATTCTGAATTGTAATTTGTAATATTTTATAAATTAAAATAACTTTCTGTTCCGAAATTCCATTTATAATTGTATTTAAAGCTATTATTAAATTATCTTTGATATAATTCTACAGTATAATATAAATAATGATACTTCAAAATTTCAGATCAATTGATTCAATGATTGTTGAATTATTAAAGATTTAAAAGGGTTGGTTGCTTGAAGCGATATGATTTTTTGAGGTGATCTATATCAGAGGTGACTCATATATGAGGTAGTTGACTTATACAATATAATAACCTTATACAACTCTATATTATTATTATAACTTTATAATTGCTTATTCCATTATAGTCTCCGAGTCACTACTTCTAATTTATAAAGTTTATCACCTTTAAATATATGATCTCCAATAAGAATATAAGGAAATTATAAAGAAGCATTTTATTTTTTTTTATCAAAAAATCCAATTGTCTCTAAAAAAAAAGAGGTATAATTGATATACTATTGTTGTTATTGAATAATAAATAACTCTCATTAATCACTTTATTTTGATTTGTTTAAAGAATTAGAATCTATGGAAGATGAAGAGTTATATAATGGTATATACCGAAGCATTAACGCGAACACTAATGGGCATATAATCCTTATCATCCTTATCATCCTTACCATACATGTAATTCATATTCCGACAATAATATATATATATAGATCGATTAGATTTATTTAATCAATTTGATCTAATTAGTCTAATTGATCATATTGATTATATTATTTTTATTATTCGGAATGAATATATTCTATATATACATGAATATATATATATAGGCCTTTATATTACTTCAAATACGTGACCTTCAACAGATTATAAAGTCTGAAAAGCTCTAAAACAATTATAATCACGAAAAAAACAATTATATGATCAAAACTCTCTACTATTTAAAGTCGATACGAACCCTAATCATTATTATACATCATCGTATATTGATATTATATTGAATACTATCAAAACTACTATTATATATCGATATAATATCGAAGTTACCCCTCTTTTCAAGTATCTCGCTTAATATATATTCTATATATATATATTATATATCATTGTATATCAATATTATATCGAATATAATCAAAACTATTATTATATATCGATATAATATCGAATACTATATATAATATCGAAGATATTCTTCTTTTCAAACATCTCGTTTAATATATATCAATTATATATTATATATTCTATATATATATATATGAATACTATAAAAGAACCATATACGAATACTCAAATATATATATATTATATTCGAAACCATTTATTCGAATCGAAAAAGCATTTATTCGAGAGTCGATCATGGCGTACTAATTAGCACCAGCTAGTTCTCCTTGATCAGCTAGCTTGTATACGTGCGGCTTTGTTTCGCTACGATCCACCCCTTGGTTTCTGTGTTAAATATCTCCATGGTCGTATATTCGACTTCAAGCCAGAATCGTTCTCTGTGCTTGTTGCTCCTACACGCGAATTCTGGATGCATGTGTTAGAATCCAAAATCAAAGCGACTTTTCAAAATGAAGGTGATATGATCGGGTGGGAGGATGATGCGGAGACGGTTGGCCCTGTTGCTTTGACAGCTAAGCAATCTCTTTTACGTGCAACCCCACACATAATGCCACCAGAGAGTACTGAGATGTCTCTCTACCGTCTTGTTCTTGAGCATGGTGACTTTGGCATCCATAATATATCAATCACTAAGGACGAGAATGGTAAACCTCTCGTTACATCTTTATACGACTGGGAGACTTCATGTATCGTCCCGGTACTTCTATCCGATCCTTTGGTGGCAGCTGGTCCGGTCGATTTGATAACAGATAAAAATGGGGGACCATCTGTCACTCGAATACCAAAAGACTCGACTTTAATGGACCTTGAAATGTACGCAATGTGGGTATAGCATTATATTAAGGTAAGTTGTCTATCAATAACAGGCGCAATTGTTACAGAAGCTTTACAATGAGGCACCTGATTACGAAACTGCAATCAGAGCCGGAAAGGATGTGCGCTACCTGTGGTTTGCATTACGAGACTGGCGTGGGGGTAATTCGGAAGAATTTTTTGGTGGCCTCGGAGCATGGGCAGAGAAGCGAATGAAGGAACTTGGTGTTTTTTGAACTGTGTATAGAGGTGAAAAGACTAGATTGTTTTATTTCTAACTTGAGATTATAAAATATACTGAAATCGAGTTAGAAAATATGAAGTCTATTTATTCATATCACAACAGTGTAACTAGTAACATGTGATTGGTTGGAACCTTGGATGTCAGGTGAGTCAGTTACAATCTTGTCTACTCCTCCTAACTGGTGGGCTTGTTTAATTAGCTCGTTTCGTTCAATGGGTTGGATGGGGAATTCGGATAATCTTTTAGCAATGTCTGGAAGTAGTCCTACTAGTAGTCTCTCCCTTCGAATGGAGTTGTTCTACGCTCTCGTATGACCTTCCGACTGTTCATCCGTCGGTTGACCTTCGGTCATAAGAGGTTGTTGGATGGTGGTTTCTTGTTGTTGTGCCAAGCGAAGTATGAGTTCCTTGAGCTCGTTGATTTGTTGCATCGGAAACTGCTCACCAAAGTACTAGTCGTACGTAGTCAGAAACAGCGAGAGGAAAATTACTGTAAGAAAGTACGATTGGAATAGAAGGGGTTTCTCATAAAATGTATTTTAGGGGTACGAACTGGACTCTTAGAATGATTTTGCTCTAGGAGTACTTAGGTAGCTACCGATCATAAATTGCCAAAACTACCGAAGCAAGTACAAATCGGACTCCGTGGTGGTATCAATCTTAGAATAAAGTAAGGAACCTGATAATAAAAAAATGTATATAGTGTTATTACAAATTATATTAGACCGATATATTATTGAAAGTATTCGTGCTATCAAATTCTTATTTTTCCGATTTCCTAAACAATTATATATTGATTAAGCTCTCTCAATACCGATCCTTTGATTAACCCTCTTCTGTATGCTCAATTTCAGGACTGCCTAAATCAGCTTGGATGTACAACAGCCTTTCAAGAAAGGCTCACCAGCTATTGTTCTCGTCGTGGGACAGCAAAATATAGTCGATTGTAAGTGAACAACAATATCTCGAAAGAAATATTATTCTACTAATTCATTGTTTGTTTCCCACGGAAGCTGTTCGTGATCAGGTCATAAGACACAAAGCAAATTCGGGTGTATACAATGGGGCTTATTTTAGCGAACGAGTGGGGTTTGATGTTGGATCTGCTGCTTTCGAGCGTCCTTCTGGCTTTTGGTGTAAGAAAGTGGTCCGGGGCAGGGGTGGCCCGAAAGTAGGGCAGTCGACTTATGAATGATAGCGGATCTAATGGGTCTAGTGGGCTGCTGGTGATTCGGTATTTGAAGCGTATAGGAGATAGATTCGAAGATGCTAAAGTTATTGGTAGAATGATGATAATTAAGGAAAGGGCAATAAAAATAAGTGCGAGCTGAGGGGAAACTGATGGAAAGGCCAGAGTTGGCGTATTTCTTCGACTCGTATTCTTTGGCTGCGAACAGTCTTTCCAAGATGGCAAGTAGTGGCGAGTTCACGACAGAGCAGGGATTTGGTTGCTTGATATGTTTGAATGGCGGTAAACTGATGAAAGATATAAATAATATCGTGAAGCCATGAATAAAGGTTGGAGAAGGAATAAAACTGGTAGCTCATAACTGGGAGAAAAATCAGAACACTTAGATGGTCACCTAACAAGCCTGATAACAGGATTCATGAATCTTAGGGAAACAGGAATTTGTGCACTTTAATCTTTTCTTGTACAAGATCCCGTGTCGGCACTCCATTGCATCTGTAAGCTTTCATTGACAGATTACACTTTGATATTGCGGGGCCCCGGTATGTACTTCCTGGAGCATCACATACAAATTTTTGCGGTGCGAGTTAAACGGATTGGAAGTACCACAATCTTTTCAGTAGGGATCTTGTCACTGAGGAGGCTTTCCCAGTTTTTAAGGATCAAAAGTTTGTGACAACGGTAGACACATCCGTGGATTGATGCAACAATCACCGTGATAACCATGAACCACGATAGTGATCCACCAAATCCGAGTCATCCTTCGCATCAACACATTAAACTATTTCGTTAACTCGATGAACTTCATTAATACTGTACGCAGAGTCTCAATCTCATCCATACCGATAAGAGAAAAGGTTTAAGAGCCCTGGTATTCACCGTCAACGCAATCTCGCCCGAATTCGATGAAATTTACATGCCTGTACTGCGGAGTATGGTAAACTTGGACTCAGCACTGTTAACCCTGACTAAGGGTGTGTGTGTGACGATTATTGTATCTTACAACAGTGAAATTACCCCTTGTTTCCTATTTTAGCGGTCTTTCTCCTCAGAACCCCTTGCAATCTATCATTATCCACCAAACAAAAAAAGCCGCCAGACAAGAATAGTGAAGGGCATTTTAGCCCAAATTGATATCAATCTATTCCACTAACCTTTCAAGCCTTTCTCCATCCAGTGCTTTAATACCAAATATCAAATACCGTTGATTTTCATCACAAGACTGTACACCCTCCTTCCGAACCTTCCTCTTCCCCTTCTTTAACATCCTCTTTCCATAACGCTCCCACACCCACCCCATTCACAACACATCCCCTCAACCACCTTCCCCCACGCTCAAGATCATCACAATTCAACACTTCAATTCCACTTTCCACTAACACCCTCCACCACTCCTCATCATCCGGCGTTCCCCAATACCTAGGTATTAATCCTCTTTCCCTCACCTCTCTACATTCCTTCCTTATACTCCTCATTTGTTCTTTTGTAGGCCCTTTGGATTTAGAAAATCGACCAATGGAAGTGGAAATATTAGCGGATACGTAAAGAGAATTATATGGATTTTGAGAAGGGAGGAAGTTGAAAAATCGAGCATCCTTAAAGATGTAGACGCGTTCATATGCGCATATCAATTCGAAATCGGCATCACCGGTTCCGACGATAGTTAAGGGACCGGGAATTAGTTTTTCGGTGAGAGTATCGTAGTAGGTGAGGAAACCTGTGGTTCGCAGGGGTTCTAAGAGGGAATGAAGAATGGGAATTCCGTCGTGCCCAGATGAAACGGTTTTATAGTCGATTGTTAAATGTAATGATAGATGCGGGTTCTCATTCCAGACTCCTACTTTCTTATTCGGATTTCCTGCAGCTCTATTCTGTTGTATCAAAATCTCAAGAAGTGGATTTAAATACAGAGCTGAGAGCGTCCTTGTAGGGTGGAGCTCTGAAGTTTCGTGGCCGACGAGGAGATCGTTTTCGGGGATTGGAATTTCTGGTGACGAGAAATATGAGAATAACGAAGCAGGGAAGTGAGATGAAGAATAATAGGAGGGAGTGAAGCAATCAGCTTCGATGGCTATACAGCCGGCCGCGAGAGCGGTATAGAGGGAGATGGGTTGGTGCTCGTCGTTGTGGGACCAGCAATTTATTGGGATTATGGAGGTGGTGAAATTGGGATGCCAGTATGAATTAGGGGATGGGAATATTCCGGTAGAAATTATTTTTCGAATACCGGGTTGAGAGTCTGGCTCGTAGTCTGAAGGAGACGCCATCTTTTATGCTTGGCTAATTAGGAACTGGGGAAACTAAGGTGTAATGAGCATGAAAATCAGAACGTTGGGGTAGTCAACATGGGGAAGGACGTACATTGAAGATGTTAATGTGTGAAAATACAAAATATACCAAAATTTAGATGACTGAAGATCAAATTGCTCAATACTGATTCGAAATGGTAAAGTTGTATTCGCTCTCAAGATTGAAATTTCGAAGATCAAAAATAAGTGAAGAACGGATACCAAATGTTGCCCCCGTTCTATCAACATATATACCGATTGAAAATGAAAGAAAAGAAGGCCAGATTGAGGAACTCTTTTCAAAGTAAAGTTTTATGCGAACTATGCGAACTTTGTTCCCCTATCCCAATATCCACGTCTCTAAGTTGCACGAACCCAGAAGTGTAAGCACAGATATGTATTTATCAAACAAGAAACTTCCCATCCGGACAAATCATCAAGTTTTATAACCAATCAGTACCCCAATTGGTATATAAAGTCGGTCAGTACCTGCATTGACCAAAAGGTGTCGACCCTCAAGCTACATATATTCAATTCATTCCATGCATGAGAAAGCATGAGGTAAAAGACTGGAAAGCATGAAAATATGTCTATGAAAATCTAGCCTGAAGCACATACTTGTGGGGTACCACAGGGTACACTACTCGTAATAATATATAGTAGCAGCAAACTTTATTGCCTTCCGGGAATTCCGATGCTTCTTCACCTTAAGTCAACTACCCCACATATAGGCCACCCTCTTATGGGCCACTTTTTTACATCAAAAATCATGAAAATCAACATTTTTAATTTTCTTATTTATAAATATAATTTTCTGAAATTTTGAATATAGATTTATTATTTATATAATAATAAATCCTGAAAATTTCAGATTTTTTGTAATTTTTTTCATTGAAATATTTAAAATTGAATTTGAGTTTTAATTTATATACAAATTAAAAAAACATAAAAATGTTGAGTAACTTTTCAACAAAAATAATTAAAAATAAATTATCAATTTTTATGAAATCTTCAAATCAAATTTTAGAATTTTGGTATTTATAAATAAGATTTAATTTATATTTTTATATTTTATAAAGATTAAAAACCGTAACATTTTTAATAAAAGGTTTTTTTGTAAATTATTATATATAATAATTTAATTCATTTTCTAAAATATGATCTCATGATTTCAAATAAATAAATAATAATTTTCTATTTATTTTCATTGAAAATTATTCAAGATTTTTATGTTTTTTAATTTGTATATAAATTATATATAAATTGAAATCGAAATTTCAATCTTGAAAATTTCAACGAAAACAAAATTTCAAATTATGAAATTTGTAGAATTAATTGATATCTATATAAAGAATCTACATTATAAATTTCAATCAATTATATTGATTTATTATAAAATTATTAATAAATGAAAATCGTGATTTTTGATATAAAAGAGTAGCTTATAAAAGAGGTGGTTTATATATAGAATAGTGTCACGGAAAGCCCCGCAATCCCCTGTATCTTATGAAGGATCAAAGCGTATACTTTCCAATCGGAATGAAGGATTTACTAGCCCTTATCAATCCATCAATTGATAAGATGATCCTGATATACTAATAAACAAAGATTTAATCTAATTAAGGTGTATATTGGCTAGATAATTATTTATTTGTTCTATATATATAATTCTTGATTTATATAATCAAGGGTAAGTTATTCAATTCTTTTATTCTATTAATCATATGTATTATTTATTCAATGATCTTTAAAAGTATTGTATAATTATATTATTCTGTAATAGTTATAAGTCTGGTAGTTTTTAAAATCTATGTAACTTCTTATCCGGTAATTATTAAGTACTTAAGGGATTATTTTTAAAATATCATTTCTATTTTATTTATAATTTAATATTTATATCAATTCAGTTATCTTTATTCAATATAACAAAGGATCAAAACGATCTTTTTTTTATAATCTATATTCAATAGCCGAAGTAATATTTATGTTTGAAAAATAAATATCAAGTTCAAAGAATCTGGGATTCAATTAATCCAGAGAACGATTTGTTTGTTTCTATATCAGCAATATCCATTCCAAGTTTTGATCTAACAAATGAGCTTATCCGTATTCAGGTCGATTAGCTTTTAATTAAATCATTTATTTTACCTTCTGTTATTAATCTTTAAGTCAAATATGATCAAAAGAAACAAACTCAATATCAAAAGGAATTCTCGGAATATTTTGTAGTGATTTAATTCAGGGAAAATGCTAATAGAAATATGAAGATGAAAGATTCTGATAATAATATATTGGGATTCATTTCTAGTAAATCCATTACTTTACTCCCAATTACCTTTTAAGAAATCTCCTTCGAACTTGCTTCTTTTTAATTGGAGTATCGATATTGATAATAAGAATATATACAGAATCATAAAGCTTTTAGGGATATTTACGAATGGATTGAATCATTAGTTGATCAAATATATTTTATAAAACTATCCATTCTCAATCAGGGTATTACAGTTTTTTTATTTAAAACGATTATCAATGTATTCAAAAAGAAACTTGCATTTATGATAACTATTGCCAAACTTGCAGTATTACAAGAATATCGGTTGTTCTAGTGTAAATCTCGTTCAACAGAATTGATCCTATCAAATAGTATAAGGATTGGATTATAGCCTATATTAAAGCTTTTGTATACAAAATCATTAAGGTATAGAATAAAGTCATTATCAATATTTTTCTACAAATTATTAATATCAGGATGCTTTCAATCTGGGTAAATACTATAATTATATAAATCGAGATGAATAATCAATTCGGATTATCCAACCTTTCATTCAAGTAATTCGGAAACGTTTTTAGAGAATTAATCTTCCAGGATTCTATTTTTTAAAAGCTAAAAAAGGAATATATTCTATATTTATTTTTTTTCAAAATAATAAAAGATTTAAAAAGAATAAAAAGAATATCAATTTTGGAAGCAATCAGGGGATCAAGAAGATTTGGGAATATCCTTGCAAAATCGAATCTGAATGGAACAATGGAATTGATTATAACTATATTGTATACAATTGCAAAGTCATAAAGTTAATGCTTATTAAAAGGATTAATCCATTACTCAAAAAGGTATTCAGCGAAAATGAGTTATAAGCAATTAGGGATCGAATAGATCACATTTATGGAAACAGTTTCATCTTGATTGGATTAAAAGGAAATGGATGAAAGGTTTCATTAATCTTTCAGGATCTTCAATCAATACTACTATCTTGGATATTCGATATGATTAATCAGAGGTATATTTTATAACAATGAGAGTATATTATCTATCCAATAATATCTTGCTCGATAATTGTAATGCTATATATGTTATAAATGATATATCTTTATTAAATAATCATCGATATCGATTATCCGATTCTAATGATTTTGTAAAAGCAGATATTTCCAGTTTCTAAATTCTAGAATACAGAGTTTGTATTATCAAAGGGATCATCAAAAGAAAAGGTTATCCTAATAATGATCTGGTCTTGAACGATATAACATTCATTCCTGGTTTTCATATCAATATCGTTTCGGAGATTTGATTGAAAAAAACCGGCCTATAATTTTCAGAATATAACTATACTCTTCGTAAAGAAGATCATACAAATAGTATAATAATTACTTAATACATTCATACTGAAAATCTTGTATTCTTAAAACACAAATCGTTTTCTATTTATTCGAATATTCTTTTATCTATTCCCGTAAATAATTCTTCTATAATATATTCAATAATGAATAGAAAAATAAACAAAACATTCTATCGTTTTCGCGATCCATTTTTTTCAAGAGAAGATACAAATGAAATATAATATAAACGCTTTAAGTATCTAAAAAAGGAAGTTTTTGAATATTTAATATTTGCAATACAAAACATTAAAATAAAAAATATCATTCGTTTCAATTATATCGATTACACTTATACTTATATAAAGCAAATCATTTTTTACACTCCAAGTGATCGTTAATTACCTTGGTTTTTCTATAAATTCAATAGGATCTTTTTGATTTCGATAAAGGGTATAACAATATATCATGGTTTCTATTAATTAAAGAAATATATTATAATAAAATCTTTTTATATTTAATCTATTACAAAATATATGACGAAGTATTTATAATTATTTAAAGCTTTGTAGCTTGGGTTTATTATAAGTATAACTTAACGATCGTAATGATCAAATAGGATAATGATATATTTGTTATTGGAGTTATAAGAGTAACATTATTTGAGAAATGGATCAAGCAAGAAAGTATCGAATTCGAGTTATTTTTATCTTATATATATGAACCTAATAGAGGATCAGAATATATAGGATAAGAAATAATTATAAAATAGATAAAAATATGAATCATAATAGGTTTACTGAACAAATTATGGATGGAAGCAGTGTAAACTGTTATTTATCTATATAATATAAGTCCTTTGAAAATTAAATCCTTTAAATCATTTAATGAAGTATTCGATATATAGTTCCATGATTACCTTTATAAAGATAATCCCTTATTCGCAAAGAAAATATCTAATGATTTCTGTTCCAATTGGAATGGAATCTATAGGTATAGATACCGAACTTACTTTTTGGATAAAACAAAAAAACTGGAATTAATAGAAAATAATATAAAACCAATCCTTGAATATATATTAAATATTTAATAAACTATATCCCAGATATACTGATCTATTATATATAGATACCCAAGCTCGATAGAATTATTATTATTCGAAATATAATATTCAATAAGGAATTCATTTATCATATAGATTCCATCAATCGAATAATCGATATTCATATTACAGAAAAACTTAAACAATTTGTTAGAATTCTTGACCTACAAAATTATATCAAATTGAATAGAACGATCATTTAAAATAAGAATATCATAAGGATTTCATTTACCTATCTATTTTCATAGATTGAAAAACCCTTAATTTATTTATCAAATATATTTCAGATCTATTGTTTACAAACAAATTGATTTCGGGGGTAAATATAGATCTAAAGAATAATAATAAGAATAAAAAAATCGATCTAGAATTATCTAATCTATTTAATCCTTCAGATAATAAGGATAAAGTATACAATGAAGATATACAAATATTGATCGATCCTTTTATTAAAGAAACTGGAGAAGCTGATTCTTTTATTAAAAAACAATTATATTTCGTGAATAAAGATATTAATATTGTTCAAAAAGATACTTATAACAATAATACAGATCCCGATCTTATCGAATATATTGATATAAGGAATATAGAATATAAACCTATTAATTGTATTACCAAAGTTCTTCACGATATATATAAAAGTGATCCAAAAACCGCTTCAATCGATCAACCTCAATATTCCAAAAGGAAGTATATATACTGGAATGATCAATCAGAATATTCCGTAAAGGAAATCCAGTCATTATAAAGATTGCTATGCCCTATATATTCATCTGATCGATTTATAAAAGACTCGCGGATTTATAATTTCGAATAAATATCTAAAAGAGTTCATATTATAAGGATTGAAATACCCAGAGCTTAGATCAATCCATTTGAATTTCAATTATACGATTATCATTTGGAGTCACTTTTCTTCCGGGAATCATCTGGTTTTTGTATCTTAAAGCAATCAATATATATATAAAAGCAATTGTGTATATAATAATACTATCAAAAAAGCGATCCCAATATTGAATCCTATATAGGAATTGTTATATCTCAAAGAACAAACTCAATGGGATTACTTTGCTTAAATAATTTTCATTCTATATTCTGGTCTGATCAATAAGGAATAAATGATATAAAGAAGTATTCCCAATTTGTAATAATTTATAATATAATTATTATTGAAATTGAAGCAAAACCATTATTACCTTTTATCTAATCTATAATCAATGGATTACAAACAACATTATTTCTTCGAATTTACATATTTGTAACTCCAAAATTACCTTGTTTTTATTATTAATTAAAAGATCATCAAATAGAATATTGATTCAAATAGAATTGTGATCTTGAGATTAATAATTTTAAGGTTAGGAAAACCTAATATAAAATCGATTCTGAATCGGAACCTTCAAAATCGATCCTTCTTCAATAAATGTTTATATATAAATATAATGATCAAGGTTTAATTATTTATTGCCATTTATGTTTAATAATATAAAAAGATTTCCAGATTAAGAGTACTATTGAGATTATTTATATTGCTATATTAATAGACCGATCATTCCGAATCGTAATAACAATCGTTGTTAAATACGATTTCGAAATAAAGTAATATAATGTAATTAATGCTTTCATCAATATTTTGCACAATCCTTCTGGTACCCTAATTGTATATTATTTATCTGATGAATACAAAATCCCAAATAAAAATGTTATAATCGATCAAGCTTTGTATAATCTATAAGATTCCTCAGCTATATAATTTAGGGATTTCATTTGGATATTCAAAAAATTAGGATTGATATAATACAAGGAGGAATTATGTTTATATATTAATTTAAAGTATATTATTATAATTCTTTTCTTTATAGATAATATTTAGATTATTTATTATAAGAAAAACGAATCAATTGCTACAAAGATCATTAAAGGAATCAAAGTTGTATATGAATTACAAGATTTGGGAAATACTAAATGGTTTTTGAGTATATATATATTTTATAATCGATCCAAGAAAAAGTTGTGATTAGTTTATGATATATATATTGAAAAGATTGCTAAGAAATTCAAAGTAACAAATGGGACAGTAAGTATACTGTTTCTAATAATGGTATTTCGGAAAAATCAGGGTCAAGTTCCTGTATATATTATAAAAATGTATCAAGAGAAAATGGATTCAGTATTATATATTATAATTATTATAAAAGCGGATGTGTTATTCGCTGCTTTGCAATTGAGTCATTATTTGATCAACCTATTGAACGATCATATAAAAGCTATCGATCATTGTTTATAATATCTATGGAATATAAGGTATCTTACGATCCAATATAATGATGATCAAATATCATAACTTTTTATCTTTTTAGATACTTCTTTTACAAATGATCTAGATATTTGTTGATTATTTTAAGGGTATATTATATCCCTTTTCGATGGTTTAATCGTATAAAAAGCGTTCAAGTAAGATACTATGATTATTTCGATTATTGAAGTAAAGTTTTTCAGAGTCGAATGTATATCAAAAGAAACCATAGTAATCTTATATTTCTTAAAAAAGATTGATCTAATAATGAAAGAGTTTGTAACAATCTTTTGTGATAATCAGTAAGCGATCAGATTGATGATTGATGAGAACAAACGGATTATTATGAAATTATATTACATCGATATCCAAAATATATAATTATATTAAGAATATTCAAAAAGGAACTTTTATATAATCTATCTACCGATCATTGATATAATTATTAATGGGCTTATCAAGAATCTTACAAGACAAAAGTTCGAATACTTCCGATCCCTTTTCAATCTATAAGATATAAGTAATAGAATTATAGAGCTTGAATAATGATGATTATAAAGTTTAAATAACGATAATCTGGAGCTTGTATTTCTTCCCTTTGATATGAATAGAATGAATCCTATTTGATATTCCAGATTATTATATTTTTCTATAATGTATTTCAATTTGTATATTTCAAATTCATTGGAAAATAAAGAACAATTAAGGTTGATCATTTCTTTACTTTTTACTTTTTTATCTTCGAAGAAGGATAAGCTTCTTTTTAAATTTAATAATTTGAAGTTTAAATAAAAAAGTCTCTGGATTATCCGTAATAATTAAGAAACGAAGAACAATTGGAGTAACCAAAGTTATTGATATTATCAGTATTATAGGAGCCAAAGGATTATCCCTCCTTTTCCTTTTCTTTGGATATACTATCTGTTCTTTCCTCCTTTTCTTCTTTATTATTCTTTCTCTTTCATCCTTATTATCGTTTTCCGAAATCATAATGTATTTCTTTCATTTAGTCTTTCGAAAATTTCAATGAGTAATATAGCGAGGAGAAAGGGAACAATGATATAGAGGTGAAAGAACAACTTCTTTTTTCTTTTCAATCTCCAGTATCACTTTTATCACAATTCTGTATTCCTATTTAGATTATATAATCAACGATTAATATATTATAAAAATAAGAAATAAACGAAGAATTTACTTTCGAATTTTATCGATAAATAGCGATATAATAATTTACTAAAGGATAAAGGAAAACTGGTAAAAGAGTATACAAATAAGTACTACAATTCTAATACCGATGATTATTCGGCTTGAAAGAATCAACAAAATATTCGTTGTAGAAATTATGTCTCCCAGTGATCAACGATTTCATGTATCGAATACATAAATAATCGTTCCTTTCCCTATGATTCTTTTTATCTCTTGTTTTGATTGAAGAGCCAGCAACTTTCGACAATCTTTTTTCTCTTTCTTCTTTATTTAATTCATCATCCGAAAAACCTGGCATCGAAGAATCGAATGGATCATCGTTATCAAATGAAGAAATATTCTCTTTTTTCTTTTCTTTATCGAATGATCTTTGCCTCGATAATTACAAATATAGGATTAATAAAACCTTTCAATTATATAATAAAATTCAAGAATAAAATCTACTTCTAAATTATTATTTGAATTTATAATTAACAATTGATTACAACAAATAATAATTTCTTTAATAAAGAAAAGCGGTTTCTGAAATAAATGATGGTGTATTATTCTAGGAGCAGATTTAGTTAAACTATGTTTTTAAAAATCGATATCTTGATTCATTATCTATACTGGATTCATTAATTCTCTTTATTCGATTTGTTGATCCTTTAAAAGAGTATTGGGATCTTTTTTTGCATTTGACTTTCTTAAAGCTTTCTTCTCAATTGTTATTTGCTTAGTACAATTGAAATTCGTTTGTTTAATCTTTTTAGACCTCGAAATCTTAGGTATGATAATGATCAATAAAAGTTTAATTAAGACAAAAACAAGAGTACAAAGAGGGGATCTATATACCTTTAAAAAATTCATTTATTTTACTTCGTTATCGTGATCAATATATTGTAGTTTAGCAATTATATACATTCTCAATTGTTATACTGCAGGATCGATTAATCATCTGTATTCTTCTGATGGAAAACTTTCTTTTTATTATTCAAAATCTTGATTTTGAAGAATATCGTAGATAACAAGCCGAAGATCAAAAGAAATTTGCGATTTATATATATTCAAATTCTTTTCTATTCTAAGAGTACCAGGATCATTTCAGATTTATATGTTACATCAATCTTTGATTGATGTTTGTTTATAATCGCCTTATATATTTATTTACGAATTATATGAATTGCTATTTTCTATATCTTTCCATTTGTTTCAGATCGCCTTCCGATCTAGGGGATATATTACAAAAAGCCTTGCAATCCTTTATATCTTATGAAAAATCAAAGCGTATACTTTTCAATTGGAATGAAGGATCTATTAGCCCTTACCAATTTACCAATTGATAAAGTGATCTTGATATATTAATAAACAAAGATCTAGTTTAATTAAGATATATATCGATTAGATAACCATTCATTTGTTCTATATATACAGTTTTTGATTTATATAATCAAGAGCAAGTCATTCAATTCTTTTACTCTACCAATTACATGTACCACCTATTCAACGATCCCTGAAAGTACTGTGTAATCATACTATCCCGTGATAAATAGTAGATAAGTACTGTCAGATATTTTTTATCTATATATTACTGTTTTCCTGTCTTTTGATGCTACTTTAAATAATTTGAATAGATATTGAGTTATTCCTTTTCAAATTTCGAATTTTGATGATTTTCAAGATTTCTAATAGAATTTCAACAAATTTGAAGCTTTTGATGATTTTAAAACTTTTAATAAATTCAGAATAAATCTCAAATATAATTCCAATAAAAAAAAGTAAGAATTTTGATGATTTTGAATGATTTTGTTAATAAATCTCAATACTTTAATTGTGACGCACAAAAGCCGTAGTAGAGCTGAATAAACAGAGTCAATTATGTTTCTTAGAATCTATAATTGAAGAATTATAGCTTGTAAAAAGCGATTAGATATATATATATATATACAAATATCTATATGTAAATTGCAGGATTGTATATATACATTATTAAGATCATTATTTTATTATATTAAATTGTATAAATCATAATGTATATACACAAACGATCAACTTATTAATTGATATAGAAAATAAAAGATATTATATAATTAGCCTTTTATAATTCACAATTCATGATATTATCCTTTCTTTTTGGAAAAACTCGTCTTCAAATGTTTTATTCCTTTATTCCACTACTATTTCATCGGAAATCAGGTTTTGTGAAGGTTTATAAACCTTAAATCAATTAGATTGATCATTTTGATTGATTTGATCAATTTATTGGAAATTGATCAAATTGATTAAAATAATTGATCAAATTAATTAAGATAACGAATGAATTAATTAAATTGATCAAATCGTTGATTAATTGAGTAAATTAATATTGATTTGTATTTTCCTTAATCTAGAGAACCTTTGAAAGGAAAAAGTTTCAATAGAAAAAGGGAAGGGGTTGAATTATAATATAATGATAATAGATGGTTAATATAATCAATTCCGAAATCGATTAGGTTAATCGATCAAATTGATCAAATCAACCAAATTGAACGAAATCGATAGGGGTAATGTTACATTTCGTTATTATTATATTCAAGCTTCCCTTTTGTATGATTTTTGAAATAATTATAAATATAAGTTTTTTAAATATATTGCCTTTATATTATCTTAATAATGATAATTCATTTGTTATATAAAACTCGGATTATATGTATATATAATCAAATTCCTTCAAATTTATATAGGTTTTCGATCCTTTCATGATCATATATATATATATTATCATAAAATCATAATATTTAATTTGTTGAATTGAAGAATACTTTTCTTTTCTTTGATTTTATAGATAAATCGTTATTTATATAATTATAATTATCCTTTTTGCTTTTATAAAACTTTATTTAATCAAATAATCGATTAGGAGGATTAGGCAATATTGAATTGATCAAATGAAAATTGTACAAAAAGTATAATGATATTTTAAGATTGGAAATAGGATATTAAATAAAATCGGTATCATTATTAAATTACAAGATTCTGTATAATAAGGTTTTTCGTATTTTCTTTATTATTAAAACCTTTTTTATTTTTTATTCCGAATTATCAATTATATTAATAAATAAAAATGGTTCGAATATTTGATTAAGAAAAGGATCGTTGTATATCTTATATAATCGATTTAAAAAGAAAACAGAATAAATTTTTATTATAATCAGAAGTTCGAATTTGAAAGAATTTCCAAATCGACTAATAATTTTGAACCTTCCTTGAATCAGGAAATTCAGTTTTTTGAATGATTTTTAGATAAAATAACTCTTTATATTAAATTATATATAATCTCTGATATCGAAATCAATCTTATATCGATAAACGTTTATAAATTTCGATATTTTGGTTTAAATATATAATAAACCTTCTTTCGTTTATACAAAAGCTAATCTATTATATTTTGTATATATACAAATATTATATATATTTATATTATTTATTAATATCTTCCTTCTATTTCTATATATATTTCGATATATACTTGTATAGGGTTTTGTAGAATATAAACCCTCCTAAAAAGTTATATAAAAGAATAAATTGTATATAATCCATTATAAATAAAAATTCTAATTAATCGTTTTAATAATAACTAACAAACGATTTTAATTGTTATTGAAAGTACTGATTATAAATCTCAATTTGATTATCGATTTGAAGATAATAAACAATAGATAATTTGAGATTGATTTCTAGGATTTAACTAAATTCCTTTCAAAACTGTAATATAAATTGAGAACCGTGATTTAATATTATAATATTAAAGAAATCATAATATCGATATATATAATAAAAATATAATTATATTTGAGTTTAAGTATTAATTGATTTTGTGACGCACAAGAGCCGTAGTAGAGCTGAATAAACAGGGTCAATTATGTTCCTTAGAATTTACAACTGAAGAATTATGACTTGTAAAGAGCAACTAGATATATATATACAAATACTCATTTATGAGTTGCAAAATTATACATATATATTATTAGGGTTACCATTTTATTATATTAAATGGTATAATTCGTAATATATATATACAGATAATCAGTTTATAAATTGATATAGGAAATAAAAAGTATTATATAATTAACCTTCTATAATTCACGATTTATAATATTACCCCCCTCTTCAGAAAAGTTCACCCTCGAACGTTTCACTCCTTTGTTCTATTGTTATTTCATCGGAAACCAGATTTTATAAAAGTTTATAAGCTTTAAATCAATTAGATTGATCATTTTAGTTGATTTGATCAATTTACTGGAAATTAACCAAATTAACCAAAATTATCGATCAAATTAATCAAAATGACAAATGAATTAACCAAATCGATTAAATCGTTCATCAATTGATTAAATTAATATTGATTTATATTCTCCTTGATTTAAGGAACTTCTGAAAGGAAAAAATTTCAATAGAAAAAAGAAAGAAATTGAATTATAGTATAATGATGATAGATGGTTAATATAATTAATTCCGAAATCGATCAAATTAATTGATCAAATTGATCAAATCAACCAAATTAAACAAAATCGATAGAAATAATGTTATATTTCGTTTTTATTATATTCAAGCTTCCTTTTATATGATTTTTGAAATAATTATAGGTATAAATTTTTTGAAATATATTGCCTTCATATTATCTTGGTGTTAATAGTTCGTCTATTGTATAAAGCTCGGACCATATACATATACAATCAAATTCCCTCGAATTTGTATAAGTTTTCGATCCTTTTATAATCGTATATATACATATTATTATAAAATCATAATATCTAATCTACTATATTGAAGAACACTTTTCTTTCCCTTGATTTCATAAATGAATTATTATCTATATGATTATAATTATCCTTTTTACTTTCATAAAGTTTTATTCAATCAATTAATCGATTAGAAGGATTAGGCAACGTTGGATTGACCAGATGAAAATCGTACAGGAAATATAATGATGTTTTAAAATCGAAAGTAGGATATTAGATAAGATCGGTATCGTTATTAAACCATAAAACTCTATATAATAGGTTTTTCGTGTTTTCTTTATTACTAGAATCTTTTCCATTTCCCATTCCGAATCACCAATTATATTAATAAACGGAAATGATTCGAATATTTGATTAGGAAAAGGATCGTTATATGCTTTATATAATCAATCTAAAGGGAAAACAGAATGAATTTTCATTATAATCAGGAATTCGAATTTGAAAGAGCTTCTAGATCGACCAATAATCTTGAATCTTCCTTGAATTGGAAAGTCCAGTTTCTTAAATAATCTTTGAATAGAATAATTCTTTATATTAAATTATAAATAATCTCTGATATCGAAATCGACCTTACACTGATAAGCATTTGTAGATTTCGATATCTTGGTTTGGGTATACAATAAGCCTTCTTTCGTTTGTACGAAAACTAATCTATTATGTTCTGTATATATATAAGCATCATATATATTCATGATATCTGTTAACTTATTAACATCTTCCTTCCATTTCTATGTATATTTCGGTGTATATCTATATAAGGTTTTGTAAGGTATAAGTTTTCCTAAGGAATCGTATAAAAAAGTAAATTGTATATAATTCATTATAGATAGGAATTCTGATTAATCGTTTTGATAATAGTTAATAAACAGTTTTAATCGTTATTGAAAGTATTGATTATAGATCTCAATTTGATTATCAATTTGGGGATAATAAATAATAGATAATTTGAAATCGATTCTTAGGATTTGATTGAATTCCTTTCAGAATTATAATATGAATTGAGGACTATGATCTGATATTATAATATCAAGGGGACTATAATATCGATATATATAATAAAGATATAATTATACTTGAATTTAAGTATTGATTGATTTATGATAAGGTATAAAGATAACTTGCTTTATCAATCGATCAATAATGATTAAAATGTTATCATATCTGTATTTATTTTTATTAAAGCTGTAATAATTTATAATGATATATTGCCATACTCGATTAGGAATCAGAAATAGATACAATAAACTAGGGATACGATTATATAGAATAGAATTATATTTGTAGATATAACAATTGTATATATATCTGATTACAATATTATACATTCTGAATCAATAATATTATTGAAATAATAAAAGATAGATTTTATTTATATCAAAATAAACAATGGAAACGGAATTATAGATTTCATAAATCAGATAAATTCAAAGGTTGTTGATGTTGGGTACCATCAAATAATTATTGTAAAGCAAAAGATCATTTTGAAATAATATATATTTATAATTTTGAATAACTTATATTCTGAATACTAATAAACTATCTATAATTTTATTTGCTTCGATAATATAATTAACTAAATCAAATCGAAGAGCGATTTCATTCAAATCGATATTAATAATCGCTGTTTCGTTTGGGTAATACTTTTGTAAAGCTTTTCTTATGATTTCGGTATCAATTTGATTGTTTTTAATAAGCTATTGGAGGCGATTCTTTTTCTTGATATAATTCTGAAAATCCAATTCATCGATCTGATAGATTAAGATATCGACAAAAAGGTTATCTTTTTTAGAGCGATATATAATAATGAAGTTATAATCGATTAGAATTTCTATTTAGCGAATTTATCAGATATTGAAAGTTTTGATAATCATAAAATATTCGAAGACCTTATAATCAATATAAACCTTGATTTTATATAATGAACCAGCGAATTCTATTCTCTAATGATTAAAAGATCGAATAATTGATAGTATTTCTTTATTATGAATTTCATAATTCAATTTAGTAACAATTATAATCTTGAAGAAATAAACTATAGAAAATCAATTTTCATTATATTATTGTAATAATATATTAACAATTATTCTATCGGATATATTTGTTTTAAATATATAGAGGAATCGATGATTATAATATTATAAAAATGAAATAGAGATAAGTTTTTTCTTTAAGATATTGAATACATTTTGATATATTTTATTGAATACAAATTTAATATTTGTTTTAATAAGTTTATTAAAAGATTTTACTATTATATTATAGTTTTTAATGAACTATTAATAAAAATTATTAAAACCATGGAATAATTAGATCCCTTTTATTATTATCAAAAAGGTTCAATTTTTAATTATTTTAATCTTTTTAGGGTTTACTTTTACTTTTTTAGTAAAGATAATAAAGCCCAAATATTTGATGTATATAATATTGAATTTATATTTCTTGAGATCTATTTGTAGGCCAGCAATTTTTAATCATTCAAGAATTAGTTTTATATAAATTTGATACTCTTTTTCGTTCTCAGAATAAGTTAGAATATTATCGAAATATATTATATAAAAGATATCTAAATAATCGAATAGAATATTATTCATATAATACTAATAAATTATAAAATTATTTGTTAATTCGAATAATACAATCTTGTATTTATATAATCTGTATCGGATTCGAAAGATAGTATACTCTTTTGAAATAGGATCTATTTTTATATAATAAAAAACTTAACGAATATCGAATTTGATAAAGATCTTAGCATCGGAAAGCTGAAAAAGCGTTTTATTAATCAAAAAGAGAAAATACTGATCTTTATATATTAAGGAATTCAATAATCTGAAATCTATATAGAATCTCAAACTATCATTGAGTTTTTTAACGAATAGAATGAATATAATATAAAAGACTTGATTAAATTCAATAAAACCTTTATTAAGATTATCCATAATATATTCTTTAATAATTTCCAATTATTCCAAAGATATCTTGTAAAACGGACTATAATACAAAACTTATTCTTCTTCATCTTCCAATATAATTTTGTAATTATAAAATCGATTAAAAAGCAAAATATTTGATTCATACTTGAAAAAAGCTCGATAATATTATCGATATTCAAATGGTATTTTAGATTCTGAATCGATTTCGATTAATACTCAATCGAGTTTCTTTCAAACTTTTATATTCTTGAATTTGATTAAAACAATTAGTACTCTTTCTTTTATATATCATTTGTTTTATCAGAAATCTATTATATCATCGAATTCTTTTAGAATAATAATAAAAAATTCAATTTGTTCATCTCTTTTACATTTTAATTGAAATTTATCGGATTTGAATATATATAAATCAAGGACTTCGAGCGATATACAAAGAAGGTATTTGTAAATCTACAATAATAATATAATTAGTTAAAAAGGAGATGAATTAAATTTGAAAGGAATTAGGATTTCTTCCTTTTCAATAAAAATCTATATTGTATTCATATTTGAAAATTCTTATTGTATATACCCAATTGCAATTGATCTGCTTAATTATGAATCTCTGTGATTCCAATATTCTTCAAATTGATCATTTTATCGATCAGTATTTTGTTGAATTAATCGATCGATCTTTCATTTACAAAAAGATAATTGAATAATAAGGAAATTATTCGAATAGAAAATGATATAGAATCTCTCTTTAGATTATTCAAAATATCAATTAAAGTAATCGAATTTCATTCGAGTTTTTAATAATCAAAGTCTATCTAAAATAATATTATAATTCCCTAATTCAATAATAAAGAAAGGAATAAAAAATTATTCATAATTATCGATTATTAAATTAAGGAATATGAAATAGATAATAATATAGCCTTGTATATCATTATATTCTTTAACTTCAATTGAAATTTTAAATAATATAATTCTTGATTTAAATATAAGAAATAAATAAGTAAGGAGTATAATATTAATAAAAGCGAATCCATTTGCTTTAGAATTAATAAATATTTTTGATCGATAAATGTAATCATTTTTTGAAAGGTTGTAAGGAAGGGTAAATACTTTTTCTTTTATAAATTTGGTTAGATCAAGAAATCTTATATTTTGTATAACGTTTAAAATAGAAACAGAATCTAAATATTTGATTTTAAATACTTTTTTTCTTCTAAACAAATATTCTATATAATTTTAATTATAATTTCTAGATTGAAATCTTCTTTGATATCCCAATATTCTTTGAATTCTTCTGTTTCTTTTTGTATTGTTTCGATTTCATTGAGATTATCGATACAAGGTATCAATATATATACTACTTTAGAAAAGGGAAAGAACAATGAACATTTGAAGTTCGAATAGTTATTAGATACAATAGAATCGATATATCCAGGAAAGATATTTCAGAATAGAAATAGTTTCGGGAATATAGAAATTCCAAAATTGAAATTATTAAAGTTTCGAAAGAGTTACAAAGGATTTATAATAATTATTAATTTATGAATAACTACAAAGGTTTTTCGATTAATATAATATCGATTTTGTTTTTATAATGAAATTTCGTTTTGATCTATTTTAATAAATATATTTACAAATTCTTTTATAATCTTACAATCCTTAATGGATATTGTTACCATTTATAAAAGAAAATCGGAAATCTTATCATCGATAATTTCTATTTAGATAGCAAATAATCTGAACTTCCTATACCATTCTAGAAAGTTGCTATATTAAGTTGTATTAGATATAACCCATATCTTATATTGAAAACAAATATCATCAATTTCGACCGGATTCCAATAAATCGCTATAAACTATTCGACTAATTCGAATACCATGAATTGGGGTATTCATACATAAAAAATATGACAATATACTTATACTTCCGATTCAATTTGATCGATTATATATATACAACATTGTATTTCATTCTTAAGTGATATAGTATACAATTCGAATTGTTCTATAACTAATAATTACTACAAATTAGTTTTAGATTCAATACTATTGTTAAGTTTAATAGTAAAATTTGTGGGTTTTGATATATATATATCTTGCTGCAAATTGTGATTAACACAGAAATACAATCTTGACCAATTAGATCGGTTTTTTGAATAAAGGGATCCCTAATTATTAAATGGATTATTATTTCCTGAAAAGAAAAGAGATTTATCAAAAAGCCCTAGATGATCAGATTATCTAATCAAAGTTTTTTTTCTTTGATTTTGGGATCTTCGGATTTGTTTAAATAAAGATTCTTAAATTTTGATTGAAGAAATAAAGGGAATCTCAGGTACTACTATTGATTTGAATACTTATATAAATATCATTTGAGATTTAAAAGGAAATTGTATTATTATAAAGTTTATTATCATCATAACTTTCAATTATCGATTCTCCTCTTTCAAATTTATAATCATTATATAAAGATCTTATAATTGTAATAATAATTCGAAAGAAATAATTGAACCATTAAAAGTATCAATTTCATATATTAGAATCTTCTCTTTACCAATCTTCTTTCTTTCAATAATAATATTATCCAATTCTATATTTATATTTTCTTTAAAGAATTGTTGAAATAATTAAGGAGAAGAAAAGAGTTCCTCAAAATATACTTTCAAAGATTCGAAACATATAAAAAAAAGAATTCGTTACATTATAAAAATGATAATATACTTTTAAAAGTATTTATATCTTTATCGATTAGATCAGAATAGATTTTCTTTCTCTAAATATAATATTTATAAAAATTTACCTAAAAAAGTATTATTAAAATGAAATATTATTTAAAAGACCACCAAATAATCGAACACTTATAAATAAATTGTAAATAATATAACATACAAAAATCATAATAAAACTGAATAAATAAAATCAATTATATTTTTTAGAATCTATAATTGAAGAATTGTAGCTCGTGAAAAGCAATTAGATATATATATATAAATATTTATTTGTGGACTGCAGGATTATATATATACATTATTAAGGTTACCATTTTACTATATTAAATTGTATGATTCGTAACGCATATATACGGATGATCAGCTCATAAATTGATATGGGAGATAAGAGGTATCATGTGGTTAGCCTCCTATGGTTCACGATTCGTGACAGATTTATAACAAAATATAAAGATAATTTGTTTTATCAATCAATTAATAATAATTAAAATATTGTAATATTTGTATTTATCTTTATTAAAGTTATAATAATCCATAATAATATATTACTATATTCGATTAGAAATCAAAAATGAATACAACAAACCAGAGATATGATTATATAAAACAGAATTACATTTGTAAATATAACAATTATATATATATCTAATTATAATATTATATATTCTAAATTAATAATATTATTGAAATAATAAAAAATAGATTTTATTTATACCAGAATAAATAATAGAAATAGAATCATAAACTTCATAAATCAAATAAATTCAAAGACTATCAATATTAAGCATTATTAAGTAATTATTATAAAATAAAAAATCATTTTGAAATAATATATATTTATAATTTTGAATAGTTTGTATTCTAAATATTAACAAACTATCTATAATTTTATTTGCTTCAATAATACAATTAATTAAATCAAATCGAAAAACGATTTCATTCAAATCGATATTAATAATCACTATTTCGTTTGAATAATATTTTTATAAAACTTTTTTTATAATTTTGATATCAATTTAATTATCTTTAATAAATTATTAAAAACAATTCTTCTTTTTAATATAATTTTAAAAATTCAATTTGTCAATTTGATAGATTAAAGTATTAATAAAGAGATTATCTTTTCCAGAATGATATATAATAATAAAATTATAATCGATCAATATTTCTATTTAACAAGTTTGTTAAGTATTGAAAATTTTAATAATTATAAAATATTCGAAAACTTTATAATCGATATAAACCTTGATTTTATATAATAAACCAATGAGTTCCGTTTTTCAATGATTAAAAGATTAAATGATTGATAATATTTCTTTATCATAAACTTTATAATTCAATTCAATAATAATCATAATTTTGAAGAAATAAATTATAAATAATTAATCTTCGCTATATTATTATAATAATATATTAATAATTATTTTATCGAATATATTTATTTCAAGTATACAAAGAAATCAGTGATTATAGTATTATAGAAACAGGATAGAGATAAGTTTTTTCTTCAAGATATTGAATATATTTTGGTATACTTTGTCGAATATAAATTTAATATTTACTTTAATAAATTTGTTAAAAGGTTTCATTATTATATTATAATCTTTAATAAATTATTAATAAAAATTACAAAAACTAAAAAATAATTGAATCTTTTTTATTGTTATCAAAAAGATTTAATTTTTAATTATCTCAATCTTTTCAAAATTTATTTTTATTTCTTTAATAAAAATAATAAAACTTAAATATTTGATATATATAATATTAAATTCATATTTTTTAAGATTTGTTTATAAATCAATGATTTCTAATCATTCGAGAATTAATTTAATATAAATTTAATACTTTTCTTTGTTTTCGAAATAGATTAGAATATTATCAAAATATATTATACAAAAGATATTTAGATAATCGAATAGAATATTATTTATATAATATTGATAGATTACAAGATTATTTGTTAATCCGAATAATACAATCTTATATTTATATAATTTATATTGAATTCGAAAAATAATATATTCTTTCGAAATAGAATTTATTTTTATATAATAGAAAGTTTAACGAATATCGAGTTTAATAAAAACTTTGATATTGAAAAGTCGAGAAAATATTTTATCGATTAAAGGGAAAGGATATTGATTTTTATATATCAAAGAATTCAATAATCTGAAATCTATATAGAACTTTAAACTACTATTGGGTTTCTTGATAAATAAAATAAATATAATATAAAAGACTTGATTAGATTCAATAAAACCTTTATTAAAAGTATTTATAATATATTCTTTAATGATTTCCAATTGTTTCAGGGATATTTTATAAAGCAGATTATAATATAAAACTTTTTCTTCTTTGTTTTTTAATATAATTTTATAATTATAAAATCAATTAAAAAATAAGATATTTGATTTATATTTAGAAAAAGTTTGATAATATTATCGATATTCAAATGATATTTCAGATTCTGACTCGATTTCGATCAATATTTGATCGAATTTCTTTCGAACTTTTGTATTCTTGAATTCAATCAAAGTAATCAATATTTTTTCTTTTATATATCATTTGTTTTATCAGAAATTTATTATATTATTGAATTCTTTCGAGATAATAATAAAGAGTTTAGTTTGTTTATCTCTTTTGTGTTCTGGTTAGAATTTGTTGAGCTTAAGTATATGTGAATCAAGGATTTCAAATGATATATAAAAAAAGTATTTATAGATTTATAATAATAATATAATTAATTAAAAAGGAAATGAATTGAATTTGAAAGGAATTAGGGTTTCTTTTTTTTCAATAAGAATCTATATTATATTTATATTTGAAGATTCTTATTATATATTATCAATTGCAATTGATCTATTTAATTATAAATCTTTTCGATTTTAATATTCTTTGAATTGGTTATTTCGTCGATCGATATTTTATTGAATTAATTGATCGATTTTCTGTTTGCAAAGGGATAATTGAATAATAAAGAAATTATTTGAATAAAAGATGATATAGGATCTCTTTTTAGGCTATTTAAGATATTGATTAAATAATCAAATTTCGTTTGAATTTTTGATAATCAAAGTCTATCTAAAATAATATTATAATTCTTTAATTTAATAATAAGAAAAAGAACAAAAAATTATTCATAATTATCAACTATTAAATTAAGGAACATGAAATAAATAATAATATAACCTTATACATTATTATACCTTCTAACTTCAATTAAAGCTTTAAATAATATAACTTTTAATTTAAATATAAAAAATAAATAAATAAAGAATATAATATTGATAAAATTGAATTCGTTTGTTCTGGAATTAATGAATATTTTTGATTAATAAATAGAATCATTCTTCGAAAAATTGCAGAAAAGAATAAATACTTCTATTTTTATAAGTTTTATTAAATCAAGAAATTTTATATCCTATATAATATTTAAAATGGAAATAGAATCTAAATACTTAATTTTAAATACTTTTCTTTTTTTAAATAAATATTCTATATAATTTCAATTATAGTTTCTAAACTGAAATCTTCTTTAGCATTTCGATATTCTTTTAATTCTTTTGTTTCTTTTTATACTATCTCGATTTCATTGAAATTATTGATACAAAATATCGATATATATACTATCCCAGAAAAAGAAGAAGATAATAAACGTTTGAAATTCGAATAGTTATTGAATACAATAGAGTCTATATATCTAGAAAAGATATTCCAGAATAGAAACGATTTCGGAAATATAAAAATTCTAAAATTGGAATTATTAGAATTTCAAAAGAATTATAAAGAATTTATAATAATTATCGATTTACAAATAATTACAAAAATATCTTATCCAATATAATACCGATTTCGTTTTCATAATGAAACTTCATTTTAATTTACTTTAATAAATATGTTCACAAATTCTTCTATAATCTTATAATCCTTAATAAATATTATTATTATTCGCAAAAGAAAATCGAAAATCTTCCATTCGAAATCCCTAAATAGAATTTTATTATTGATAATCTTTATTTGAATAATAAATAATCTAAACTTCTTATATCATTTTAGAAAATTATTATATCGAATTATATTAAATATAATCTATATCTTATATTAAAAACGAATATTATCGATTTCATATCAAAGTCACAAATGGCAAAGAATCAATTAGTCCTAAAACAGCTATAAAACTTTTCATTATTCTTTTCTAACTAAAAGAACCTTTTTCTTTTAAATCCAATAAAGAACGATATTGAAATAATAACAAATCATCGATTATATATTAAAGTTTAATAAATGTAGAGATTTTATAGAGTTTTCTAATTAATCGATAATAGATCATCGATTATATATTTACCTTTAATAATGAAATCATTTCCTTATAAAAATTCCTAACTTTATTAGTAATATCCTTTTAACAATTATAATAAAGCCTTCCCTTCAAAACTTTGCTCCCAAGAAATCAATGAATTGTTGATCTATTTGTAATTACAGGAAGCTATCGATCAATAAAGCGGTTACAATGTATAATGATTTTTGTATAACAAATAAAGAAATAAATAACAATAATAACAATAACAATAATAACAATAACAAAAATATATATAATTTATTCTTTAAAAATTATATAAATCCATCAGAATCCCATTTTCGAAATTTTGTACTTTTACATTACAATTATAATATTATATCTTAAAACTTTTATTACTCTTTCTATTATATCTTAATCTTTTCCTGAATTGATAATATATTCAATTCGTATATCTTTGTAATTTATATATCCGATATACTTTCGCTATATTAAATATATTATTTATTACAATAATACAAAATCTTTATTTGAAAGAAAAATAATAAATAAGGAATACTTTTTTCCAAAAGGATCCGATCTAATGTATACAGAATGTATCCGAAAAAAGAAACCCTGTATAACACTACCAGAAAATATTAATTCTACAATAAATCGTTTATTGTGGTTTCGTTATGAATGATAGATAGCCGAAATGGACTTGTCTAAAAAGATTATACTATTAGGGAAATTGAAGAATCGATAAATTAAATTTATATAGAGAATAAAGGCCTTTCTTTACAAATAAAAGAAATATGGTTTAATGTAATTATTCTATAATATAAAGGAAATTGTATTAGTATTAAATATACAAATAGAGAAGTTAGTGAAATTAATGGAAATATATATGGATTTGTAATGATATTCTGTCAATATATTGAATATAATTCCTCATTTTTCTTATTAATAATCATATAATTATATCAACAATCGATGGATAAATTAGCGAATGAAAATGAGCTGAAGAATATCATTAATGAGGAGGATAAAAAAGAAATCTCCGAGGCTTTTTTGATTCGATTTAAATCGTCGAAATCCATTTATGCTCTGCCAGTAAAGTCAATATATCGAAAGATAGTTAAAAATAAAACCAAAAGTATCAGAAATACTAATGGGGCAATAGCGAAGAAATCACAGATCATTATATTTCGAATAATCAAAACGAAATCTATTAAGAAAGTTTTCAAATCGATTCTTATCAAAAGAAAAGCATCGAAACCGACTGAATCTCTTAATAACAATAAGAATTTATAATAATCTAATATTAAACTATCGAATTTCAAAAAGTTTAAAAAGGAAAAGATCTTAATAATTAATACATCATTCCCATTTCCAGTAAGTTCTGATAAACTAAATCCAGTTCCTGAAATCAATATAATATTATCGATCATTTATCGAGAAGTATTGATAGCCTTAATAAAATCAATAACGTTTACAATAAAGAAATCAATAGTTCAAACTGAAAATCTCGATTTTTTAGAGGATTTTAATAGTAATAATATAAATACTATCTTAAATGAATATAATCAATTAACGAAAAAGCTTTTAGATCGATATAACGAATATAATGAATTGAATTTAATTGATTAACAATTAAATATTAATAGATCTTTCGGATTTCGATTATAAAATATAAATAAATTTCTCCTTACATTTATTTCCGTAATGATTCCATAAATTTCCTATTGGGATTCTATTATCAAAAAATATATTCAGTGAATATTCTATTAATCAATGAAATCGGATATTAACGAGGATTCGGATAATATAAATGAAAATGGATTATTAAAAAAGGAGATAAAAGAATGGAGGAAATACAAATGTTTGATAGTGAAATAAAAATGATATATTTGTAATGATTTATTAAGGTAAATTGATTATATAAAAGTTTTTAAATATAAATATCTTAATTTTCTAATACAAATATGAATCCTCTTTATCTTTATAATATATTTTAATAATATTACTTTTTTATTTTTTGTTATTATTATAATAATAATGTATTATTTTTTTTTGTAATTCTTTAAATACCTTTTAATATATATTAAGTTTTATAAAGCTTCTTATATATCTTTTATTAATTAATAATCTTTCTATTATACCAGATATTATATTCTTTATTCTCTTTTCCTATAAGCTAATATTTTTTCGACTTTATATTCCATATATCCTTCAATTTCTTCAGGAAACGGAACATCAATAGTATTTTCGCATTCAAATCATGATTTAAGTAATAAGATATGAAAGATATTATATATTTTATATGATATTGGAAATACTAATTTATATATTTATTTATTACTTTTGATATTGATGATAATAAAAGAATCTATAAAACTATCAAAGAATTTCTTTTTGGATTATAATTATTTGATATTCTTAATATTAAGTATAATTTTATTATCGATATAGAATTGTTAAAATAAATCTTTTTTATTATCGATATAGAATTGTTAAAATAAATCTTTTTTATTAATCTTCGATTTTTTCTTTATTGAATTATTCCAAATTTCTATTAGCTTTATTCTTTTCTGATTTAATAATTCAATATATTCTTATATAATAAACGTCTTCCCTTTAGTATCGGCGTTTTCATTGATATAACTAAATATAGACAGATATTCATATATTGTTTTAAAAGATATTTCGTTAATTGTATTATACTATATTGTATTATAAATGAATTCTGTTAGGGATAGTAATGATATCCAATTGTTTTGTTTTCAATTGATATAACAAATAATATAATGAATTAGATTTTGATTTTATTGTTTTATTTGATTATCGATTTATAAATAGAATATTATCGATAATTTATAATATATTTTTAAATAGAAAAACAAATTCCCTCAAAATTTGTTTATGAATTGTAATCCTCGATCTGAAATTATTTCTTTCGATGTATTGAAATCCTTAAAAATATATCGAAACAAAATCTTTATTAATTTGGATAAGATTATTATTTTATTGACTAGAATATATCAAACAAGTTTTGTATATCTGTTAACAATAATGAAGATAGTATTATATATATATATTTACCTATTTTTAAAAAAGATAAATCTATGATAAAATCCATTATTATTTCTTTTCAAGAATCAAAAAGGAATAATAGAGTTTATAATTCGCTATAAAATTGATAATGTTTTATAATTATTTATTAATAGATAGTATATATTCATATATATCTTTTTATATCTTTCATTATATTGGATCAGAAATATTTATTTTTCAAGATCTTTTAGATTTTCTTGATATCTTAATGATCTTTTATGGAATCATTATAATAAGCCTTTAAGATTTCAGCCTTTATAATTCTATCTAATAATACAAAGATATATCTATTATAAATGAATAAATTATTGACGTTGATTTTCTAAAGTATAGTATCTCCAATTGAATTATATCGATACTTTAAATACTCTTTATTCTTTATAAAATCGTTATTCTTTTGAAATTATAATAAAGCATTTTTTATTAATTCCGATATTGGTTCAAATATTGTTTTATTATTAATTAATATACTAATTATCTAATATAATATCAACTATTTATAATCAATTCCTATTAACGATCCTTTAGAATTGTATAAGGATAAGTTATATTTCTTTTATTGAAAGAAACTTATAATATTCTATAAAGATTCTATTTTTATTTTTGAAAGAAAGAAAATTGTAATTATTATTATAGTATTTTTCAATTTATTTTGTAATATAAATAGTATTTTGTTAATATTATTTATATTTTCTATATAATTTGATTGTTTCAATAAATCATCGATAAAGTTTAATTTGCCCGATCTATATATGATTATGAAATTATAAGCAGCCAGGATTTCGATCTATTATATTTATCTATCATTAAATTCTTTTTTCTTTATAAAATATTGGAAATTATTATGATCTGTTTTGATTATAATAATATATCGATTATTTATAATATAATACCGCTATTGAACAAAAACCATATAAATAATCAAAAGTTCCTGATTATAAATAAAGTACCTTTGTTTTATTAAATTGAGTTTCTATGAATAGAAAATAATGAAATATTATCGAAAAATAATAAGATCATTTATATTATCAGAGAACAATTAAAAGAATATATATTCTAATATAAATCCAAAAATATCAATTTCGATTAGAATTTGGAATATTGAATCAAAATATCGGAGTATCGATATTATAATAAAGATTTCTTTTAAATTATCAAAAGTATTTTGAGCCTTTTTTGGTTATTTGAATTCCAATATAATCTTTTCCTTTTTAGTATTTTATAATAGATTTGTTAAATTATAAACGATTTATGAATAAATTATAATAAATTATTGATAGAAGTTTATAAAGCTTAAGAAAACTTGAATTTCGCAAAGGGATATTGATATAGATTATTCGATGATGATTTGAATTCTGTTTGATTTTATAATGATGTTTTTTCTTAATATAATAAAACCTAGGAATTCTATTTTATATATATAAAATATATATTTCTTTAATTTAGTATAAAACTTATATTCAAGTAATCTAATAAAGATTCTATAGATATTAGTAATATAAGTTTATTTATTTTTAAAATAAATAAGAATATTATTAAAGTATATAATATAAATATTATTTGCAAGATCGATGAATATTTGATTGATATATATCTAAAAGATAGTAAGGATATTGATTAAGCCGAAAAGTATAATTAAGTATTCGAACTATCTGTAATGAATACAGAACACTGTTTTTTATTCATCATTTTCCTATATATATATTCGATAATATATATCTTTAAGATCGAATTTTGTAAAGAAGATTCTTTACTTTAAATGATCTAATGATTCGTTAATTAGGGATAAAGGGGTATAGTGTTTTTTTGTAATCTTATTAAGGTTATAATAATCGATATATAATCGATAACCATTTCTTTTTTTTTAGAATAAATATAATTAAGATTCTGGCGGAATTAATTGAATAACGAATTCAATCTTTTTTTAATATTCTTCAAGATATTTTTATAGAATTGTTAATTTTTCTTTTGAAAAAGTATATATTGATCTCCAAAACGGAATTGATCCGGATTCGAGATTAATATAATATTCTATTAAATAATAATCGGGAAGTATACTATTTTCATTTTTAAAAAAGGTTTCTTTGTATTTATTATATTCAAAAGGTATTTATAAAAATGATAATATAAGGATATTTTTAGAGTTTAATGATATTTTTATGGTTGATTAGATTTTAGATAATAATGTACAGATTTTGATCCTGATCTTTATTTCTTTGTATAATTCTTTGATGATTATTATTTCGAGATTTTGTAATACAGATTTGAAATAGAACAAAATCGATTATCAATCGATATCTAGATTTATTGTTTAAAGTCAAAGTAGCTTTAAAATAATATTGATTTTTGGTAGATCCAGAATAGCAATAATGAATTGATGAATATATATCCTTTTTTCTTTATATTTATCTATTATTTCAATAACAAATTGATAATTATTGTAAAAAAAATATTAATTCTATTTATTGATATTAATGAAATATCTTTATTAGGATCAAAGGTTTAATTCTATTCGATATATTTGTTTTATTGAATAATATTAATTTATATTTCGGAATCAATAAAATAGTATATCTTTGTCGGAATATTATTGATCTTGAAGTTTGCTTTGATAATTAGGATAATATATCCTCTTTATTGAGAACCCAAAATTACCAGAATAATTAAAATTATTATTGGATTATGATATTTCCCTGATTATTATTTTGTAAAGGATATACAAAACAATTATAAATAAAATGATTATCTTTATATTATTAATAAATATATAGATTAATGTACCCTTTCGAATAATAATTCAATTGCTGATAGTGATAATATTGCGATTTCTATTTTCGGTAATCTTTCTTCGAAGTTCCTTTATTTTTCTTTTCTATAAAAAGAGATTTAGAATATTGAAATTGTAATTGTATATTATTAATTGACGATAAATTATTCTGTTTTTGAGATTATCTATTTTGAAGAAGATTGAAAGAATAATTGAATTGTATAAGAGGATTACTCTATTTTCGGTTACAAAATATATCGAAGGAATCTATTATACAATATATTTTATTTATATTCTTTAAATAATATATTTGCTTGATTAATTTGTTTCTGTTTTTAATTATTAAAATAATTCCAAAATTCTTTTTGTAATATAAGGAAATAAGCTTATTAAAAGATATTCTTTCCGGATGTTTTTTGTCTTCGATTCGATCTTCTTTTTTAAATTATTGAAATATATTATAAAACTATTTATATTTTATATAAATTATTATTTGATATAGATTATTTATTATATAATTAAATACTAATGATTATCTTTATTTAATATTATATTATATATATATTCCCTCAATTCTTTCTATAATATATTAAAATCTATTATTCTGTTTTTATATTAATATTAGATAATAAAAGATTGTTTTTGGAAGTATTGAATAATATAATCTATTTTCTTTTAATTTATCGGAAAATAATCTTTATTGTTATTCTGAAATATAAATTCAATTTAGAAAAAGAAATCTTTTATTTCTATAATAATAGAACCCTTATAAAATGAAAGTTTTTGAAGTTTCGAAGATCTTTTTTGACAAATTGAAATGGAATTAAATATCGCCTCCTTATCATTGATAACTATTATCAACAAACTAATTATCCTTTTTTATATAAAATAAATAAAGATCTTCTTAATCTATTATTGATTTTCTAATTTAAAGATTTCAAATTCTTCTTATATGTTTTCGAATCTTTATACTAATTCTATTTCAAACTATATAATAAATTGATAATTTAATACCAACACTTCATCTTCATTACTACTCTAAATCCTCGATATATTTTCCCCTCAAATTTGAAAGGTATTTAAATTAATCAATAAACCTGAAATACTTTTTATTCCCATTATAATTACTTGAAAGAATATCGATAATAACTAATTAACGAATTACTCCTGAAAATAGAATAAAAAAAATTATTAGAATTATAAATAATAAAGAATCAATTAATCCTAAAATAATTATAAAACTTTTCATTATTCTTTTTTAATTAAAAAAATCTTTTTCTTTTAAGTTCAATAAAAAGTGATATCGGAATAATAACAAACTATCGATTATATATTAAAATTTAATAAATATAAAGATTTTATAGAGTTTTCTAATCAATCAATAATAGATCATTGATTGTATATTTGCCTCTAATAATAAAGCCATTTCTTTATAAAGATTCCTAGCTTTACTAGTAACATCCTTCTAACAACCGTAACATTTCAATTAGATTCCAATAAATCGTTATAAACTATTCGATCAATTCGAATATTATAAATCAGAATATTTGTATATAAAAAACATAACAATATATTCATACTTCCGATTCTATTTAATTAATTATATATATACAATATTATATTTTACTTTTAAATAATATAATATATAATTCGAATTATTCTATAATTAATAATTATTACAAACTAATTTTAAATTCAATACCATTATTAAGTTTAATAATAAGATTTGAGGATTTTGGTATATATATATATCTTGATACAAATTGTAATTGATATAGAAATACAATTTTGATTAATTAGATTGATTTCTTGAATAAAAGAACCCCTAATTATTATATAAATCATCACTTTTTGAAAAAAAAGAAAAACTATCAAAAAGCTCTGGGTGATTAGATTATTTAATCAAGGTTTTCTTCCTCTAATTTTAGAATCTTCAGGTTTGTTTGAACAAAGATCTTTAATTCTCAATTAAAGGAATAAAGAGAGTTTCAAGTATTATTATTAATTTGAATATTTATATAAATATTGTTTGGGGTTTAGAAAAAGATTGCATTATTGCAAAACTCATTATTATTATAATTTGCAATTATCGATTCTCTTTTTTCAAATTTATAATTATTGTATAAAGATCTTATAATTATAATAATGAATCAAAAGAAGCAATTAAATTATTAGAAATATTAGCTTTATATACTGGAATCTTTTCTTTACTTGTTACGGTTGTTGGAAGGATGTTGCTAGTAAAGCTAGAAATCTCTATAAGAAAGCGGTTTTATTGTTAAAGGCCAATATACAATCAATGGTTTATTATTGATTGATTAGAAAATTCTGTAAAATCTTTATATTCATTAAATTTTAATATATAATCCATAATTTGTTATTATTCCGATATCGTTTTTTATTGGATTTAAAAGAAAGAGGTTTTTTTAATTAGAAAAGAATAATAAAAAGTTTTATAATTGTTTAAGGATTAATTGATTCTTTGTTATTTATGATTCTAATAATTCTTTTTATTTTATTTTTAGAAATAATTCGTTAATTAATTATTATCGATATTTCTTCAAATAATTATAATGGGAACAAAAAGTATTCCAGATTTATTGATTAGTTCAAATGCTTTGTAAATTCGAAGAGAAAATATATTGAGGATTTAAAACGGTAATGAAGATGAAGTATCGGTATCAAATCGTCAATCTATTATACAATTTGAAATAGAATTAATATAAAGATTCGAAAATATACAAAAGAAATTCGAAATCAGAAAATCAGAAAATCAATAACAGATCAAGGAAATCTTTGTTTGTTTTATATAAGAAAGGGCAATTAATTCATCGATAATGATTATCAATGATAAAAAGACGGTATCCAATTTCATTTCAGTTTTTTAAGGAAGATCTCCGAAATTTCAAAAACTTTTATTTTATAAGGGTTCTATTATTATAAAAGCAAAAGACTTCTTTTTTCAAATTGAACTTATATTTCGGAATGATAATGGATATTATTTTCTGATAGATCAAAAGAAAATAGATTATATTATTCAATATTTCCAAAAACAATCTCTTGTAATTTAGTATTAATATAAAAACAAAACGATAGACTTTAATATAATATAGAAAAAGTTCAAAGAATATATGTACAATATAATATTAAACAAAAGCAATCATTAGTGTTTAGCTATATAACAAATAATCTATATTAAATAATAATCTATATAAAATATAAACAGTTTTATAGTATACTTTGATAATTTAAAAAAGAAAATCGAATCGAAAACGGATAATATGTTGTAAATGAGGCCATCATAGGATTAGAATTGAGGTCACGTGATCATAATGGTGCACAGACCATATTCGGGGATAACCTCAATTCTATTTCTATTAGAATTATAGATCTTTAGTTCAATTTATATAATCAATAATATTATTACTTTCTGTATCAAAAGTTAATAGATTATAAGATCCGATTGTGTAATAATAATTAAAAAATAAAGCAAATCGAGAAAGGATTAGTATAATTAGTAGGAATGAAATAGAATGAAAATCAAAGTTTTTATATAATATTATTGAAGTAGAGTTGAAATATAATAATATAGTTTATAATTTATAATATCATAGATCAGAGTAGAGAGCAATTTGTATAATATTGATATAGAATTATAGTAGAAGTGAAAAGCAAATTCGTATAGTTATAAGAAAATATATTACAATATGATTTTATAAATTTTCTTATTATTTTATTTTTATATTTCTTTATTATTTTGAATTTATTTGTTATATATTTTTTAAGATTGTTTTAAAAATCTGAAGATTATTTTTGATATTTATTAAACAGTAAGAAATCTTTATAATATTAAAATCAAATAATCCTTCGAAGTTTGATCAAAACAATTATGAGTAATGGTTTAGATAAATGAAGATATAATTGAAAGAGAAAGAATGGTTTTATATAATTGATCAAATATTAGATGAATATATATAGATTGTAGGATCCAATATAATATCTGTTTATAAGATCAATAATTGTATATATTATAATATTGAATTGAAATCGGAATATTTAAAGGATAAAATGAATATATTATTGTATATTTGTATAACATTTAATAATAATGATAAAATCTTTATTGATGAATATTCAATAGTATATATACTTTGGAGATATTTTAAATCAAAATATATTAGAGTTAGTATAATTATAATTAATATATATATAATGATGATTCAGAACTTCAAATTTCAATCCGATATTTATTCCAATATAATTATTATCGAAGTTTGGGATAAATTGAAAGAGTATAAAAGGAAATTAGGGGTTGTAAATGAAAGTTATTGATTAGTATATTAAGATATTGTTTTGTTTTTGGTTTTAATATATAGTTTTCTAATTGATTATTAAGGAGTAATGGATATATTGGATATTCAAATTAGTTTTAGTATTGATGATAAGATCAAGTATTTGTAGATTAAGGAATTTCGTTTTAAGAATGTATTAGAATGAATATAAATTGCGAAAGGATTTAGGTATATTTTTCGATATTAAAAATCAGATTTCGAGATCCCAAATAATGTTTGCGATTTATATTAAAAGGAAGGTTATTATATATAAGATTATTTATATTTAATATAAATCAATAAACTTTTTTACAATTATCTTTATTATTAAAAGAGAAAGGGATTATTGAATTTGAAGAAGGTTTATTTCAATAAAAAAGATTAAGTATATTTTGTTAATAATATTTCTGAATCAGATTTCGATATTGAGGATATAATAGAGGAAGATTGCAATTTGATAAAGGAGATTATTAATAAAACTTTTTTTAATAAATGGTATATCGATATAAATGTTTTTTTATATATATTTGATCAATCTTTATTATTCAAATCAATAGATTTTATTATTAAACAAAGGATAAAGGTTAATAAAGGAGTGATATATTATTATTATTAAGGTTTAGTAGATATAATATACAAAGATAATTTTAAAATACTATTTTCAAATGTATTATATATATTAGGGTTAGAAGTAAATTTGTTGTTAAAAAAAGGATTTGCGAAATAGGATTGTAAAGGGAATTTAATTTTTATTATATATATTTTAAGAAGGATAATAAGAAAATCATTTGTATTAGAATATAAAATGGAATATATATGATTTTATATATGATCAAAGGATATAAGGATATAGTTTTTTATTCGAGTGTATATCAAAATGATTAGGAAAAAGGCTTTTCTTTAAAGATAATCGATGGTATCAAAAATATTGATAACGAATTAATATTCAAGGAGAAAGAGAAATACTTGTTATAATATTGAAGATTCAATCATTTAGGTTTAGATAAGATCAAGAATCTATATAAGATATTCAATATAATTAAACTAATAAAGGTCTCAATTGAATTAGATATCTATGAAGTGTGTATATTTATCAAAATGATTAATCGTATTCTGAAGCAATTGAGTCTGTATAAATCAAAGAGATTCGAATTTATATATTTCGATGTTATAAAACCATTCCCAAAATCAATTCAAGGGAATTGTTATTTCATATTGATTATCGATAATTGTACAAAAATAAATTGGATTATATTATTTAAACAAAAAGACAATATAATTCAAATATTGAAAATTTGGAAAAAGGAGATAGAATTGGTTATTGAAGAAAAGATTATTGTAGTTAGGATTGATAATATATTGAAACTTTTATAAGCTATTTATAAATGATCATTAGGTATATAATTTGAAATTATAATAATTACTTTTTTATATCAAAATGGGTTTGTAAAATGAAATATAAGAATTGTAAAAATAGATATGAAAGTAATGCTAAAAGAAGCTGGATTATTATTAAAGTTTTGGAACGAAATTATGAAATATGATGTTTATATTAGGAATTATATTAATATTGATCTTGATATAAACAAAATAAATCGATTCTTTATAGAAGTTTTTATAGGTATAGTATTAGATATAAAGATATATAAAGTTTGAAGGAGTAAATGTTATATTTATATTAATCTCAAGATTATTCTAAAAGGGTAAAGATATGATAAGTTGCGGAATATTTCGAAAATTGGTATATTTCTAGGATATTCAAAAGTTATGAATAAATATATCAACGTATATTCTTTAGAACTAAATTATATATTTCGATCAAATAAAATAATTATAGATGAACCTTATCGAGAAAGAGATTTGGATTTTAAATTAAGAAATTATGAATCAGGTTTATAAGGAATTAAGAATGTAAAATTAGATCGAAGATTTTGTGGTAGATTAGCAATAAACAAAGTATTTTCTTTATTTTCAATACTAAATGCGATATTTATATTACTTTCATTTCAAATGTTCTTTTTAGTAGATATTATATCGAATTCAGTAATTATATTAAGTATCCCAATTATCGAATTGAAATTAGATAAATTAGATATATTAATATTAATATACGATAAAGATGAATATGGCAATATCCAGAAGACAAATCAAGAATTTCCTTTTAAAGATATTTCAGATATTGAATTCATTATTCTAAAGGTTTTAATTCAAGAGTTAATTTTTGTAGATCCTTAATCTATATTGGAAGCAAAATTTAAGATCGTTTTAAATTTTGTTGATAAGTTTATTTCAATAAAATCAGAAAGCGAAATAAATCTATAATCATTTGAAATCGAATAAAAAGATGAAATGGATCTTGAAGATAAATCCCTAAAATATTTAATACGAAAACGGAAAAGAGATATAGAATAAGATTTTGAAGGAAAATGGGAAAGCAAGATTATAAGGGTATTAATTATAATATCTATATAGATCAAAACTCAAGAAAGTATAGAATATATTATAATTATAATTCCAATTATTTACAAATGGATTTTTATATCAAAGATAAGATTGTTTTAGATTTTATAATTTCGTTGATAAATATAAACAATACAGAAGATATAATATATTTGATTAAAGAAGTTCTAGGAATCAAAATATTAAGAATTTATAAGGAAACAATATTGGATCGAAAATACTTTGAAAAATGGAAGGAAATTATTTAAAAGGAAATTATATTTTTGGTTCAAAATAGTATTTAGGAAGAATATATATTCTCTAAAAAAAGTAATCTGGTTTTGATGAAATAAATATTTATAATTAAGATAAAGGATAATAAGGTAGAACGATTTAAGGTAAGATTAATGATTCGAAAGTTTAGTTAAATATTACGAAAAGATTATAACAAAATGTTTGTATTAATAATAAAATTAGATATATTCAGATTATTTCTAATTATCGTTGTAAAGGAAAATTTGGAATATTTATATTTCGATATCAAAAATGCTTTTATTGAATTATATTTAAAGGAAAAGATTTATTTCGAATTATTTCAAGATATCAAAATCGAAAAGGGATATATATTATAAGTTCTATGAAGTTTATATAGTTTGAAGCAAATTAGAAGGGATTGGAGTTTATTATTGAAGAAAAAGCTTTTAGGTATGGGCTTTGTACAAAGTTTGATAGATCTATATTTGTATATATTTAAAGATTGTGATATAATATTATTAGTATATATTGATGATATCGTTATTGTATTGTGTATATTATTGTAAATTATTTGATTCGATGAAAAACTATTAGTTTGTTTTAATATTAAGAATTTAGGGGAGATTAGTAAGATTTTAGATGTTAGGGTTATTCGTAATAGAAAAGCGTATATATTAATTATGGATTAAGAAGAATATTTCGATGTTATGTTAATCAAATATAGTATTATATATGAATAATATCAAATCAAGAAATTGTTAATAATGGATTATATTTATCTTTGGTTAGTAATCGATGATAATGAATTAATAGATGTAAATAAATATCAATAACGAATAAGAAATGTGATTCATTTAATAATATATACTCGATTAGATATAATATTTTCAATTAGAAGATTTTTATAATTTATAATAAAACTAATAAAACATTATACTATAGTTTTGAAGAATCTGATACAATATTTATGATCAATAATCAAATAGAAACTATAATTTGGGTTAAAGGGAGTACAATCTGATATCTACAAAGAATATAATATATTTAATAATATAATAAAGATATATACAAATGCAGATTGGGTTAATGACAAATATAACCAGAAAAGTGTTTTAAAGAGAATTGTGATATTCTATGAAAACTCTATATTGTAGACTAATAAGAAATAAATGTTTATAATTATCTCTAATACAGAATCAGAATATATTGTAATAATAATGTTTATTAAATAAGGAAGATAGATTGTATAAATATTCAAAGATCTATTTAGATTAAATTATATTAAAAAGAATAAAAATATGGTTCAAATACTTAATAATAATCAAAATGTATTAATTTTAATTAAGAATCTATATTTATATGAACGATCCAAATATATAGATATTAGTTATTATTTTATTAGGGATTTAATAGAAAAAAAGAAAATCGTTATTAGTTATATCAATACATATAATATAATTATTAATGGAATGATGAAGTTTTGTATGAAGATTGTTTTTAAAAGGTTCAAGAAAATATTAGGATTAGTAATCTAAAAGGATCAAATAGAATATCCTCAATAAAGGAGTATTATAAATAAGACCATTATAGGATTAAAATTGAAATTATATGATTACAATGATATACAGATTATATTTAGGGATAATTTCAATTCTACTTCTATTAGAATTATAGATCCTTAGTTCAATCTATATAATCAACAATACTATTATTTCCTGTACCAAAAGTTAATATAATATTTAGAAAGAACGTTTTTTAACAGATCTACTCTTTTATATTGCAAAAAGAATTTCGGAATCATTTTAATAATTAGAAAGCAGAAACGAATTAATCAAATAAATATATTATCTAAAGAATATAAATAGAATATATTATATAACGGATCCCTTCGATATACTCTATAATCGAAAATAGAATAATTCTTTTATATAATCCAATCATCCTTCCAATCTTCCTTAAAACAGATAATCTTAAAAGTAGAATAATTCATCGCTGACTAATAGCACACAATTATAACTTCAATATTCCAAATCTTTTTTTACAGAAAAAAAGGATAAAGGAATTTCGAAGAAAAATTACTAAGAATAAAAACTATAATATTTCCACTACCAATAATTGGACTATTATTCGAAAGAATGTATCAATTCATATATTTGTCAATAATATAAGGACAATTATTTATCTTATATTTGCTTTATATATCCTTTATAAAATAATAATCAAAGAAATATTGCGATTCAATAATAACTTTAATTATTCTAATGATTTTGAATCCTCAACAAAAGAAATATACTATCCTACTTATCGAAGCAAACTTCAAGATTGATAATACTCTGACGAAGATACATTGTTTCATTGATTCTGAAGTGTAAATTAATATTATTCAACAAAACAAATGTATCAAATGAAATTGGATTTTTGATTTTAATAAAGATCTTTTATTAGTATCAACTCATAGTATTAATATATCCTCCTATAATAATTATCGATTTGCTATCGAAATAACAAACGAATATAAAGAAAAAAGGATATATATTCATCAATTCATTATTACTATTTTGGATCTATCAGGGATCGATATTATCCTAGGGCTACCTTGACTTCAAATAGTAAACCTTGATATTAATTAACAATCGATTTCATTCTATTTCAAATCTATATTACGAAATCTTGAAATAATAATAGTTAAAGAATTGTATAAAAAAATAAAGATCAAAATCAAAATCTATATATTATTATCTGAAATCCAATCAATTGCAAAAACATCGCCAAACTCCAAGAACATTTTTATATTATCATTTTTGCAAATACTTTCTGAATATAAGGAATACAAAAAAGTCTTCTCAAAAAATGAAAGCAATATACTATCCGATTATTATTCGATGAAATACTATATTGATCTCAAATCCGGATTAATTCTTCCTTGAAGATCAATATATACTTTTTTGAAAAAGGAATTAGCGATTCTACAAGAATATCTCAAAGAATATCAAAAGAAAGGTTGGATTTGTTATTCGATTAATTTTATTGGAATCCCGATTATGTTTATTCCAAAGAAAGGAGATGGTTATCAATTATGCATCGATTATTATAACTTCAATAGGATTATGAAAAAGGATTGTACTTCTTTACCCTTAATTAGCGAATTGTTGGATTGTTTAAGGCAAGGGATTTTCTTTATAAAACTTGATCTTAAAGATATATATTGTCGAATATATATACAAAAAGATGACGAATGGAAAACGGTATTTCGTATTCATTACAAATAGTTCGAGTATCTAATCATATCTTTCAGCTTAACCAATGCCCTCATTATCTTTCAGATATATATCAATTAAGTATTCGCCGGTCTTACAGATAGTATTTGTATTATATACCTTGATAATATTCTTATTTATTCCAAAGATAGGGAAACCCATACCATTGATGTTCGCAGGGTTTTTGTCAGATTGTTTGAATACAAGTTCTATACCAAATTAAAGAAATATATATTCTATATATATAAAATAGAATTCCTGGATTTTATTGTATCAGGGAAGAATGTCACTATAAAACCAAACAGAATTCAAATCATCATTGAATAGTCTATACCGATATCCCTCTGCAAAATTCAAATCTTCTTAAACTTTGCGAATTTCTATCGATGGTTTATTGTAGTTTATTTACGAATTGTTTATAATTTAATAAATCTATTATAAAATACCAAAAAGGGAAAGATTATATTGGAATTCAAATAAATAAAAGAGATTCAAAGTATCTTTGATAATTTAAAAGAAGCCTTTATTACAATACCAATATTCCGATATTTTGATCTAATACTCCAAATCCTAATCGAAATCGATGCTTTTAGATTTGTATTAGGATATATGCTCTTTTAGTTGTTCTTTGATAATATAAACAATTCTATTGTTTTTCGATAGTATCCTGTTGTCTTCTATTCGTAAAAGCTTAATCTAATAGAATAAAGATATTTCATTTATAATCAAGAACTTTTGGTTATTTATATAATTTTTGTTCAATGATGATATTATATCGCGAATAATCGATATATTATTATAATCAAAACGTATTATAATAATCTCCAATATTTTATAAAGAAAAAAGAATTCAATAATAAACAAACGCGATAGACTGAAATCCTGGCTATCTATGATTTCATAATCATATATAAATCGGGCAAATTAAATTTCGCCAATAATTTGTTAAGATGATCAGATTATATAGAAAATATGAATGGTATTAATGAAATACTATCTACATTATAAAATAAATTGAAAAGTACTGTAATAATAACCGTAATTTTCTTTTTTTCGAAAATAGAAATAGAACCCTTATAGAATATTATAAATCTTTTCCAATAAAAAAGGTATAATTTGCCTTTATACGATTCTGAAGGATTATTGATAGGAATTAATTACAAATAATTGATATTATATCGGATAATTAGTATATTAATTAACAATGAAACAATATTTGAATCAATGTCGAAGTTAATAAAAAATACTTTGTTATAGTTTCAAGAGAATAACGATTTTATAAAAAACAAGGAGTATTTGAAATATCGATATAATTCAATTGGAAACGCTACATTTTGGAAAATCGATGCTGATGGTTTGCTTATTTATAATGGGCGTGTTTTTGTATTGTTAAATAAAGCTATAAGAACCGAAATCTTGAAGGTCCATTATGATGATTTTATAGGAGGTCATTGGGGTATTAAAAAAACCTGGGAGATATTGAAAAACAAGTATTTCTGGTTCAATATAATGAAAGATATGAAAAGGTATATGCAAATATATGCTATCTATTAATAAACAATTGTGAAATGTTATTGATTTTATAGCGAATTACAAACTCTATTATTCCTTTCTGATCCTTGAAAAAAAATAATAATGGATTTTATCATAAATTTATCTTCTTCAAAGATAGGTAAACATATATACAATACTATCTTCATTGTTATCAATAGATATACAAAATTCGTTTGATATATTCCAATTAATAAAACAATAATCTTATCCAAATTAATAAAGATTTTATTTCGATATATTTTTAAGGATTTCGATATATCGAAAGAAATAATTTCAGATTGAGGATTACAATTCGCAAATAAATTTTGGGGGAGTTTGCTTTTCTATTTAAAAATATATTACAAATTATCGATAATGTTTTATTTACAAATCGATGGTCAAATGGAACAACAAAATTAAAATTTAATCTATTATATTATATATTATATTAATTGAAGACAAAACGATTGAATATCGTTATTATCTTTAACAGAATTCATTTATAATGTGATATAGTATAATGCAATTGACGAAATATCCTTTAAAGCAATATATGGATACCTATTTATGTTTAATTATATCGGCGAGGATGCTGATATCAAAGGGAAAGTATTTATTATACAAGAATATATCGAATCGTTAAATCAGGAAAAGGCAAAGTTGATAGAAATTTGGAATAACTCAACAAAGAAAAGATCGAAGAATAACAAGAAAGATTTACTTCAACGATTTTATGTTGGTAATAAAGTTATACTTAATATTAAGAATATCAAATAGCTACAATTCAAAAAGAAATTCTCCGATTGTTTTATAAATCTCTTTATTATTATTAATATCAGGAGTAATGGATAAATATACAAACTAGTATTTCTAGTATTATATAAAATATATAATATCTTTTATATCTCGTTGTTCGAATTATAATTTGAATGCGAAGGTATTGCCGATCCCCCGTTTTCTGAAGAAATTAAAGGATATATGGAATATGAAATCGAAAAAATACTAATTTATAAAAGGAGAGAATGAAGAACGTAATATCTGATATAATGGAAAAATTATTAGTTAACGGAAGATATATAGGAAGCTTTATAAAACTTAATATATATCAAAAAGCATTTGGAGAACTACAAAAAAGAAAATGTATCGTTATTACAACGATGATGAAGAATAAAGAAATGATATTATCAAAGTATATTATAAAGATAAAGGGGATTTGCATTTGTATTAGAAAATTAGAATATTTATATTTAAAAACTTTTATGTAATCAGTCTATTTTGGTAAATCATTATAAATATATCATTTTTATTTTGCTATCAAATATTTGTATTTCTTTTGTTTTCTTATCTTTTCCTTTAACAATTTATTCTTATTTATATTGTTTGAATCTTTATTAATATCCGATTCCATTGATTAATAGAATATTTGTCGAATATATTTTTCGGTAATAGAATCCCAATAGGAAATTCATAGAACCGTTATAGAAATAAATATAAAAGGAGATTTAATTACACTTTATAATCAAGGTTCGAAAGATTTATTAATATTTAATTATTGATCAATTAAATTCAAATCATTATATTCATTATATCGATCTAGAAACTCTTTTGTTAATTGATTATGTTCATTTAGGATAATATTCATATTATTATTATTGGAGTCCTTCAAAAGATCGAGATTCTCAACTTGAATTGTTGATTTCTTTATTATAGATGTTATTGATTTCATTAGGGCTATTAATGATTCTCGACGGATAATCAATAGTATTATATTGGTTTTAGAAATTGAATTTAGTTTATGAGAATTTGTTGAAAATGGGAGTGGTGTATTAACCACTAAAGTCTTTTTCTTTTTAAGCTTTTTAGAACTCGATGGTTTAATATTAGATTGTTGTAGATCCTTATTGTCGTTATTAAGAAGTTCAATCGATTTCAATGCTTTTTTTTTGATAAAAATTGATTTAGGAGCTTTTCCGATAGGTTTTACTTTAATTATTCGAAACGCAATAATCCATGATTTCTTCGCTGTCACTCCGCCGGTATTTTTAATACTTTTGGCTTTGTTTTTGGTTATCTTTCGATATATCGATTTCGTTAACGAAATTTAAACGGATTTCGATAATTGAATCAAAAAAGCTTTGGGGATCTTTTTTCATTCTTTTCGTTAATAATATCCTCCAGTTTATTATTATTCGTTGGTTTATTTATCAGCTATTGATATAATTATATGATTATTAGTAAGAAATACAATGAATTATATCCAATATACCAATAGAATATCGCTACAAATCTATACACATCTCCGTCAACTTTATCATCTTTTTTATCTATATATTTAATATTAATACAGTTTTCTTTATATCATAGAATAACTATATCAAATTATATTTCTTTTATTTACAAAGAAAGATCTCTACCCTTTATATAAATTTAGTTTGCTGATCCTTCAATTTCCCTAATAATATAATCTTTTCTAATGAATCCATTTCGATTATTTACTATTCGCAACAAAATCATAATAAACAATTTATTATGGGATTAATATCTTCTAATAGTATTATACAAAATTTCTTCTTTCGGATATATTCCATATATATTAAATTAGGTTCTTTTGGAAAAGAGTATTCCTTGTTTATTATTTCTCCTTCAAATAAAGATTTCGTATTATTGTAATAAATGATGTATTTAGTATAGCGAAGATATATTGGATATATAAATTGTATAGGTATACAAACTAAATATACTACTAATTCGGAAAAGAGTTAAGATATAACAGAAAGAATAACAAAAAGTTTTAAGATATAATATTACAATTATAATACCGAAATACAAAATTTCGAAAATAGAATTTCAATGGATTTATATAACCTTCAAAAAGTAGGTTATATATATTTTTGTTATTATTATTATTATTGTTTATCTTTTTATTTGTAATACGAAAACTATTATACATTACAATTATTTTATCGATCGATGGCTCTCTATAATTACAAACAGATTAGCAATTCATCAATTTCTCGAAAACGAAGTTTTAAAAAGAAAACTCTATTACAATTATTAAAAGAATATTATTAATAAAATTAGAAATCTTTATAAAAAAACAATTTCATTATTAAAGGTTAATATACAATCGATAATCTACTATCAATTGATTAGAAAACTCTGTAAAATCTCTGCATTTATTAAACTTTAATATATAATCGGCAATTTGTTATCATTCCGATATCGCTTTTTATTGGATTTAAAAAAAAAAGGTTCTTTTAATTAGAAAAGGATAATGAAAAGTTTTATAACTGTTTTAAAACTAATTGATTCTTTACCATTTGTAACTCTGACATTACTAATTTTCTTTCTTTTAATAATAATATTATTCAAATCTGTATTTTTATTTTCTTCGAAAGATTGTTGAAATAATTGAAAAGAAAAAGAAAACTTTTCAGAATAGGTTTTCGAAGATTCGGGATATACAAAAAAAGAAGTTCATTATATTATAAAAATAATAATATATTTTTAAAAGGGTTTTATATCTTTATTAATTAAATTGAAATAGATCTTCTTTTTCTAAATATAATATTTATAAAAATTCATTTAAAAAGGTATTATTAAAATGAAATACTATTTAGAAAACTATTAAATAATCAAACACTTATAAATGAATTGTAAATAATATAATGTATAAAAGCTATAATAAAGCTGAATAAACAAAATCAATTATATTCCTTAGAATCTACAACTAAAGAATTATAATTTATAAAAAACAACTAAATATTTATATACACAAATACCTATACATAAATTGCAAAACTATACACATACATTATTAAGATCACCATTTTACCATACTAAATCGTATAAATCGTAACGCATATATACAGATGATCAGCTCATCAATTGATATAGGAGATAAGAGGTATCACGTGATTAGCCTCCTGTGGTTCACGATTCGTGACATTAATCATCTAGATTTCACCATATAAATTTTCAATTAGTATGATGATATTATTGGTCAGAACCCCTATTTGTGGAACAAGCACGGCCATTTTTTTGGTGTGTCTTATAATACTAATCTCCGTACTGAAAAAATACACAAGCTAGTGGCTGATTTGGAAGAAATTAGTAATTCAGAACGACGTTTGATTTTGTAATGATTGAATTTTCAGTGATGCCAGTAGTGCAAGCATTGATTGGGATGCAAACCACATGTGCCACGCAAATATTATGCAAGGTACGGACGGATACGGAGTAGGTACTCGGTCGTTGGATATTGACCGTCTTTTTGCAGCCGGCTATCCGTACGAATCATATTCTGCGATGGTTGGGGAATAGTGGAGACATTGAGAGGGTGGAGTCTTGCATTAAGTGGAAAAGGAGTAGTATTGTAAAGCTAACTATTAAGGAAACTTATTTATAATGCCTTATCGGAAATAAACTTATAGTCTAGCGGGTGCCTGACTCTCGAGGCATCGGTCATATGATTTTTAATATCTCTGCCAGGAGAGTCTAATCGACTAACTCCTAAAACACATGTTTTGAATCCGCTTTTCGTTTATTTTTGTATATATATTAGCTTCGTTCAATTATATTATATTATAAATAGATATACTATTTATTTATATTTTGTAGTTTTTACTTTTATGAAATTCCAATTAGTATTGATTTAATCATTATATTTATAAATTAGATTTCCAATCCGGAAAGATAAATTTTATATATCGAACTACAAAATAATTTTGAAATGGAATTAGAAGAATTAAATCTTTATTTTGTTTTAAATCGAATAATAATGAAATTTGAACATTATATAATTTATACCCTATACAAACTTCAATATCATTTACAACTTGTTAGAATGAAAATTGGGAGATATCTGTGACGCACAAGAGCCGTAGTAGAGCTGAATAAACAGGGTCAATTATATTCTTTAGAATCTACAATTGAAGAACTATGGCTTATAAGGAGCGACTAGATATATATATACAAATACCCATTCGTAAACTGCGGGGTTATACGTATATATTATTAGGGTCACCATTTTACTATACTAAATCGTATGAATCGTAACATATGTATACGGACGATCAGTTTATCAATAAACGTGGGAGATAAAAGGTATCATATGATTAACCTCCCATAATTCACGATTCATAATACTACCCCCCCCTTCGGAAAAGCTCACCCTCGAGCATTTCACTTTTCTGTTCCATTGCTATTTGATCAGAAACCAGGTTTTGTGAAGGTTTATAAGCTTTAAATCAATTAGATTGATCATTTTGGTTGATTTGGTCAATTTACTGGAAATTAACCAAATTGACCAAATTAATCGATCAAATTGACCAAAATGATAAATGAATTGATCAAATCGACCAAATCGTTCATCAATTGGTTAAATTAATATTGATTTGTATTCTCCTTAATTTGGGGAATCTCTGAAAGGAAAAAGTTTCAATAAAAAAGGGAAGGAGGTTGAATTATAGTATAATGATGATGGATGATTAATATGATCAATTCCGAAATCGATCAGGTTAATCGACCAAATTGATCAAATCAACTAAATTGAACGAAATCGATAGGGATAATATCATATTTCGTTTTTATTATATTCAAGTTTCCTTTTACATGATTTTTGAAATAATTATAGGCATAAATTTTTGAAATATATTGCCTTTGTATTATCTTGATGATGGCAACTCGTTTATTATATAAAGTTCGGGCCATATATATATACAATCAAATTCCCTCGAATTTGTATAGATTTTTAATCCTTTCACAATTGTATATATATACACTATCATAAAATTATAACATCTAATTTGCTATATTGAAGAATACTTTTCTTTCCCTTAATTTCATAAATAAATCGTTATCTATATGATTATAATTATCCTCTCCGTTCTTATAAAGTTTTATCTAATCGATTAATCGATTAAAAGGATCAGGCAACATTGGATTGACCAAATGAAAATCGTACAAGAAATACAATGATGTTTTAAGATTGGAAATAGGATACCAGGTAAGATCGGTATCGCTATTAAATCACGAGATTCTGTATAATAGAGTTTTTCATGTTTTCTTTATTATTAAAATCTTCTCCACTTCCTATTCTGAATCACCAATTATATTAATAGACGGAGGTGGTTCGAATATCTAATTAGAAAGAGGATTATCATATACTTTGTGTAATCGATCTGAAGGGAAAACAGAATGAATTTTCATTGTAATCGGAAGTTCGAGTTTAAAAAAGCTCTCAGATCGATCAATGATCTTGAATCTTCTTTGAATTGGGAAGTCCAATTTTTTGGATAATCTCTGAATAGGATAATTCTTTACATTAAATTATATATAATCTCCGATATCGAAATCGACCTTATATCAATAAGTATTCGTAGATTTCGATATCTTGGTTTGGGCATACAATAGATCTTCTTTCGTTTGCGCAAAGGCTAATCTATTATATTCTATGTATATATAGACATCATATATATTTATATCGTCTATTGATTTATCAACATTTTCCTTTTATTTTTATACACGTTTCAATACATACCCGTATAGGGTTTCGTAAAATATAAGCCCTCCTAAGAAATCATATAGAAAAATAAGTTACGCGTAATCCATTATAAATAGGAATTCTGATCAATCGTCTTGATAATAGTTAACAAATAACCTTAACCGCTGCTGAAAATACTAATTATAAATCTCAATTTGATTATCGGTTTGGAGATAATAAATAATAGATAGTTTGAAATCGATTCCTAGGATTTGGCTGAATTCCTTCCAGAACTGTGATATGAATTAAGGGCCGCGATCTGATATTATAATGTCAAAAGGACTATAATATTGATATATATAATAGAGATATAATTGTACTTAAACTCGAATATCGATTGATTTGTAACAAGGTATAGAAATAACTTGCTTTGTTAATCGATCAATAATGATTAAAATATTATTATATCCATATTTATCTTTATTAAAACTACAATAATCTATAGTGATATATTACTATATTCGATTAGGAATCGGAAATGGATGTAATAAACCGGGGGTACAATTATATGGAACAGAACTGTATTTGCAGGTGTAATAATTATATATATATCTGGTTATGGTATTATACATTCTAGGTCAGTAGTATTATTGAGATAATAAAAGATAGGTTTTGCTTATACTAAAATGAACAATAAAAACGGAATTATAAACTTCATAAATCAGGTAAATTCGAAGATTGTCGATATCAAGCACCATCAGATAGTTATTGTAGAGTAAAAGGTTATTTTGAAGTAATATATACTTATGATTTTGGGTAACTTGTATTCTAAATGTTAGTAAGCTATCTATAGTTTTATTTGTTTCAATAATATAATTAATTAGATCGAATCGAAAAACAATTTCATTCAAATCGATACTAGTAATTACTGTTTCGTCTGAGTAATACTTTCGTAAGACTTTTCTTATAATTTCGGTATCAACTTGATTATTTTTAATAAACTGCTGGAGGCGATTCTTCTTTTTGATATAGTTCTGGAGGTCCAATTCGTCGGTTTAATAGGTTAAGGTATCGGCGAGAGGGTTATCTTTTTCAGGGCGATATATAATGATGAAATTATAATCGGTTAGAATTTTTGCCCAACGAATTTATCAGGTATTGAGAGTTTTGGTAATCATAAAATATTCGAGGGCCTTATAATCGATATAAATCTTGATTTTATATAATAAATCAGCAAATTCCGTTTTCCAATAATTAAAAGATCGAATGATTGATAATATTTCTTTGTTATGAATTTTGTAGTTTAATTCAGTAACAATTATGATTTTGGAGAAATAAATTATAGAAAATCAATCTTCATTATATTATTGTAATAATATATTAATAACTATTCTATTGGATATATCTATTTCGAGTATATAGGAAAGTCGATAATTATAATATTACAGAAACGGAACGGAGATAAGCTTTTTCTTCAAGATATTGAATGCATTTTGATATATTTCGTTGAATACGAATTTAACATTTGTTTTAATGAATTCGTTGAAAGATTTCATTATTATATTATAGTCCTTAATGAATTGTCAATAAAAATTGCAAAAACCGAGAAATGATTGAATCCTTTTCATTATTATCGGAAAGGTCCAATTCTCAATTACCTCAATCTTTTCAGGGTTCATCTTTATTCCTTTAGTAAAAATGATAAAGCCTAAATACTTAATGTATATAACATTGAATTCGTATTTCTTGAGATCCACTTATAGACCAACAGTTTCTAATTGTTCAAGAATTAGTTTAATATAAGTTTGGTACTTTTCTTTATTCTCGAAATAGATTAGAATATTATTGAGATATATTATATAAAAGATGTCTAAATAATCAAATAGAATATTATTTATATAATACTGGTAGATTACAGAACTATTCGTTAATCCGAATAATACAACCTTGTATTTGTATAATCCGTATCGGGTTCGGAAGATAATATACTCTTTCGAAATAGGATTCATTTTTATACAATAGAAAACTTAACAAATATCGAGTTTAGTAAAGATCTTAATATCGGAAAACCGAGAAAGCGTTTTGTCGATCAAAGGAAGAGAATATCGATCCTTATACATCAAAGAATTCAATAATCTGAAGTTTATACAGAATCTCAAACTATTATTGGGTTTCTTAACGAATAAAATGGATACAGTATAAAGGGCTTAATTAAGTTTAATAAAACCTTTGCTAAAATTATTTATAATATATTCTTTAACGATTTCCAATTGTTTTAAGGATATTTTGTAAAACGGGTTATAATACAAAGCTTATTCTCCTTTGTTTTCTAATATGATTTTATAATCATAAAATTGATTAAAAGGCAAGATATTTGATTTATACTTGGAAAAAACTCGATAATATTATCGATATTCAAATGGTATTTCAAATTCTGAATCGATTTCGGTTAATACTCAATCGAGTTTTTCTTGAACTTTTGTATTCTTGAATTTGGTTAAGGCAACCAATACTCTCTCTTTCATATATTATTCGTTCTATTGGAAATCTATTATATTATCAAGTTCTTTCAAAGTAATAATAAAGAATTCAATTTATTTATCTCTTTTACATTCTAATTAAAACTTATCGGATTTGAATACATATAGATTGAGGATTTTGGGCGATATACAGAGAAAGTATTTATAGATCTATAATAGTAGTATAATTGATTAGGAAAGAGATAGATTGAATTTAAAAGGAATCGAGACCTTTTCCTTTTCAACAAAAGCCTATATTGTATTCATATTTAAAGGTTCTTGTTGTACATTATTAACTATAATTAATCTATTCAATTATGAATCTCTTCGATTCCAATATTCTTCGAATTGATTATCTCATCGATTAATATTTTGTTGAACTAATCGATCGATCTTCTATTTGTAAAGGGATAATTAAATAACAAAGAGATTATTCGAATAGAAAATAGTACAGAGTCTTTTTTTAAACCATTTAAAACATTTATTGAAGTAATCGAGTTTTGTTCGAATCTCTGATAACCAAAGTCTACCTAAAATAATATTATAATTCTTTAATTCAATAATAAGGAAAAGAACAAAAGATTATTCATAATCATCGACCATTAAATTAAGAAATATGAAATAGGTAATAATATAACTTTGCACATCATTATACCCTTTAACTTCAATTAAAGCTTCAAACAATATAATTCTGGATTTGAATATAGGAAATAAACAAATAAGGAGTATAATATTAATAAAAACGAATTCATTTGCTCCAGAATCAATAAATACTTTTAATCGATAAATATAATCATTTTTCGAAAGATTGTAAAGGAGGGTAAATATTTCTTTTTCTATAAGTTTAATTAAATTAAGAAATCTTATATCCCGTATAATATTTAGGATGGAAACGGAATCTAAATATTTGGTTTTAAACACTTTTCTTTTTCTAAATGGGCATTCTGTATAACTTCAGTTATAACTTCTAAATTGAAATCTTTTTCGGCATCCCGATATTTTTCGAATTCTTTTGCTTCTTTTTGTACTGTCTCGATTTCATTAAGGTTATTGATACAAGGCGTCAACATATATATTATTTCAAGAGAAGGAAAAAGCGATAAGTGTTTGAAGTTCGAATAATTATTGAATACAGTAGGGCCGGTATATCCGAGAGGGGTATTCCGGGGTGGAAATGGTTTCGGGAACATAGAGGTTCCAAAATTGGAGCTATTAGAGCTCCGAAAGGGTTACAAGGGATTCGTAGTAGTCATTAGTTTGTAAATAGTTATAAGGGCTTTTCGACCAATATGGTATCGGTTTTGTTTTCATAATGAAATTTCGTTTTGATCTATTTTAATAAATATATTTGTAAGTTCTTTTGTAATCTTATAATCCTTAATAAATATTATTATCGCTTGTAAAAGAAAATCGGAAATCTTTTATTCGAAATCCCTGAATAGAATCTTATTGTTGATAATCTCTATTTAGATAATAAGTAATCTGAACTTCCTATACTATTCTAGAAAGTTGCTATATCAAATTATATTAAGTATAACCCATATCTTGTATTGAAAATGAACATCATCGATTTCGGTTGGGTTTCGATAGATCGCTGCAAATTGTTCGATTAATTCGAGTACTATGAGTCGGGGCATTCATATATAAAAAGTATGACAATATATTTATATTTCTGATTCAGTTTGATCAATTATATATACACAATATTATATTTCATTTTTAAATAATATAATATATAGTTCGAATTATTCTATAACCAATAATTACTACAAATTAACTTTAGATTTAATACCATTATTAAGTTTAGTAATAAGATTTGTGGGTTTTGATATATATATATTTTGCTACGAATTGTAATTAATACGGGAATACAATCTTAACCGGTTAGATCAGCTTTTTAAATAAAGGGATCCCTGATTATTAAATGAATCGTTATTTTCTAAAAAAAAAGGAAAATCCTCGAAAAGCCTTTGATGATCAGATCGTCTAATCGAAGTTTTCTTCTTCTGATTTCGGGATCTTCAGATTTGTTTGAATAAAAGCCCTTAAATTTCGATTGAAAGAATAAGGGGAGTCCCAGGTACTACTGTTGATCTGAATATTTATATAAACATTATTTAGGACTCAAAAGAAAATTGCACTATTGCAGAGTTTATTATCACTATAACTTTCAATTATCGATTCTCCTCTTTCAAATTTATAATCATTGTATAAAGATTTTGTAATTATAATAATGATTCAAAAAGAACAATTGAACCATTAAAAGCATCGACTTTATACATTGGAATCTTCTCTTTACCAATCTTCTTTCTTCCAATAATAATATTATCCAATCCTGTATTCATATTTTCTTCGAAGGATTATTGAAATAATTGAAAAGAAGAAAAGGATTCCTCAGAATATGCTTTCGAAGGTTCGAAGTGTACAAAAGGAGGAGTTCGTTATATTGTAAAAGTAATAATATATTTCTAAAAATATTTATATCTTCGTCGATTAGATCGGAATAGATCTTCTTCCTTTGAATATAATATTTATAAAAGTTCATTTAAAAAGGTATTATTAAAATGAAATATTATTTGGAAGGCCACCAGATAGCCGGATACTTGTAAATGAATTGTAAATAATATAATGTATAAAAACTATAGTAGAGCTGAATAAACAAGATCAATTATATTCTTTAGAATCTATAACTGAAGAATTATAACTTGTAAAAAACGATTAGATATATATATACAAATACCCATTCGTAAACTACGGAATTATACGCATATATTATTAGGATCACTATTTTACTATACTAAATCGCATGAATCGTAATATATGTACACAGACGATCAGCTCATCAATGGACGTGGGAGATAAGAGGTATCACGTGGTTAGCCTCCCATGGTTCACGATTCGTGACAATATCAAAATTGAGAATGAAAAGGAATAGAAAAATCAATTCTATATTATAATTAATTAAAGATTTAAAGGGATTAGAAAATGAATCAAATAGTAGATCTATATTTTTTCGATTAGTAGATTCTATATTATATAACAAATTATCTATAAATACAATAGTTGAAAATTTATTATGTAAAGTATATTTTGGTAAGGGTTTGATACATGTTATTTAGGAGATGGTCGATTAAACCCTCTGGAAGAGTTCGCTTAAAATATCCAATCAAAAAGCATAAAAACTCTGGAAGAAGATCGATATGAAAACTAGACTAATAAACTTATATAATCAAAGAGTGACCTATGCGGCGTGCTGCATTTTCTGCAAGAATTAATTATTATTGGGAAACAAGCCTTAAATGAAGTGTGAAAGGCGGGGAACAAGCGAGGGAGTTGTGCTCATGGGAAATGTTTAATGATCTTAATACCGCTGAGTTGAGTTGTAGTGATTAAGAAAGAATAGAATAGAATAAGGAGTATATTGGGCCAGAGTCGTCAGATGAGAGGAAGAAATAATTGGAGTCCTCCTTCGTGACGAATCTCTGGCTTTGACTCATCGCGATTGAAAACATTAGAGAAATCCTGTCGTTGTGTATATTATGTTGAATTATTCCGAATATGTTCTTCCCAAATGTATCTTAAACCCCAACGCATGTCTTCAAACAGTTCCTTATCATCAATTCATTAAATGTTTCCAGAAATCCAAATGCCACTTGTAACGCAAACCTCCGTTTCTTATAATTGGGTATTAACCAATCTTCACAACCCCTCAGTAACCTTAAGCGCAATGGCGCCACCCACCGTCTCAAACCCCACACTATTCCCATCATCATCTCTCTCCACTCCTTTCCTGGCTTTAATCCGCTTGTGGCCCCATCCATTATTCCTCTCCACGATCTCTATCCCTTTCCCTTCTACTTTCATTCTTCCCGAGATTGTTTTCGCTTCAATATTGCCGATCCAGGATGAGGGATAGTATGATTCTATATGTCCGGATGTGCTTCTGTGTGATGAGTGAAAAGTACGGAGTTCACTTTTGAAGGGCTGCACAGAGGAGGAAGTTGATAAGGTAATGATACCGGGAGCGTATGTAGAGTAGTGGTCAACTGGTGTGGAGTCAAGCGGACCATCGTGAATGTTACCAATAGCGGAAGGTAAGACAAATAGAGGATCAAGTAAAGTTACATGCGTACTCCCACTAATTGAATGAGTAGAAAATTCATTTCTCATCTTGTCATCATCTGAAGTTGCTGGTAAAATTGGTCTCACCACAAGTTGAATTCTGCTAGAAGTTGTTTTGAAAACCCCCGTAGAACCGACGAAGAAATCGCCTCGGATAGCTCCAGAAATGGATCCTAAACGTGTAATATATTCTCGGGGATAAGTGGCTTCTGGTATTTTGACAGGTGATGATACCTCAATTGTACCTGAAGAGGTATTAATATCCAGAGTAGCAGGAGCGGGCGCCGATTCGAGAACGGGTTTTGGAGATACATTAATTCCTATCGCTCCGGAATGGGATGATAGATTTAGAAGGTCATAGAGGGGATAAGCACCCTCTATTTTGCCTGAAACAGTTTCGACAACAATGCGGCGAGAATCAAATTCAAAGTTTGTTTGTGGTTGAGCTTCAGCTGCGGTGATGGATGGAAGAGCCGTAGACGAAGTTGTAGATTTGGGGAATTTAACGTGTCCTGACACCGTCTTCAATACGGTGTCTTTGATAACCTTGATCTTGGCATCATCAAACAATTGGATCGATAGTGTTACCAAGTCAAAAAACACGTTTGATATCTTTGCATCTTCTGGTATCCAAGCAGTAATCTCAAGTGAGATACAAGGGTTCTCATGTATAGCAAAGCGCGGCGTGCTGACTTTTAGTGTCCCGTCATCCTCATTTAGAGTGTTTAGGACAGACAGTTCCGGATGGCTAAGTTTGACGTCAATTGTGAAATGTGCTTTTCCTTTGTTTGAATTTCTTGGTAGATGTCGAATGCGAACTTCTCCTGCGGTTTGGACTTCCCGCCCGTAATGGGGTCTATCTTGTTGATAGAAGTCTTGTCGTACTATTAATCCAGCGTCATGTGGAATCTCGAATGTGGTTTGCTCCGATTTGGATATGTGTTGACAGTATGAACCACCATTGTGGATGGGGTTGGGGAATTTAGGTCCTCCTCCCATATTTGAATCGGAATTCTTGTATAACGATTAGCCTTGGTATTAGACATAATATATATGATGGATATAGAAATGAAACGTCAGGGATTTAATTGTATCAACATGTCTGCAAGGCACTATCAATTTATCTGACAGGTAAACTTACTGAACTTATTAAAGATGCACTCAATATAGTAGCAATAATCGCAATAACGATTCCCACTCCAAGGACTTTTGTTATTATTTCTCGTCGAAAAGAAAGCCTTTTTGGTGTTCGAAATAGCCAAAGGGGAGTTCTCTCGTTCGTTTCAGGGTTACCAGCTGCTCCTCCCATACTCTGAGGCTCTCTGGGTCGACCTTCTTCGAGTCGAGATTGTGAGAATGTATTGTAGTTCATGGGAGGATGTTGCCCTTGTGCCGGGACAGGATAATATTCTGCCGAAGCTATATAAGCTGGTGGAGGTTGGTCGAATAAGGGTTGATGTTCAGAGAATGTGTTGTCTCTTCTGCGATATGACGATGCATAAGGCGAATCAAATGGAGTTCGAGAATGCTCAGTTGCATGAGCTGACGCGTTGGTGTGCGACGACATCTGCGGGGTTGAAGACATGTCACCGTCTTTCGCAGACCCTTCGCTGGCCTCTCGGGCTTTTGAGTTGTCCTCCTGTGAGTGTGTGGGATCCGGGATCATATTTTGAGGAATATGATTCGAATTGAAATAACCGTCGGTTGGGCTGAGCTCATCACTATCGTCTTCATCCCAACTGTTTCCTAAATCATTTCCTTGGCTGTGAAGGTTATCGGGGTAAGGCATCGCTGCGTTGCCGCGAATGAGTATCACCAATCTTAAAGGGCTGTGTCCGAGAAAACAGGAAGAGAGAACTGAATTGAACTAATCAATTGTATGTGCAATGGTGTAAGCATTAACATAAGATAGAGACGAAGGAGATGAGAATGTATGTCGTCGTAGTCAAGTGTGTAAGCAAGATGGAAAAGATAAGGTTTGATTGACATTGCCTTTCTCTGTGATCGTATAGAGGGGTTGCCTAAAATCGATAATTTTGTTCATATTTACAAGCAAATTACACCCAAATGATGGACGAATTTTCTCTTATCGAAGAAGATGAAACAATGATTCGGCAGTTATAAGGACATAATACAACTTTGCAGAGCTTTGCCGCATAAGTACATGAACACATGATAAATTTCTTGATATCAATTTGATCCGTAGAAATAAGTAGCTTTAAGGCTTTACCAAACCTTATAATCTTACATTGGGCGGGGGATGACTCAGCAAACATTGTTGGCACCAACCTGCACCATGAAATGTCCATTTTGCATCATCTCACAACGAAATGAAATCTTTCGAAATGTTCTCATTCCTCCGGCTATAAGTGTAACGTAAAGTTCAGAAATCATGGAGGTTACCGCACTTTTCTCTAACAAGTGGAAGACGATTCAGATCGAGTAGTGAAATATGTTCGTTTACATAAATTTCTCGGTTAGTATTGTGGTTGAAAGAGATCATTGGGGAAAAAAGAGCCATCACAAGGATTTGGGGGCCATAAGTTAAATTTAAAAGGTCTGGATTAGTTTCCAACTTTTTACTATGAAGGATTTTCCACTTCAATATAGCCAAGCTGCGAACACAGTTGCCCTAGCCCCAAAACCCGCCATGACTTGGTCATTTGACGCCTCGCGAAATGACACGTTTGGACGGCTCGCTGGCTTAGTATAGCTTCAACCTACCGATTTTCACGATCCAACAAATGCTTTCGTGATTTTCAAGCGGCTATATTTTCAGAGCAAGCATTTTTCAGTCGCTCAATTTTTCAAATTGGTTTGAAAAGTTCTCAATAGCCTTCTGAAAACAGCATATAAGTTATATAGCACCCTTAATCTTTTGGTTCAAAGTCGGATTTGTATTTCGTTCTTTCCCCTATCATGTTCATATGCTATATCCGTTGAGACATATCACCATACTTCTGCTACACGTACACACCATATTAGTGCTGACATGGCTACTGGGTTCTTTTTACTTGTCGTGGAAATACCCGAGACCGGCTGTAACAATAATTAGCTCCATATATGTCAATCTAGTTCAACTCTACCCCATTCTTCAGTATGATACTGCTCTTGGGCTGACACAAAAATTCTTAAATAGATTGGCACGACATCTAAAGAGCCTCGAGGTGTGAATAAGCTTAATCATTTGTATCCAAAGTGGGATACTTACCCTTTTGTTGCTGACCAACTACCGGGGACCATGAAACATGGGACCAATCACATAAGACATCTCGTTCCTCACGCTGCGCAAAGTTAATTACGCTTAATGAGCCATGTGCAAGATTGATCCTCCTTTAATGTAACACAGCCCTGCGTTGTCAGCCGCAAACTAAATCTTCACCCGTATTTCGTAACAATATATAAATTCTCCGTCCCAACTGACGAGAGTCACGAGGGTAGCGCCAGTCTTTACTTTGAACAGTTTCCGTATTCTTAGTTACTGCATCATGCGGTCTTTTCAGTGTGCTAAAGTATTATTTTTCCTTTATGTTAATTGGGGTGTGAACGCAAGTCCAACACCTGGAACGACTGCGACACTGAGTGCTAGAAACTCTGCTTCAACGGCCTGTGGTGATATCATTAACAATGAAGGTATGAAAAATGCGACATCCACCGAGTTTCTCGACTGATAGAATAATAGACACTGTTGTATTCAATGCAAGCCTGGCATTTGAATGCCTCACTAGCGTCCCGTTCAATGCTGCTGTCGCCTCCCGTTTTATCTCATACTATAATGACACCCTCCAATTCCAGAGTACATTGACCTATCTGAAAAATCCACCCACAAGTTATCAGCAACCAGCCGTGGACCTCTTAGCAGGAATGAATCGGATCCAAACCGCAATAGACGAGGGAATTTTTTCAAATCAATACGAGTTTGAATCTACTCTACAGACTTTGATTTACGCTGCGCATGACGGCCATGTCGACATGTTAGCAGGAGCTTTGTCGGCATTTAGTTTTGCTAGTCCAAGGGATGTGGTATCACTATCTTTAGATGGCCAGCAAATTCCGAAGACCTATCTAGCCGATGATCTTTTCGATAGCGAATTTTTCACAACTTTTCAACCTTCAGCTATCAAGTCAATCAACGGTAGAGATGCCACCACTTATCTTTCGGATTTCGCATCAGTAAATTCAGCAGGCACACTTGAGGCTCATGCAGATTGGAACCAGTTGATGCTTAGTGCGGCTCAAGACATTCAAGGATTCTTCAATGTATTCAGTGGCGGTGCGACATTTTACCCCGGTGATAATATCACTTTCGTGCTGGAAAATGGGACATCTTGGACTGAGAGATTCCTCGCCATCTACGATAGTTCTGGTCCAACGGGTCCTCTTCAAACTGGAGGTGACTTTTACAATTTCTTCGTTTTAGGATTCTATCCTGCATCATACGATCCAGATGAGTCAGAAGACGATTCTGGTGATGATTCGGGTGATGATTCTTCCATTGCATCTGCGACTACTTCAGCCACGACCGCCGTCACTTCGACAAGTCCAACCCCGACAGGATGGAACAATGCAGCCTACCCGGAGATACCTGATGTTGCACAAGAAGACCTTGGAACATATGGCGATGGAGTTGTTTCTGGTATGTGATCCGGAGTTTTGCTAACTCAGTGTCTTTTACCTCACTTGAATATATGGTTACTAATTAAAGAACAGGCTATTTCCTCAATTCTGCATCTCTTTCTGTTCTAAGTATTCCCAGCTTCGATGTTGATGGGGACGCGGTCTTCAGTTTCCAGCAAACAATTACCAAATTTATCAATCAGACAAAAGCAGCCGGTCTCAAGAAGGTTGTGATTGATCTTCAGCAGAATTATGGTGGACAATCTTTGCTCGCAATTGATACATTCAAACAATTCTTTCCGAATATCGATCCTTTTGCTGGTTCTCGCATGCGGGCCCATGCTTCCGCTGATGTGCTTGGCAAGACTTTAACACCGTACTGGGATAGTCTGGCCGAAGATGATGAGACAAAATATGTCTTGGCTGCTGATGAATGGGTTGTTACTGATCGGATCAATGCGGATACTAATCGCAACTTCACCAATTGGGGTGAGTTTTTCGGACCTAATTTATACAATGGTGATAACTTCACTAATGTTGTAAGTTTATGTTCCCCTTGATTACTAATACTGCCTCTTCAAGAGATACGGCTAACGAGTATCAATAGGAGCGATATAATCTATCTAATGCTATTTTTGATGCCTCGGGCACCGGCCTAGATATCAGCGATGATTCTTTTGCAGTCTACGGCTATGATGCAAATCCTGCACCATCTGGAGCTCAGCCACCATTTGCAGCGGAAGATATTATCATTGTAAGTGACCTGCTTATATGACCTAGGGTTTCACAATCTAATTATGGTAGTTATCGGATGGTATTTGTCACTCTTCTTGTGCTCTTTTGATCGAATTTTTCCGCCAAGAGGCAGGTGTGAGAGTTGTTGCAGTGGGTGGAACCCCAACAACAGGACCGATGCAAGCCCCTGCAGGATCTCGCGGCGCACGCGACTACGATACCTTTACTCTTGATGCCAACATCGATTTCACTCAACAACTTTTACAAAACCAGAGCTCATCAGACGCGACATTCCTTCCAAATAGGACCGAGCAACTCAGCGTGTTTGTGTACTATGCGGATATTAACCTTCGTGATCAAGTCCGCAAAAATGAGGAAATCCCATTACAATTTGCCTATGAAGCCGCAGATTGTCGCATCTACTATACTCCACAAACCGTATATAACTATACCAATCTTTGGCAGTATGCAGCCGATGCCATCTGGAAGAACCCCAGTCTGTGCGTCAAGGATTCAACCGGGTATTCTTCCACATCGCAGAACTCAACGAATTTCATTGGTCCATCCGGAAGCCCCAAAAGGACTCCCACCAATATTACCGATTATCTTTCTTCCCTAACCACCTCCCCCATTGCAAATTTCATCCTCCAAGCTCTCAACAACGGTCTCCCAGATGCGAATGACGGAGCCCCCCGAAATGCCCCTGCATCCACGAAAGTCATTAAATGTACCAAAGATGCAGACTGCCGAGGTGGGAAACTTTGTGTGAATGTTCCCTCTTGTCTTGGTGGCAGTGCTGTATCTCAGTGTTTGAGTAAATGTCCCGCAGCAGGTCGACTATGCCCTAACACGAAAACCAAATGCACAGCGCATAGTACAAATGGAAAGTTGGGGAATCAAATTCTTCACCAGAACATTTGTCCACCAGCAGGAAGTTTGGCAAAATGTGGAAGTCAGAAGCAGTTGAAAACGGTTAACCTTAATCAGTGTGCTGATTGTAGTAAATGATTTGGTTGATGATGGAAATAATAATGGTTAGGACTAAGGAGTCTTGGGTGGAATAATTAAGGATATTTGGGATTCATGACGGTTATTTTGTAAATACTGTATTTATATTGCCTGGCTGAGGGAGTGATTAATGATGCCCGATAAATTATCTATAGTTGGGAATCGTTGGGAAAGAGAAATTTGGGAACATTTAGATTTCTAGTTGTGATATTAAAATAATTTTATGATCATTCAATTTCAGCCGATGGTCAGCAGCAATCTAGTTCGGGGAGTTTTCTAGTATCATAAGCTTCAATTACAGGAAATAAAGCCAGTGAATTCCTAAAGTCATGTGAACATTCCGAGTTGTAAGCCCAGAAGGTCTTTTCTTGGCTGTTGGCCACAGGACTGACTGCATTCGATCCTTCTGTATGTCAGCAGTGAAAGCTAAACTTTAAGGGCTGGCCTGCATGCATCCTCCGGTTTTTTAGGGCCCGCAGTAGCTCGACAACTACATATATAACCCCAGCCATCTTGACATGAACAAAATCTCTCAATCCATCCCTCTAGTCATTGTACCTTCAAAGCATATCCGCGATACGAGCCCCTCAATCTCTCGCAAACACTGTGACACGTCATGTCACCCATACGCAGTCCAATATATCCTTCCATACTCCCTTCCCCTTTTATCCGCCTCTTACATCTCGATTCTGGTCCAGACGAACCAATCCGCGTAACACTTCAAGAAGTAAATCTTGAAATAGCACCTCCATACGATTGTCTCTCCTATACCTGGTCAGATCCACTCTACCATGGTCTTAGCCCAAAAGAGGAAATTCATCGCAGCAATGATAAACGCGAACATCTCATTCTCTGTAATGATCAGAATTTACTGATAACAGAAAACTTGTTGTTTGCTCTGAGGGAATTCAGTAAATATAATGACGAGGGTGAAAATGGGAAAAATGGGAAGTTTAAGAGAGAGAATCTCATTTGGATAGATGGTATTTGTATCAATCAAGACAGTATTGAGGAGAGAAATATACAGGTTGGTATGATGGGAGAAATATACTCAAAATGCTCACAAGTGATTATCTGGCTCGGCGTGGCGGATTTTCATTCTCCATATGCGATTGAAGTGATCAATATCCTCTCTAAAATACCCGAAGAAAGATATACCGAATTACAGATCACTGATCTTGAGGACTGGGATATATATCCAAAAATGGGTATTGAAGAGGTGGAAAGTTGGAAATGGTTGGAATATGCAGCGTTTCTACAACGTACGTGGTTTAGTCGTATATGGGTTGTTCAAGAAGCATTTCTGCCAGAGAAGATTGTGGTAATCTGCGGGAGTGATGTTATTGAATGGGCGGATATAACAGCTTGTGCAAAAATTCTCAGGGAAACAGGACTGGGGACATTACTGATGGAGTTGTTGGTTGAGACTGTGGATGATGTTGAGGGAACCGTTTACGTTAACAACACTTTGAACAACCAATCAATTTTCCAAAGCATGAGAGAGATGGCTACACTTGGAACAGAGGACATGGGAAGAGCTTTAGATTTGGAAAAATTGTTGTATTATTCCAGATTTTTCGATGCCACGAATCCAAAAGATAAAATCTATGCAATCCGAGGTATTTGGGAAAAAGGAGGGAAGACAATTCCGGAGGATATGACACCGGATTATAAAAATGATCCGACGACAGCGAGTGTTTATACGAGGGCAGCATGGGAAATCATATTTGAAACTAGAGATCTGAACATTCTTTCTCTTGTTGAGGATTACAGCTTGGCAACTCAAGATCCTAAATCTGTGCGGGTGATCGGGGATCTTCCTTCTTGGGTGCCAGATTTTAACTCATCATCTAATCCACAACCTCTGGCCGGAAATCCAAGACCGCAGCCGGGAGGTGATAGATGGAATGCCGCTCGAAGTCTTCCATTTGAAGTACCAGCTCTTCCGCCATTAGAATTGCGATATCTTCTGCATATCACAGCTTATAAGCTTGACATTATCTCTGAGTGCGCAGCTACTCAAGCAGAAATTATGGGCAATGATTTCAGATTCAGCACTGTGCTAGAAATGCTATCAAACTACCCAAATAAAGATTATCCTCACATCGATGATAACAGGGAAACATATTTTGAAGCATTCTGGCGAACACTCATCAAGGACACTTTCCGAAAGCTGCCCGCTAGGGAGGATGCACGACATGCTTTTCAGTATTTTATTGCAGTACGCGTCTCTGAGTTAAGTATCGCACACAACTATGCACTTTCAAACCACACCCTTGACTTGCCCAGTCTCCAGAATATATACGATGATACCAAAAGGTTAATCAACGCTTTATCCCAACACAACTTTAACAAATCCTTAATACCAACATGGGAAAATCTTGAAACACTAATCAAAGTAGCGGCCAACGAAAATCTAACCGATCCCGAAAAAGCAAAATTCGACAAAGATTACAAGGATTTCTATGAGGCTTTCAGAGTAGTATACGGAGGGAGAAGGATGTTTAGGACTTGCAAAGGATATTTGGGAATTGGTGCTCAGACGTTGAATACTGGAGAGGAGGATGAAATTTGGGTTGTAGCGGGTTCGAAGGTACCGATGGTTTTAAGACGGGTGGAGGGAAGTAAGAGTGGGAATAGACGGTTGATCGGGGAGGCGTATGTACATGGGTTGATGAATGGAGAGATTTTGGGAATAGCAAGGGAGAAAATGGAGTGTTTGTTTTTGGAATGATACTGTTAGAACCCTCGGTTCTAGGCGGCAAGGGAATTTGATCAGATTGGACAGCTCGGTTTTCTCCTTGTTTTCATATGCATATAAAATATCAAGGAGAAGTATTCTAGAACTATGATTGGATTATGCTCCACTATATTCACACTGTTTCGATGCCATTCGTTTTGAAAAGTCTTCTTCCGCTAATCATCGACCCATTAGTTTAGGTTTTCACAACTCCTGTCCGGACTAAGAATGTCCTCTGTCCCATTGAACAAGTTCGTGGGTTTAAAACTCAGATAAATGAAGCTATTTACAGAGTAGTCATCTAATTCTGCCTAGCATGTAAATCAAACAACCTTCATTTGATGTGATTATGAAATGAGTTAAAAGTAGGCTAGTTGTCGTATACGGAATGCATATACGGACCAGAAGATATCAAACAGCATCAGAAATCATCCAATGGGTAGACGCACAGTAGCAATAGGAGCGATTAGATCGTGGATATAAACCTTGGAAGACGCCATATTGCTCATTACATATCGATGAAGATATATTTGAAACCTTTTTAAAGGTCTCATTGCAATGGACTCGTATTCGTTCTTTGCTATTTTTCTTATATTCCGTCATTGCAAAAACTACCCATCCGCCATCCTCCACTTCAATTCATCGGCCGTCAGGAGCTGCTCGTAAAATCCGCCAGTCTGAAGAGCTCGATCGATATGATGAATTCCCAAGCTCCAACGTCACTACTGGCCCTGTGATTAAGCTTGGTGCAGGATTTTTTGTTTGCTGGTGTGATATACTATGATATCTTGCCCCCAGGAAATGCGTTCGCGAGAAAATTGCTGATTAGATAGTCTGTCAGCTCTCCACTGTATTTGTATCCAGTTTCCTACTTCCTTTTCAGCGGTATATATTAAGTCAACCAGAAATCATGATTTTCATTTATTAATAACTTTACAATAAATCGATATAATTTATTGAAATTTGAATTATAAATTCTTTATATAGATATCAATCAATTCTGAAAATTTCATAATTTTAGGTTTTCACTAAAAATATAAATAAAATCTTATGATTTCGAAAATTCAAAAATTGACTTTATTTTATAGAATTTGATTCAAGGATTTCAAAAAAATAAATATTTTATTTTTAATTATTCAAGGTTTTCGTGTTTTTCTAATATCCGGATCAGTAATAATCTATAGAATTTGTTAAGATAATTGTCACGGGTTCATTACCCGTTCCTAGCTAGTCTACATAGATGCCTCAGGCACCCATTCCCTATATAATCGACGCCCTTCTTAGTATCTTCTTTCCTTCTTAATAAAATATCATTATATTACTTAAGGCTTCTTTCTATATTACAATAATATATTCTATTCTTTAAAAGATTTTGTTTTAAGAAAGGAATCATCAAAAAAGAATCATTTCAATAACGAAACTTAGAAATCCGATCAATATTATATCGATAAACAATATATCGATTTTCTATGAATTAGATTTAAATTCAGATATTGATATAATCTAGATCAGATTTATATTTAAATTTAAATTTGTATATAATGGAAATTATCAGTCTAAAAGATATATTTTGATTTTTAAAATATATTTTAAAAATCTAATTATTATATTAGATATTTTGAAATCCATTATATTTATTAAACAAAAAATAGTATTGGAAATTCGAAATTATATTCGAAAAGTTTTTGATTAATAATAATAATTCGTATATAAGTTTTTTGTCATCAATAATACAAAATTTATAAACTTTATGTTTATCTTTCGAATGTTTGTTGGTGATTTAAACCCGAAAGTTTCGAATTATTTGATATATTTTTATAATTTTATAAATTAAATCTTTATATAAATAGAAGTTTTTTATAAAAAGATTTATAATATAAACGAAAGTTTGTAATTAATCAATTCATTTAATATATAATTATTTATTCAAAATATATAATATTAGAAACTGTGATGCACAAGAGCCGTAGTAGAGCTGAATAAACAGGGTCAATTATGTTCCTTAGAATCTACAACTGAAGAACTATAGCTCGTAAGGAGCGACTAAATATATATACACAAATATCCATTTGTGGGCTGTAGAATTGTGCATATACATTATTAAAATTATCATTTTACTATACTAAATCGTATAATTCATAACATATATATACGGATGATCAGCTCATAAATTGATATAAGAGATAAAAGGTATTATATAATTAGCCTCCTATAATTCACGATTCGTGACACTACCCCCCCCTTCGGAAAAACTCGCCCTCAAACATTTCACTCCTCTATTCTATTACTATTTCATCGGAAACCAGGTTTTGTGAAGATTCATAAGCTTTAAATCAATTAGATTGGTCATTTTGATTGATTTGATCAATTTAATGGAAATTGACCAAATTGACCAAAATTATCGATCAAATTGACCAAAATGACGAATGAATTGATCAAATCGATTAAATTGTTTATAAATTGGTTAAATTAATATTGATTCGTATTCTCCTTAATTTAGGGAATTTTTGAAAGGAAAAAGTTTCAATAGAAAAAGGAAGGAGGTTGAATTATAGTATAATAATAATAAATGGTTAACATGGCTAATTTCGAAATCGATCAAGTTAATCGATCAAATTAATCAAATCAACCAAATTGAACGAAATCGATAAGGGTAACGTTATATTTCATTCTTATTATATTCAAGCTTTCCTTTATATGATTTTTGAAATAATTATAAATATAAGTTTTTTGAAATATATTACCTTTGTATTATCTTGGTGATAATAGTTTGTCTATTGTATAAAGTTCGGACCATATATATATATAATCAAATTCCTTCAAATTTGTATGGGTTTTTGATCCTTTCATGATTGTATATATATATATATTATTATAAAATTATAATATTTAGTCTATTATATTGAAGAACACTTTTTTTTCCCTTGGTTTTATAAATGAATCGTTATTTATATAATTATAATTATTTTTTTTGCTTTTATAAAGCTTTATCCAATTAATTAATCGATTGAAAGAAACAGATAACGTTGAATTGGCCAGATGAAAATCATGCAAGAGGTATAATGATATTTTAAAATCGGAAATAGGATATCAAATAAGATCGATATCGTTATTAAACTATAAGATTCTATATAATAGGGTTTTTTGTGTTTTCTTTACTGTTAGGATTTTCTCTATTTTCCATTCCGAATTATTAGTTATATTAATAAACGAAGGTAATTCGAATATCTGATTAGGAAAAGGATCGTCATATATTTTGTATAATCGATCTAAAGGGAAAATAGGATGAATTTTCATTGTAATCGGGAATTCGAATTTGAAAGAATTTCTAGATCGATTAATGATTTTGAATCTTCCTTGAATTAGAAAGTCCAACTTCTTGGATAATTTTTAGATAGGATAATTTTTCACATTGAGTTATATATAATCTTCGATATCGAAATCGATTTTACACCAATAAATATTTATAGATTTCGATATTTTGATTTGGATATATAATAAACCTTCTTTCATTTACATAAGAGTTAATCTATTGTGTTCTGTGTATATACAGATATCATATATATTCATATTGTTTATTGATTTATTAATATCTTTCTTTCATTCTTATATATGTTTTAGTGTATACCTGTATAAAATTTCGTAGGGTATAAGCCCTTCTAAGGAATTATATAGAAGAGTAAGTTACGCGTAATCCATTATAGATAGAAATTCTGATCAATTGTTTTGATAATAACTAATAAATGGTTTTAATCGTTACTAAAGATACTGATTATAGATTTCAATTTGATTATCGATTTAAGGATAATGAGCAATAGATAGTTTGAAATCGATTCTTAGGATTTGACTGAATTCCTTTCAGAATTGTGATATGAATTAGGGGCCGTAATCTGATATTATAATATTAAAGGAACTATAATATTGATATATATAATAAAGATATAATTATATTTGAACTCGAATATTGATTGATTTATAATAAAATATAGAAATAACTTGTTTCATTAATCGATTAATAATAATTAAAATATTGTTATATCTATATTTATCTTTATTAAAGTTATAATAATCCATAATAATATATTACTATACTCGATTGGGAATCGGAAATGGATGTAATAAATCGGGGATATGATTGTATAGAACGGAATTGTATTTATAGGTGTAACAATTATATATATATTTGGCTATAATATCATACATTCTAAATCAATAATATTATTGAAATAATAAAAGATAGGTTTTATTTATATTAGAATAAATAATAGAAATAGAATTATAGGCTTTACAAATCAGATAAATTCGAAGATTGTCAATATCGAATATCATTAAGCGATTATTATAAAGCAAGAGATCATTTTGAAGTAATATATATTTGTAATCTTAAATAACTTACATTCTGAATACTAATAAGCTATCTATAATTTTATTTGCTTCAATGATACAGTTAATTAGATCAAATCGAGAAGCGATTTCATTCAAATCGATATTAATAATCGTTATTTCGTTTGAATAATACTTTCGTAAAACTTTTCTTATAATTTCGATATTAATTTGATTATCTTTAATAAATTATTGAAGGCGATTCTTCTTTTTGATATAATTCTGGAAGTCCAATTTATTAATTCAACAGATTAAAACATTAGCGAAAGAATTATCTTTTTTAGGGCGATATATAATGATGAAATTATAATCGATTAGAACTTCTGTTTAACAAGTTTATTGAATATTGAAAGTCTTGATAATCATGAAATATTCGAGGGCTTTATAATTGATATAAATCTTGATTTTATATAATAAACTGGCGAGTTCCACTTTCCAATAATTAAGAGATCGAATGATTAATAGCATTTCTTTATTATAAACTTTATAATTCAGTTTAACAGTAATTATGGTTTTGGAGAAATAAGCTACAGGAAATTAATCTTTGCCATACTATTATGATAATATACTAGCAATTACTTCATCAAATATATCTATTTCGAATATACAAGGGAATCAGTGATTATAATATTGCAAAAACGAAGCAGAGATAAGCTTTTTCTTCAAAATATTGAATGCGTTTTGGTATACTTCATCGAATATGAACTTAACGTTTGCTTTAATGAGTTCGTTGAAAGATTTCGCTATTATACTATAATCCTTAATAAACCATCAATAAAAATTATAAAAACCGAGGAATGATTGAATCCCTTTCACTATTATCGGAAAGGTTCAATTTTCAATTACCTCAATCTTTTCAAGGTTCATTTTTACTCTTTTAATAGAAATAATAAAGCCCAAATACTTGATGTATATAACATTGAATTCGTATTTTTTGAGATTCACTTGTAAATCAACGATTTCTAATTGTTCAAGAATTAGTTTAACATGAATTTGATACTCTTCTTCGTTTTCGGAATAGATTAAAATATCATCGAAATATACTATACAGAAGATATCTAAATAATCGAATAGAATATTATTCATATAACATTAATAAATTACAAAACCATTCATTAATCCGAATAATACGATCTTGCATTTATATGATCCATATCGGATTCGAAAAGTAATATACTCTTCCAAAATAGAATTCATTCTTATACAATGAAAAGCTTAACGAATATCGAATTTGATAAAGATCTTAACACCGGAAAGCCGAAAAAGCGTTTTGTCAATCAAAGAAAAGGGATACCGATTCTTATATATCAAGGAATTCAATAATTTAAAATTTATACAAAACCTTAAACTATTATTAGATTTCTTAACGAATAAAATAAATACAATATAAAAAACTTGATTAAATTCAATAAAACCTTTACTGAGGTTATTCATAATATATTCTTTAATGATTTTCAATTGTTCCAAAGATATCTTGTAAAGCGGATTATAATGCAAGATTTATTCTCTTTCGCTTTTCAATATGATTTTATAATCATAAAATCAATTAAAAGATAAAATATTTGATTCATATTTGGAAAAAGTTCGATGATACTATCGATATTCAGATAGTATTTCAGGTTCTAAATTGATTTCGATTAATACTCGATCGAATTTCTTTCAAACTTTTGTATTTTTGAATTCGGTTAAGGTAATTAATATTCTCTTTTTTGTATATTATTCGTTTTATTGGAAATCTATTATATCATCGAATTCTTTCAAAGTAATAGTAAAGAATTTAGTTTGTTCATCTTTTTTGTATTCTAATTGGAATTTATCGGGTTTGAGTATATATAAATTGAGGACTTCAGGCGATATATAGGGGAGGCATTTATAGATCTGTAATAATGATGTAATTGATTGAAAAGGAGATGGATTGAACTTGAAAAAAATCGGGACTTCTTCTTTTTCAATAAAAATTTGTATTGCATTCATATTTGAAGATTTTTATTATATATCACCAATTATAATTGATTTATTTAATTGTAAATCTCTTCAATTCCAATATTCTTCGAACTGATCATTTCGTTGATCAATATCTTATTAAACTAATTGATCGATTTTTTATTTGCAAAAGAATAATTAAATAACAAAGAGATTATTCGAATAAAAGATAATACAGAATCTTTCTTTAAATCATTCGAAATATCGATTAAAGCAATCGAATTTCGCTTGAATCTTTGATAACCAAAGTCTATCTAAAATAATATTATAATTCCCTAATTTAATAATAAGGAAAGGGATAAAAGATTGTTCACAATTATCGATTATTAGATTAAGGAATGTGAAATAGATAATAATATAATCTTATATATCATTATATCCTTTAACTTCAATTGAATCTTTAAACAATATAATTCTGGATTTAAATATAGGAAATAAACAAATAAGGAGTATAGTATTAATAAAAACAAATCTATTTATTTCAAAATCAATAAATGCTTTTGATCGATAAATATAATCATTTTTCGAAAGGTTATAGAGAAAGGTGAATACTTCTTTTTCTATAAGTTTGGTTAGATTAAGAAATCTTATATTCTATATAATACTTAGGATAAAAATAGAATCTAAGTATTTGATTTTAAATGCTTTTTTTTTTCTAAGCAGGTATTCTGTATAACTTTAATTGTAATTTTTAAATTGAAATCTTCTTTGGCATTTTGATATTTTTCGAATTCTTTTGTTTCTTTTTGTATTATCTCGATTTCATTAAGGTTATCGATATAAAGTATCGATATATATACTGCTTCAAGAAAGAAAGAGAATAACGAATATTTGAAGTTCGAATAATTATTAGGTATAACAGAGTCGATATATCCGGAAAGGGCATTCCGGAGTGGAAATGGTTTCAGGAATATAAAGGTTCCAAAATTGAAGTTATTAGAGTTTCAAAAGGGTTGTAAAGGATTTATAATAACCATTAGTTTATAAATAATTATAAGAGTTTTTCGATCAATACAATATCGATTTCGTTTTTATAATGAAACTTCGTTTTGATCTATTTTAATAAATATATTTACAAATTCTTTCATAGTCTTGTAATTCTTGATGGGTATTATTATTGTTTACAAAAGAAAATCGGAAATCTTCTATTCGAGATCCCTGAATAAAATCTTATCATTGATAATCTCTATTTGGGTAACAAATAATTTGAACTTTTTATATTATTCTAAGAAATTGTTATATCGAATTGTATTAAATATAATCTATATTTTGTATTGAAAATGAGTATTATTGATTTCGACTGGGGTTCCGATAAATTGTTATAAATTGTTTGATCAATTCGAATATTGTGAGTTGGAATATTTGTATATAAAGAGTATGATAATGTATTTGTATTTTCGATTCGATTTGGTCGATTATATATATATAATATTATATTTCATTTTTAAATAATATAGTATATAATTCGAATTGTTCTATAACTAATAATTGCTATAAATTAGTTTTAAATTTAATATTATCATTAAGTTTAGTAATAAGATTTATAGGTTTTGATATATATATATCTTGCTGTAAATTATAATTAATATAAGAATACAATTTTGATTAATTAAATCAACTTTTTGAGTAAAGGGATCCTTGATTATTAAATAAATTATTATTTTCTGAAAAAGAAGGAGAATTATTAAAGAATTCTAAATAATCAAATTGTTTGATCAAAGTTTTTTTTCTTTAGTTTTGGGATCTTTGGGTTTGTTTGGATGAAGGTTTTTGGATTTCGATTGAAGGAATAAAAGGAATTTTAGGTATTATTATTGATTTGAATGTTTATATAAATATTATTTAAGGTTTAGAAAAAGGTTGTATTATTATAAAGCTTATTGTTATTATAATTTTCAATTATCGATTTTCTTTTTTCAAATTTATAATTATTGTATAGAGATTTTATAATTGTAATAATAATTCGGAAGGAATAATTGAATTACTAAAAATATCAGTTTTATATATTGGAATCTTTTTTTTATTAGTCTTTTTTTTTTTAATAATAATATTATCCAATCCTGTATTTATATTTTCTTCGAAAGATTGTTGAAATAATTGAGGAAAAAGAAAGGATTCCTTAGAATATACTTTTGAAGATTTGGAGTATATAGAAGAAGGAATTCGTTATATTATAAAAATGATAGTATATTTTTAAAGAGATTTATCTTTATCAATTAAATTGGAATAGATTTTCTTTCTCTGAATATAACATTTATAAAAGTTCATCTAAAAAGATATTATTAAAGTAAAGTATTATTTGGAAGATTATTAGATAACCGGATGCTTGTAAATGAATTGTAGATAATATAATATACAAAAGCTATAATAGAGCTGAATAAACAAAGTCAATTATATTTCTTAGAATCTATAATTGAAGAATTATGATTCATAAAAAACAATTAGATATATATATACAAATACTTATTTATAAATTGTAGGGTTATATATACATTATTAGGGTTACTATTTTATTATACTAAATTGTATGATTTGTAATGTATATATACGGATGATCAGCTTATAAATTGATATGGGAGATAAGAGGTATCATGTGGTTAGCCTCCTGTGGTTCACGATTCGTGACAGAAACAATTGATTATAATAAATATTAATACAATTATTGTTTTATATTTCTATTAATTTTGATAGATTATAAAGAATCTCGATTTCTTCAAAAAAAAAAAAAAAAAAAAATTTGATTCAACAAAATAAATATCAGGATTAAAAATTAGATTTATAGATTTATTAAAAGAACAATATTATATTTTTTAATACAAAACAAAAGAAATTATTCTATATAATTTCTTTATTGAAAGAAATAAAAAAAAAACAAAAGAATATAAAAAACATTATAAAAGATATATTGGAATTTGTTATAATAAATATTTTTCTAAAAAAGCTTGTTAATTCTTATATATCGATCGATACTGAATGAAAAATTATAATAAAATTGCATAAATTTAAAATACAAAATAAAATATGATTCATTTCTTTTTATAAAATAATTTCAATAATAAAATAAAAAGTTATAAATAAATTGAAAATATTAATCCAAAGTAATTTGAATCTTTATAATCTTATTGATAAAAAAGAATAATTTTTTTTTTTGAATCTAAAATCAAAATTATTGAGATAATAAATATTATAATACGAATTTATCGAAATCGATTCTGATTTATAATCATTATTATATATTATCAATATTATATATTTAAAACAATTCTATAGATTTTGATATAATTAGAATCCAAAAATAAATACAAAAAGAATAAGAACATTTTTAAGATCTTTGTCATTTCTATAAAAAATATAATTATCGAATTTAAGAAAATAAAATAAAAAAACAAATAGATATTTTGAAAGAAACAAATAAATAAATATAAAACAGTTCCTTATAATATTATTGATTAATATAATAATTATCAATTATAATAATATCAAAACAATAATTTTTTTATATATAGCAATTATTAATATAATAATTATTTAGTATTATATCAACAAAATCATTCGTTCGGTTTGATTAATTGTAACAATTATCAATAAAATAGTTTTCAAAACAATCATTATCAATATCTTAATATATTCTATAATTTTATTGAAAACAAATCTTTAATATTATTCAATAATATTTCAAATATATTGTCTAATAATATAATATCTTTATTATCAATCTCAAACTTCAAATATTCAGAAAAAGTTTAATCTTTATAATAAATCGTTTATAAAGATTATTAAAGGATACAAAATGAATATAATATATAATAAATAATAAAGAATCTTTACAAGTTAATTCTATAAATAACAAATCTATCATTTGTTCACTACCCGTTCCTAATTAGTCTGTATAGATGTCTTAAGTATTTATTCTCTATACTCTTTTTAATACTTTTTTTCTTTTTATATAGAATATTATTATATTATCTAAGATCCTTTTATATATTATAATAATGTATTCTATTCTTCAAAAAACTTTATCATTTAGAAAACGATTTATGTTACGATCATCAATCTAGGTTTAGGATTAAATATACGCAATTCGTGAATGGAGTTCAGGTATAAAGATAACAATATACTATTTTGTTATTTTCGGGATTTGAAAAAACTTTTTTTGTATAATATATCAATAACAAAAATCGTTTATTAATTAAATTTAAAAAGAAAATAATTTCTTTTATAAAATAAATAATAAAAAGCTTTATAATCAAATTGAAATTAATTAATTCTTTGTTATTTATAATTCTTATAATTCTTTTTATTTATTTTTTTAAAAACTATAATAACTCCTTCAATAATGAAATTATAATATTTACATCTTCATTTTATAAAGTTCAGCATTTTCACTTTTTTGAAAACTCTTCAATATCATTAAAAAACCCTTATATATATATTCGTTTTCGATTCATTTTCATTTCGATTTCAATACGATTTCGATATACTTTCGATTTGAATTCGGTAGATATACTTTCGATTTGGATTCGGTAGGTTTTCGATATACTTTTGTTGGGTATACTTTCAGTTCGAATTCGATATACTTTCGGTTTGGATTGGATATACTTTCGATTCGGATTCGATATGCTTTTGATTCGGATTCGGTAGGTATGTTTTCGATGTAATGAGTAGGGGATATTGATGCCTTCCTTTTTGGATCGATGTTTTCATCGCTTTCGATAATTCTGTAGATTCGGTAAATAATAAAGGAGGGGGAGTTTCAATTTGTTTTTTCTTTTGAAATCTGAAATATAAAATCTATTATCCATCAATATATCGATTCAAATTTGTATCAAAATGATGTTTCCAATATAAATACTATTTCATTTTCAATTAATGTATTAGTTTTCCAATATGAATTCGATTATTTGTAATTAGTTTTTATTAATAATCCTTCAGAATTATATAAGGGCTAACTTTACTCTTTCTTTTGGAAGAGATCTAGTATTTTGTCAAAGGGAAAAGATTTCAAATATTCTATTAGAGTTTTGTTTTGAAAACAGAAATGCGGTTATTATCATATATAAATTCGCTTATTATATTCTTTAAGGATAATATTAAAGACTTTATTATAATCTCAACTTCAATATGTTCAATTTCAATATCTTCAACTTCCCAACAACTTTTATATTCAAATTTTTCAGGTTTCCGATGAGATCCTGAAGGTTTTCTATATGCTTTTCGTTTTTTCGTCCTTTTGTTTGAATGATTTATATGAGTTAAGGATTCGCTTTCGAATTTTGTAAAATAGAGTAGGGTTCGGTTTGTATATTATATTCATATTTTTCGAATAAATCTTTTCAATTCCTTTTCTTGTTTTCTTGATTTTCTTGATTCGAAGGTTTTTCGTAGTATTTTTGGTAGGTTTTCGATAATATTCCGAAGGGTTTTCGAAGGTTTGTTTCGAGGCCAAATTCGTATATATTTTGAAGGTAAATTTCGAAGGGTTTTCGATAAAGTTCGAAGGTTTTTATGAAACAAAAAAAATGAGGTTATTCCTAAATTAACCGACAAATTGCTTTCAAGGGTGAATGAAAAGAATTGTGAGAATCATAGCAAAGAATCGGTTAATATTTGAATAATAATAGGTTTGGGTTTAGAATCAAGACTTTTCATTACTTTTCTAATCGTATTGAAGAACTCCCCTTTTATATAGATGAAAACTCTTCAAACTAATATACAATTCGGCTCGCTTTCGGCTAGCCTTCGTTTCGTAGTTGAGGTTCGTAACAATTATTTTCTAATAAATCAAAAGAAAATAGATTATATTATTCAATACTTCCAAAAACAATTTTTTATAATCTAATATTAATACAAAAACAGGATAATAAATTCTAATATATTGTGAAAAGAGTTTAGAGAATATATATATAATATGATATTAAATAAAAGCAATTATCAATATTTAATTATACAATAAATAATCTATATTACATAATAATCTATATAAAGTATAAACAACTTTGTAATATATTTCGATAATTTAGAAAAGGAAATCGAATCGAAAATAGAAAGTATTCAAAAAGAACGTTTTCTAATAGATCTATTTTTTTATATCGCAAAAAGAATTTCGGAATTATTCTAACAATCAAAAAACAGAAATGAATTAATCAAATAAGTATACTATCTAAAGAACATAGATAAAATATATCGTAAAATAAATTTTTTTGATATACTTTGTAATCGAAAACAAAATAATCTTTTTATATAATTGTCGGAATATGAATCACGTGAATAGTAAGGATGGTAAGGATGGTAAGGATGATAAGGATCACGTACCCATTAGTGTTTGCATTAGTGCTTCGATATATATTATTATATAGCTCTTTATTTTTTATAAATTCTAGCTTTTTAAGCAAATAAAAATGTATTAATTATAAGAGTATTATATATTTATTGATAAATTTCATTTCTCTATATATAATTATTCTGATATTGATTAGTTTTATTATAATGATATTATAGATTAAATATTGGGAATTGATATAAAGAGTTATGAATTCTAAGTTTATTTTATTTTATTTTTGTAGTTGAATAAAGGTATTTCATTATAAAACGAAGTATTTTTATGTTAAAGGATAAGTTTTTAATTATTGAGTAATTTAAAAGAATTGAAGGATTAAGAATAATAGTTATTTAATAGTGAATTTGGAGTTCACTTTTTGATTTAATTATTTTGTATTTATTATACATCTATTAGATAATATAGGATATATATTTAAAGAAAATCTGAAAGCAATTTCAAGTTTTTCATTATATTTGCTTTTGTATGAAAAATTATCTTATTTATTTATTTTATATGAATTACTAATTATATACAAAATTGATCAATTCGATTTAATTAATTTCATTATTTTGATTGTTCTGTTCATTTCGATCAAACCCATTCTGATCAAATCCGATCATTTTGATCAAATTTAATCAATTTTGATCAACTTGATTGATTCGATCAATTAATCCCAATCTCGAAATACTTTAGGATTTAAAAATACTATATATAATATAAATGTAGCTTCATTATAATACATATTTTGTATACTATGAATCTATATTCAGATTCTTTTTTAAGATTATCTTAAATTTTCTATAACGATTAATTTCGATACAATCCGAAAATATACAACAATTATAATTATAATAATTATAAAAAATATATTTGAATATTCCTTTAAAACCCTTTATTTTGAAAGAATCTGAATCCTATTATTATCAATATCAAATACAATAAAGATATCAATTATTTCATATATCAAGAACAAAGAATATAATAAATAAATAAACAAATGGAAATATAATCAAATTATATTTTTAAAAAAAACCTTCAAGAAATCATTGATTTTTATAAATTCAAATTGAAGTTTTATATAATATATAATTATATCGATAATGATTTGTAAAACAATTACTATAATAATTTTGCAAACTTCAGAATTGAATATTTCGAATTTATTAATTCAAAGATTATATTCAGATTATATATTGAATTAAAAATAGATAGTTTGTTTATCAAAAAGATAATATAATATATAAAATTAATAATCAATAAAGCTTTAATCGAAATGCTTTATATTCTATATATATTATAATCAAATAATCAAATTCGAAAAATAATAATAAATCGATACTTTCAATTCTGATCAAAAATTATTCTAAATCAAATCGAAAAATTCGATAATAATATATATCTGAATATCATCTTCGAAGATCTAATATTTTTATTTAATTTTCAAAAAAGAGAACAATTTGTATAAATGAATATAAGATAATTATCTTTAATATAATACAAAGGAATTTAATTATTATAATTGAATAAGAAATCGGGATCTTATATATTCAAGGAATTCTTATATAATGAATATCAAGATTCAAAATGGAAACAATATTCAATATTATTATAATTATTATATAATAATAATATATTATTTGAAAATGAAAAATCATTGAATGAAAAGAAATCTATTGATAATAAAGAATTATTAAACAGATTATTTGATGATAGAAAATCTTTAGATAACAATAAATACTTTGAATATGATTGCAAAATAAATGATATAGATCAGGATGATATTTATATATACTTCTATAAAAGTAATAAAAAAGGAAGAGATTCATTTATTAATAAAGGGAAAAACGATTTAGGAAATTATAAAGATAAATTATTCGATTATATATAAAGTAATAATATCGATTGTGATTTTGGAAATCTTGAGAAATTCTATGATAATATTAATAAATATATTGATCAAAACAATAATTTCGATTATAAATATACTATTTTTTTTAATTATTACAAAAGAATCAATATTTATTCAAACTTTTATATAAAAGTATTTTCAATAATATTAAAAAAAGAAAGCTTTTGTATTTTACTATTCGAACTTCAATTATATTCCAAATATAATAAAAAGCATTTACGAAATGATGAAAATATCCTTCGAAGAAGAAAAGCATTAATATAGATTTATAGAAAAATAGGATCATATAATACTCAAAATAATTATTATATAGAATCCTGGAAAATCAATAATAGAATATTTAAATATTATAATTATCAAACTTTGTTATTTCCAAAAGATTTATCAAAGAAATTTCAAATAATTATATATATTCAAAGAAAGATATTTAATATATATAATTATATATCAATATATAATCAAATATATTATCAATCTTCAAAATCTGTAATCGGATTTATCGAAGATTTATAAGATTCTATTTTTATATATATAAAATTATATTCAAATGAAAACGAAATATTTTATATAGATTGAATATACAATCAGAAAAACCTTAGGAATAATTGTAAATATAAATTTAATTAATAATTTTTTATTCGATTAAAAAAAATTAAAAGATATTTTGTTTATAAGAAAAAAGATTATTGATCAAATGAATATATAGAAATTGAACGAATTGAATCGAAATATAAATATAAAGAATTATTCAAAAATAACAATAAAGAATTCGGATTATATCTCGAATAATATATTATCGAATACAAAGAAACTTTATTGGATATCAATATTAATAAAAATTTTATAATATATATTTAAAACAATCTAAAAGAGAATATAAAAAATAATGATTCAGAATATATTTGGATTTTATTTTGTGGATTAATTAATGAAAAGGAAATTGTAATGAATTTATTCGACAAAATAATAATATATATTCTGATTGGATTTATCAATAAACCAATTAATAAAATTAAAGGATATAAAGTTTTCTTTTTAAAATATAATAACAAAAAGTTTCAAAATATTATTATCGATATAGAAATATTTTAATAATTTATAATAGGATTTAAATAGTATTAAATATATCAAAAGGATATCAAAATTTTTAAATTGAATATGAATAAAATAGGAATCGTAAAAATGATATTCGGAATTGGAAAGGCTGAATTAATCGAATCGATTTAATTTAATCTATTTTTAGAATCTATCGAACTCTATATTATAAAATCAGAAATATTATTTTTATTATTATTATAAGATATAGATTGATTTAGGGTATATTACAATAATATTATCGATATATTTGTGTTATTAATTGTAAAGTATCTTTATATTCACAAATTCAAATATACAATATTATTCTGGAATATAAAGATCCAACAATTCATATAAATATTCATCAATATAAATAATTGTTATTTGATCGAATCAGAAATACAAAGATTATATTATTGTTTTGATTATTCATTTATAAATAGATTCTATTGAATCCTTTGATATATAGATTATGTTGGAAATGAGGCCATCATAGGATTAGAATTGAGGTCACGTGATCACAATGATGCACAGACCATATTTGGGGATAATTTCAATTCTATTCCTATTAGAATTATAAATCCTTAGTTCAATCTATATAATCAACAATACTATTACTTCCTATACCAAAAGTTAATAAATTATAAGATTCGGTTGTACAGTAATGATTAAAAAGCAAAGCAAATCGAGAAAGGATTAATATAGCTAATAAAAATGAAATAGAATGAAAATCAAAGTTTTTATATAATATTATCGAAATAGAATTGAAATACAACAATACGGCTTATAATTTATAATATTACAGATCAGAGTAAAGAACAATCTGTATAATATTGATACAGAATTATAACAAAAGTGAAAAGCAAATTCGTATAATTACAAGAAAATTTATTATAATACAATTTTACAAATTTTTTTTATTGTTTTATTTTTATATTTCTTTATTATCCCGAACCTATTTACTACATATTTTTTAAAACTATTTTAAAAATCTCAAGATTATTTTCGATATTTATTAAACAGTAAAAAACCTTTACAATATCGGAGTCAAACAAGTCTTCGAAATTCGATCAAAACAATTATAAACAATGATTTAAACAAACAAAGACATAATTGAAAGGGAAAGAATGATTTTATACAGTTGATTAAACATTAAACGAATATATACAAATTGTAGGATCCAATATAGTATCTGCTTATAAGATTAATGATTGTATATATTATAATATCAAGTTGAAATCGGAATACTAAAAGAACAAAGCGAATATATTATTATATATTTATATAATATTCAATAATAATAATGAAACTTTTATCAACGAATATTCAACAATATATACACTTTGAAGATACTTTAAATCGAAATATACTAGAATTAATACAATCACAATCAATATATATATAACAATAATCCAGAACTTCAAATTTCAATCTGATATTCATTTCAATATAATCATTATCGAAATCTAAAATAAATTGAAAGAGTATAAAAGGAAATTAAGAATTACAAACGAAAATTATCGGTTAGTATATCAAAATATCGCTTTGTTTTTGGTTTTAATATATAATCTTCTAATCAATTATCAAAAAGTAATAAATATATTGAATATCCAAATCAATCTTAGTATTGACGATAAAATCAAGTATTTATAAATTAAAGAATTTCATTTTAAGGATAAATCAGAATGAATATAAATTGTAAAAGAATTTAGATATGTTTTTCGATATCAAAAATCAGATTTCGAAATTTCAAATAATATTTGCGATCTGTATCAAAAGGAAGATTATTATATATAAGATTATCTATATTTAATATAAACTAAGAAACTCTTTTATAATTATCTTTATTATCAAAAAAAAAGGGGATCCCTGAATCCGAAGAAGATTTATTTCAACAAAAAAGATCAAATACATTTTATTAACAATATCTCTGAATCAAATTCCGATATTAAGAATATAATAAAGGAAGATTGTAATTTGATAAAGAAAACCATTAATAAAACTTCCTTTAACAAATAGTATACTAATACAGATATTTTTTTATATATATCTAATCAATCTTCATTATTCAGATTAATAAATCCTATTATTAAACAAAGAATAAAGATTGATAAAAGAATAATATATTATTGTCATTAAAATTTAGTAAATATAATATACAAAAACAATTTTAAGATATTATTTTCAAATATATTATATATATTAGAGTTAGAAGTAAATTTGTTATTAAGAAAAAGAATCTATAAAATAAAATTATAAAGGAAATTCAACTTTTATTATATATATTTCAAAAAAAATAATAAGAAAATTATCTATATTAAAATACAAAACAGAATATATATAATTTTATATATAATCAAAGAATACAAAAATACAATTTTTTATTCGAATATATATTAAAATAATCAAAAAAAAGGTTTTTCTTTAAAGGTAATCAATAGTATCAAAAATATCGATAACAAATTAACATTCAAGAAGAAAAAGAAATACTTATTATAATATCGAAGATTCAATCATCTAGATTTAGATAAGATTAAGAATCTATATAAAGTATCCAATATAATCAAACCAATAAAAATCCCAATTGAATTAGATATCTACAAAGTATATATATTTATCAAAATAATTAATCGTATTCCAAAATAATTGAATCTATATAAATCAAAGAGACTCGAATTTATATATTTCGATATTATAAAATCATTCCCAAAATCGATTTGAAGGAATTGTTATTTCATATTGATCATTAATAATTATACAAAAATAAATTGGATTATATTATTTAAACAAAAAGATGATACAATTCAAATGTTGAAAACTTAGAAAAAGAAAATGGAATTGATTATTAAAGAAAAGATTATTACAATTAGAATTAAAAAATGTATCGGAATTTCTATAAGTTATTTATAAATAATTATTAAATATATGATCTGAAATTATAATAATTGTTTCCTTATATTAAAACAGATCTGTAGAACGGAATATAAAAATTACAAAAGCAAATATAAAAGTAATACTAAAAAAAGCTGGATTATTATTAAAATTTTGAAACGAAATTGTAGAATATAATACTTATATCAGGAATTATATTAATATTGATCTTAATATAAACAAAATAGATTGATTTTTTATAAAAGTTTTTATAAATATAATATTAGATATAGAGATATATAAAATCTAAAGGAACAAATATTATATTTATATTAATCCCAAGATTATTTTGAAAAGGTAAAGATACAACAAATTGCAGGATATTTCGAGAATTGATATATTCTTAGAATATTCAAAAATTATAAACAAATATATCAAAATATATTCTCCAAAATTAGATTATATATTTCGATCAAATAAAGTAATTATAGATAAATTTTATCGAAAAAGAGATTTGGATTTTAAATTAAGAAATTGTAAATCAAATCCATAAAGAATTAAGAATATAAAGCTAAATCGAAAATCTTCTAGTAGATTAATAATAAACAAAGTATTTTTTTTATTCTTAATATTTTCTTTATTTTTAATATTAAATATAATATTTGTATTATTTTTATTCCAAATATTCTCTTCGATAGATATTATATTGAGTTTAATAATTATATTAAATATTCTAATTGTTGAATTGAAATTAGATAAGTTAAATATATTAATATTAATATATAATAAAGATAAAGATAGTAATATTTAGAAAACAAATCAAGAATCTTTTTTTAAGGATATTTTAGATATCGAATTCATTATTTCAAAGGTTCTAATTCAAAAATCAACTTTTGTAAACCCTGAATTTGTATTGGAAATAAAATTTAAGATTGTTTTAAATTTTATTGATAAATCTATTTCAATAAAATCAGAAAGCAAAATAAATCTATAATCATTTGAAATCGAATAAAAAAATATAATGAATCTTGAAAATGAATCCTTAAAGTATTTAATATGAAAACGGAAAAAAGATATAGAATAAGATTCTGAAGAAGAATAAAAAAACAAGATTATAAAGATATTGATTACAATATTTATATAAATCAAAACTTAAGAAAGTATAAAATATATTATAATTATAATCCTAATTATTTACAAAATAGATTTTTATATCAAAAACAAGATTGTTTTAGATTTCATAATTTTATTAATAGATATAGATAATATAGAAAATATAATATATCTAATCAAAAAAATTCTAGGAATCAAAATACCAAAAATTTATAAAGAAATAATATCGGATTGAGAATATTCTGAAAAATAAAAGGAAATTATCTAAAAGGCAATCATATCTTTAATTCAAAATAATATTTGAAAAGAATATATACTTTCTAAAAGAAATAATCTAATTTCAATGAAATAGATATTTATAATTAAGATAAAAGATAATAAAATAGAACAATTCAAAACAAAATTAATAATTCAAAGATTTAATTAGATATTAGAAAAAGATTACAATGAAATATTTGCATCAATAATAAAGCTAAATATATTTAAATTATTCCTAATTATTATTGCAAAGGAAAATTTGGAATATTTATATTTCAATATCAAAAACATCTTTATTGAATTATATTTAAAAAAAGAGATCTATTTCAAACTATTCCAAAATATCAAAATCGAAAAAGGATATATACTATGAACCTTACAAAGTTTATATAGTTTGAAGCAAATTGAAAAGAATTGAAGTTTATTATTGAAGAAAAAGCTTTTAGATATAGACTTTATACAAAATTTGATAAATCCATATCTATATATATTCAAAGATCATAATATAATATTACTGATATATATCAATAATATCATTATTACATTGTATATATCATTGTAAATCATTTGGTTCGATAAAAAACTATCAATTCATTTTAATATTAAGAATCTAAAGGAGATTAATAAGATTCTAAATATTAAGATTATTTGCAATAAAAAAATATATATATTAATTATAAATCAAGAAGAATATCTTGATACTATATTAACCAAATATAATATTATATATAAACAATATCAAATCAAGAAACTATCAATAGTAAATTATACCCATTTCTAATCAACAATCAATAATAATGAACTAATAAATATAAACGAATATCAACAACGAATAGAAAATATAATCTATTCAATAATATACATTCAACCAAATATAATATTCTTAATTAAAAGATTTTTACAATTTATAACAAAACCAACAAAATATTATACTATAATTTTAAAGAATCTAATACGATATCTACAATCAACAATCAAACAAAAGTTATGATTCAGGTCAAAAGAAATACAATCTAATATTTGCAAAAAATATAATATACTTGATAATACAATAAAAGTATATATAAATATAGATTAAATTAATAATAAATATAACCGAAAAAGTATTCCAAAGAAAATTGTGATATTTTATAAAGACCTTATATTGTGGATTAACAAGAAACAAGTATTTATAATTACCTTTAATATAAAATCAGAATATATTACAATAACAATATTCATTAAATAAAAAAGATGAATTGTATAAATACTTAAAGATTTATTCAGATCAAATTATATTAAAAAGAACGAAGATATAGTTCAGATACTTGATAATAATTAGGGCGTTTTAATTTTAACCAAGAACCTATATTTATATGAACGATTCAAATATATAAATATCAATTATTACTTTATTAGGAATTTAATCAAAAAAAAAAAAATCGTTATTAATTATATCAATATATATAATATAATTGTTGATGGAATGATAAAACTTTATACAAGGATTGTTTTCGAAAGATTCAAGAAAATGTTAGGATTAGTAGCCTGAAAAAATCGAATAGGATATCCTCAATGAAGGAGTATTGGAAATGAAACCATTATAGGATTAGAATTGAGGTTATATAATTATAATAGTATATAAATCATATTTGGGGATAACCTCAATTCTATTTCTATTAGAATTATAGATCCTTAGTTCAACCTATATAATCAACAATACTATTACTTCCTGCACCAAAAGTTAACAGATTATACAAATATTGTTCAAGGAGATTTCGAGAAATTTACGAAATTCTATGAATATTATCAAAAATATAGAAAATCCTTAAACAGATTTAAATTCAATTTTTGCGATAATATTGAATTCAATTATTTGATTATAATTGATATTATATATATTAATAATAAATCAATATTATATATTATCAATGAAGGAATTAGATTTCAAATAATATAATGGTTTGATAGTATCAATGTGAAGTATATATAGGATAAATTGAGAATATATTGGATGGATAAATATTTAGGTTTATTAGATTATATTATTTATGATATTGAGAAAAACTTTGTAAATAAAGAATTTAAATAATATATCGAAATAATGATAATCATTACGAAAAGCATATTTGTTGAAATATATTAATTGATTAGAATAATCGAATATTATTATCAAATTATTTGATATATATATAATATTATTGAGGAAGAATTCAAAGGTATTGGAATAATGAAAGAATCGGGATTGCAAATGGTAATGAAAGTAATCAATGATATTATTGATTTTAATAGAATTGTATTTATCTTTTTAATATTCGGAATATATTTATAAATATATAAATTCGATTTATTAGTATTTAGTATTCAATAACGATTTAATATAATTAAGAGAATAAATAACAAGATTAAAAAGTTCTGAATTAAGAGACAAATAATAAATATATTGAATCAATAAAACGATTTAAATATAATTTCAATTTATGAATTATTAATTGTCACGGAAAGCCCTGTGATCCCCTGTATCTTACGAAGGATTAAAGGGTATGCTTTCCAATCGGAATAAAGGATCTTCTAGTCTTTACCAATCTCTCCGATTAATAAAATGATCCAGATATACTAATAAATAAAGATCTAGCCTAATTGAAATATATATCGATTAAATAACTACTTATTTATTCTATATATACAACTCTTGATTTATATAATCAAAAACAAATCATTCAATTCTTTTACTTTATCAATCATATATATCATCTATTTCCCGATCTTTGAAAATATTTTATAATTATATTATCCTATAATAATTATAAATCCGGTAACCCTTAAATCTATACAACTTTTTATTCAATAATTATTGAATATTCAAAAGATTATTCTTAAAATATTATTCCTATTTTATCTATAATTCAATATTCATATCAATTCAATTATCTTCATTCAATATAATAAAAAATCAAAATAATCTTCTTTTTATAATCCATACTCAATAATTAGAATAATATTTACATTTAAAAAATAAATATCAAATTCAAGAAATCTAGAATTCAATCAATCCAAAAAACGATCTATTTGTTTCTATATCAGTTATATCCACTTCAAACTCTGATCTAACAAAAAAACCTATCCAAATTCAAATCGATTGGTTTTCAATCAAATCATTTATTTTATCTTTCGCTATCAATCTTCAAACCAAATATAATCGAAAAAAACAAATTCAATACCAAAAAGAATTCTTGGAATATCTTGTAACAATTCAATCCAAAAAAAATACAAATAGAAATACGAAAATGAAAGATTCTGATAATAATATATCAGGATCCATTTCTAATAGATTCATTATTTTACTTTCAATCATTTTCCAAGAAATCTCTTCCGAGTTTGTTTTTCTTTAATTGAAGTATCGATATTGATAATAAAAATATATACAGAATCATAAAGCCTTTCATAATATTTACAAATAAATCGAATTATCAATTAATCAAATATATTTTATGAAACTATTCATTCTCAATTAAGGTATTATAATTTTTCCATTCAAAATAATTATTAATATACTTAAAAGAAAGTTTGTATCTACAATAACTACTACTAAATTCATAATACTATAAGAATATCGATCTATTCTAATACAAATTTCGCTCAATAGAATCAATTCTATCAAATGATATAAGAATTGGATTATAACCTATATTAAAGCTTTTATATATAAGATTATTAGAATATAGAATAAAATCGTTATTAATACTTTTCTATAAATTATTAATATCAAGATACTTTTAATTTAAACAAATATTATAATCATATAAATTAAGATGAATAATCAATTCGGATTATTCAATCTTTCATTCAAATAATTCGAAAATGTTTTTGGAAAATTAATCTTCCAGGATTTTATTTTCTTAAGAATTAAAGAAGAAATATATTTTATACTTATTTTTTTTCAAAATAATAAAAAATCTAAAAAGAATAAGAAAAATATCAATTTTAAAAACAATCAAGGGATCAAAAAGATTTAGGAATATTCTTATAGAATTGAATCTGAATAAAACAATAGAATTAGTTACAACTATATTCAAAAGGATATTCAACAAAAACGAATTATAAATAATTAAAGATCGAGCAAAATCATATTCATAAAAATAATTTCACTTTGATTAAATCAAAAGAAAATAAATGAAAAATTCTATTGATCCTCTAAGATTTTTAATTAATACTATTATCTTAGATACTCGATACAATCAATCAAAAGTATATTTTATAATAATAAAAATATATCATCTATCCAATAATATCTTACTCGATAATTATAATACTATATATATCGTAATTGATATATCTCTATTAGATAATCATCGATATCGATTGTCCGATCCTAATGATTTTATAGAAATAGATATTTCCAGTTTTTAAATCCTAAAATACAGAATTCATATTATCAAAAAATCATCAAAAAAAAAGATTACCTTAATAATAATTTGATATTAAACGATATAATATTCATCCCTAACTTTTATATCAATATCGTTTTGAAGATTCAATTAAAGAAAACCGGTCTATAATTCTCAAAATATAATTATACTTTTTATAAAAAAGATTATACAAATAACATAATAATTACTTAATACATTTATACTGAAAATTTTGTATTTTTAGAATACAAATTATTTTCTATTTATTCGAATATTCTTTTATTTATCTCTATAAACAACCCTTTTATAATATATTTAACAATAAACAGAAAAATAAATAAAATATTCCATCATTTTTACAATCCATCTTTTCTAAAAAAAAATATAAATGAAATATAATATAAACACTCCGAATATTTAGAAAAGAAAACTTTTGAACATTTAATATTTGCAATACAAAACATCAAAATAAAAAGTATCATTCGTTCTAATTACACCAATTATATTCGTATTCATATAAAGCAAATCATTTCTTATACTCCAAATGATCACTAACCATCTCAATCCTTCTACAAAATCCAATAGAATCTTTTTGATTTCGACAAAAGATATAACAATATATTATAATTTCTATTAATCAAAGAAATATATTATAATAAGATCTTTTTATATCCAATCTATTACAAAATATACAATAAAGTATTTACAATTATTCAAAACTTTGTAATCTGGATTCACTATAAATACAATCTAACAATTATAACAATCAAACAAAATAATAATATCTTTATTATTAGAATCATAAGAACAATATTATTTGAGAAATAAATCAAACAAAAAAGTATCGAATTCGAATTATCCTTATCTCATATATATAAATTCAATAAAGAATTAAAATATATAAAACAAAAAAAAATTATAAAACAAATAAAAATATAGATCATAACAGATTTATCAAATAAATTATAAATAAAAACAATACAAATTGTTATTTATCTATATAATATAAATCCCTTGAAAACCAAATCCTTCAAATCGTTTAATAAATAATTCGATATATAATTCTATAATTATCTTTACAAAAATAATCCCCTATTCATAAAGAAAATATCTAATAATCTTTATCCCAATTAAAACGAAATCTATAAATATAAATACCGATTTTATTTTTTAAATAAAAACAAAGAAATTGAAATTAATAAAAAATAATACAAAATTAATCTTTGAATATATATTGGATATTTAATGGATTATATTCTAGATATATTGATCTATTATATATAAATATCCAAATTCGATAGAATTATTGTTATTCGAAATATAATATTCAATAAGGAATTCACTTATCATATAGATTCCATTAATCGAATGATCGATATTTATATTACAAAAGAGTTTAAATAATTCATTAAAGCCTTTAATATATAAGATTATATCGAAATAAACAAAACAATTCTTCAAAACAAAAACAATTATAACGATTTCATTCATCTATTTATTTTTATAGATCGAAAAACCCTTAATTTATTTATCAAATATATTTCAGATTTATTATCTACAAACAAACTGGTTTCAAAGGTAAACGCAGATTTGAAGGATGATAATAGAAATAAAGAAATTGATTTAAGATTATTTAATTTATTTAATCTTTTAGGTGATAAAGATAAAGTATATTGTGAAAGAGGTAGGTCGAGATACATGCGTCCCGATAGCACACTGTAAAGGGAAATAGGAATTGGAATTGATCAGATTACATTATAAAAGCTTCAAATAATAAAACTAATAGATTTAAACAATGGTTTGGATTATATATAAATAAGGTACAAAAAGATTAATAGGAAAACGATTGATTTTTTTTAAGAAAAAGAGAACAAAATCCTTTTTTATATTTAATTATAAAGAATTATATGATTATATAATTACGAATTAGTTATATATTAGATCTTGATATTCTAATTTTCTTATACTCTTTTTTTTTCTGAGATATATATTCTATTTAGTTTTAAGATAATTATAAAAGATAAAAATCAAAAAGATTAAAAGATAATTAGATTAAAGAAAGTCAATTAAAATATTAGTAAATTAGGGTAGTAAATAATTTTTAAGATTGTTTTAAAAAAACAATATACTTTAGATTCTTATTGATCTAAATTTACTTCTATTGTTTCTTTATCAAATTTAATAAAAATTTCAAATTCTTAAGAAATATCCTTATTATTCTTTTCATCTCTAATTTTTCTTAAATATTTAATTAGATATTTTGTAACAGATTTTATACTTATAATCAAACTTTTTGATAATTCCTAAATATAATTTAAATGATGAATAAGGATTTTTGATATTATAAGCTTTTGTTTAATATTAAAGGGATAATTTTTTCTTTTATTATTAGATTTTATAGAAAACTTTTTTATTAAAAGATGATTTATCTATTCTTCATTTAATTTATAATCTATATCAAAAATTAAAATAATACTTTATATTCCAAAAGATCCAATTAGGAATTCTAAAGGCTAAATTATTTCAAAAGAATTAGATAATATTGCAGATTGATTCTAAATCAATTCTTGCCCCACAATTTCTTTTTCTTTTCTAATAAGTTTCCTTGATATAAATTGAAATTTCCTAATAAAGAATTCTTTACCAATTAGATTCACAATCTCCCAATTACTAGCATTCTTTTTATTAGAGAATTCATCATCTTCAAGATCTTTATTATAAAGGGTTTTTTGCTTTTGTAAAGATATATCATAATCTACAAATAATGATTGATTTTTTTATTGCTTTTTTTTTGTTTTGAAATATTTCAAATTAGGTGGCTAGATCTATTATTGCAAGATTATATTATTGTTTATATTAAAGTTCGAATTTATTATTATTGATTTTAAATAATCTATTTGTTATTCTTTTAATAATATTAGAATCCTAAGATAAATATTTTAAAAGAATTATAAAAAAATAATTTTATAGAATAAAATTGATATTGGGGGAGGAGGATTGGGGGGTATGGGGGCTTTCTTTATTAAATACATTTAATTCAAAGGGAACGATTTGATTTTGAAGAGATCTCTGAAGGTTTTTGTAAGAGTTATTATCCTTTATATTCTTTTCATCCGAAATTATAATTAAATAAAAGATCAATATCAAAGTCAATCTATAGGATCTATAAGAACTGATATATCTCAAAATAATATTTGATCGAATTATAATTATTTGGGATTCAGATCTAATCAGAATCCTTTAATGAAATTGATTCTTTTATTCAATTTTCTAGAAAGCTTCCTTTTTTATTATTCAATTAAGATTATATTATAATTGATAGATAAAAGAATACTTTTTTAGAAATTCCTGAATTAAATTACTATTATCATTTAATTTATAAAGAATAAGGATTTGATGTTTTTTGTCACGAATCGTGAACCACAGGGGGCTAATCACGTGATACCCCTTATCCCCCATATCAATTAATGAGCTGATCGTCCATGCACATACGTTATGAATTATATGATTTAGTATGATAAAATAATGATCCTAATAATGTATGCGTATAATCCCGTAACTTACGAATAGGTATTTGTGTATATATATTTAATTACTCTTTACGAACCATAATTCTTTAATTGTAGATTCTAAGGAATATAATTGATCTTATTTATTTAGTTTTATTATAGTTTTTATATATTATATTATCTACAATTTATTTATAAATATCCGATCATTTGGTGGTCTTTCAAATAATACTTTATTTTAATAATATCTTTTTAAATGAATTTTTACAAATATTATATTTAGAGGATGAAGATCTATTTTGATTTAATTAATGAAGATATAAATTCCCTTTAGAAATATATTATTATTTTTATAATATAATGAATTCCTTTTTTTATATATTCTGATTCTTCGAAAATTTATTTTGAGGAGTTATCCTTTTTTCCTTAATTATTTCAACAAATCTTCAAAGAAAATATGAATATAGGATTAGATAATGTTATTATTGGAAAAAAGAAAACTGATAAAGAGAAGATTTTAATGTATGAAGTTAATGTTTTTAATGATTCAATTATTCCTTCCGAATCATTATTATAATTATAAGATCTTTATATAATGATTATAAATTTGAAAGAGGAGAATCGATAATTGAAAGTTATAATGATAGTGAATTCTGCAATAGTATAATCTTCTTTTGAGTTTCAAATAATACTTATATAGATATTCAAATCAATAATAATATTTAGGATTTCCTGTATTCTTTTAATCGAAATTCAAGGATCTTTATTTAAATAAATTCGAAGATCCCGAAGTCAAAGGAAAAAAACTTTGATTAAACAATCTGATCATTTAGGGTCTTTTAATAGTTTTCCTTCTTTTTCAGGAAATGATGATCTATATAATAATTAGGGGTCCCTTTATTCAAGAAATTAATTTAATTGGTTAAGATTGTATTCCTGTATTAATTATAGTTCGCATTGAGATATATATATATCAAAACCTACAAATCTTATTACTAAACTTAGCGATAGTATTGAATTTAAAGTTAGTTTGTAATAATTATTGATTATAGAATGATTCAAGCTGTATATTATATTATTTGAAAATGAGATATAATGTTATATATATATAATCGATCAAATTGAATCAGAAGTACAAATATATTGTTATATTCTTTATATATGAATATCCCAATTCATAGTATTCGAATTGATCGAATAGTTTACAATGATTTATCAGAACTTGATTAAAGTTGATGATGTTTATTTTCAATATAAGATATAGATTATATTTAATATAATTCGATATAGCAACTTTCTAGAATGATATAGAAAGTTTAAATTATTTATTATTCAAATGGAGATTATTGATGATAAGATTTTATTTAGGAATTTCGAATAAAGGATTTCCGATTATCTTTTATGAATAGTAATAATATTTATCAAGGATTATAAGATTATAAAAGAATTTGCGAATATATTTATTAAAATAGATCAAAATAAAGTTTTATTATAAGAATGAAACCGATATTATATTAGGCGAAATGTCTTTATAGTTATTCGCAAATCGACAATTACTATAAATCCTTTGTTATCTTTTCGGAGCTTTAATAGCTTCAATTTTGGAATCTCCATATTTTTGAAATTGTTTTTATTCTGGAATACTCTTTTTGGATATACAAATTCCATTATATTTAATAATTATTCGAACTTCAAATATTCATTATCTTTTTTTTTTCTAAAGTAATATATATATCGATGTTTTGTATTGATAATCTTAATAAGATCGAGATAATACTAGAAGAAGTAGAAGAATTCGAAGAATATCAGAATATTGAAGAAAACTTCAATTCAAAAGTTACAATTAAAGCTATATAGAATATCTATTTAAAAAAAGAAAAGCATTTAAAATTAAATATTTAAATTCTGTTTCCATTCTAAATGCTATATAGGATATAAGATTTCTTAATCTAATAAAACTTATAGGAAAAGAAGTATTTATCTTTCCTTATAATTTTTCGAAGAATGGTTATATTTATCAATCAAAAGTATTTATTGATTTTAAAGCAAATAGATTCGTTTTTATTAATATCATATTCTTTATTTGTTTATTTCCTATATTTAAATCAAGAATTATATTATTTGAAATTTCAATTAAAGTTAAAAAATATAATGATATATAAGGCTATATTATTACCTATTTTATATTCCTTAATTTAATGATTAATAATTATGAACAATTTTTTATTTCTTTTTTTATTATTGAATTAGAGAATTATAATGTTATTTTAGATAGATTTTGGTTATCAGAGATTCGAGTGAAGTTTGATTGCTTTCATTGATGTTTCGAATGGTTTAAAAAGAGATCTTGTATTATCTTTTATTTGAATAATCTTTTTGTTATTTAATTATTCTTTCGAAAACAGAAAATCGATTGATTAATTTAATAAGATGCTGATCGATAAAATGATTAATTCGAAGAATATTGGAATCGAAGAGATTTACAATTGAGTAGATCAATTGTAATTGGTAATATATAATAAGAATCTTTAAGTACAAATATAATATAGATTTTTATTGAAAAGGAAAAAATCCTGATTCCCTTCAAGTTCAATCCATTTCCTTTTTAATTAATCATGTCATTATTGTAGATTTATGAATGCCTTTTCTGTATATCATTTGAAATCCTCGATTTATATATATTCAAATTCAATAAATTCTAATTAGAATATAAAAGAGATAAATAAATTAAATTCTTTATTATTACTTTAAAAGAATTCGATGATATAATAGATTCTTGATAGAATGAATAATATATAGAAGAAAGAATATTGGTTATCTTAATTGAATTCAAGAATAAAAAAGTTCAAAAGAAATTCGATTAAGTATTAATTGAAATCGATTCAGAATCTGAAATACCATTTGAATATTGATAATATTATTAAATCTTTTCCAAATATAAATCAAATATTTTGCCTTTTAATCGATCTTATAATTATAAAATCATATTGAAAAATGAAGGAGAATAAATCTTATATTATAATCCACTTTATAAAATATCCTTAGAATAATTGGAAATCGTTAAAGAATATATTATAGATAATTTTAACAAAAGTTTCATTGAATTTAATCAAATTCTTTATATTATATCTATTCTATTTATCAAGAAATTCAATAATAGTTTGAGATTCTATATAAATTTTAGATTATTGAATTCTTTAATATATAAAGATCAGTATTCCCTTCTTTTAATCGATAAAATGTTTTTCCAGTTTTCCAATACCAAAATCTTTATTAAACTCGATATTCGTTAAACTTTCCATTATATAAGAATGGATCCTGTTTTAAAAGAATATATTATCTTTCGAATTCAATATAGATTATACAAATATAAGATTATATTATTCGGATTAACGAATGATTTTGTAATCTATTAATATTATATAAATGATATTCTATTCGATTATTTAGATATCTTTTATATAATATATTTCGATAATATTCTAATTTACTTTAAGAAAAAAGAAAAGTATTAAATTTATATTAAACTAATTCTCGAATGATTAGAAATTGTTGATCTATAAATGGATCTCAAGAAATACAAATTCAATATTATATATATCAAATATTTGAGCTTGATTATTTCTATTAAAGAAATAAAGATGAATTCTAAAAAGATTGAAATAATTAAGAATTGGATCTTTCCGATAATAATAAAAGGAATCCAATCATACTTTAATTTTTGCAATTTTTATTGATGATTTATTAAGGATTATTGTTGGAAATGAGGCCATCATAGGATTAGAATTGAGGTCACGTGATCACAATGGTGCACAGACCATATTTGGGAATAACCTTAATTCTATTTCTATTAGAATAATAAATCCTTAGTTCAATTTATATAGTCAATAATACTATTATTTTCTGTATCAAAAGTTAATAGGTTATGAGATCCGATTGTATAGTAGTGATTAAAAAGTAAAGCAAATCGAGAAAGAATTAGTATAGTTAGTAAAGGTAAAACAAAATGAAGATCAGAATTTTTATACAATATTATTGAAATAGAATTGAAATATGATAACATAGTTTATAATTTATAATATTATAGATCAAAAACGAAAAACAAATTTGTATAGTTACAAAAAAATATATTACAATACAATTTTACAAATTTTCTTATTATTTTATTTTTATATTTCTTTATTATTCTGAATTTATTTATTATATATTTTTTAAGATTGTTTTAAAAATCTGAAGATTATCTTCGATATTCATTAAATAATAAGAAACCTTTATAATATCGAAATCAAACAATCTTTCGAAATTTAATCAAAACAATCATAAATAATAATTCAAATAAACAAAGATATAATTCAAAGGGAAAGAATAGTTTTATATAATTAATCAAATATTAAACAAATATATATAGATTGTAAAGCCCAATATAGTATCTGTTTATAAAATCAATAATTGTATATATTACAATATCGAATTGAAATTGGAATATTTAAAGAACGAAGTGAATATATTATTATATATTTGTATAACATTCAATAATATTGATGAAACCTTTATTGACGAATATTCAATAGTATATATATTTTGGAGATATCTTAAATCGAAATATATTAGAATTAATATAGTTATAATTAATATGTATATAATAATAATCCAAAACTTCAAATTTCAATCTGATATTTATTCTAACAAAATTATTATCGAAATCTGGGATAAATTGAAAGAGTATAAAAGGAAATTAAAAATTATAAATAAAAATTATCGATTAGTATATCAAGATATTATTTTGTTCTTGATTTTAATATATAATTTTTTAATTGATTATTAAAGAATAATAAATATATTAAATATCCAAATCAACCTTAATATTAATAATAAAATCAAGTATTTGTAAATTAAAGAATTTCGTTTTAAAGATAGATCAAAGCGAATGCAAATTGTGAAAAGATTTAGGTATATTTTTTGATATCAAGAATCAGATTTCGAAATTCTAAATAATATTTGCGATCTATATCAAAAGGAAGATCATTATATATGAAACTATCTGTATTTAATACAAATCAATAAATTCCTTTATAATTATCTTTATCATCAAAAAAGAAAAGGATTATTGAATCCGAAAAAGATCTATTTCAACAAGAAAAATCAAATACACTCTACTAATAATATTTCTGAATCAGATTCCGATATTGAGAATATGATAAAGGAAAATTACAATTTGATAAAGAAAATTATTAATAAAGTTTCCTTTAACAAATAGTATATTGATATAGATACTTCTTTATATATATCTAATTAACCTTTATTATTTAAATCAATAAATTCTATTATCAAATAAAGAATAAATATTAATAGAAAAATAATATATTATTATTATTGAGGTTTAATAGATATAATATAAAAAGATAATTTTAAGATACTATTTTCAAATATATTATATATATCAAAGCTAAAAGTAAATTTATTATCAGGAAAAAGGATCTGCAAAATAGAATTACAAAAAGAATTCAATTCTTATTATATATATTTCAAAAAGGATAATAAAAAAGTTATTTATATTAAAATATAAAACGGAATATATATGATCTTATATATAACCAAAGGATATAAAGATACAATTCTTTATTCGAATATATATCAAAATGATCAGAAAAAAGGCTTTTCTTTTAAGATAATCAATAGTATCAAAAATATCAATAACGAATTAATATTCAAGGAGAAAAAGAAATATCTATTATAATATCGAAGATTCAATTATTTAAGCTTAAATAAAATCAAGAATTTATATAAGGTATTCAATATAGTTAAGTTAATAAAGATTCTAATTGAATTAGATATTTGCAAAATATATATATTTATCAAAATAACTAATTATATTCCGAGGTAATTGAGTCTATACAAATCAAAGAAATTCGAATTTATATATTTCGATATTACAAAATTATTCTCAAAATCGATTCGAGGGAATTGTTATTTTATATTGATTATTGATAATTGTATAAGAGTAAATTGGATTATATTATTTAAACAAAAAGATAATACAATTCAAATATTGAAAATTTGGAAAAAGAAGATAGAATTAATTATTAAGAAAAGATTATTGTAATCAAAATTAATAATGTATTGGAACTTTTATAAATTATTTATGAATGATTATTAGGTATATAATCCGAAGTTATAATAATTATTTTTTTATATTAAAACGAATTTATAAAACGGAATATAAGGATTATAAAAACAAATATAAAAATAATATTAAAAGAAATTGAATTATTATTAAAGTTTTAAAACGAAATTATAAAATACAATATTTATATTAAAAATCATATTAATATTAATCCCGATATAAATAGAATAAATCGATTCTTTATAGAAATTTTTACAAATATAATACTAAATATAAAGATATACAAAATCTAGGGGAACAAATATTATACTTATATTAATTCTAAGATAATTTCGAAAGGGCAAAGATATAATAAATTACAGAATATTTCGAAAATCGATATATTTCTGAGATATTCAAAAGTTACAAATAAATATATCAAAATGTATTTTTTAAAATTAGATTATATATTTCGATCAAATGAAATAATTATAAATGAATTTTATCAAAAAAAAGATTTGGATTTTAAATTAAGAAATTATAAATCAGATTTATAAGGAATAAAGAATATAAAATCAAATCGAAAATCTTATAATAGATCAATAACAAATAAAGTATTTTTTCTATTCTCGATATCTTTTTTATTTTCAATATTAAATATAATATTTGTATTACTTTTATTCCAAATATTTTTTTCAGTAGATATTATATTGAGTTTAGTAATTATATTAAGTATTCTAATTGTTGAATTGAAATTAAATAAATTAAATATATCAATATCAATATATAATGAAAATAAAGATAATATTATTCAGAAAACAAATCAAGAATCTTCTTTTAAGAATATTTCAGATATCGAATTTTGTCACGGAAAGCCCCGCAATCCCCTGTATCTTATAAAGGATCAAAGCGTATGCTTTTCAATCGGAATGAAGGATCTACTAGCCCTTATCAATCCATTAATTGATAAAATGATTCTGATATATTAATAAACAAAGATCTAGTCTAATTAAAATGTATATCGGCTAGATAATTATTTATTTGTTTTATATATACAGCTCTTGATTCATATAATTAAGGGTAAATTATTCAATTCTTTTACTTTATCAATCATATATACTATCTATTCAACAATCCCTGAAAGTGCTGTATAATCATATTATCCCGTGATAATTATAAGTTTAGTAGTTCTTAAAAATCTATACAACTTCTTATCCGATGATTATTAAATACTCAAGGGATTATTCTTAAAATATCATTTCTATTTTATCTATAATTCAATATTTATATCAATTCAATTATCTTCATTTAATATAACAAAAAATCAAAACGATCTTCTTTTTATAATCTATACTCAATAACCAGAATGATATTTACATTTGAAAAATAAATATCAAGTTCAAGGAATCTGGAATTCAATCAATTCAAAAAACGACTCATTTGTTTCTACATCAGCGATATCTACTCCAAATTCTGATCTAACAAATGAGTCTATCCGTATTTAGATCGATTGATTCTTAATCAAATTACCTATTTTACTTTTTGTTATCGATCTCCAAATTAAATATAATCAAAAGAAACAAACTCAATACCAAAAGGAATTCTTGGAATATCTTGTAATGATTTAATTCAAAGAAAATATTAATGAAGATATAAAAATAAAAGATTCTAATGATAATATATTGGGATTCATTTTTAATAGATCCATTGCTTCATTTTCAATTACCTTCCAAGAAATCTCCTTCGAGTTTGCTTCTTTCCAATTGGAGTATCGATATCGATAATAAGAATATACATAGAATTATAAAGCTTTTAGGGATGTTTATAAATAAATCGAATCGTTAATTGATCAAGTATATCTTATAAAACTATCTATTTTCAATCAGAGTACTATAGCTCTTCCATTTAAGATAATCATTAATATATTCAAAAAGAAGCTTGTATTTATGGTAATTACTATCAAGTTCGCAATATTACAAGAATATCGGTCTGTTCTAGTATAAACTTTGTTCGGCAAAACCAATCTTATCAAATGATATAGGGATTGGATTATAATCTACATCAAAACTCTCGTATACAAGATTATTAAGATATAGAATGAAATCGTTATCAATATTTTTCTACAAATCATTGATACTAGGATATTCCCAATCTAAGCAAATACTATAATTATACAAATCGAAATGAATAATCAGCTCGGATTACCCAATCTTTTATTCAAACAATTCGGAAACGTTTTTAAAGGATTAATCTTCCAAAATTTTATTTTTTTAAAAACTAAAGAAGAAATATATTCTACATTTATCTTTTCTCAAAATAATAAAAGATCTAAAAAAAATAAAAAGAGTATTAACTCTGAAAGCAATCAAGGGATCAAAAAGATTTAGGAATATCCTTGCAAAACCGAATCTAAATGGAACAATGGAATTGGTTATGGCTATACTGCATACAATTGCAAAACCATAAAATTAACGCTTACCAGAAGAATCAATCTACTGCTCAAAAAGGTATTCAACAAAAACGAATTATAAGCAATTAAAGATCAAGCAAGATCATATTCATAAAAGCAGTTTCACCCTGATTGGATCAAAAGGAAATAAATGAAAAATTCTATTGATCCTTTAGGACCTTTAATCAATACTACTATCTTGAATACTCGATATAATCAATCAGAAATATACTTTACAATAATGAAAGTATATTATCTGTTTAATAGTATTTTGTTCGATAATTGTAGTACTATATATATTGTAAACGATATATCTTTATTGAATGATCATCGATATCGATCATCCGATTCTAATAATCTTATAGAAGTAGACACTTTTAACTTCCAAATCCTAGAATATAGGGTTTGTATTATCAAAAAGATCATTAAGAAAGAAGGTTACTCTAATAATAATCTAATCTTGAACAATATAATATTTATCCTTGGTTTTTATATCAATATTGTTTTGAAGATTCGATTAAAGAAAGCCAGCCTATAGTTTTCAGAATATGATTATATTCTTTGTAAAGAAGATCATATAAATAATATAATAATTATTCAATACATTTGTACTGAAAATCTTGTATTTTTAGAATACAAATCGTTTTTTATTTATTCAAGTATTCTTTTATCTATTTCTATAAACAACTTTTCTATAATATATTTAATAATGAATAGAAAAATAAACAAAGTATTTTATTATTCTTATAATCCATTTCTTTCAAAAGAAGATACAAATGAAATATAGTATAAATATTTTAGATATTTGGGGAAGGAAGTTTTTGAATATTTAGTATTTGTAATACAAAATATCAAAATAAAAGGTATTATTCGTTCCAATTGTATTGATTGTATTTATATTTATGTAAAGTAAATCATTTCTTGTACTTCAAATGATCGCCAACTATTTCGGTTCTTTTACAAAATTCAATGGGATCTTTTTGATTTCGATAAAAGATATAATAATGTATTATAGTTTTTATTAATCAAAGAAATATATTGTGGCAAGATCTTTTCATATTTAATTTATTGCAAAATATACGACAAAGTATTTGCAATCATTCAAAGCTTTATAATCTAAATTCATTATAAATACAGTCTAACGATCGTAATGATTTAACAGGATAATGATATATCTATTATTGAAATTATAAAAGCAATGTTATTTAAGAAATAGATCAAACAAGAAAATATCGAATTCGAATTATCCCTATTTTATATATATAAACCCAATAGAGGATTAGAATATACAGGATAAAAAATAATTACAAAACAAATAAAAATGCGGATTACAATAGATTTACCAGACAAATTGTAGATGGAAATAATACAAATTGTTATTTATTTATATAATATAAATCCTTTGAAGGCCAAATCCTTCAAATCGCTTAATAAAGTATTCGATATATGATTTCATGATTATTTTCGTAAAGATAATCCCCTATTTGTAGAGAAAATATCTAACGATCTCTATTCCAATTGGAATAAAATCTATAAGTATGGATATCAAGTTTACCCTTTGGATAAAAACAAAGAAGCTGGAATTAATAGGAAATGGTATAAAATCAATCCTCGAATATATATTGAGTATTTAATAGATTATATCCCAAGTATATTGATCTATCGTATATAGATACCCAAACTCGATAGAATTATTGTTATTCGAAATATAATATTCAATAAGGAATTCATTTATTATATGGATTCTATTAATCGAATAATCGATATTTATACTATAGAAGAATTTAAACAGCTTATTAGAGTTTTTGATTTACAAGATCATATTGAATTGAACAGGACGATTATTCAAAATGAGGACAATCATAAGGATTTTATTTATCTATTTATTTTTACGGATCGAAAAGTTCTTAATTCATTTATTAAGTATATTTCAGATCTACTACTTACAAACAAACTGGTTTCGGGGGTAAATGCAGATCTGGGGGGTGATAATAGAAATAAAGAAGTCGATCTAGAATTATTCAATCCATTTAATCCTTCAGATAATGAGGATAAGGTATATAATAAAGATATACAAGTATTGATCGATCTTTTTATTGAAGAAACTGAAGAAGCCGATTCTTTTATTGAAAAGTAATTATATCTTACAAATAAAGATATTGGTATTGCTTAAGAAAATATCTATAATAATAATACAGATCCCGATTTTATTGAATATATTAATATAAGGAATATAAAGTATAAACCTATTAATCGTATTATTGAAGTTCTTTACAATGTATATGAAAATAACTTAGAGATTATTTCAATCGATTAATCTTAACATTTCAAAAAGAAGTATATATACTGAAATAATCAATCAGAATATTCTGTAAAGGAAATCCAGTTATTATAAAGATTATTATATTTTATATATTCATTTAATCGATTTATAAAGGATTCGCGGATTCATAATCTCGAATAGATATCTAAAAGAGCTTGCATTATAAGGATTGAAATATCCAGGGCTCAGATCAATCCATTTGAGTTTCAATTATACGATTACTATTTGGAGTCACCTCTCTTCCGGGAATCATTTGGTTCTTGTATCCCAGAGCAATCAGTACATATACAAAAGCAATTATATATACAATAACGCCATCAAAGGAGCGATCCCAATATTGAATCTTATATAGAAATTATTATATCTCAAAGAACAAATTCAATGGGATTATTTTGTTTAAACAACTTTCATTTTATATTCTGACCTGATCAATAAGGAATAGATGATATAAAGGAGTATTCTCAATTTGTAATAATTCACAATATAATCATTATTAGAATTGAAGCAAAACCATTATTGCCTTTTATTTGATTTATAATCAATGGATTACAAACAATACCATTTCTTTGAATTCATATATTTGCAATTTTAAAATTACCTTGTTTTTATTATCAATTAAAAGATCATCAAATAGAATATTGATTCAAATAGAATTGTAATCTTGAAATTAATAACCTTAAGGCTAGGAAAACCTGGTATGAAATCGATTCTGGATCGGAACCTTCAAAATCGATCCTTCTTCAATAAATGTTTATATATAAATATAATGATCAAAATCTAATCATTTATTATTGTTTATATTTAGTAATACAAAGAGATTTTTAGGTTAAAAGTATTATTAAGATTATTTACACTGCTATATTAACAAACCGATTATTCCGAATTGTAATAACAATTATTATTAAATACAATCTCGAAACAAAACAATATAATATAATCAATGTTTTCGTTAATATTCTATACAATCCTTTCAATACCCTAGTTGTATACTATCTATCTGATAAATACAAAATCCCAAACAAAAATGTTATAATCGATCGAGCTTTGTATAATCTACGAAATTCCCTAATTATATAATTTAAAGATTTCATTCAGATACTCGAGAAATTAGGATTAATATAATATAAGGAAGAATTATATTTATATATTAACCCAGAGCATATCATCATAATTCTTTTTTTCATAAACGACATTCAAATCATTTATTATAAAAAAAACAAATCAATTACCACAAAGATCACCGAAGAAATCAAAGCTATATATAAACTATAAGACCTAAAAAACATTAAATAATTTCTGGGTATATATATACTCTATAATCGATTCAAGAAAAAGTTGTAACTAATTTATAACACATATATTGAAAAGATTACTAAGAAATTTAAAGCAACAAACGGGATAGCAAATATATCGCTTCCGATAATAATATTTCGGAAAAATCAGGGTTAAGCTCCTGTATATATTATAAAAATATATCAAGAGAAAATGGGCTCAATATTATATACTACAATCACTATAAAAGCGAATATATTATTCATTGCTTTACAATTGAACCATTATTTGATCAATTCATTAAATGATCATATAAAAGTTGTCGATCATTATTTACAATATCTATGGAATACAAGGTATTTCGCAATTCAATATAATGGTAATCAAATATTACAACTTTTTATCTTCTCAGATATTTCTTTTATAAATGATCCAGATACTCATTAATCATCCCAAGAATACATTATATCCCTTTTCGATGATTTAATTATATAGAAAACGTCCAAACAAGATATCATAACCATCTCGATTATCGAAATAGAACTTCTCGGAGTCGAGTATATATCAAAAGAAACTATAGCAATTTTATATTTTTTAAAAGAGATCGATCTAACAATAAAAAAGTTTGTAACGATTTTTTGCGATAATCAGCAAACGATTAGATTGATGGTTAATGAAAACAAACAGATCATTACAAAACTATATCACATCGATATCCAAAATATATGATTACATCAAAAATATTCAAAAGGGAATTTTTATATAATCTATCTACTAACCATTGATATAATTGTTGATGGGTTCATCAAGAACCTTACAAGATAAAAGTTCGAACATTTCCGATCCCTCTTCAATCTATAGATATAAGTAATAGGATTATAGAGTTTGAATAATGATGATTATAGAACTTGAATAATGATAATCTGAAGCTTGTATTTCTTCTTTTTAGTATGAATAGAATGAGTCCTATTTAATATCCTAGATTATTATATTTTTCTATGATATACTCCAATTCGTATATTCTATATTCATCGGAAAACAAAGAATAATTAAGATCGATCATTTCTCCGCTCTTTATTTTTCTATCCTCAAAAAAGGATAAACTTTTTTCTAAGCTTAATAACTTGAAGTTCAAGTAAAAGAATCTTTGAATTATTTATAATAATTAAGGAATAAAGAACAATTAAAACAATCGGAGTTATTAATACCATCAATATTATAGAAACTAAAGGACTATCCCTTCTTTCCCTTTTCTTTGAATATATCATCTATTCTTTTCTCCTTTTCTTCTTTATTACTCTTTTTTTCTCATCTTCATTATTACTCTTTAAAATTACAATATACTTTTTCCATTTAGTCTTTCGAGGACTCCAATAAATAATATAACAAGGAAAAGGGAAATAATGATACAAAAACAAAAAAACAATTTCTTTTTTCTTTTCGATCTTTAGTATCATTTTGATTACAATTCTGTATCCCTGTTTGGATTATACAATTAATAATCAATATATTATGAAAATAAAGGGTAAATGAAAAACTTATTTTCGAATTTTGCCGATAAGTAGCGATATAATAATCTACTAAAGAATAAAGGAAAACTGGTAAAGAAGTATATAGATAAGTATTATAATTCCAATACCAACAATTATTTGGTTTAGAAGAATCAATAAAATATTCATTATAGAAATTATATCTTTCAATAATCAACAATTTCATATATCGAATATATAAATAATCATTCCTTTTTCTACAACTCCCCTTATCTTTTGTTTTGATTGAAAAGCCAGTAATTTTCAACGATCTTTTTTCTCTCTCTTTTTCATCTAATTCATTGTCTGAAAAACCCAATACCGAAGAATCGAATAAATCATTATTATTAGATAAAGAAATACTCCTTTTTTTTTTTTTTTCATCGAACAATCTTTGCTTCAATAATTATAAATACAAGATTAATAAAACCTTTTAATTATACAATAGAATTCAAAAATGAAATCTATCTTCAAATTACTATTTGAATTTATAACTAACAATTGATCACAATAAACAGTAGTTCCTTCGATAAAAAAGAATAGTTTCTGAAATAAATGATAGTATATCATTTTAGGAATAAATTTAGTTAAATTATACTCCTAAAGATCAATATCTTGGTTCGTTATCTATATTGAATTTATTAATTCTTTCTATTCGATTTATTAATCCCTCGAAAAAGTATTGGGATTTTCTTTCGCATTCAATTCTTTTAAAGTTTTTTTTTCAATTATTGTTTGCCTAATACGATTAAGATTTGTTTGTTTAACCTTCTTAGATCCCGAAATCTTAAATATAATAATGATCAATAAAAGCTTGATTAAGACAAAAACAAAAATGTGAAGAGAGGATTCATATATCTTTAAAAAATTCATTTATTTTATTTCGCTATTATGATCAATACGCTGTAGTTTAGCAACTATATATATTCTCAATTGCTACATTGCAGGATCGATTAATCATTTATATTTTCTTGATAGAAAATTTTCTTTTTATTGTTCAAAATCTTGATTTTGAAGAATATCATAAGTAGCAAATTGAAGATCAAGAGAAATTTGCGATTTATATATATTCAAATTCTTCTTTATTTTAAGGGTATCAGAATTATTTCAGATTTATATGTTATATCAATCCTTGATTGATATTTGCTTATGATTGTCTTGTATATTCATTTATGAATTATATGAATTGTTATTTTCTATATCTTTTCATTTGTTTCAGATCGCCTTCCGATTTGGGGGGTGTATTATGGAAAGCTTTGCAATCCTTTGTATCTTATAAAGGATCAAAGTATATGCTTTCCAATCGGAATGAAGGATCTATTAACCCTTACCAATCCATCAATTGATAAGATGATCCTGATATACTAATAAACAAAGATCTAGTTTAATTAAGATGCATATCGGTTAGATAATCATTCATTTGTTCTATATATACAGCTCTTGATTCATATAATCAAGGGCAAATCATTCAATTCTTTTACTCTACTAATCATGTGTACCATTTATTCAACGATCCCTGAAAGTGCTGTGTAATCATACTATCCCGTGATAAATTTATTATTTCAAAGTTTTCAATTCAAAAATTAACTTTTGCAAACCTTGAATTTATATTAGAAACAAAATTTAAGATTATTTTAAATTTTATTGATAAACTTATTTCAGTAAAATCAAAAAGTAAAGTAAATCTATAATCATTTAAAATCAAACAAAAGAATACAATAAACCTTGAAAACGAATCCCCAAAATATCTAATACAAAAATGGAAAAAGATATAAAATAAGATTCTAAAAAAGAACAAGAAAACAAAATTATAAGGATATTGATTGTAATATTTATACAAATCAAAATTCAAGAAAATATAAAATATATTATAATTATAATCCCAATTATTTATAAGATAAATCTTTATATCAAAAACAAGATTATTTCAGATTTTATAATTTTATTGATAAATATAAATAATATAAAAGATGTAATATATTTAGTTAAAGAAATTCTAAAAATCAAAATACTAAAAACTTATAAGAAAGTAATATCAGATCGAAATACTCTGAAAAATGGAAGGAAATTATCTAAAAGAAAATCATATTTTTAATTCAAAATGATATTTGGGAAGAATATATACTTCTTAAAGAAAATAATCTGATTTCGATAAAATAAATATTTATAATTAAAATAAAGGATAATAAAATAAAACGATTCAAAGCAAAATTAATAATTCGAAAGTTCAATCAAATATTAAGAAAAAATTACAATGAAATATTTATATCAATAATAAAGCTAGATATATTTAAACTATTCCTAATTATTATTACAAAAGAAAATTTGGAATATTTATATTTTGATATTAAAAATGCTTTTATTAAATTGTATTTGAAAGAAAAAATCTATTTTGAATTATTCTAAAATATCAAAATCGAAAAGGAATATATACTACAAGTTTTATAAAATCTATATAATTTGAAGCAAATTGAAAAGGATTAGAGTTTATTATTGAAGAAAAAGTTTTTAAATATTGTGAAAGAGGTAGGTCGAGATACGTGCGTCCCGATAACACGTTGCGAGGGGAAATGGGAATTGGAATTGATCAGATTATATTGTAAAGGTTTCAAGTCATAAAACTAGTAGATTTAGATAATGATTTGGGTTATACACAAATGGGATACAAAAAGACTAATGGAAAATGATTGATTTCTTTCAAGGAAAGGGAAGCAAAGCCCTTTTTTATATTTAATTATAAAGAGTTATATAATTATATGATTACGAATTAACTATATATTAGATTTTGATATCTCAATTTTCTTATACCCTTCCTTTTCCTGAAATATATGTTCTATTTGGCTTCAGGACAATTATAAAAGATAAAAATCAAAAAGATCAAAAGATAATTAAACTAAAGAAAATTAATTAGAATATCAATAAATTAAGATGGTAAATAATTTTTAAGATCGTCTTAAAAAAACAGTATATTTTAGATTTTTATTGATTCAAATCTGTTTTTATTGTTTTTCTATTAAATTCAATAGAAGTTTCAAATTCCTGAGAAATATTTTTATTATCCTTTTTATTTCTGATCTTTCTTGAATATTTAGCTGAATATCTTGCAACGGATTTTATATTTATAATCAGACTTTTTGATAATTCCTGAATACGATTTGAATAGCGAATGGGGATTTTTGGCGTTACAGGCTTTTGTTCAGTATTAGAGGGGTGATTCTTTCTTTTATTGCTAGATTTTGCAGAAGGCTTCTTTACTGGAGGGCGATTTATCTATTCTTTATCTAGTTCACAATCCGTATCAGGGACTGAAATGGTACTTTGTATTCCAGAAGATCTAGTTGGGGACGGATTGGGTGGCGTTGCAGGTTGGTTTTGAGTCAGTTTTCGCCCTGCAACTTCTTTTCCTTTCCTAATGAACTTCTTTGATATAGGTTAAGGTTTCTTAGTAGAGGATTTTTCATCAATTAGATTTACAATCTCCCAATTACCAGCATTTTCCTTATCAGGGAATTCATTATCTTCGAGATCCTTGTTGCGAAAAGCTTTTTATCTTTATAAAGGTATATCATAATCTATAAATAATGATCAATCTCTCCATTACTTTTCTTCATCTTGAAATACTTCAAATTGGATGGTCAGATCTATCATTGCAAGATTATACTATCATTTATATCAAAGTTCAAATTCATTATTGTTAACTTCGAATAATCTATTTATTATTCCTTTTATAATATTAGAATCCTAAGATAAATATCCTAAAAGGGTTATAAAAAAATAATCTTGTAGAATAAAATTGATATTAAAAGAAAAGGGTCAAAGGATATAAAGGTTTTTTCTATTAAGTTCGTTTAATTCAAAAGGGATAATTTGATTTTGAAAAAATCTCCGAAAGTTTTCGTAGAAGTTATTATCTTTTATATTCTTTTCGTTCGAAGTTACAACTAGATAGGAGATCGATATCAAAATCGATTTATAGGATCTAGAAAAGCCAGTATATCTCAAAATGATATCTGATCGAATTATAATTGTTCGGGATTCAGGTTTGATTAGGGTCCTTTAACGAAACTGATTCTCTCGTTCGGCCTTCTAGAAAGCTTCCCTCCTTATTGTCCAATCAAGATTATATCATAGTTGACAAATAAAAGAATATTTTTTTAAAAATTCCCGAATTAAATTATCATTATTATTTAGTTCATAAAGAGTAAGGATTTGATACTTTTTATAGGAACTTTTAATCGATTCCCTTGATTTAGAAAGGTCGATTATAATAATCACTTTTTTTGAAGTTTTTTCTTATTTGCCTTTGAAAATTAAATAGAAAAGGTTAGAGAAAGAATAACAAAGGTTAAATTTTTTATTATAATTAAGAAAATACAATATAGGTAAAGATATTGGTACAAAACAGAACTCTTTATTCTCCCGAATATAAATAACGGTACACTATAAAGTAGAATTACATTTTAAAAGAAATTGAATAATCGAAAAGTAATAATTTAGGAGTAGGCCTCCTTTAAAGATTTTGCGGAAATATTATTTGTAGGCAACGAAAATATCTTTGCAAATATTTCGCAAATCGAATCTATCTTTTTATTCGAAGATGTACTGAAATGAAGGGATATATAGGGTAAATTGATTTTCAAAGGATTCTTTGTTTGATAATCCTAATAAAAGAAGGTTATTTTTAAGAGTTTTGTTAAAATCAGGGGAATAAAAGCTTTTCATTGAATCGAATCGATTAGGGCTAAAGGTTTGCTTTGATTGTTCCAGAGTTAAGGATTGATACAAACGGAATCAAGGGTAGAATACCTTTATCAACTTCATTTTGTTAATGTATTTTTGGTTCCTAATAATAGTAATTAATTTGTTTTGTAGTTCCTTAATCGAAATATACTTCGATTTTAGGTCGAGGAGTTTTGCTAGGGTATACAAATAATATATATATAAAGTATTTGTAGTAACTTACTCTTTTAATGATACAATAATTTTTCATTTTACTTGGTCAACAATATATCTATTATTCATCAAAGAATATCATTCCTTTTCAAGTTGATAGTCTAAATCGCAAAAGTAGTTTTTCAGTTTCTATAAAGAATTTAAGATTATCTTAAAATTATCGAAAATTGAATCATTATTGTTTGAAATAAATTTAATATTGTAATCAACTATATAATAACGAGGTACAAATTTATTCAAAATAGATGGATAAAAAGGGGCTTTTTTTGAGAGATCAAAATGATAACCTTTTTTTTTTCATTTATTGATATTTGTGATTATAGACTTCAAAATTGATATAATCGTTTAGGAATGGAGAAGTCGGTGTATGTGAGGGGTATTTGATATGGCAATTATTTTCAATTGTTTTTTAGTATTAGATTTCTTTTCATTATTATTATTGTTAAAGAATATCAGGGCAATTTCTATAATAATTATTTCGTGGATAGGTTTATTCTTTTATTAAATTTTGAAAGAGTTTTTGTTTTCATAATATTCTTTCAGAAATCCAAAATTATCAAAAGTAAATCTATAAATTCTAAGGATAGGATTCTATGTAAGATTGTAAGGGAAAGGTATTTAATCTTTTTTATTCTTTATATCGGCTTTTATAATGAATTTATATATAATATAGAAATCTGTAGAGCTATACTTTTTGGTTTCTTTATCTTTTTTTCGTATAAGGTATTCAGTTATATATCTGTTCAGAAACTTTATAAGGATTTGAGGGCTGAAGCGAGAAACACAATAAGTTATATCTGTTTTTGTTGAAGTATCATTTAAATTTATATTTTCTGATTAGAAATAAATAAAAGCTTTTTCTTGGACAATTGTCCAAATTCTTTTGAGATTTTTAAGACCTTCTTTAACTTTATTATAATGCTGTTCAACAAATTGAATTACATTGTTATTCTTAACAAAATAATCGATCTTGAAAAGATCAATCGTTTTATAGAATTTCTGATCTTTAATTCGATTTTTTATTTTATTTATAAAATCTTCAACAAGATCAGTAATACTTATAGAATAATTGAACTACTATTCAAAAACATTATATTTTTCCTTAACTTCAAGAGTTTCAATAAATGCGAATATTTCGATTTTATTATTGAAGGAATGATTTTTGTATCAGACAAGAAAAAAGATGTTATTATTAATAGAATGGGAGGTTATAATCTGATTAGATTCTTTTTCAAATATTATATCAAAACTTAAATAAAAACTTATATGAATGGTAAAATGAATACAAACAAAGAATTGATAACTTCAAATCAAGTTATTAAAGAGAGTAGATTTTAAAGAGAAAATATTGAACTGTTCAAATACTGTTCAGGAATTGTTCAAGAGCGAGGTCGATGGTATAATAAGTTTTTTCAAAAAGGATTCAAATACCCTTCCCCTTTCCATAATTATAAGGCTTTCTTTGTCGAATTTCTTAATTAACGGTTAGAAACTTGTAATAACAATTCCTTTTCGGTTTATTGTATTTATTCTCTTCTTTTTGGTTTTATATTGTTTTACAATTGAATAAAAAATAATCCTTGATTATTTATCATCTTTTATTTAAAAAACTATAAATACTTAGAAATTCGATTCTTTTGATTTATTTATTTATATAAATTCTTAGAATTGTTATCTACAAAGAGATCTGAATGTAAGATATATTTCTTGAGACGGATATCTGTATAGATTCCATCAAACAGGGTACCATCCATTTCTTCAAAGGTGTATATAAAAAGACCCTCCAATTTCTTTATCATTTTATAAAATCTGTACCATTTGAAAGCAAATTTTGTATTACAAAATATATCGATTTTTGATTAAAGATTATAATATAAAACTATATCTCTAATTTGAATATTTTTATTTAATATTTTACAATCGAAATTATATCGAAATTTACCATCTTCCCTATAATACCATTTGTAAAGAATTGCTTCCTTAATATTTTTATCTAACATTTTTAATTATTATATTTTAATGATCAATAAATCTTCCTGGATTTGTATACTTTCTTAATCAAGGATTCTTCAAATCGTATATATAGTTTCAAAAGATAATACAGTTTTTTATCTGTAGATCAATTTAAATAATATTTTGTTTATTGGTTTATAAATTGAAATGTGATCAATGAATAGTATTGTTTTCAATCATTTAGATTATCTACACCCTTCTTATGATAAACGGGAAAGTACTTCTGTGATAGGATAATAATCTTTTTCTATTATTCTATTAATTTATAAATAATAAACTGATATCTTAATTTTATCGACTCTATATTTTTTGTAATAAACAAGTATAGCGCTTTTATTTTTAGGTCTTTTATCCATAATGATTTCTTCAAAGAAATCATAATGATAGATTACTTTATAAAGGAATTTGGCAATTGTTTCCAAAGTAGTATTCTACAAAGCTTTAGTTTTCATCCAATTATTTAGATCTTTTTGTAAAATAACGAGGTATTTGAATCCATAATCGTTAAGTATTTTTGTAATATCCATACCAATTTTATACTAAATATTTGAGGTTCAAATAATAATCATTAATTTATTTGTTTATTTGAACAATTTGAATTAACAAATGAAACAAAAAGTCACTCAATTTTTTATATTCTTATATATTCTATTCCATTAATAATAATTACGTATTTTAATATACAATAATTCTAAACCCTTATAACCCAATTCTTTATATATTCGAACCATAATTTTTGCCTTTTCGATTAAATTATCGTCTATTATTATATAGGCAGAAAATAATTTGTCTCCCCAGATTCTGAATAAACAATAATCCCTTATACAAAAATTGAAAGCTTCCTTTTTGAAAGCTTGTCAATCTTTTATTAGCATATTTTTAAGTTTTTATAATATAATGATATATTAAACAATTATTTGTATCCTTTTATTTCCGCCTTCCAAAATTTGAAATAATTTTAAAATTTTGGAGTCATTTATATTCACTATTGAATCTATTTATAATGAATTCAGATCTGTAATAATCGAATTATCAATATCTTTTTTATATTCCTTATCAATATTGTTTAAAACAATTTGCAATTGTTGTAATAGGATATTTACAACAATGTTTTTGTTTTTAGAAATATACCTAATATTAAAATCGAAGAGCCTGATCCAAGTAATTCATTTTGTAATCAAAGCATTAGATAGATCTATAACTACTCTATTTAACTAAATTATAAATATATTCGTATCAATTTCTAGAAGGAAATAAATATTATAAAGATCTTTTTTGCATTTTTACAAAACTTTGAATACTTTTTTGTATTCTTTTTTAATAGTATCATAATTCTATTCAATATAATTTTATATATCACTTTTATATTTAATAATAATACGAAATTTATCATTATATATTTGATTTAGAATAATTCTCCATCCTATTAAACTAGTATTAACAGCGAGTATAATGGTTCCGGCTCCAGATGAATAAATCAATAGAAGAAGGATTAGAGCCGAAGTTAATTTATCTTTCAACAAAATTATTACAATATTATAATTAGTGATCCAAATGAATTCTATATTTTTCTTCAATAATACATAAAAAGACTTTATAATAATAACGAAATTCTTTATCTAAAATCAATAAAAGATATATATTCCAAGGAATATTCTAATTTCATAATTGTTCAAATAAAATGGTTATTTAAATATCTTAATGATTTTGATAAAATCAAAACTTCTTCCTTTAGAATTAATATAATAACTTATAATTCGGATTTTATTATAACATTATTTGGATTTGATATCGATAATGTATTTTATATATTCAATATATTCCATTATAGCATTCAGATTTTTTAGATATTCGATAATAAATTTCTTTAATCTAAATTCGATTTCAGCTTTATTGTATCGAATTCTGGGATCTTTAATTCCAATATCATTTAAGTAAAGTATAATAATATTAGGTATAATATCCTATAGTATTTTTGATATAATTCTTACAAATTGAATGATTAAATTAATAGCCTTTTATAATAAAGTAATGAATTTCATCAGATCAAAAAGGGTTATAATAATAATGATATCTTTATTTTTCTTATCTAAAGATATTTGATCATATTCAGAGAAGAAGTTAATCAAAGATATTAATAAGTATCCAATTATTTGTTCAACAAATTCCTTTAAATTTGAAGGTATATTTATATTTCATAGGATTATAATATTTATTTTTATTATTATAATAACAATACAATATTTATTAATTTTGCTTTTTTAATTAAATATTAAAGATTTCGGTATAATCCTTTTCCTTCCTTTAATATATTTCGTTTAATATAATCTTTTATCATTTCGATAATTATTAGTAAAAGGGTTTTAGGGAATATAAAATCAGGAGTTTGTTAAACCTTATATAGTATTGTCTTGATAATTTATAACAAGGCAATTGAAGGTTTGATATTACTGGTTTTTGTTTAATTAAAAGTTAATATTGTTTCTTGATTCTATAATAATATAAGGAAAAGTTCTTTTTCATATTTTTAAAGTATATTTCTGATGTTTAATAATATTAAATGTTTTTATATTAATCGGAAATCTTTAGATTTAATATCGAAATATAATATCAAATATTTCGAAAAAGGATTTAATAATTGATATTTAGGATATTTTATATATTTCAATTCTAATCAATTAAGATTATTTTTTGGGATTTCTTTATCGATATACTTTGTTTCATTTGAGGATTTTATTTTATCCTTTTTTTTTTATATATATTATTAATCGGAATAAGAATTTCGGATTTGATATTAATTAGTTTCTTTTAAATATCGTTTTCTGCCCTAAATTCTTCCAAATCGAAATAAATATTATTAATAGCAAAATATTCCTGAAATCCTTTTAATTCCGAATTTTCAATATTATCAAATATATTTTCAATATCAAAATCAAAATTAATTCGAATAGTATTTATATTAAACTTTATAGAATTTAAAACCATTTTAAAATTTGGGATATTAATCAAAAATTCTAGGAAATGGTTTTTAACAAATTCTTCAAATTTCCCTTCACTTTTAATAACATTTAGAATTTTAAAAGATCATCAATATAATCTTTAAAATTTATATTATTTATTCTTTTCCTGACTTTTCAAGATCAATTTTTATAATATCTATTTTATGTTTTGGTTTAATCGTTTAATAATCAGCTTTATTAATATTATTATTATTAATAATTTATACAATCTATTTATCTCCTTTATATTCAAAATCGATCTTTCCTACAAACAGGTATAATATCCTTAACAGCAATGGATCTTTAGTATTATTCAAGACAAAGATATCGATAATATTTTTAACTCCTTCAAAATTGACTTTTATATTTTCAATCAATCTATATAAGATAATGGTATTTCCATCAGAAGTAATCATTATCATCTTATATTTGTATATTGTGAATCCTAATTCTTTTATAACTTTCAGGTTTATTATGTTGATTATTGATCCCGAATTGATAATATTACTAATCTTGATATTCTTATTCATAAGGATCATAATGATAGTAGATATATTGTATATTTCTTTTGATTGATAATTAAAAGAGGCGTTTAAATGATTAATAATTGTTAAAATTATTATAACTTTTTCGACAAAAATTTCTGAATTTCTGAAAAGTTTTCTTTGTTCTTTGATATCTGCGATTAATATTTTCTTAAAAGTTTGTTTAAGAAGATTTAATATATATATAAGAACAATTCCAATTATTATTAGAATTTCGATTTCGTAAATCTGTTTTAAGATTTTTGTTGAGGATTCTGTAATATAAATAATGATTAATATTTGTTTTTTTATTTTTGAGGATTTAATACGAAAGTTGGATATTCTATTCTTTTGTATTATATTATTTTCATTGGGTTCAGGAAGGTCTTCCTCTCTTTGAGATTCTTTTGTTTCGTCTTCTTCGCTTTCATCAATATCCATGGTTTCATTCTTATTAAAGAATTCTTTCTTTAATCTTTCCCTTACAATTTGATTCATTATTTTGAACAATATTTTTCGAGAAATATTTAACGATTTTTGAGGTTTATCAACTTTGTTCTATCTTATCGATTTGGACTTTTTAGATGGTCGACTTTATGGTTTTGAGGTTTCTTTAAATTGAATAATTATATTGATATTGATAATTTCTTTTCCTCAATAATTAACATTATTTACAAATACATCCCTTACAATTTCAATATTAGAGATTCCAAAATTCAACAAGTTATCCTTAATATTAGATTTCTTCAATCGTTTTTTTTGCTAATCAAATCTATAAGTTTTTGTATACATTTCAATTTGATGATTCTCTAGAGAATCCTTTTGTCTGAAAATTGAAAAAGGATTGGAATATCTTTTAGAATCAAATATAAAGATTCCGTATTTATTATAATAATACAATTCAATATTAATATTATCGATCTTTTTAAAGCAATTTTGTTTTATAATATAATTATTATTATAAAAAGGTCTTCCAAAATAATAATAATAGAGATAATCCTTTTTATAAGTTTTATTTATATCAAAAAGAATTCCCTTTTGTTTATCCTAAATAAAATAATCATCATATCTTATATTACCTCCTCGATAAATAGTTTGATATTATAATAACAAAAAGGATAACTTCAAATCCTTTATATCTTTGATTCTTGCCCTTAGATAATTCATACTAAATTTATCCAAAAGATTAATGATTTCATTTATAGTGTTTTCTATTTCCCATTCTTGAGAATAAGGCTTTGTATTAGTATTGGAGACAAATAGGGTTTTTATATATTTATATATAATCTAGGAAATAGTAGTTTGATGAGATTTAAGTCTTTTATAAATTCGGACGACAGAATCCTTAGAAAAGTATTATTTATAAGCTTCGTTTATTATTCTTTTGAAATTTACAAAAACAAAATCATCAAGATCAACTTTAAATTATCTAGTAATCTTCTTTCCCATTTGAGTATACAAACTACACAAGAATATCCTTCCAGCTTCGAATTCAGTGATTATATAATTATCAATGAATTGAATAACCAAAAGTGCGAACTTAACAATATAGTTTTTCATTATTATTGGATTTGCATTATAATCCCCTTCATTCTTATTACACTAATTATCAATAAATTGATCAAAAAAGTCTCGGATACCTATTATTTGTTGGATATCGTAATCGCAAAAGCATCAAAATAATACTGATCTCAACCCTTTTTTTCAATTATATTTAATAAAATTATATTCCGGTATAAATTTGATTTGGATAGTAATAGTATAATTACAATACCAAAAAAATCGAATTCATATTTCCTCATCGGATATACCATAATCAACTTGCAAGGCATCCCAAATTGTAAGGAAATCAGATATATCGATTCTATTGAAAATGAAAACAATAGTATTTTTAATGTACGATATAATAAGGAATATATATATATGATCCTTAATACAAATAATAAATAGAATTTTTGATAGATTTTGTTATTGTTGATTTACTTCTTTTTCTTTTTTGGTTTTTTTTATTTTTTCTTCTTTTTTAATGGGATTTTTGTTATTATTAATAGAAAATTCTTCGATAGATTTAAAAGGATCGATAATTGAAATAACAATATTATCCTTTGATTCTTGAAAAACATTTTATAGGAGATTTAATCTTGTAAATGGATCAAAGTTATTTATTATATTATTATAATTTGATTGAAAAGTATCTAATTCGTTAAAGTCTGATTCAATATTTAATTCTCGATAACTTTCAATATTCATAATTTTCCTTTAATAAATCTCCAAAAAAAAGGGAAAAGTATATATAATCCTTCCTAGGGTTTTCCTTTTTTCAAAAAAACATATAAATTTCAAATCTTTTAATTAAAAGTTTTTTAAAATATATCTTAAATTTTTGATTGTTGATATCAAGAATAATAATTTAATATACTATACTTAATCCTTCTTATTATTTTAATATACACTTAAGTATTCAAATAATTTTAAAAGTATATAAAGTATTTAAAGTCCTTCAATATAATTGATTATATTCAATCAAAATTATCTTCAGGATTGGAGTTTTTTTGTTCGCAAAAATAAATGATTTGTTTATAAATGGGGATTCCATTATATTTGAAGTTCTAATATACTTTTGGTATTATTAATTATATCCCCGAATAGAATCTTCATTGATATATTCTTTTCAAAATGGAAAATAGAATAATAATTCTACTAAAAAATGATTTATTTTCGATATAATAAATAAATACGAATAAAAAAGCTTCGATAATCAAAACTTTCTTATTTAGAATTTGACAATCCTATATTTTTGAAAAAGTTATCCTTTTAGAATCAATTCTATCTCTTTATCTACAAATTATTAATTCTATCTTCTTTTCAATTATAATTTCCTTATAGATATATTTATATAATATAAACTGTACAATTCGAATCCGGTGTAGATTATTATTGTGAAAGAAATAAATCGAAATATATATATCCTGATAGTATATTACAAAAGGAAATGGAAATTAGAATTGATCAGATTACATTGTAAAGATTTCAAATAGTAAAATTAGTAGATTTAGATAATGATTTGGATTATACACAAATGGAATACAAAAAGATTAATGGAAAACGATTGATTTCTTTTAAGGAAAAGGGAGCAGAGTCCTTTCTTATATCTAACTACGAAGAGTTATATGATTATATGACTATGAACTAGCTATGTGTTAGGCCTTGATATCCCAACTTTCTCACAATATTTGATATTATATCGATTTTCAATTGTAGTTTTCATAATATTTGATATAATACCGATATACGATAATATATAATAATGATTATAATTTGTATTAATTTTAAATAATAAAAAGTTTTGATTATATAATTTTTTTTTTATAATTATAATTGTTTTAAAGTTTTTCGGGCGTTATAATTTATTCAAGATTATATATTTGACAATGATAAACCTCATAATTGGGAAATAATATTTCAAAGATTATAATGGAATAAGTAAATATTAAGTTATAATAGCAAAAGTTGAATGGTATAATAATATTATAAATAATATTAAAGTTCAGATTCTTAATCTTCAATATTGAGGATATAGTTTTTTTATATACTTTTCTTGAATTCTTTCATATATTAATGCTTCATTTTTATTCGTCAATTTGAATAAAGATTCATTATTTTAATTATCTTAATTAATATAATAAAGGTTATTTATTTTGAATAGTTTTGGTATTCGATTAATTTAGGTTTCTTTATTCGAATATCTATGAATTCGATGGTTTTGTAGAGTTCGAATTTGTATTTGTATATTGAATGATTAAATAGATTTGATTGATTCAATTAATTTGATTAATTTGATCAATTTGATCAATTTGATTGATTTAATTGATCAAATCGATCTAATTGATCAAAATGGCCTAATTGATCTTATTTATCATATTGATCTTATCATTCAGAATGAATATAATATATATATATAGATCGATTAGGTCTATTTGATCAATTTGATTGATTTGGTCAATTAGATTGAATTGACCAAATTAATCAAATTAACTAAATTAACCAAATTAACTAAATGAACTAAATGAACCAAATTAACCAATTTGATCAATTTGATCTAATTGGCCTAATTGATCATATTGATTATATTATTCTTATTATTCGGAATGAGTATATTCTATATATTTATTCTATATCTATATATAGGTCTTTATATTATGAAGTGGTTAATGAGAGTTATTTATTATTCAATAACAACAACAAAAAGCAAATTATATATTGTTTTTGTTATTATTTATCTCTTTATTTATTATATATAAAAATTATACATTCAAAATATACAGCTCTTCAATGGAATATTATAGTTTTATATATAATACAATAATCAATAAACTTCTCAAAAACGAAACTCAAAAAAAAGATTTTATTATAATCATCAATCTAAATTTAAAACTAAATATATACAATTCTTAAACAAAATTCAAATATAAAGATAACAATATATTATTTTATTATTTTCAAGATTTGAAAAAACTCTCTTTGTATAATATACTGATAATAAAAATCATTATTCCAATATCGTCTATCGATTAAACTTAAAAAAAGTGATTTCCTTTATAAATAAATAATGAAAAATTTTACAGCCAAATTGAAATTAGTTGATTCTTTACTATTCGTGACTCTTACATTTTAATCTTATTTCGAAGAAGGAAAACAATTCGAAAAGCGATTCAGAAATCTAATAATAATATTTAAATTCATTACAAACTAAATCAAAATCTAGATTTTGATATATTATAAATCAAATACTTTATAAAATATAAGATTCGATATAATTCAAATTCGATTTATATTTAGAGTTAAAATTCATTAAATAACGAAAATAATTGATTTAGAAAATATACTTCGATTTTTAAAATACATTTTAAAAAGCCAATCATTATATTAAATATCCTAAAATCAATTATCCCTATAAGATAAAAGATAGTATTAGAAACTAAAGATTATATTCGAAAAGTTTTCGATTAATAATAATAGTTTATATATAAGCTTTCTATTATGAATAATATAAAGTTTATAAATTCTATATCAATTTTCCGGATGTTTATTAATAATCTGAATCCGGAAGCTTCGAATTATTTAATATATTTGTATAATTTTATAGATAAAACTTTTGTATAAATAAAGGCTTTTTGTAAAAGATTTATAATCTAAATAAAAACTTATAATTCATTAATTTATTTAATATATAATTATTCATTTAAATTATGGAATATTAAGAATAATTGATTGTAGTAAATATCGATATAATTATTCCTTTATACTTTTATTAATTTCGATAGATTATAAAAAATCCTGATTTATTCCCAAAAAAAATAGATGATTTAATTTGATAAAATGAATATTAGGATTGGAAATTAAATTTATAGATTTATTAAAAAAGTAATATTATATTTTTTAATATAGATCCAAAAAAACCATTTTATATAATGTTTTTATTAAAAGAAATAATACAATAAAAAAAACAAAAGAATATAAAAAATATTATATAAAATATATCGGAATTTGTTATAATAAATATTTTCTTAGAAAAGTTTGATAATCTTTTTATATTGATCAATATCGAATAAAAAATTGTAATAAAATTAAATAAATTCAAAATATAGAATAAAGTATTATTTATTTCTTTTTATATGGTATTAAAATATCTAAAAGCTTTTAATAATAAAATTTTCTACAAAGTGATTTCAGTAATAAAACAAAAGATTATAAAGGAATCGAAAATATTAATAAAGAATAATTCGAATTTTATAATTTTATTGATGTAAAAGGATAAAAAAAGAAGTTTTAGATTTGGAATCAAAATTATCAAGATAATGAATATTACAATCTAAATTTATTGAAATCGATTCCGGTTTATAATTATCATTATATATTATCAGTATTATATATTTAAGATGATTCTATAGATTTTAATATAATTAGGATTTAGAAGTACATACAAAAGGAATAAGAATATCTTCAAAGTCTTTGTTATTTCTGTAAATAATATAATTATAAGATTGAGGAATGTGAAATAAAGGAATAAGTAGATATTTTAAAAAAAGCAAATAAATACAAAACAATTCTTTGTAATATTATTTATCAATAATACCAAATTAATAATTATCACGGGATAGTATGATTACAGAGCACTTTCAGGGATCGTTGAATAAGTGGTACATGTGATTGGTAGAGTAAAAGAATTAAATGACTTGCCTTTGATTATATGAATCAAGAGCTGTATATATAAAACAAATGAGTGGTTATTTAATCGATATGTATTTTAATTAGGCTAGATCTTTGTTTATTAGTATATCAGGATCATTTTATCAATTGATAGATTGGTAAAGATTAGTAAATCTTTCATTTCGATTGGAAAGTATATATTTTGATTTTTTATAAGATATAGGGGATCACAGGGCTTTTTGTGATATATCCTCTAGATCGAAAGACGATTTGAAACAAATAGAAAGGTATAGAAAATGGCAATTCATATAATTTATGAATGAATATACAAGACGATTATAAGCAAACGTTAACAAAGGAATAATGTAATATATAAATTTGAAATGATCCTAATATTTTTAGAATAGAGAAGAATTTGATTATATATAAATCGCAAATTTCTCTTAATCTTTAATTTGATATCTATAATATTCTTCGAAATCAAGATTTTGAATAATAAAAAGAAAGTTTTCCGTTAAGAGAATATAAATGAATGATCAATTCTATAATATAACAATTAAAAATATATATAATTGTTAAACTATAATATATTGATTGTGATAACGAAATAAAATGAATGAATTTTTAAAGGTATATAGATCTTTTCTTTGTATTTTTGTTTTTGTTTGAATTAAATTCTTATTAATCATTATTATGTTTAAGATTTCAAGGTCTAAGAAAGCTAAATAAACGAATCTCAATTATACTAGACAAATAGCAATTAAGAAAAAAGCTTTAAAAGAATCAAATATAAAAGAAAATCTCAGTATTCTTTTGAAGAATTAATAAATCGAATAAAGAAAGTTAATGAATCCAGTACAAATAACAAATCAAGATATCGATCTTTAAGAATATAACTTAACTAAATCTGCTCCTAAAATAATATACAATCATTTATTTCAGAAACCGCTCCCTTTTATCGAAAGAATTATTGTTTATTATAATCAATTGCTTATTATAAATTCAAATAATAATTTAAAGGTAAATTTCATTTTTGAATTCTATTGTATAATTGAAAGGTTTTATTAATCCTATATTTATAATTATCGAAATAAAGATCGCTTGATAAAAAAAAGAAAAGAAGAAGGGTTTTTTTATCTAATAACAATAATCTATTTGATTTTTCGATATTGGGTTTTTCGGATGATGAATTAAATAAAAAAGAAAAAGAAAAAAGATTATCGAAAGTTATTGATTCTTTAATTAAAACAAAAAATAAAGGAAGTTATAGGGAAAGAAATAATCATTTATATATTCGATATATAAAATCGTTAATTACTGGAAGATATAATTTCTATAACGAATACTTTATTGATTCTTCTAAACCGAATAATCATCAATATTGGAATTATAATATTCATTTGTATATTCCTTTATTAACTTTCCTTCATCCTATAATAAATTATTATATCGCCATTCATCGGCAAAATTCGAAAATAAATTCTTCGTTCATCTTTTACCTTTATAATATACTGATCATTGGTTATATAATCCAAGTAGGGATACAGAATTACAATAAAGATAATACTAAAAATCGAAAAGAAAAAAAAAGTTATTCTTTCGTTTCCACATTATCGTTCTTTTTTTCTTTGTTATATTACTTATCAAAATCCTCGAAAAGTTAAACGAAAGAAGTATATTGTAATTTCGGAGAATAATAATGAGAATGAGAAAGAAAAAATAATGAAGAAGAAAAAAAGAAAGGAATAGGTAATGTATTCAAAGAAAAAGGAAAGAAAGGATAATCCTTTGGTTCCTGTAGTATCGATGATATTAATAGCTTCGATTGTTTTAGTTATTCTTCGTTTCTTGATTATTGCAGATAATCCAGAGGCTCTTTTACTTAAACTTCAAGTTATTGAGCTTAAAAAGAAGCTTATCCTTTTTCGAGGATAGAAAAGTGAAAAGTGAAGAAATGATCGGCCTTGATTATTCTTTATTTCCCGATGGATATAGAATACACAAATTGAAGTGTATCATAGAAAAATACAATGATCTGGGATATCAAATAGGATTCATTCTATTCATATCAAAGGGAAGAATTACGAGCTTCAGATTATTATTATTCAAGCTTTAGATCGTTGTTATTCAAGCTTTATGATTCTGTTATTCATATCTTATAAATTGAAAAGGGATCAGAAATATTCGAACTTTTGTTTTGTAAGGTTTTTGGTAAGTCTATCAATAGTTATACCGGTAATTGATAGATAGATTATATAAAAGTTCTCTTTTGAAGATTCTTAATATAATTATATATTTTGGATATCGATATAATATAATTTCGTAATGATCTGTTCGTTCTTATCAATCATTAATCTAATCACTTATTGATTATTATAAAAAATCGTTATAAATTCTTTCAATATTAAATCAATCTCTTTTAAGAAATATAGAATTGCTATAATTTCTTTAATATATATTTGACTCCCAAAAACTCTGTTTCGATAATCGAGATAATTACAGTATCTTATTTGAATACTTTTTATACAACTAAATTATCAAAAAAAAATAAAATATATCTTTAAAATGATCAACAAATATCTGAATTATCTATAAAAGAAGTATCTAAAAAGACAAAAAGTTATAGTATTTGATTATCGTTATATTGAATTACAAGATACTTTGTATTCCATAAATATTATAAATAATAATCGATAGCTTTTATATAATTATTAAATAAATTAATCAAATAATAGCTCAATTATAAAACAATGAATGATATATCCGCTTTTATAATGATTACAATATATAATACTGAATCCATTTTCTTTTAATACATTTTTATAATATATATAGAAACTTAACTGTGATTTTTCCGAAATATTATTATCGAGAACGATATACTTACTATTCTATTTGTTGCCTTGAATTTTTTAGCAATCTTTTCAATGTATATATTATGAATTAGTTATAGTGTTAACTTTTGGTGCAGGAAGTAGTAGTATTGTTGATTATGTAGGTTGAATTAAGGATTTATAATTCTAGTAGGAGTAGAATTGAGGTTATCCTTAAATATAGTTTGTATATCATTGTGGTCTTATGATTTCAATTCTAATCCTATGATGGCCTCATTTTCAATACTCCTTTATTGAGGATATCCTATTCGATTTTTTTAGGCTACTAATCCCAATATTTTCTTGAATCTTTCGAAAGTAATCCTTGCACAACGCTTCATTATTTCATCGGCAATTATATTGTATATATTGATATAATTAATGGCGATTTTCTTTTTTTCTGTTAAATCCCTAATGAAATAATAATTGATATCTATATATTTGGATTGTTCATGTAAATATGGATTCTTGATTAAAACTAAAACGTTTTGATTGTTATCAAGTATTTGAATTGTATCTCTATTCTTTTCAATATAATTTGATCTGAATAAATCTTTAAGTATTTATACAATCCATTTCCTTTGTTTGGTGAATATTGTTATTGTAATATATTCTGATTTTGTATTAGAGATAGCCATAAATATTTATTTCTTGTTAGTCTATAATATAAAATCTCTGTAGAATATCACAACTCTTTCTAAAACATTTTTCCGGTTATATTTATCATTAATCCAATCTGTATCTGTATATATCTTTATTGTATTGTTAGATATATTGTATTCTTTGCAGATATTAGATTGTACTCCCTTTGGCCCGAATTATAGTTTCTGTTTGATTATTGATCGTAAATATTGTATCAGATTCTTCAAAGCTATAGTATAATGTTTTACTGGTTTTGTTATAAATTATAAAAGTCTTCCAATTGAGAATATTATATCTAATCGAGTGTATACCATTGAATAAATTATACTTCCTATTCATTGTTGATATTCGTTCATATCTGTTAGTTCATCGTTATCGATTATTAGCCGGAGATAGGTATAATTTATTATTGATAGTTTCTTGGTTTGATGTTATTTATGTATAATATTGTATTTAGTTAGTATAATATCGAGATATTCTTTTTGATTTATAATTAATATATATATTTTTCTATTATAAATGATTTTAATATTTAGGATCTTATTAATCTCCTTTAGATTCTTGATATTAAAATGGACCGATAGTTTTTTATCAAATTAAATGATTTGCGATAATATACATAATATAATAATGATATCATCGATATATACTAGTAATATTATATTATGATCTTTGGATATATATAGATATAGATCTGCCAAACTTTGTATAAAATCTATATCTAAAAGCTCTTTCTTCAATAATAAACTTTAGTCCTTTTCAGTTTGCTTCAAATTATATAGGTTTTGTAGGGCTTGTAATATATATCCCTTTTTGATTTTAATACCTTAAGATAATTCGAGGTAGATTTCTTTCTTTAAATGTGATTCGATAAAAATGTTTTTGATATCGAAATATAAATATTCCAAATTTTCTTTTGCAACAATAGTTAGGAATAATCTGAGTATATTTAACTTTATTATTGATACAAACATTTCATTGTAATCCTTTTCTAATATCTAATTGAATCTTCGAATCATTAATCTTGCTTTGAATTGTTCTATTTTGTTATCCTTGGTTTTAATTGTAAATATCTATTTTATCGAAACCAGATTATTTTCTTTAGGGAATATATATTCTTCCTAAATATTATTTTGAATCAAGGATATAATTTTCTTTTGAATAGCTTTCTTTCATTTTTCAGAGTATTCTCGATCCGATATTACTTTTTTATAAGTTCTTGATATTTTGATTTCTAGAATTTCTTCGGCCGGATATGCTATACCTTTTGTATTATTTATATCTATCAACGAAGTTATGAAATCTGAAACAATCTTATCTTTAATATAAGGATCCATTTTATAAATAGTTGGGATTGTAATCATAATATATTCTACACTTTCTTGAATTTTGGTCTATATAGATATCGCAATCAATGCCCTTATAATTTTGCTTTCCTGTTCTTCTTCAGAATCTTATTCTATATCTCTTTTCCGTTTTCGTATTAGATATCTTGAAGATTCGTTTTCAAGGTCCATTTTATCCTTTTGCTCGATCTTAAATGATTATGGATTTATTTCGTTTTTTGATTCTATTGAAATAAATTTGTCAGCAAAATTTAAAATAATCTTAAATTTTGCTTCTAGTATAGATTCAGGGTTTATAAAAGTTGACTTTTAGATTGGATCTTTTGAAATGATGAATTCGATATTTAAAGTATTTTTGAAAGAAGATTCTTGATTTGTTTTCTGGATATTGTTATCTTCATTTTCATTGTATATTGGTATTGATATATCTAATTTACCTGGTTTCAATTCGATAATTGAAGTATTTGATATAATTACTGAATTCAATATAATATCTATTGGAGAGAATACTTAGAACAAAGATAATATAAATATTGCATTTGATATTAAAGATAGAAAAGATATTTTGTTTGTTATTGATCTATTATAAAATTTTCGATCTGACTTTATATTCTTTATTCCTTGTAAATCTAATTCACAATTTCTTAATTTAAAATCCAAATCTCTTTCTCGATAAAATTCATTTATAATTATTCTGCTTAATCGAAATATATAATCTAATTCTGAAGAATATATTTTGATATATTTATTTATAACTTTTAAGTACTCTAAAAATATATCGATTCTCGAAATATCCTGCAATTTATTATATCTTTATCCTTTTGGAATAATCTTGGAATTGATATAAATATAACATTTATTCTTTTAGACTTTGTATATCTTTATATCTGGTATTATATTTATAAAAGTTTCTATAAAAAATTGATCTATTCCATTTATATCAAAATCAATACTAATGCGATTCCTGATATAAACATCGTACTTTATAACTTCGTCTCAAAATTCTAATAATAATCCAGTTTCTTTTAGTATTGCTCTTATATTTGCCTTTGTAATCTTTATATTCTGTTTTGCAAATTTGTTTTGATATAAAGAAATAATTATTATAACTTCGGATTGTATACCTAATAATTATTCACAAATAGTTTATAAGAATTCCGATATATTATCAATCCTGATTGTAATGATCTTTTCTTCAATAACTAATTCCATCTTCTTTTTCCAAGTTTTCAATATTTGAATTGTATTATCTTTTTGTTTAAATGGTATAATCCAATTTATTTTTGTACAACTATCAATGATCAATATGAAATAATGATTCCCTTGAATCGATTTTGGGAATGGTTTTGTAATATCGAAATATATAAATTCGAGTTTCTTTGATTTGTACAGACTTAATTGTTTCGGAATACAATTGATTATCTTAATGAGTATATATACTTCGTAGATATCTAATTCAATTGAGATTTTTATCGATTTGATTATATTGGATATCTTGTATAGATTCTTGATTTTATCTGGACCTAAATAATTGAATCTTCGATATTATAATAAGTATCTCTTTTTCTCCTTGAATATTAATTCGTTATCAATATCTTTAGTGCTATTAATTATCTTTAAAGAAAAGCCTTTTTCCTGATCATTTTGGTATATACTAAAACAAAGAATTATATCCTTATATCCTTTAATTATATATGAAATTATATATATTCCATCTTATATTCTAGTATAAATGATTTTCTTATTATCCTTCTTGAAATATATATAATAAAAATTGAATTCCCTTTGCAACCCTATTTCACAGATCCTTTTTTCTAACAACAAATTTATTTCTAACTTTAATATATATAATATATTTGAAAATAATATCTTAGAATTATCTTTATATATTATATTTATTAAACCCTAATAACAATAATATATCATTCCCCCATCAATCTTTATCCTTCATTTGGTAATAAATTTTATTAATTTAAATAATAAAGATTGATCAGATATATATAAAGAAATATCTATATTAATATACCATTTATTAGGGGAAGCTTTATTAATGATTTCTTTTATCAAATTGCAATCTTCCTTTATTATATTTTTAATATCGAAATCTAATTCAAAAATATTATTAATAAAGTATATTTGATCTTTTTTATTGAAATAAATCTTTTTCGGATTCAATGATCCCCTTTTTTTTTGATAATAAAGATAATTGTAAAGGAATTTGTTGGTTTGCATTAAATATAGGTAATTTCATATATAATGATCTTCCCTTTGATACAAATCGCAAATATTGTTTGAAATCTCGAAATCTGATTCTTAATATCGAAAAATGTATCTAAATCTTTTCACAATTTGTATTAACTCTAATCCATCCTTAAAACAAAGTTTCTTAACTTATAAATACTTGATCTTATTATCGATACTAAGGTTGATTTGGATATCCAATATATTCATTATTTTTTGATAATCAATTAAAAGATTATATATTAAAACCAAAAACAAAACAATATCTTAATATATTGACCAACAATTTTCGTTTACAGCTCCTAATTTCTTTCTATACTCTTTCAATTTATCCCAGGTTTCGATAATAATTATATCGAAATAAATATTGGATTGGAATTTGAAGTTCTGGATTATCGTTATATATGTATTGACTATGATTATACTAACTCTAATATATTTTGATTTAAAGTATCTCCAAAGTATATATATTATTGAATATTTATTGGTAAAGGTTTCATCGTCATTATTGAATATTATACAAATATACAATAATGTATTCACTTCGTCCTTTAAATATTCCGATTTCAATTCGATATTGTAATATATACGATCATTGATTTTGTAGGTAGATACTATATTGAATCCTGCAATCTACATATATTTGTTTAATATTTGATCAATTGTATAAAACCATCCTTTCCCTTTTAATTATATCTTTGTTTATCTGAATTATCACTTATAATTGTTTTAATCGAATTTCGAAGAATTGTTTGATTCTGATATTGTGAAAGTTTCTTACTATTTGATGGGTATTGAAGATAATCTTTAGATTTTTAAAATAGTCTTAAAAAAAAAGGTATATAGCAAATAAATTCAAAATAATAAAGAAATATAAAAATAAAACAATAAAAAAATTCATAAGATTGTATTATAATATATTTTCTTGTAGCTATACGAACTTGCTCTTCATCTCTATTATAATTCTGTATCAGTATTATACAAACTGCTCTCCGTTTTAACCTGTAATATTATGAATTATAAACTATATTATCATATTTCAATTCTGCTTCAGTAGTACTATATAAAAACTCTGATTTTCACTTTATTTTACCCCTATTAATTATATTAATCCTTTTTCGATTTACTTTATTTTCTAATCATTACTATACAATTGGATTTTATAATTTGTTAATTTTTGATATAGAAAGTAATAGTATTGTTGATTATATAAATTGAATTAAAGATCTATAATTCTAATAGGAGTAGAATTGAGGTTATCCCCAAATATGGTCTGTGCACCATTGTGGTCTCGTGACCTCAATTCTAATCCTATGATGGCCTCATTTCCAACATATAGCTTTTTTTTAAATCGATTACAGAATATATATATATCTAAAAACTATTTAATATTTCTCAGGTCTTATAGTTTATATATAGCTTTAATTCCCTTGATGATTTTTATGGTAATTGATTTGTTTTTCTTATAATAAATGATCTGAATATCATCTATGAAGAAAAGAATTATAATGATATACTCTGAATTAATATATAAATATAATTCCTTCTTGTATTAAAAATTAACAATTACTATAAACCTTTTATAATCCTTTCAAAATTTTAATAACTCCAATTTTGGAACTTTTATATTCTCGAAACTATTTCCATTTCGGAATACCCCTTCCGGATACACTGGCCCCACTACATTTAATAACTATTCGAACTTCGAATACTCGTCGCCCTCTTTTTCTTTTAGAATAGTATATATATCGATACTTTGTATTGATAATTTCAATAAGATCGAAATAGTATAAAAAGAAGCAAAAGAATTCGAAGAATATTAGGATGCCGAAAAAGACTTCAATTCAAAAGTTATAGTTGAAGTTATATAGAATGCTTATTTAGAAAAAGAAAAGCATTTAAAACCAAATATTTAGATTCTGTTTTTATTCTAAGTATTATATGGGATATAAGATTTCTTGATTTAATCAAACTTATGAAAAAAGAAGTATTCATTTTTCTTTATAATCTTTCGAAAAATGGTTATATTTATCGATTAAAAGTACTTATTGATTTTGAAGCAAATGGATGTGTTTTTATTAATATTATATTCTTTACTTATTTATTTTCTATATTTAAATCAAGAATTATATTGTTTAAAGTTTCAATTGAAATTAAAGAATATAATGATGTATAAGGCTATATTATTATCTATTTTATATTTTTTAATTTAATAATCGATAATTGTGAACAATCTTTTGTTCTTTTTTTATTATTGAATTAGAGAATTATAATGTTATTTTAGATAGATTTTGGTTATCAGAGATTCGAGTGAAGTTCGATTACTTCAATCGATATTTCGAATAACTTAAAGAAAGACTTTGTATTATCTCTTATTCGAATAATCTCCTTATTATTTAATTATCTTTTTGCAAATGAAAGATCGATCGATTAATTCAATAAAATATTGATCAATGAGATAACTAATTCGAAGAATATTGAAATCGAAGAGATTTATAATTGAACAGATCAATTGTAATTGATAATGTACAACAAGAATCTTCAAATATGAATACAATATAGATTCTTGTTGAAAAAGGAGAAGTCCTGATTCCTTTCAAGTTTAATCTATCTTTTTTTCAATCAATTATATCACTATTACAGATTTACAAATGTTTTCTCTGTATATTATTCGAAGTCCTCGATCTATATATATTCAAACTCGATAAGTTTCAATTAGAATGCAAAAAAGATAAACAAACTGAATTTTTTATTATTATTCTGAAAAAATTCGATGATATAATAGATTTCTGAAAGAACAAACGATATACAGAAAAGAAAATGTTGATTGTTTTGATTGAATTCAAGAATACAAAAGTTCGAAAGAAATTTGATTAAGTATTGGCTGAAATCGATTCAGAATCTGAAATACTATTTGAATATCGATAATATTATCGAATCTTTTTCAAATATAAATCAAATATTTTATCTCTTAATTGATTTTATAATTATAAAATCATATTGGAAGACGAAAGAGAACAAATCTTGTATTATAGTCTGCTTTACAAGATGTTCCTGGAACAATTGGAAGTTATCAAAGAATATATTATGGATAACTTTAGTAAAGATTTTATTGAATTCAATTAAACTTTTTATACTGTATTCATTCTATTTGTTAAAAAACCTAATGGTAGTTTAAGGTTTTGTATAGACTTTAAATTATTGAATTCCTTGATATGTAAAGATCGGTATCCTCTTCCTTTAATCGATAAAACACTTTCTTGGTTTTCCGGTATTAAAATCTTTACCAAATTCGATATTCGTTAAACTTTTTATTGTATAAAAATAGATCCTGTTTTGGAAGAATATATTATCTTTCGAATTCGATATAGATTATACAAATACAAGGTTGTATTATTTGGATTAATAAATAGTTTTGCAATTTATTAGTATTATATAAATGATATTCTATTCGATTATTTAAATGTTTTTTGTATAATATATCTCGATGATATTTTAATCTATTCCGAAAACAAAAAAAAATATCAAACTTATATTAAACTAATTCTCGAATAATTAGAAATTGTTGATCTATAAATGGATTTTAAGAAATATGAATTCAATATTATATATATTAAGTATTTGGATTTTATTATCTTTATTAAAGGAGTAGAAATGGATTCTGAAAAGATTGAGATAATTGAAAATTAGATCTTTCTGATAATAATGAAAAAGATTTAATTATTCTTTGATTTTTGTAATTTTTATTGATGGTTTATTAAGAATTATAATATAATAGTGAAACCTTTTAACGAATTTATTAAAGCAAATATTAAGTTTGTATTTAATAAAGTATATCAAAATATATTCAATATTTTGAAGAAAAAGCTTATCTTTGTTTTGTTTTTGTAGTATTATAATTATTGATTCCTTTGTATATTCGAAACAAATGTATTCGATAGAATAGTTGCTAATATATTATTACAATAGTATAATGAAGATTGGTTTTCTGTAGTTTATTTCTTTAAGATCATAATTATTGTTGAATTGAATTATAAAGTTTATAATAAGGAAATACTATCAATCATTCGATCTTTCAACTATTGGAAAGCAGAACTCACTGGTTCATTATATAAAATCAAGGTTTATATCGATTATAAGGCCTTCAAATATTTCATAATTATTAAGATTCTCAATGTCCGATAAACTTGTTAAATAGAAATTCTAACCGATTATAATTTTATTATTATATATCGCCCTGAAAAAGATAACCCTTTCATTAATGCCTTAACCAATTGAATCGATAAATTGGACCTTTAGAACTATATCAAGAAGAAGAATCGTTTTCAATAGTTTATTAAAGATAATTAAATTGATATCGAAATTATAAAAAAAATCTTATAAAAGTATTACCTAAATGAAACAGCGATTATTAGTATCGATTTGAATGAAATCGCTCTTCGATTCGATCTAATTAATTATATTATTGAAACAAATAAAATTATAGATAATTTGCTAGTATTTAGAATACAAGTTATTCAAGGTTATAAGTATATATCACTTCAAAATGATCTTTTGTTTTACAATGACTGTCTGATAATATCCGATATCAATAATCTTCGAATTTACTTGATTCATAAAACTTATAATTCTATTTCTATTATTTATTTTGGTATAAATAAAATCTACCTTTTATTATTTCAACAATATTATTGGTCCAGAATATATGATATTGTAGCCAGATATATATACAATTGTCATGTTTGCAAATACAGTTCTGTTTTATATAATTGTACCCCTGATTTATTGTATCCATTTCTGATTCCTAATTGAATATAGTAATATGTTATTATGGATTATTGTAGTTTTAATAAAAATAAATATGGATATAACAACATTTTAATCATTATTGATCGATTAATGAAGCAAATTATCTTTATACCTTATTATAAATCAATTGATGTTTAAATTTAAGTACAATTATATTTCTATTATGTATATCGATATTATGGTCTTTTTGATATTATAATATCGAATCGTGGCCTTTAATTCATATTACAGTTCTGAAAGGAATTCAGTTAAATCTTAGGAATCGATTTCAAATTATTCATTGTTCATCATTCCCAAATCGATAGTCAAATTGAGATTTATAATCAGTACCTTTAGTAGTAGTTAAAACTGTTTGTTAATTATTATCAAAACGATTGATCAGAATTCCTATTTATAATGGATTACGTGCAACTTACTTTTTTATATGACTCTTTAGGAGGGTTTATATTTTACGAAACTTTATACGGGTATGTATCGAAATGTGTATAGGAATGGAAAAAAGATGTTAGTAAATCAACAGACGATATAAATATATGTGATGTCTGTATATATATAGAATGCAATAGATTAATTTTTACGCAAATAAAAGAAGGTTTATTGTATATTCAAGCTAAGATATCGAAATCTATAAATATTTATTGATGTGAAGTCGATTTCAATATCGGAGATTATGTATAATTCAATGTAAAGAGTTATCTTATTTAAAGATTATCCAAAAAGCTGGATTTCCCAATTCAAGGAAGATTCAAGATCATTGATCGATTTGGGAGTTCTTTTAAGCTCGAACTTTTAACTATAATGAAAATTCATCCTATTTTCCCTTTAGATCGATTATACAAGATATATAATGATCTTTTTTCTAATTAGATATTCGAATCATCTCCGCCTATTAATATAATTGATAATTCAGAATGAAAAATGAAGAAGGTTTTAACAATAAAGAAAATATGAAAAACTTTATTATACAGAGTCTCGTAGTTTAATAGCGATATCGATCTTATTTAATATCCTGTTTCCGATTTTAAAATATCATTATACCTTTTCTATGATTTTCAGCTGGCTAATCCAACATTATCTGATCCTCCCAATCGACTAATTGATTGGATAAAGCTCTATAAGAACGGAAAGGATAATTATAATCATATAGATAACGATTCATCTATGAAACTAAAAAAAAGAAAAATGTTCTTTAATACAGCAGATTAGATATTATAATTTTATAATAGTATATATATATATAATCGTAAAAGGATCAAAAACCTATACAAATTCGAGGGAATTTGATTATATACATATATAACCCGAGTTTTATATAATAAACGAACTGCCACCATTAAAACAATACAAAGGCAATATATTTCAAAAAAGTCATGCCTATAATTATTTCAAAAATCATACAAAAAGAAGCTTGAACATGGTAAAAACGAAATATAATGTTATCCCTATCGATTTCGTTCAATTTGGTTGATTTGGTCAATTTGATCGATTAACTTGATCGATTTCGGAATTGACCATATTAATTATCCATCATTATTATACTATAATTCAACCTCCTTCCCTTTTCTATTGAAACTTTTTCCTTTCAAAGGTTCCCCAAATCAAGGAGAATACGAATCAATATTAATTTAATCAATTGATGAACGATTTGATTGATTTAATCAATTCATTCGTCATTTTGATCAATTTGATCGATAATTTTGGTCAATTCATTTGTCATTTTGGTCAATTTGATCAATTTCCAATAAATTGATTAAATCAATCAAAATGACTAATTTAATTGATTTAAAGTTCATGAAGCTTTACAAAACCTGATTTCCGATAAAATAGTAATGGAATAGAGGAATGAAACACTCGAGGATAAGCTTTTCCGAAAGGGGGGATAATATCACGAATCATGAATTATAGAAGGTTAATTATATAATATCTTTTATCTTCTATATCAATTTATAAACTGATTATCTGTATATATATATTACGAATTATATAATTTAATATAGTAAAATGGTAACTTTAATAATATATATATACAATTCTGCAGTCTATAAATGGGTATTTATGTATATATATCTAATCGCTCTTTACAAGCCATAATTCTTCAATTGTAGATTCTAAAGAACATAATTGACCCTGTTTATTCAGCTCTACTACGGCTTTTGTGCGTCACAGATTTTGTATTAGAAATAGTTATAAACATTTATTTCTTATTAATTTATAATATAGGGTTTCTATAAAATATTACAATTCTTTTTGAAATATTTTTCCGGTTATATTTGTTATTAATTCAATCTATATCTATATATACTTTTATTATATTGTTAAATATATTATATTCTTTATAGATATCAGATTATACTTTTTTTGATCTGAATCATAACTTTTATTTGATTATTGATCGTAAATATCATATTAGATTTTTCAAAATTATAATATAATGTTTTATTGGTTTTATTATAAATTATGAAAATCTTTCAATTAAGAATATTATATTTAATTGAATATATATTATTAGATGAATTACATTTTCTATTTGTTATTGATATTCGTTTATATTTATCAATTCATTATTGTCGATTGTTGACCGAAGATAAATATAATTCATTATTAATAGTTTCTTAACTTGATATTGTTTATATATAATATTATATTTGGTTGATGTGATATTGAAATATTCTTGTTGATCTATAATTAATATATATATTTTTCTATTACAAATAATCCTAATATTTAGGATCTTATTAATCTCCCTTAAATTTTTGATATTAAAATAAATTAATAGCTTTTCATCGAATCAAATGATTTATAATAATATATATAATATAATAATGATATCATCGATATATACTAATAATATTATATTATAGTTTTTAAATATATATAAATATAGGTCTACCAAACTTTGTATAAAGCCTATACCTAAAAACTCTTTTTTTGATAATAAACTTCAATCCCTTCTAATTTGCTTCAAACTATATAGATTTTGTAGGGTTCATAGTATATATCCTTTTTCGACTTTGATATCTTGGAATAATTCGAGATAGATCTCTTTTTTTAAATATAATTCAGTAAAAGTATTTTTGATATCGAAATATAAATATTCCAAATTTTCCTTTGTGATAATAACTAAGAATAATCTGAATATATTTAGTCTCATTATTGATATAAATGTTTCGTTGTAATCTTTTTTTAGTATTTAATTGAATCCTCGAATTATTAATCTTATCTTGAATTGTTTTATTTTGTTATTTTCCATTTTAATTATAAATATTTATTTTATCGCAACCAGATTATTTCCTTTAAGGAATATATATTTTTCCCAAATATTATTTTGAATTAAAGATATGATTTCCTTTTGAATAGTTTCTTTTTATTTTTCAGAATGTTTTTGATTTGATATTGCTTTTTTATAAGTTCTTGGTATTTTGATTCTCAGAATTTCTTTGATTGGATATACTATACTTTCTGTATTGTTTGTATTTATTAACGAAATTATAAAATCTGAAATGATCTTATTTTTAATATAAAGATTTATTTTGTAAATAATTGGGATTGTAATTATAATATATTTTATATTTTTTTGAGTTTTGATCTATATAAATATTGTAATCAATATCCTTATAATCTTGCTTTTCTATTCTCCTTTAAGATTTTATTCTATATCTCTTTTCCGTTTTTGTATTAGATATTTTAGAGGTTTGTTTTCAAAATTTATTGTATCCTTTTATTTGATTTCAAATGATTATAGATTTATTTTGTTTTCTGATTTTATTGAAATAAATTTATCAGCAAAATTTAAAACGATCTTAAATTTTGTTCTTAATATAAATTCAGAATCTGCAAAAATTGATTTTTGGATTGGAATCTTTAGAATAATGGATTCGATATCTGAAGTATCTTTGGAAAAAGATTCTTGATTTATTTTCTGGATATTATTATCTTTATTTTTATTGTATATTAATCTTGATATATCTAATTTACCTAAATTCGATAATTAAAATATTTAATATAATCACTGAATTCGGTATAATATCTATTGGAGAGAATATTTAGAACGAAAATGATATAAATATTGTATTTGGTATTGAAGATAAAGAAAATACTGAAAATAAAAAAGGTATTTTATTTATTACTAATCTATCACAAAATTTTCGATCTAATTTTATATTCTTAATTCTTTATAAATCTGATTCATAATTTCTTAATTTAAAATCTAAATCTCTTTTTTGATAAAATTCATTTATAATTACTCTATTTGATCGAAATATATAATCTAATTTTAAAGAATACATTTTAATATATTTATTTATAATTTTTAAATATCCTAAAAATACATTAATTTTCAAAATATTTTATAACTTGTTATATCTTTACCCTTTCAGAATAGTTTTGGGATTGATATAAATATAATATTTGCTCCCCCAAACTTTGTATATCTTTATATTTAATATTATATTTATAAAAGCTTTTATAAAAAATCGATTTATTTTATTCATATTAGAATCAATATTAATACAATTCTTGATATAAGTATTATACTTTATAACTTCATTCCAAAATTCTAATAATAATTCAATTTCTTTTAATATTACTTTTATATTTGCTTTTACAATCTTTTTATTCTATTCTACAGATTTGTTTTAATATAAAAAAGCAATTATTATAACTTCGGATTATATACCTAATAATCATTCATAAATAATTTATAAAAATTCTGATATATTATTAATCCTAACTATAATGATCTTTTCTTTAGTAATCAATTCCATCTCTTTTTTCCAAATTTTCAATATTTGAATTACATTGTTTTTTTGTTTAAATAATATAATCCAATTTATTTTTGTACAATTATCGATAATCAATATAAAATAACGATTTCCTCGAATCGATTTTGAAAATAATTCTACAATATCGAAATATATAAATTCGAATTTCTTTAATTTATATAAACTCAATTGCTTCGGAATATAATTGATCATTTTAATAAATATATACATTTCACAAATATCTAATTCAATTGGGACCTTTATTAACTTGATTATATTGAATACCTTATATAGATTCTTAATCTTATTTAAACCTAAATAATTGAATCTTTGATACTATAACAAATATCTCTTTTTTTCTTTAAATATTAATTTGTTATCGATATCTTTGATATTATCGATTATCTTTAAAGAAAAACCTTTTTTTTAATCATTTTAATATACACTCGAACAAAAAACTATATTCTTATATTCTTTAGTTATATATAAAATTATATATATTCCATTTTATATTCTAATATAAATAATTTTCTTATTATCCTTTTTAAAATATATATAATAAAAATTAAATTCCCCTTACAGTTTTGTTTTGCAAATCCTTTTTCTTAACAGCAAATTTACTTTTAATCTTAATATATATAACATATTTGAAAATAATATCTTAGAATTATCTTTGTATATTATATCTATTAAACCCTAATAACAATAATATATCATTTTCTTATCAATCTTTATTCTTTATTTAATAATAGAATCTATTAATCTAAATAATAAAGATTAATCAAATATATATAAAAAAATGTCTATATCAATATATTATTTATTAAGGAAAACCTTATTAATAATCTTTTTTATCAAATTATAATCTTCCTCTATTATATCCTCAATATCGAAATCTGATTTAAAGATATTATTAATAAAATATATTTGATCTTTTTTATTGAAATAAATCTTTTTTAGATTTAATAATCCCCTTTTCTTTTAATAACAAAAATAACTACAAAGGAATTTATTAATTTATATTAAATATAAATAATCTTATATATAATAATCTTCTTTTTGATATAGATCATAAATATTATTTGGGATCTCGAAATCTAATTCTTAATGTCGAAAAGTATATCTAAATCCTTTTACAATTTGTATTCACTTTGATTTATTTTTAAAATGAAATTCCTTAATCTGTAAATACTTAATCTTATTATCGATATTAAAATTGATTTGGATATCCAATATATTTATTATTCTTTGATAATCAATTGAAAAACTATATATTAAAACCAAAAATAAAATAATATCTTGATATACTGATCAATAACTTTTATTTGTAACCCCTAATTTTCTTTTATATTCTTTCAATTTGTTTTAAATTTCGATAATAATTATATCGAGATAAATATCGGATTGAAATTTGAAGTTTTGAATTATCATTATATATATATTAATTATAATTATATTGATTTTAATATATTTTGATTTAAAATATCTCCAAAATATATATACTATTGAATATTTGTTGATAAGGATTTCATCATTATTATTAAATATTATACAAATATACGATAATATATTCGCTTTATCCTTTAAATATTCCGATTTCAATTTGATATTATAATATATACGACCATTGATCTTATAAACAGATACTATATTGGATCCTATAATCTATATATATTTATTTAATGTTTGATTAATTATATAAAACTATTCTTTTTTTTCAATTGTATCTTTGTTTATTTGAATTATCGTTTATAATTGTTTTGATCAAATTTCGAAGGATTGTTTGATTCTGATATTGTAAAGATTTCTTGTTATTTGATAAATATCGAAAATAATCTTTAGATTTTTAAAACGATTTTAAAAAAATGTACTATAAATAGATTTGAAATAATAAAAAAATATAAAAATAAAATAATAAGAAAATTCATAAAATTATATTATAATATATTTTCTTGTAATTATATGAATTTGCTTTTCGCTTTTGCTATAATTCTATATCAGTATTGTATAGATTACTCTCCGCTTTAGTCTATAATATTATGAGTTATAAACTATATTATCATATTTCAATTCTGTTTCAATAATATTATATGAAAATTCTGATTTTTATTTCGTTTTATTTTTATTAGTTATATTAATCCTTTCTCGATTTGCTTTGCTTTCTAATCACTATTATACAATCAGATTCATAATTTATTAACTTTTGATACAGAAAGTAGTAATATTATTGATTATATAAATTGAATTAAGGATCTATAATTCTAGTAGGAATAGAATTGAGGTTATCCCCAAATATGGTCTGTGCACCATTGTGATCACGTGACCTCAATTCTAATCCTATGATGGCCTCATTTCCAACATTATGAATTATTACAAATTGAAAATATTCCTTTATATCGTTTATTCCTTATTGATTAAATCAAAATATAAAATGAAAATTGTTTAAACAAAATAATCCTATTGAATCTATCCTTTGAAATATAACAATTTTTATATAAAATCCAGTATTAGAATTGCTCCTTTGATAGTATTGTTATATACATAATTGCTTTTATATATATACTGTTTATTTTGAAATGCGAAAGTTAAATGATTTTTAGAAAAGAGATAACTCCGAATAATAATCATATAATTGAAATTCAAATGAATTAATCTGAACCCTAGATATGTCAATCCTTATAATATAAACTTTTTTAAATATTTATTCAAGATTATAAATCTGCGAATCCTTTATAAATCGATTAAATGAATATATAGAATATAGTAATCTTTATAATAATTGGATTTCCTTTACAGAATATTCTAATTGATTATTCTAGTATATATATTTCCTTTTGGAATGTTAAGATTGATTAATTAAAATAATCTTTAAATCATTTTTATATACACTATAAAGAACATCGATAATATAATCAATAAACTTATACTCTATATTTCTTATATCAATATATTCAATAAAATCGGGATCTATATTATTATTATAAATATTTCCTTGAATAATATTAATATCTTTATTTGCAAAATATAATTACTCTTTAATAAAAAAATCGGTTTCTTCAATTTCTTCAATAAAAGAATCGATCAATATTTGTATATCTTTATTATATATTTTATCCTTATTATCTAAAGAATTAGATAGATTGAATAATTTTAGATCGATTTCTTTATTTCTATTATCACCCCCCAAATCTATATCTACCCCCAAAACTAGTTCGTTTATAGATAATAGATTTGAAATATATTTGATAAATAAATTAAAGGCTTTTCGATTTATAAAAATAGGTAGATGAATGAAATCTTCATAATTATCTTTGTTTTGAATAATCATTTCGTTTATTTCGATATAATTTTGTAGATCAAGGATTCTAACAAATTGTTTAAGCTTTTCTATAATATGAATATTAATTATTCAATTGATAGAATCTATATAATAAATGAATTCCTTATTGAACATTACATTTCGAATAATAATAACTTTATTGAATTTAGATATTTATATATAATAAATCAATATATCTGGAATATAATTTATTAAATATTTAATATATATTCGAGAATTGGTTTTATATTATTTTCTATTAATTCCAATTTCTTTGTTTTTATCCAAAGAATAAATTCGGCATTTATATTTATAGATTCTATTCCAATTAAAACAAAGATCATTAAATATTTTTTTTACAAATAAAAGATTATCTTTACAAAGATAATTATAAAACTATATATCGAACATTTCATTAAACAATTTAAAGGATTTAATTTTCAAAGGATTTATATTATATAAATAAATAACAATTTATATTATTTCTACCCACAATTTGTCCAATAAACCTATTATGATCCATATTTTTATTTGTTTTATAATTATTTCTTATCCTATATATTCTGATCCTTTATTGAGTTCATATATATAAAATAAAGAAAACTCAAATTCGATATTTTTTTATTTGATTTATTTCTCAAATAATATTACTTTTATAATTTCAATAATAGATATATCATTATCCTACTTAATCATTACAATTACTAAATTATATTTATAATAAATCTAGATTATAAAGCTTTGAATAATTGCAAATATTTCATTATATATTTTGCAATAAATTGAATATAAAAAGATCTTACCATAATATATTTCTTTGATCAATAGAAGCTATAATACATTATTATATCCTTTATCGAAATCAAAAAAATCCTATTGGATTTTATAAAAAGGCCAAAATGACTAACGATCACTTGGAACACAAGAAATGATTTGCTTTATATAAATACAAATACAATCGATACAATTAAAACAAATAATATTTTTTATTTTGATATTTTGCACTGCAAATACTAAATATTCAAAAGCTTCCTTTTTCAAATATTTAGAACATTTATACTATATTTCATTTATATCTTCTCTTAAAAAAAATGGATTACAAGAACAATAAAATACTTTGTTTATTTTTCTGCTTATTATTAAATATATTATAAAAAAATTGTTTATAAGAATAAATAAAAAAATACTCGAATAAATAAAAAGTAATTTATATTCTAAAAATACAAGATTTTCAATACAAATATATTAAACAATTACTATACTATTTGTATAATCTCCTTTACAAAGAATACAATCATATCCTGAAAACTATAGATCGGTTTTCTCCAATCGAACCTTCGAAACGATATTGACATAAAAGCTAAGGATAAATACTACATCGTTTAAAACCAGATCATTATTAGAATAATCTTTTCTCTTAATGATCCTTTTAATAATACAAACCCTGTATTCTAAGATTTGGAAACTGGAAATACCTGTTTTTACAAAATCACTAGGATCGAATAATCGATATCGATAATCATCCAATAAAGATATATCATTTACGATATATATAACATTACAATTATCGAATAAAATACTATTGAATAAATGGTATATTTTCATTATTATAGAATATATCCCTAATTGATTATATCGAATATTCAAGATAATAATATTGATTAAAAGTCCTAAAGAATTAATGGAATTTTTTATCCATTTCCTTTTAATTCAATTAGAATAAAATTATTTCTATAAATACAATTTTGCTCAATCCCTAATTACTTATAATTCGTTTTCGCTAAATACCTTTTTGAATAATGAATTGATTCTTTTAATGAATATTAACTTTATGATTTTGCAATTATGAATAATATAATTATAATCAATTCCGTTATTCTATTTAGATTCGATTTTGTAAGGATATTCCCAGATCTTTTTGATCCTTTAATTGTTTTCAGAATTGATATTCTTTTTATTCTTTTTAAACTTTTCATCATTTTGAGAAAAAATAAATATAGAATATATTCCTTTTTTAGTTTTTAAAAAATTAGAATTCTAAAAGATTAATTCTTCAAAAACATTTCCAAATTGCTTGAATAAGAGATTAAATAATCCGAATTGATTGTTCATTTCGATCTATATAATCATAATATTTATTTAAATTGAAAATATTCTGGTATTAATAACTTATAGAAAAGTATTAATAACGATTTCATTTTATACCTTAATAATCTTATATACAAAAACTTTGATGTAAACTATAATCCAATCCCTATACTATTTAACAAAATCGATTCTATCAAACAAGATTTGTGTTAAAACAAATTGATATTCTTATAGTATTGTAAACTTAATAATAGTTATTATAGATACAAGCTTCCTTTTGAATACATTGATGATTATTTTGAATAAAAAAGCTATAATATCTTGATTAAAAATAAATAACTTTATAAAGTATACTTGATCAATTGATGATTCAATTTATTTGTAAATATCCTAAAAAGTTTTGTAATTCTGTATATATTCTTATTATTAGTATCAATACTCCAATTAAAGAAAAGCAAGTTTGAAGAAGATTTTTTGAAAAATGATTAGGAATAAAACAATAGATCTATTAAGAATAAATCCTGATATATTATTATCAAAATCTTTTATCTTTGTATTTTTACTAATATCTTTCCTGAATTGAATCATTACAAAATATTCCGAGAATTCCTTTTGATATTGAATTTGTTTCTCTTGATTATATTTAACTTGAAAATCGATAATAAAAAATAAAACAAATGATTTGATTAAAAACCAATCGATTTAATTATAAATAAATTCATTCATCAGATCAGAGTTTGGAGTAGATATAATTGATATAGAAATAAACAGATTGTTTTTTGGATTGATTGAATTCTAGATTCCTTAAATTTGATATTTATTTTTCAAATATAGATATCATTCCAGTTATTGAATATAGATTGTAAGAAAAAGATCGTTTTAATCCTTTGTTATATTGAATGAAGATAATTGAATTGATATAAATATTGAATTATAAATAAGATAGAAATGATATTTTAAGAATGATTCTTTGAATATTTAATAATTACCAAATAAAAAGTTATATAGATTTAAGGATTATTAGGCTTATAATTATCATAGGATAATATAATTATAAAGCATTTTCAGAGATCGTTGAATAAATGATATATATGATTAATAGAATAAAAGAATTGAATGACTTGCTTTTGATTATATAAATCAAGAACTATATATATAAAACAAATGAATGATTATTTAACTAATATATACTTTAATTAGATTAGATCCCCGTTTATTAATATATTAGGATCATTTTATCAATTAGTAGATTGGTAAGGGCTAGTAGATCCTTCATTCCGATTGAAAAGTATATATTTTGATCCTTCATAAGATACAGGGGATCACAGGGCTTTCCGTGACAATAATTTAGTTGTACAAGATAATTATCAGTATAATAATCATTCAATATAATACTAATAGAATTGTTTGTTCGATCTAATCGGCTGTAATACTTTAAACATCTATTCTTCATACAATCAGCTTTCTTTTTAATATCTTTTTTCCTCTTTTGTAAAATATCATCATATTACCTAAGGCCTCTTCCTGTGCTGTGATAATAATAATAATTTATTATTGAGTATATTTATCTTATATGAAACTTTCTTGATTATAAGTCTAATACCCCACTTTCGGGCCACCCCCTGTTTTGGACCACCTCAAAAATATCATTATATAAATTTTAAACTTTAATAATTCAATAACTACTTTATTTCAATAAAATCCTTTGTAGTATTTGTTTCATAATCATTATTAGAATTATCTTCTTTAATTTCATGATCCTTAATTTCAATTTGTATTCTCCGAATAGCTTTAATTGTTACGAGATACACGTGATCGCGTCCGATCGGGCTAGTACAATACTAAGCTTCGAGCCGATCATATATATAGCTTCGTAGTATACTCTCTTTAACTTTATAGCTTTTAATTCTAAAGTTGATCTTTAAATGTTTGTTAGGTTTATTATATTATTAAAAGCTCTTCTAGATAAAAAATGAAATAATATTTGTATATACTTATATATACTTTGCTTATTCTTATCTAAATATATCATTTTTGCTTTTTTGTCTATATATAAATCTTTTGATATTATTCAAAGATATTATTTTTTTTCTTATCTTTAATTTCTAAATTATAAATTACGATTCGATAAATCTCATAATTACAGAACTTCGCGGCGAAATGATTCGTTAGCGAGATGAAATCTTGTTTCTACGCTCCCTAATTCTCGAATGCATTTTTGTTATTTATACTCCTTTTTGTTCGAAATCTTTTCTTCTTGATCCTGAAAAGTTCAATAATAGCTTTCAAAAGTTCGATATCTGATTTCCCTTGATTCGAGCGAAATTACAAATAAACAGTATTGCGATCGGCAATTCTACAGTTCAATTTTACTATATTTATCTCAATCTCAAATCTTATATACAAACTATAATACTACTTCAGTTTTCTTCTCTTGATCAAAACATTCCTTTAGATTATACAATGATTCTAAATCAACTTATATATATTTACAACAATTCAAATAAAGTTCAAAAAGCTGAAAACAAGTTATTCATTTTCAAATAAGGAACTGATTCTTTATATACCTATATTACAAAATTCGAAAGGATTCTTTACAAAGCCAAAGATCAGAATTGATCCGATTCGAATAAGATTTCAATTTTTCGTAATAGACTTAATATTATTTTTAGAAATCATTTTTCTCAACAACTTTCTTTTCCTTGTTTTTATCCCGATTTTGTTCAGATCATATAACAACTAACTGTTCGTATAACAAATGGATTCTCTATATCATTCTACTTCAATAAATTTAGAGCCCCATATATATTATAGAATCCATTCTATTCTTGGAATTACAATTCAATGGATATTAATAATCTTAATATCATTAGTACCTTTAACCCTTTTGATATTTAATCGGATAAACTTAATCGTATCTTGATTCTACTTTGTATATAAACACTCGAGTTTTCCCTTTCTAAAAGAACTCTTTTATATAAACAAAATAAATATATATAATATAAAAGTATTTTCTATTGGGTACAAATCTATCTACTAGATTTACATCAAGGAATCCGAGATCGATAAGAATCTATTCTGATTATTACATTGATTATTAAATTCGAAAACAACAATAATAAGGATCTAGGAGAAATGATTAATGACCGATATTTTGAAGATCGTTTAAAGAAGGTATATAATACAATGGATATGTATTCGTTGATTGTGATATAATCTGTATATCAAATATTTTTATCAAAAAAAGATTAATGATTATTTTGTATTTAAATCATTCATTTTAAGTAAATTCGAGGCGAACTCTTTAGAAAGGGGGAATAGTATTACGAGATATATATAATCGCATTCGATCGGGCTAGTATAGTATTAAGCTTTGAGCCGATCATATATATAGCTTCATAATACATTCTCTTTAATTCTATAGCTTTTAATTCTAAGGTTGATCTCTAAACGCTCGTTGGGTTCGTCACATTAATCTTTGTAAATTTCGAATTCGGATTAATTTTTATTATTTATCTTTTTTTAGATAAAATTTACTTTAATTTATATTCTAATTATTTTATTCGATGTTTTGATTGTATAAGTTTATAATTTTTAGTATCAAAACCTTTTTTGATTTTACGAAATAGTAATCGATGAGTTGGAAAATCGGATTTTTTTTTTGAGTTATTGTATATATATATTTTCGAAGATTTGATGTTTTTTGAAGAGTTTTTTATAGAATAAAAGATGATTTTATATTTCATTGATGTTGAAGATTATTATTTGAAATAGGATTTTGATTTAGAATTTTGTTGTTGTTATTTTTAAGCAATAAACAATTCATAAGAGGTTTAATACAATTTTGAGGTTATAAATTAGAAACTTTTTATTTAGATTTGATATTATGAATTATTAAATTCTATGTTTTAGTTTTCTGATAACAAATAAGAAAGTTGTGTTTTTTAGTTATTGAAGAATTTAATAAAGAATTTAATTTGTTGAGGTAATGTTTATAAATTGTGAGAATCACAGCAAAGAATCGGTTAATTTCGAATAACAATAGGTTTGGGTTTAGAATCAAGATTTTTCATTACTTTCTTTCTAATGGTATTGAAGAATTCCCCTTTATATAGGTGAAAACTCTTCAAACTAGTGTACAATTCGGCCCGCTTTCGGTTAGCCCTAGTTTCGTAGTTGAGGTTCGTAACAGAGCCTTCCTTTCCGAAGCTTTCGTCCTCGAAAGCTTTTGAAGTGAAACTATTTAAGTTGAAATATCCAATCAAAACCAATATCATTCGATGTTGTATTGTATGCCTTTTCGTGAAACCATTGTAGAACCATCGATATTGTGTTGTATGCCTTTTCCTAGAACCATTGTAGATCCATCGATATTGTATTGTATGCTTTTTCGTAGAATCTTCGATATTGTGTTGTATGTCTTTTCGTAAAACCATCGTAGGTCTATCGAAATCCTTTCAACTCTTCCAATTCCTCCATTTCTAACTCTACAATAGTCGGCCGAGCTGAAACTCCAATGGAGAACTCTATACAACGATTAAATCCATAATAATTCCTTCAATAATGAATTTATAATGTTTACATCCTCATTTTATGAAGTTCAGTATTTTCACTTTTTTGAAAACTCTTCAATATCATTTAAAAACCTTTGTATATATATTCATTTTCGATCCACTTTCAGTTCGATTTCGGTACGATTTCGGTACGATTTCGATAGGCATGCTTTCGATTCGGATTCGGTAGGTATATTTTCGATTCGGATTCGGTATGCTTTCGATTCGGATTCGGTATGCTTTCGATTCGGATTCGGTATATATGCTTTCGATTTGGATTCGGTATGCTTTCGATTCGGATTCGGTATGCTTTCGATTCAATGAGTAGGGGGTATTGATTTCGAATTCGATATGCTTTTGATGTAATGAGTAGGGGGTATTGATGCCTCTCTTTTTGGATCGACGTCTTTGTTGATTTTAATGATCGTGTAGGTTCGGTAAATAATAAAAGGGGGAGGGTTTTCAACTTGCTTTTTCTTTTGAAACTTGAAATATAAAATACATTATATTTATCAATAACGTGGTTTATCACCGAGTGGATCACTCAATTTACATACAAAATTCGTCTGTGCGTAACCGTGCACTCTCTTTATTTATTGATAGAATTTTTTAAAAATTTAATATATAAAATTTAATTATAAAAATGTTACAAAAATCTAATCTTTTTTCAAAAATTCGAATTAATATAAGAATTATTATAAAAATGATTTTTTTGTAATGAAAATCGTGACATTTTCAATTTTTTGTTGAATATAATAGAAATATTTATATAAAAATTAGATTTCTAAGAAATTAAATTTTTATTATTATTTCCAATTCTTTTACTTTTCAAAAATAATGATTAGTTATTAAAACAGGAATATTTAAAAATGGCTAATTTTGGTGTATTTTTAAATGATCCATTCGGTGATATGATCCACTCGGTGATAAACCACGTTATATAATTTGAAATATAAGATATATTATATCCATCAATATATCGATTCAAATTTATATCAAAAAAATGATGATTCTAATATAAATATTGTTTCGTTTTTAGCTAATACACTAATTTTCCAATATAAATCCGACTATTTGCAATTAGTTTTTATCAATGATCCTTCAGAATCACACAAGGGCTAGCTTTACCCCTCCTTTTGGAAAAGACCTGGTATTCCGTCAAAGGAAAAAGGCTTCAAGCATTCCATTAGGATTCTGTTTGAAACAGAAATGCAGTTATTATCGTATATGAATCCGTTCATTATACTCCTTAAGAATAGTATCAAAGGCTTTATCATTATCATTATCGTATATAAATCTGTTCATTGTATTCTTCAAGAGTAGTACCAAAAGTTTCATTATAATCTCAACTTCAATATCTTCAACTTCAATATCTTTAACTTTATATTCAAAATTCTTCAGTTTTCCGATGGGATTCTGAAGGTTCTTTATATGCTTTCGTTTTTTCGTCCTTTTGTTTGAATGATTTGTATGATTTAAGGATTCGCTTTCGAATTTCGTAAAATAGAGTAGGGTTCGGTTTGTATATTATATTCATATTTTTCGAATAAATCTTTTCAATTCCTTTTCCTTGTTTTCTTGATTCGAAGGTTTTTTGTAGTATTTTTGGTAGATTTTCGATAATATTCCGAAGGGTTTTCGAAGACTCGTTTCGAGGCCAAATTCGTATATGTTTGGAAGGTAAATTTTCGAAGGTTTTCGAAGGTGAATTCCGAAGGGTTTTCGAAGGCTTATTTCTAAGCCCAATTCGTATGTATTTTGGAGGTAAATTTCGAAGGTTTTTCGATAAGATTTGAAGGCTCTTATGAATCAAAAAAATGAGGTTATTCCCAAAATTAACCGATGAGTTGTTCTTAAGGGTGAATGAAAAGAATTGTGAGAATCACAGTAAAGAATCGGTTAATTTCGAATAATAATAGGTTTGGGTTTAGAATCAAGACTTTTCATTACTTTCTTTCTAATGGTATTGAAGAATTCCCCTTTATATAGGTGAAAACTCTTCAAACTAGCGTACAATTCGGCCCGCTTTCGGCTAGCCCTAGTTTCGTAGTTGAGGTTCGTAACATAAATATTTTTAAGAGATGAGAATATTGATAAATTTAATGGTTGTAGTATGTATGATATATGTAGTAATAGAAATAGAAGATGGATATTGTTTTTGAAGTATTCAAATATAAATTTAGTGGTTTTATGATTTCTATGATTATTTAATATAAATAATCTAGTTTTTTTAGATTGGGAAAAGATAGTTTAAAGAATAAAGATTGTTTTTAATTATTCAAATCCTATAGTCTTTGTTATTTATTTATTATTTGTGGTAATGAATTTCTATTCTTTATATAGAATAAGATTTATAGGAAATTATTATTATTGTATATATTTTCTTTTGAAAATAATGAATGATTTGAATGTTTATTCTGTTGTTGAAATATATTTAATAAAAGATATCTAAACTCTTGAATTAAATTGTTTTTTTTTTGAATAAAATAATATTTTGAATTTCCTATTATTAAGTTATTTAAATTTTGATCTTTTATAATATCAATTTCATTTATATTCTATCGGTTTTTGGGTTTAATATGCTTAATCGAGGGCAAATTGAGCTTTTCAAATTATTTGTTAATAATTTCATTAGTAGTATTTGAAATATATGTAGAATCGATTCGATATTGTCTTTTGGTTCTAATTTCAGGGTTCTTTTTCAAAAAATTCTGTATTTATTGTTTTTCAAATGAAGAATCATTTTTTTTTATTTCGAGAAGGTTTTCATTTATTTCCTTTATTTGTCGATAAATAAGGTTAGTATTTAATGATTCCTATATTAATATTTAATCTATTAATACTCTTTTTTGAATTGGAGTTATCTTTTGTATATTTTATGTATTATTTTATAAGATAAATGATTGTTTATTCGATTTTGAAGTGTAGTATAGGGAATATTATATTTCGAGTTGACCTGATATATAATTAGTTTATTTGTAATTGTATTAAAGATTATAACAATATTATCTTTCGTATAAGTATTCGTTATATTATAAATAATAATATATTCAAATTTCAGATCGATTGATTGAATGGTTGTTGAATTATTAAAGATTTAATAAAGAAGATTGTTTAAAATGGGGTGGTTTTTTAAGGTGGCCCAAAAGAGGGGTATTAGACTTATTAATGATTTTAGTCAAGTCGATCTTTTGAAGAGATGCTTGTTTGATTGTATTTTCTTTGAGTAAAACAATTGCTATTTTAGCTACATTGTTTGATTGTGATTTAATTACCCATAAAAGCGTTTTTGGTATTTTCTCTTCCCTGCCCTCACCCAAATGTCGGAAATTCTCTACGCTCTTCCATATCTTAACAAGTTCAAGTTTTTTGTTGTTTGTTTTTGGAGTGCCTACAACCTCTCATCCGAGCTTGCTGTAGCCATTCACCACTCGGAAAGATGAGGTGAGAGGTGGTCAGCTGAGAGTAGTCGCTGAGATTGGTTAAGGGTGAGTTAAGACTTGCCGGAAAAGCGGAAGTTTGCTTTAAATGGTTAGAACCTTGGCGTTCCATGGCCCTCCCCAAAACAATACTAACATCTGATATTCATTCATATCTTAATTCAGTATCTGCCATAGTAGCGACCATCAATATTTATAAATCATGCAGCAACAAGTACACGGATTTGTCGACCCTAAATTTATGGAGGTGTCGAAGACCTTTCAAAACTATCTCGAAAATGAAGAAGAATTAGGTGCGTCTATCGCTGTTAACATCAATGGAGAAACTGTGGTCGATATCTGGGGAGGATTTAGTACACAGGATAAGACCAAGCCATGGGAACGTGACACAATTGTCACTGTCTTCTCTACAACCAAAACTGTTTGTACTCTTGCTGCCCTGATACTGATAGATCGGGGACTTCTCGACATAAACGAAAAGATCTATAAATACTGGCCTGAATTCGCGAGTGATGGAAAATCATCCATAGAGATTAGACATATCTTATCACATACTTCTAGACTATCAGGTTGGGATGCGCCAATGATGATGGAAGACCTCTTTGATCTCGATCCGAGTGTTGCGAAGCTCGCGAAACAAGAACCTTGGTGGACTCCAGGATCAGCTTCTGGTTATCATTTGTACACTTATGGGTTTTTAATCGGCCAACTGGTTCGCAAAGTTACTGGTAAAACTTTGAAAGATTTCGTTGCCCAAGAAATTGCCGGATCATTAGGAGCGGATTTTGAGATTGGAGCATCAGAGCAAAACTGGCACCGAATATCGCCTCTTTTGTTCCCAGTTTTAGACACAAGCGCGGCTTTTCCGATTGACACGACTTCTATACCAGCAAGAACTTTCAATAATCCGGCGCTGGACCCCTCTCTTGTTGATACTCGAAGATGGAGAGAAGCTGAAATTGGTTCAGTTAATGGTCATGGTAATGCTCTCTCGATAGCTACCATGCTCAGTCCGATCTCGCTTGGAGGTGAAGCAAAGGGAGTACGTTTTCTGTCACAGAAGACAATTGATCTTATTTTCCAGGAGCAGTCCAAAGGAATTGACTTGGTCACTGGGATGAACGTTCGTTTTGGTATCGGATTTGCGCTTTCTGGAAAGGACACAGACTTGAAATGGTTACCGGAAGGACGAGTATGTACGTGGGGTGGGTACGGTGGCTCCATCGTTATCATGGATCTTGATCGTCGTTTGACAATATCGTACGCTATGAACAAAATGGATGCTGCTGGGGGTTTAGGTTCAGACCGTACAAAAGCGTATGTAAACGCTATATATAGTGCAATTGGCGCACTCTAGAGTCTCTTACCAGCATCCACGCCAATCTCTGATGAGATTGATTTTATATTTCAATAAATGTTCGTCTTACTTTATGGAACGCTGGTATACGTGACTTCTGACAATAGTAGTCGCCTTACATGACCCCGAAAGAAGCAAGGAAGCAACGTCAATCGTATCAACACGAGTACTCATGGCAATCCGAGGAGGAAAATCGAGTCAAATGCAAAAAATAAGGAAGCCCTTTAGGTGGGTTATTTTTTTGCAGTATCAGGTAAAGGAAATGAGAAGTGTTTAAAATGCATTTCATCAAACGCTGTCTCTTGATCATCTCAAATGTAGTTGCAGAATATTGCATCTCATTACATATCCCCGACTGAACCAGTTTCTTTCTCAAAAATTTTGGACTCTGAAACCGCGGGGCATACTTGGCTGAGTTTTGTCGAAGTGCTATCTCCCGCCGCGAATCTGCCATAGAATGTATAATATAAATGTTCCCCATCGCTATTTTAACAATATATTCCTCAATTCAAGTCCCCATTCCAATGCTTCTCCATGCATAACACCATGCAAATATGCTTCTCCAACCAATTCATAGGATTCATCTTCACATTTTCGAAGTATGAATGGAGCTGAAGCACCTGCCAAAAGCCAAACTTCATCGAGCGGACGTAGCGATTGTGCCCCGATGCCGAGATAGCCATTGCGAGTTCGGAATAAACTTCGCGCGTCGTTTGCGGCTTCGATTTCTTTCTCAAGTTGAGAGAAATCCTTTTTGCTGTATTTGCGCTGTTGTTTTTCCGTGATACTCAATCGCTGCATGGAATATGCTGCTTGAGCACCGTTGCGTACCCATTCCTGATATTGTGCTACAAGTTCCTCGCACTGTTGTGGTGCCGGATGTTCTTTTTGGTACGCATCGGCTAGGAGAGTGCGCCACAAAACTTCCCGCGAAGATTGAAACCTGTTGATTCATGGGATTAGCAGATTTACGGAAGTACAGGCGCTTTCGAGAAACTCACTTGCCACCCATCGAAAGAGGATATATAGGATCGAGATGAGCTGCAACTTCATATACTCCATCCAAGAATTCCATCGGGTGTAATGACTTGTTCTTCTGTTTCACCTTTTCACAGATTGCATCGAGCGGTATGCCCTGCAGCTTCAAAAGGGTAGTATCTGTCTCCGAGAATTCCGGTCTCCATCTCAAATCACCACATGCACTCCAACCACAGTCGCCACGCATTGACAAAGGTAGAGGTCTCCTCGGAGCGCTATAATCTGGGACCCATGTTGGTAGGTCAGGTATAGACGCTACTGAATCCTGAACATCGGACAAGATTCCAAGACCATAACATCGGAGTAATGTTCTAGCAACAGTGCTATACACATCTTGTGCGGCGATTTCATAATTGGGTGAAAGGGCATTTGGGAATTTCGTGAATGGAAGACTGTCCTTTCTCGATAAACCAAGCAGACCATAAATAATGTCGCGTTTATCAGAAGCCTCACAATATCTATGCGCGCGAAGAAGATATCGAAACAAAGGAAGAATTTGAGTGGATTCGCTCCCTGCTCGAGTGGATTCAAGCTGTATTACTGCCATCTTAAAACCAGTGTCCGAGTTCAGTAGTATCTGATGCTTCTTCAGTCGCCTGCCAATCAATCCATCACCAGGAAAAGTCGTCAAATTGTTAGTGTTCAGTTCTTTATACCATCCCGTATGGGTCAAGAAGGACAATGTTTTCGATACCATTTCCCAAGGAACTATATTCTTGCCACAAGAAAGGATTACATTGTTCCCCATTGTCACTTCTTGTACAGCCCAAATCCCCGAGAACCAAGGTCTGTTGAAGAAGGCTATCAGGCTTAGCCATGATCGCAGTTGTAGGGGAACAATATTGAGCCTCTCGAAGTAATTCTTCTGGTAGTCCCAATCCAAACTAACTAAATTCGACCACTCATCACGTGGTACCGAAGATAGTGTTTTGAGCGCTTTCAATGCATCAGAAGTGAAAGCATCTTTCTTCCCAAGCCAGGCGATGACATTTCGAGCTTTCTTGAGTATATTTGGTATGATCGAAATTTGGGCAGTGCGATCCATGGCATCTTCTGGATTGATGCATACAGAATCAATCCAAATATATCGTATCTTCGCCTTTCTAGAAGCTTTTGCACTAATATCTCTCCCCGCCTTGACTGCTTCCTTTGCAACCCCACAAATTTTCAATATCTTGCCATCGCAAAGTATGATGTGGTTCCGTGGAACCAGATCTCTGCGAGAATGAGATACAACGTCGAATGTCGGAGCTTCAGCAAGTTCCACTACATGAAAAGAGTATTTGGTGCGACCCCATAGTTTTGATCTTATCTCAAGCAGTCGTATAGAAGTGGGAGAAGGGAGGATTGTGTAGGTAAATGGTTCGTCGCTTGCATATTTGCGTTTTGGAAAACCTATGAAGTCCATTTTCCGTGAGCTTCTTGATTGCGGCAGCATAGGGCAAGATCGAATGTTTTGAGCAATTGATGGAAAATATAAACGATCTGTAGTTACAAGAGAAAAGGGATCAGATTAATGTTCGAAAATTCAAATTTCGGGGTTATCGACAAGGAAAGAGCAACTTTATCGTCCAGAACTACTCCATTCCCACTGAGCTTGGAAGGAACAACCTTAGTCGGATTAACCATGATCCGAGGAACTTTTCTGCAACAGTATTGTGTTATCTTTTAATTTTTATGGTCCTTCAGTGTCCATCACTTGTACAATCCATTAAAGATAGACGCACGACAAAGTCTGGTGAGTGAAACGGGAGAAAATGAAAGTGTCCCTTTTTACAGGCATGTTTTCAAATAACCGGATGCAAGGTATCAGGGGCTTCATAAGACGGAGTAAATTATTCGGAGAGTAGAATAAATATAATCTTGCTGAAAAAGGTACAATTTCTTTCCACCTCTGGTCATCCTTGTGACGACTGCGCCACCGTTTTCAGAAGACGGTCTTCTAGAGCCCACCTTTGCATAAAATGTTCACGTAGGCTCTTCTCGTACACCTATTTTTGGTCTCGTCTCAATGACTTAGTGGTATGGACATAATGCTTGGTGGCACGGCATTTGCGAGTCTAAAAAAAGAGTACTACTCCTTATATATCCTGATAGAAATATGGTCAAAAAATCCCCTAGTTTGAGCTTAAGTGACTCCTGCCATTTAATGTAAACCTCGTGAATATGCAATGAGGCGGTCATGAATCTGACCAACAGTTAAACCAATGAAAGCTCGACAAAATGAGCCTGGGGCTTCCTAAGCGAACACTAGTATTAACGGGTGCTAAAGCTTTCCTATTAATAAACACTCTTTATATCCTCCCAGTTCAACTTTCTATTATTCTTCACCCACAAACTCCCTTCTCCCCTTTTGAACAGACTGAATAAAGTTTAATGACCAGCAACGCGAATCAGCTTGAATGGGACTATCGCTAGTGGAAGTGAGTAGTGGTTGTGGGGAGGGGATATCCATTACAATCATCTGCAATGGCAAGAGCATGATTGTGAACTTTCTTCCACTTGAGCCTCTTAATGGCACCATAGAAGGGCCGTTGGTCGCGCGCTATGAGGCTTTTCTTGATGAAACCGAGGAAGAGGACCTTGCTGTTGAGGAGGAAATTTTAGACATGATTTTCGATGTAGGAAAACCATTATTTGCTAGACTGGCACCTCCGGTTACGAAGAGAGAGCAAGCCATGAATCTGCATTCTTTAATCTACCCGGAAAATTTTCACTTGCGTTTTGCCACGATTGATGTTAAGGCGGAGATTTTGGAACAAAAACAGCAGACCGAGCAGGACATTCCTCAACCTCCCACCATTATCATAGGAAGAAATGGGCAACTCAAATTCGGGAGATAGTTAATTTATTGCATGAGATTGGAATTGTGTGGGGGGATGGCAAGCCCCATAATGTACTTATCCATGGGAATACGGATGATGCCTGGCTTATTGATTTTGGGGGTAGTTGGACGGATGGTTGGGTAGATGAGGAAGTGATGGAGACATTGGAGGGTGATGAGCAGGCTGTTGAGAGGATTTTCGAGTTTTTAGAAGTTTAGGCGGAGGGAGAGCGACATTTTCCACTGGAATATGGCTTCTCTGGGTTAATACCCACGATTATTTACTCTATTGCCATCAATATTCTCCACTAATTATTTCTTATCCATCATCAATGATCTGAAACTTCACCATCACTTATTATTTGTCGCTCTCCCAACTACAAGCACAAGCAATTCACCCAATTTTATTTTCCCCTCTATATAAATAGAAAAGATAAATATACCCCCCTCAAATCCTCTATAACCTTGACTACAATTATCATTGATATCCAAAATTTATAAAAATACTCAAGAAATAGAGATATACAAAAGACCTCAACATCACACGAATGAACAAAACAGAAATAAATGCAGGATTGCAATCTTACTATGAACTTTCACAGCAAGAAATAAGATGCTATTGATCAATCCATTCATCCAAAGATTTAAATATATACAAGAGGTATCTGCATATAGGTGGAATGATAAGATAGATGCACAAATGAAAGCAACCACTTGAAATCTCACCATCTCACCATCTCACCACCTCATTCTCTCATCCTCATTGAAATCAACAAAACACCTATACCCAAATCAAATGTCTACCACAATCTATATCAAGGCGTGCATCCATTCAAAGACCAGAAATTAAACACGGGACATTGTAGATAGTTGGGGCATGGTAATCTGCAAAAAGAAAAGAAAAAAAAGCAGTGTAGGTAGACCAAACAAATTCTCAGCTCCTCAACAAAAAAAACCTGCAGAAAACTAATTTGAGGTGAAAATTCTGCAGCCGTATGTATGTATGTATATATGTATACCATCCCATGTATGGTTGTGCTGGGAAAGGACCCGGATGGGTAGGTAAAAAAAAATGAGAGGAAAGAAATTGCATCTTTGATTTTTGATACCACCCATATACCAACCATCTTGATATTTGAAATCTGCTATTTCAATAAAAACCCAACCATTCTTTAATTCCCCCCTCTTTCCTTTCATCCTATTCTCAACTTGAAAGACTTCTTAATACCCAAACCATCTTCATTTTTCCCTACACATATCTAGACGCCTATAAAGAAAGAAAGAGAGAAAGAGAGAGGAAACACTCACAAGACCTCAAGAGGGGTAAATATTATACTTCATACATTTTCAACTACCTATTACTACCTATTTCTAACTACTAACAACTACATGCTCCAACCACTTTCCATCCCTTTTTTCTCTCTAATTCTCTGTTCCCAGCTCAAATCACAACCATCCATTCAGTTTTTAGTATCCACCAGCCTCCCAGTCCACTCAATATACATATACAATAACAACAAACTTATACATCTCCACCACGCCATCAACCCACCACATGGTATCAATATCTTTTGCTCGCCCAATAGTGCGCCTTCGAAAATTAAAATCAAGCTCAAATGCATACAACAACATTCCCATTTTCCCTCTTCCTTATACTCTCATACACCAGTACATCCTACAAAATACCTTTTTCATGATCCAGATCATTACATGCGCCTGTTCTCATAGATCTTTCTCATATCTTTCACTGTCCCTCACCTAGATCACAGACAAAAACGCTAACACGTTCTTAGATCCATCCTCCTATAGAATTTATATCCTCCCCAGCATTCTTACTCATCGTCCCAGCACACCAAAGCAAAATTAGAACAGCCCAAGAAAAAAGCGAAGGAAAAAAGCGCAAGACTCCAAACAATCGTATGGTCCAATCTGCACTAGACGGACCTAACACAATACACTACAAGAACTGAACCAAGAATCACAAACGCCAATATCTATGGATCGCCATGAGCCATAACAACACACCTCTTCTCCTTCGAAAGTGCGAGAATTAGGTGGGGGTACTTCGTTCCACTCATCTTGACAATCTCGACCTTTAGACTTCAGATCAAAAATTCACAAATCGAGCACCGACTTTCATCTCGGCCGTTCAATCTCCGCAAGCAACCTCACAAATCTACTATGCAGCTCAATAAAGAAATCCGGTAGTCCCACCAACTCGGCCAATCCTCTACCCTTCAAACTCGCACCCGCCATTCTACCATCAGGTCCCCTATTACCACCTCGCAAGAAAGAAGAAGTAGGTGTAGTTGTTGTACCACCACCTCCAAACGCACCATTACTATTTCCGTTACCACTTCTCTCATCGCCCAGTCTAGGGGACTGAAGCGCTGATTCAGAACGTGCAAGTTCTTCGTCGGCAAGACGCGCAATCCAATCTGCGAGTTCGCGAAAGGCGGCATCGAGGAAGGAAAAGGTGCGCATGGCCATGCGTTCTTTTTGAGTTGAGAGGGCGATTAAAGCATAAACGCGACGACGACCGCGTGCGGAAGGATCTGGAATGCGGAAGATGTATGCTGTGGTGTAGCCGGCCATTGGATCACCGAAAAAGATTGGGCCGCCGGACGAGGTAGTTGTGGAAGAGGTGAGGTGGGAGGAGAAACTAGAGATGAATGGGGAGGAGGGTGTGGAGTTAGGTGTAGGATTTGAGGATGGTGGGAGGGTTTCGCAAGAGAGGGTCCGGAGACACGATTGGCGGATAATGGAGAAAGAGGTAGGTTGTAAAGGTTCATGCGTTGACGTATAGTCGATGAAATGGTTATGCGAGAGAAATTCTCTAGTGGTATAGGTAGGAGGGGATGTATCGGATCGCTTTACAGAGGATCTTCGCGCCTGATGCAGGTCTTCCCGTTCTTCCTTCTGAATTGCGCATTCCGAATCGTCCGAATCTGACGATGCAGACTTTGGAGGGGTACTCTGACCTGCAATGCGCTCAAACGGTTTCCGTGTTCGCAGAATTGGACCATTGTCGAGTTTTCCACCTCCCGCAGGTTTGGGACTTGTAGGTGTATCTTCCTTCGTCTTCTTAGGTAAAGTAAGAGCGCAATTTTCGCATGGACCTGGCTTTTCGCTGGGATATGTTTTGCGAAAGCTCGAATCGCGTCGCAAATTATTCGTAGTAATTTGTGTATTCTGCAAAGTAGGTGCTCTAGGACTTTGAGGTGGTGTTTCGACCGCAGAACCTGTTGTATTCGAAGTATTTGAAGGATTTGAATTCGCATGAAGAGCAGGTCTACTCGCCGCGACATCTGTCTCCGAAACCGTAGAATTTGTTCTATTTGAAGAGCACGCGTTTGTATTTAAAGAAGGTTCCGAGGATCTAAAAGATCTACTTGTGCTAGGTCTCCGAGGGGTAAATTCATCTTTTTCTGGACACGAAGTACAACCCACGGGAAGTGCTTCTGTTACCATGACCGGGGTCGGACCATGAGTGTCGCAATAATGCGCGAGACATAACTGTGACAGAGAAAGACAAGGTCAGTACAAGGTCCCATGATTGCCTGATCAAACTCCCATTCCCTCAAAACCATTGCGAACCACTCGCGGATCATCCGCGCGAACAACGATATTGTGTGCCCTTCAACGAGGCAAACGTAGACGCAGCAGTAGGAAGGAATAGATGCTTAGGGGCAATGATGCGAATGCGACCATAAACAATTGGTAGAAATGAGGGTTGAGGGTCTGAATGAATAATTTCTCTTACAATTAAAGCCATATTCAGAAGAAGATCAATCAAGGGATTATATCCTCTTTTCTTTTTTGACTTCCTCTCTTTTTCTCTTGATTCCTGTTCGTTGCCAAAGTATCGGTATTTTCAAATGTCTTAGACTTTTCTCTTCTAATCCCCGTGTAGCCGTCTCTTTCTGTGGGACCTTGGGACAGAGTGGATTTCTTTTCAGGGTCGTCTCACACCCTCTTTCTGCTCTTGTCGTATTATTATTTTTGTATGTGTACCCAGTACAATCGATACGTACGGGAGTACTCGAGAGTCGGATTACACGGAGTAGAAGGTAGAAGGGTGGATGTAATCTTACAATATCTTTGTGTTGAACAGACGAAGCAAAAGCGAGGTTGTTTTCGTAGAAAGGGTATTGGTATTGAATTGAATTGAATTGAATTGAATTGAATTGAACTGAACTGAATTGACTGAAATTGAATTGATTTGGTATTTGGGTAAAATTTCAAAATTGTAGAACAAGTGAAAAGAACTTTTTGAATATATTTAAAATAGAATAATAAAGTTAATCAATTTCTGGAACGAACACACGGGCACAACGGATGCGATGCGGGTACTAAAAGAACCCAAAGACCGAACGATAGTTTTGGCGGGTGGTGGGGGCGCTAAGTAGTAGTACGGCAATTCCAAGAGGTTAATAGTGATTCCATCATAGTGAAGAGTGAAGAGTGAAGAGTGAAAAGTGAAGAGTGAAGAGTGAAGAGTGAAGAGTGAAGAGTGAAGAGTGAAGAGTGAAGAGTGAAGAATGAAGAATGAAGATGTGAAGTGTGAAGTTGTGAAGTGTGAAGTGTGAAGTGTGAAGTGAAGTAATTGTGGAGTAAAATATATATAATAAATTATAATACCTAGGTAGGAAGATTGATGAATGATTTAAATGAAGCGAGTGAACCTTTCAAGAACACAACACAGGAATAATAATAAAAAGCTGTCAAAAAAAAGAATTCAGATTTCTAAGGAATTATTCTAGATATATACTTTCTGTAAGAAAAGAAGATAATGGGAAAAAAGATAAAGGGTGGTAAGCATATTTGCTTGTCCATCCATCTATAGCTACCAGGGACTTGGGTACTTAACTTGCTTGCTTGCTCATCATAACACAAAAGAGAATACAAAAGTAAGCAATAGAAGCATGAAGGGTAAAGGGTAAAGGGTAAAGGGTAAAAGGGGGTTAATGAAAATCAATCATCATCGTCGACCACTACCTCCACTAACATGCTATTGTCCTTCATACCTTTTCACCGCTTCGAAAACCGAAGTATCACATATATATACCTCCTCTTCCCATCAACCAATCCCTTTTCTCAATTTCATATAAATATATCATCCTTCAAGCCACAATATCATTCCTCGGTCGTTATGTCGGAACGGTCCGGCTGACATATTTGTTTCTCGTTTCCTACTGGATATTTATCCGCCCGCTTGGCTTTTTGCTCGATTGTTCCGCGTGCATGTGCAATGTCACGAAGTCTTTTTTACCATATGTATACTTGGGGAATTAATACTGGGGGTTGGTAACCCAATCACCGCAAGACAGAGAAAGCTTCCATATCCTCTTGTTCTTGGCCATCAAAAATAATACCGGATGATTCGTACGTATATCAATGGAGGCAAACCCCTGAAGCCATATAGCTCGCTACGCTCGAAAGGTTGAAGATATAAAAAAAAACGTATTTCCTTTCCAAAAAAAAAAGTCTGTTTCCACGGTAGTGGCCTTCAGAGGGGCTAGCGGAGCGTGATTCCATTGAATTAGTAATGAGAGCAAGCCTTCTGTGATGTTTAATTAAGATGGATATTTTCCGAGTACGAAGGTACATCTTTAATTTCCATACCAATAATACCAATACATTCATATAGACATACAAAATGCATACACACGTACATCCCATCATCGATTCATTCCTCGATATATGATTCCACATCGACCTATGTACCTACGTCCCACCATCGAAAACCATAACCTCAAGGAACATCAAGAACTTCAAGAACTTTCTCGAAAAGTGAAACATCAGACGAAAAATAAATTCTCCTTGCACATATTTCCTTATTCCCTCCCACCCATTCATTTATTCCCCTTATCGCCATGCATACCCAATGTCCGTAGTTCCTCTTAGTTTCATTCCCATGCGCTCATCCGTTGAATCGAAGCCATGAGAACCTCTAGTACTACATACCAGCTCAGCCACAAGTATCTTTGTTAGAACCCCGAAGTGACATTTGAAGTCGCATATGAGGCACCGCATGAATATGATCCACGGCCCTTTGCCAGCATCTTTCCGGGATTCCCAATCCATGGAAATGGAAGCTATGTACTGTAATGTAGATCAATCTGCAGGTAGGCAAAAGCGGAAGATTAGGGAAATGCATGTTATTTGCCTCGCTGCTGTGTTAGCTGTGGTGCACGATGAGAGGATCCACTGCGTACCATCACACACTCCATCACAGGTGCAGCCATGGGGGCACCGAGAAGTGAAACTTCTATTTTCTCCGACATTGTTGATGTATATAACCAACCGACATACATACATTATGCAAGGGGCTCTACTGCACATGAATTGTTGTTTCAAACCCTCATATATATCTAATTGCAATGCCGTATCACAGTATCACATGCAGATCATCATCATTGAAATGAAAGTAGGGAGAAACAATAAGATTGTCCGAAAATGATGGCAGTTATCGAGTCCAGGCTCGATCCGAACTGAAATCAAGATCATAGGTTCCTCCCTAAACTTTTTTTTATTATTTTTCTGTGATCTCCCCCCCCTCCCGGATGTCGTGCTTCCCACTTCAAAGAGGGTGAGAAGTGACCATCATTGCCATTTTAGGGCACTCCCAACAACGCCCTTCCCTTATCCCCTTCTTCTCTTCAATGCCTGCCATGAGCCCTTTGTTGATTGAATCGCCTTTGCCAACTTTAGCCGAACAAATCATCCACCCATTTGCCCACCCGTCCATCACCCGTCCACTAAAAGCTCATGAAAATGAGCCTATAAATCGAAACCGAAAAACAAATATACCCATCGCCCATTCCAGAAATGCCTTTACAGCAGAACCAGTCTAGACTTGAAAGGTCACTCCTGTGAGTGCCTTCCTTAAACGCCTCCATACGCCACGTCGTCGTACCAGAGCGAATTCGCTGAAACTTTTGCTGTCCGCTACTACTCATGCGACCCAAAGTAGTTATCTGTTGAGAAAATGAAAGGTAGAAAAACGAAAAACGAGAGTCGTATGATACAAACACGAAAATTCAGCGCCCAGCCGAAGAAATTCATGAGCCGGATCAAACGTCGAGTCGAGTAGCGGGGTGCATCCAGAAACAGCTCAACGTCGAGAGCAAAAAAATCCCGCAGCCATGTCCATCGTAAAATCGGGTCTATCGCAAAAGAATAGAAAGGTAATATGTACAAAACTCCAAACATCATCATCACATGCAATATGGTTGATACACAAGCCTATTGAGCCGGTGGACCCTGGCCTCGACCTCCTCTGGGGTTATCAAAGCCATTCTGTCGTGGTCCTTGACCACCACCTCTACCACCACCAAATCCGCCTCGGCCTCTAGGATAGTTTTGACGCTGACCTTGGTTTTGTCTTGGTCCTTGTCCTTGCCCCTGTCCTTGACCAGAACCACTCTGGCGTCCATTATTAAAATTATTAAATTGACCGGAAGATCTCTGATTCCCAGAGTGCTGGGTGGGTTGTTGTTGATCACGCCCAGATGGTTGACGGGTGTTGGTTTGGAAATTGGAAACAGGACGTGGGATGTTTTCGGGGGTTTCGTAGACATAGAGATTTCTGGGAATAATCGCTGGAATGGGTGCGATCTCTGTTCCAAGCTCCCGCTCGATATTGTACAAGTTAAAACGATCCTCCCAACTGATGAGGTTGATTGCGAGACCGAGATGTCCGAATCTGCCTGATCTACCAATACGATGAAGATAAGTTTCGGCATTCTTAGGGAAATCGAAGTTGATAACAACGTTCACTGCTTGAATATCGATACCACGGGTCAAAAGATCAGAACAAACAAGATTGCGGCAGACACCATTTCGAAAGTCGTGGAATACACGGTTTCGATTAGCTTGGATCATGCGCGCATGACTGTAGAAACATGAGTAGCCTAATTCGGTAATCTTCTTGGCAAGAAGTTCGACACGATTGGTAGAGTTGCAAAAGATGATGGATTGATTGATTTGTAGTTTGGAGAATAAAGTATTGAGGCAATGAACTTTCTCTTTTTCTTCGACAAAAGCATAGAACTGGGTAATACCACGTAGAGTAAGTTCATCCATAAGATTGATTTCGTAAGGATTGGCCATGTTCTTATCTGAGAAGTCCTTGACGGTCATGGGGAAGGTTGCGCTGAAGAGCATAATCTGTCTGTCCTTTGGATGGAATTGAAGGAGTTGTTCAATGACGATAGTAAATTCAGGTGAGAGGAGTTTATCAGCTTCATCCATGATAAACATATTGCATTCACTCAGGTCGGCTACATTCTTTCCGGCCAAGTCGAGAATCCTACCTGGTGTGCCGACAATGATATGAACAGGTTCTGTGAGACGCATGATATCATCTCGTAAGGTCGTACCACCAGTAGTAACCATAACATTGACGCCAAGGTGTTGACCGAGAGTTTTACAGACTTGTGATGTTTGAAGGGCCAGTTCTCGAGTAGGTACCAAGATGAGACATTGTACCTTGCTGCTTTTTGGGTTGATACGTTCGAGTGCAGGAATGACGAAGGCGGCAGTTTTACCAGTACCATTCTTCGCTCTAGCCAGTATGTCTCGTCCTGTAAGAGCTACAGGGATTGCCTCTTCTTGAATTGGTGATGGCTTTTCGAAACCCGATTCGAAAATGCCCATTAATAGATCTCGCTTGATGGAGAAATCTTCAAACTCGAGGCCTTTGGTGGCAGTAACATCCTACATAATTTTGTTAGCTACTCCAATGAAATATCAAACAACAGCATGTTTGGGTACCTCAGTCTGCTGCCTCGTATCTTTCGCCGGGATGTTCAGACCAGCTTTCCAGTTGTCTGGGGAAGCGTTATCACTATCCTCATATCAGCAACGATTGAAATACGCCAAGGAATAATGATCATACTTGATCATAGTAGCCGCTAGCTTTGTTGCCAGCTCATCAGCCATTGTATTTTTTGTGGAAAGAGGGTGTCTTTAGAATAGATATATGAGATGGAGTATTGAGGCGCGGAAACAAGGTCGCGTTCTATTGGAAATCGTCTTGAATTGTATGCGCTTAATGTAGCATCAAGATAGTATAACACTAGAGTAGGCCGATGAGAAAAGAAGGCCGCGATGAGGTCGAAGTCGAAGTGCGAGAAAATACGAGGTATTATCGAGTTGAGGGGTAGTTATTGATCTTGAGGAAGTTGTTGATGGTTTCTAATGTATTCGTAGTGGAGGGGTATTGTGAATTTTCTTGTCTGCGGAGTTGTGCGCATGTATAGAATTGGGTAGTGTAATTGAAGATCTTAATTATTTAGAGATCTAGAAAGTTGTTATGGTGGTTGTGGTTGTGATTGTGTTTATTTTGGATTCTTCAAGGGTTGAGTTGAGGTTGGTTTAATTGAAAGAAGACCAGAGAAACTTTAAAGCTTTAGTGTTCCAAAAGCTTCGGCAGGCGGCAGGGCTAGAATCGCTCCCTATGTAGTTTTGGTACGGGCCCACGTGATACATTTACATTTGAGCCAGTGAGGGGTTAATATTAAGTAGATACAATATCGGATATTGGATAAAATACTAGGTAGATAACCTAGATAGGTAACCATCCAAGTAAATACTAGATACTAGTAGGTTCTTTCACTTCTGTCATCGTGACATTACCTAGTACATTCACTCAACACAATACATAGTAGATTTCTACTGCTGGTCTTAAAAAAACCCAAATATCCTGGCATGCCCAAATCAAGGCCCCTGTAGATCCTGACAGTCAACTCATTTGAATTAAAATTAATATCTCGATCATTCAATTCATGTGAATTACTATTCATATCTCATTCATTATCCATCCATCCCATACCCAAACCCTACAACGTCAAATATTGAGATTACATTCAATAAGACTAGAACGCCATCTCATCTGTGTCTCGTTCTCGTTTGACTTTAACATCACTCTCATCCTTTATCAAAGCAGCGACAAATGATCTGAAGTAGTCCACGAATGGCTTCAAACTTGTTTTTTCCCAATCTTGTATGCTCTTGCCCTCAACCTCCCCATTTTCAGGCAGTGTCCACTGATCAATCTCGCCTAGAAGTTCGGTAACGGTTGGTACAGCCAGGGGATCAAAATCCCCCACACGTCTGGTATCTATAGGAACACAAACTCTTCCGGTCCCCGGATGTACGACGAATGGACTCTTGAGTAAATGGTTGAGATGTTTACTAACTTCGATATCAAGTCGAGGGTATGTATATTCGAGAACAATATCTTGTTTCGCTTCCAGTAAGGCTCTTGGATCCAATCCCTTTGTGGTTTTTGCTAACGCATCAATATCAGCCCATTTCGATGTTGATGAGCGTCCAGGAGAAGAGCTCCACTTTTTCCGTAAACTTTCATTCAAAGTTCTATCGGGTAGAAGCTGTAATAATTTGTCGACTTTATCATCTTCCTCCCATGGATCTTGATCATGAAGGATATCGTTCTGAAAGTGACCTTTGAGTATGTCAAGACTTCGTCTGCTGAATGTCAATAGTTGAAACGGTTGTGATGCCAATGTACATACAATACATGGGGATGTAAAGGTCTTTTTACATTGACCTTTTTTGCAGTTTGCGCTCCACCTCGAATGAGTTCCAGGTATCCTGCGATGGCCCTCCTTTTCTGATCGTCCATTTGTCTAGCTTTTTTATCGCATACCCAAGCGTGAGCTCCTCTTCTTCCAGAGTATACCCACATGATATGTTTGAACCCAAAATCATCCCGCAGCGCAATATCAACCACTTTGATAGCCATTGTAATGAACTGCCAGCACTTGTTGCAAATATTTGCTTTGTCACAACACGTTCTAATCTCATCGTAATCGGTCAAATCGATATCGAAACATAATTCCTTGGCGATCGGTCGAAAGGCAGAGGATTTGCGAAGGGTTTTTCGATCCCGGGGATTTGTACTATACACTGGGCCAATTTCAAATCTAGATGGCATAAGACGAAGAACATCTTTACGTAGACTAGGTATGATTAGCTTGAGTGAGGCAGAGGCATGCTCCCACAACTTACAGATCGGAAGTTGGAAAAGCTTGATATCGCAAGTAGGCATCATTTTGGAGAGTAAAAGCAAATTCCCGATGTCCAAAGTCAGTCGAGGGAGTTGGGGAATGATTGAGCCATTGGAATAAATGGCGCCAAGGGAAAAGTCTCTGGTAAAAGGATCGCATAACTTCGGGATCTGATGCTCGAGATGATGGTCCAATATGTCTTAATATTTACTTAGCTTGCGAGTTCAGGACATGGCTTCCAACACTTACACTGGGGATGCCGGAGCTTCAGGTGAACTCGACGCCTTTTCCTCTTTCGCATTTGTACTTGGAAATTCATCATCGGATTCAACATCTGCGAATAAATCCTCCAATTTGACCTCGGGCTTTGTGGCTGGTGTAGGTATGGCCTCGCTTTGTACTCCAGCATCTGCCATTGTTATATCCTCGTCATCATTCAACTCAGCAGCATCCTTATTGACAGAAGTATCCTCTGCTTCTTGACTTATTTGGGCGTCGTCGCCAGTTTCTTCAGTATCGACCATATTGTCTTGTGATTGTATTGAGGGTTCTTCGGGAGAAATAGAGTGTGGCATATTGAGGTTCGTATATGTATTCGCACTCCACAGTCTTTTGGTGAGAAATAAGTTGAGTCGAAAAATCAATTTAAACTTGGGCGCGTCTCGACACGATCAATCCCATTTTCGCGATCGCGCACTAAGATAAGCTGATAAGGTCAATGAATGAACGAACCTACTCGTAGCTACTGCTACCTAGCCTAGTAGGTAGTAGGTTAATTCAATTTATTCTCCAGTATTCAAATTCACATGAACATTCAACTAGTGAAAAATGATACTATTCAGAAGATAATACATTGTGCTCTTCATTCACCATCCTATCACCACTCATTCCCCCCAAAATCACGTTACTCCCAATCCGAGCGGAAGAAAATCTTAAACATCGAAATATCAATAACCCCTCCTCCCTCCTTTGTGACCCATTCCAATGGAACGCAGTAACTACCTTGCCCAGGTGATATCCAATTCACTATTTTGACCTCCTCCTTCCTTTTCAACCATTGATTACCTAGATAGGTACCTCGAGAAATAATGAAAAGAAGGTACTATGAGCGGCGGCGCGCCAATATTTATCCTCTCCCCCTACTTCTCCCTTCTTTCCACTCGATATCCGCCACACCCCATATCAAATCAACTTTTTGAATCCCCAAATAGACATACATAATCACGATTAGACACATGCATTCTACAATTTATTACGGAGTCGAATAACACAAATATCAACTTGCAATTACGGGATTCTGTAGGGCACAATGTCATCTCTCGTTGTCCCTAACATTACGTTAGACTTTTATTGCTTTCATTACCCATTATGCTCTATTACGTTCAATGCTAATACAATTTCTTCTACAGCACCCGAGTAAAAGTCTGGTCTTCACTTTGGATCAAATTTGAGAGGGAATATTGGCCGGTAAGATTTCCCGTCAAGTGCGAACATGCCTTGCATCATAGAAGGCGCTTTTTCGACGACTTAGGCTTGCACTCCACCCCCAATAACCCCATTTTTCTCGAAGACCGTTATAAAGATAGCTTCATAATTTTCATTAAATGCCTACAAGGAGAACCTACGGAAACAATATTGAGGATTCGTGCGCTGAGATGTACAATGAAAAAGGAGAAAGATGACTGGTTAAGTATCGTTATACATTTGTGTGCACTCTGCGAAACGTGGGGGTTTCCTCTTATTTTCAATGAAGCAATCCGTCATTTCGCACTCCTGCAGGACTCTCCATTGATGGTTCCAGAACACATACGAACTATCTACCAGGTCACTATATTCGGATCGAGTTTACGTCGTTTAGCCGTTGATATCATCATGAGTGAAGATGAGAGTGGAAGTGGAGAGTTACGACAGCGAGCTTATTTGGAATATTCGGGCTTAGTCAAGGATCAACCAGAGTTTCGGATTAATATGTGGCAAAAGCTCCAACTTTCATTAAGCTCGTTGTTTGTTGGTATCTTTGTTAATGAGCTTCTGTTGGTGGAATATCAGATGAAAGTTTAAAAGGGGATAGTGCCTTTGCCATTGTTTCATTTGTTTACACGAATTGGGGATTCTCATTGTTCAAAGAAGTTTTGGTCATCTGAAGGTAGTGAGTGGTTGGTTGTACCTGGTGAAGCTGGTATGGGGATGGCCGATACGGAATTTCGATACAAACCAGGATGCATTATGTATATGATCAAGTTGACTTTTACTATCTGAAAAGTCTTTGTGTATTCAATAAGCAGTTCATATATGCTCCCTACAATCCACTTTATATATGGATGGCAAACTCATGTAACCATTGATGATTAATCGATTAGAAGCCGAATCAGGTTGTTGGGTTCAATCATTGGGTTATTTATATGTATTGCTATGGTATGGGATTCGCAATCAGTGTTGGAGGTTATTCAATCGGTTCTCTTTATAGATCATTCTCCTTCTAGATGTAGAGGTAAAAATAAATTGCCAATATATTAAGGGGTTTGATTAGTGTTATCAAATTCCAGTTAAAAAACTGGTATCTATATATGATCTATAGTTTCCACCAACTTCTATTTGCAAATTACTATTCAGCTGTATTTCTTATAAATACTTGCAATGGCATTTAGTCATTTTATAGTAATCAAAAATGGGAGAGGTTAGGATTGCGGATATATAATCGTTCTTAGGAGCTGGATCTTCAATTAATAGTAATCCTAATTATTATTTTCAATAATAATTAAATAATCACCATTAATGATGATTATTTTTGATAGAGGGGTGGTAATCATATAAAAAAAAAGCAATATAATCATCATCTGTTACGGCCATATATGTATATCGATGGGAAATCTTATTAGATAGTGGTTTGTATATAGAATATTAACTTCTAAATAAAAAAATATATTAACTAATTTGAAAAGTTATAAAAAGATTCTTTTATATAATATATAAAGAATGGAATTTATTAGAATATTATTATTTCTAATATAATTTTATATTTAAATTTAAAAAGAATAATTTTCCTATTTGATTAAAGATGTTACGATCATCAACCTAGGTTTGGGATTAGATATATACGATTTGTGAGCGGAGTTCAAGTATAGAGATAATGATATACTATTTTATTATTTTTAGTATTTGAAGAAATTCATTTTATATAATATATTAATAACAAAAATCGTTATTTCGACATCGTTTATTGATTAAACTTAAAAAGAAAATACATTCCTTTATAAGGTGAACAATGAAAAGTTTTATAATCAAATTGAGACTAGTTGATTCTTTACTATTCGTGACTCTTACAAAAGGATAATAAAAAGTTTAATTATTATCTTACAATTAATTGATTCCTTATTATATAATCCTGATAATTTTTTTTATTTGTTTTCTTTAAAAATAATTTATCAATTAGTTATTATCGATATTTTATTATATCATTAATTATAATAGAAACGGGGGATACCTTAGATTATTTGATCAATTTAAATATCTCTCAAAACCCAAAAAGTATTATTTTTAGGATTTTAAATAATATCGAAGACGAAATGTCTATATTTAATTATCAATCTATCATATAATTTGAATTAAAATTGATTAAAAGATTGAAAAATATATAAAAAGCATTCGATATTTTTAAAATAAAAAATCAAGAATAAATCGATGAGATATATACTTATTGTATATAAGAAAAAATAGTTAATCTATTATTAATAATTACTATTAGAATGAAAATAATATTTAATTCTATTTCTGTTTTTTAAGGGAAATCTTCAAAATCTTAAAAACTATTATTTTATAAAGATTTTAATATTATAAAAGCAAAGGATTTTTTTTTCTAAATTAAATTTATATTTTAGAATAATAAAGGATATTATTTTCATATTAATCAAAAGAAAATAGATTATATTATTCAATATTTTGAAAAATAATTATTTATAATTTGATATCGATATAAAGAATTTACATTCGATTTTAATATATCTTAAAAAGACTTCAAAGAATATATATATAATATAATAAACAAAAATAATTAATAACAATTTGTTATATAACAAATTATTGGTGTAAAATAAGAATCTATTTAAAATATAAATAATTTTGTAGTATATTTCGATAATTTGGAAAAAGAAATCGAATTAAAAATTATTTCAACAATTTGAAATTAGAAAAAAATTAAGTAAAAAAATTCATTATTTAAAAGATATAAATAAAATATATTATTTAATTAACATTATCGAATCATTATACAATCGAAAACAGAATAATCTATTTATATTATTAAATTAATCTTTTAATAGATCTTTATATATATAATTTATTATCAATAATCGATAAATAATTGTAATCTCAATATTTCAAATCCTTTTCGAAAAAGAAAACAAATAAAAAAAACCAAAAGGAAAAATATCGATAATAAAAATTGATATATTTTTATTGTTAACAAAAAGAATCTCTTATAAGAAACTATTCTAATCTATTTATATATTAATAATATAAAGATAATTATATATTCTATTATTGTTCTTTATACTTTTCGAAAAAAGATAATTAAGAAAACAATAAGATCCAATAATAATTTTAATTATTCCGATAATTTTGAATTCCCCAAGAAAAAGAATATATTATTTTAATTATTAAAACAACTTTTAAAAGTAATAATATTCTGGTAGTACTTTATTATTTTATTGATTCTGATAAAGAAATTGATATTATTCAATAAAGTAAACATATCGAATAGGATTATATCTTTAATCATGGAAAAAATATTCTTTTAATATCAATTAATGAAACTAATAAAGCCTTTTATAACGATTATCAATTTACTATCAAAATTATAAATAATTTTTAAAACAGAAGAACTTATATTCATTAATTTATTACTATTATTTTAAATCTATTAGAAATTAATATTATTATAGAATTACCTTAACTTCAAAATATAAACTCTAATATTAATTGGAAATCAATATTTCTTTATTTTCGTTCTATACTTTATAATTTGGAAATAATAATAATTAAAGAATTGTATCGAAAAATAAAAACTAAAATTAAAATCCAATTTTTTTTATTTGAAATTATATTAATTATTTAAATATCATTAAAAACCTAAAACATCTTTACATTTGTATTTTTACAAATACTTTTTGGATATAAAGAATACAAATAAGTATTTTCTCAAATATCACTCAATGAAATATTATATCGATTTTAAATTCAGAGTTATTTTATTATAAAACCTAATATATACTTTTTTTTAAAAAAAACTGATTATTTTACAAAAAATATTTTAAAAATATCAAAAGAAAAATTGGATTCGTCGTTTGTTAAAATCATCAATCTAGGTTTGGGACTAGATAAACGCGATTCGTGAACAGCATTCAAATATAGTAATAACAATATGAAGAATGAATATAAGGTGAAGATCAGAAAATAGTTTTGAGAATTTTTAGGTTTATTCGATTCGTTTTGATCCGATAAATATAATATAGATATTCATTTCTTTATTAAGATATTATAATAGGAATTATAATCGATCAAAAATAGGATTTATAATATTATATATTTTGATTTGGTAAGAGATCAAATATTATTAATTAATTATTATCTTTCTTGATTAGGATTATTTTGTTTATTAATATTTTATTATTCAAAACATCTATTTGATATTTGATAAATTAATAAAAATATAATAATCTATATATATCTAATTATAATTAATATTATATTTAATTATACAATTAGGAAACAATCATAAATGAAATTATAATTGATTTAAATTAATCCTAAAAAGTAATAAAGATCAATTGATCCTTTTTTTCGATTAGGATTATTTCTGATATCAATATCTCATCATCCAAAATCAATATTTCATGTTTAATAAAAATATAAAAATTTGATAATCTATATTTAGATATTTACAATTAATATTATACTCTATAGTATAATCAAGAAAAAATCCTAAACGGAGTTGTAATTCATTTAAATTAATCTTAAGATATTCGATTCTGCTAACAAATTGATCTATACTTTCTGATTAGAATTATTTCGGATATCAATATCCTGCTACCAAATAACACTTTTGATTCATAAAGGGTGAATATAGGGTAAGGTTTAGCCTAGGGTAGAAAAATTATTTTTGATTTTTATAATATCATTCGATTCGCTTTGATTCAATGAATCGAATGATATTATTTATATTACTATTAGAAAGCTATAGAAGCTAATAAATCTAATAAAGCTAGTAATATAATAAATATTGATATTGTTGATTGATTTACCGCCTTTCCCGATTAGGATTATTTTTGATAGCGTTATTCTCAATTAGAATTATTTCTGATACTTTTTAGAATTCTATTAAAACTTTATTATAGAAGATTTTCTTTATATTATATATATCATTTAGAATCATTTTGAATTAGGATTTCGAATTTTTAATCAGAATTAAATTATTTTTTGAATTGATTGATTTGTATTAATTCTAATAATTGAGGTTTTAATAGAAAAGCAATTAACGTTTTGATAATTCGAAAATGTAGGGTAGTATTGATATTGCTAATCGTTATACCGTTTTTCCCGATTAGGATTATTTCTGACAATGCTATTCCCAATTGGAATTATTTCTAATATTTCTTGAAATCTATTTAAAATTTTATATTAAAGGATTTTCTATATATTATATATATCATTTGAGATCATTTTGAGTTAGAATTTCGAATATTGAATCAAAATTAAATTATCTTTTGAATTGATTAATCTGTACTAATTTTAAAATCGTAGATTTTGATAAGGAATTAATATAATTTTTGGTAAAATACCAAAAGTCTAATTCCGATTTTAATTTATTAGTATTATTAGTATTATAAAAATTTAAATATAAAATTGAATTGAATTAAAGATTGAATTTAAATTGAAAATTAAATTAAGAATTAAATTAAAAAATGAATTAAGAAATGAATTAAGAATTGAATAAAATAAGGAATTAAATATGAAATTGAAAAATCTTAAGATATATAGATTTTATAAAACTGAATTTAAATCTAATTAATATTATTAGTATTATAATAAAATTTCAATGAATATGATATAAACTTTATAATTTATATTTATTAGAATTTCTTTAAGATTTTAATATTATTTTTAATCTAATAATATTAATATTAATACTAATAGTAATACTAATATTAATACTAATAATAATAATAAAATAATTAATCTTTCCCGAAGGGTAACCTATCAGATTTTATTTTACCCGGAGGGTAACCCATGAATTTTATATCATTCGGAAAATAATCCGCATATATACATATATATATATATACTAACTATTATTTTTAGGATTTTTTTGGTAATTATTATTAATAATAATCCATTTCGATCAAGAAATAGTAACCCAATCAAAAAAATCATTATTTGATTATTATTCCTTTACATTTTAATTTTGAGTTTTTTAAAAATCTAAAAAAAGAATTCAATAGAAATTCAATTAAATTATAATTATTTGAAATCTAATTGAAATTATCTTTTAAATTGATTGATTTGTATAAATTGTATTAAAATTTGATTTTGATGAGATTGAAGAAAAACTAGGAAAATAGGAAAATAAGAATCTTAAAAAGAAGGAATTTGGTTATCATTTTTTTATATTCTAATTTTGAGTTTTTTGAAAATTTGAAAAAAGAATTTAATAGAAATTCAATTGAATTATATTTATTCGAAATCTGATTGAAATTATCTTTTGTATTGATCAATTGTTATTAATTTGAATCAATATATTTGAAAGATTCAATGAAAATATTGATATTTTTAATATAAAAGTTTGAACTTTTTTAAAATGGAATATCAATTATATAAAAAAAATTGATCTTGAATTTCAATTTATTAAATCAATTATAAATCAAGAAAAAGATATTCAAAAAAGAAAAAAAAATATATTTTAGAATCCTGAAATCAGAATATTTTTTATAATGTTTTAAAAATTGAAAAATATTGAAATTGAAAATCAATAATATATATATATATATATTAATATTGTGAAAGAGGTAGGTCGAGATACGTGCGTCCCGATAGCACGCTGTAAGGGGAAATGGGAATTGGAATTGAACAGATTATATTGTAAAGGTTTCAAATAGTAAAACTAATAGGTTTAGATAATGATTTGGGTTGTGTACAAATGGGGTACAAAAAGATTAATGAAAAACGATTGATTTCTTTTAAAAAGAAGGGAGTAGAGTTTTTTCTTATATTTAATTATAAAGAGTCATATAATTATATGATTACGAATTAACTATATATTAAGTTTTGATATCCCAACTTTTTTATACCCTTTTTCTCCTTAGAATATATATTCTATTTGGTTTTAGGATAGTTATAAAAGGTAAAAACCAAAAAAATCAAAAGATAATTAGGTTAGGGAAAGTCAATTAGAGTATCAGCAAATTAGGGTGGTAAGTAATTTTTAAGATTGTTTTAAAAAAATAGTATACTTTAAGTTTTTATTAATCCAAATCTGCTTTTATCGTCTCTCTATCAAATTCGATAGGAATTTCAAATTCCTGAAAAACATTCTCATTATCCTTTTCATCTCCAATCTTTTTTGAATATTTAATTGAATATTTTGCAACGAACTTTGTATTTGTAATCGAACTTTTTGATAATTCCTGAATACAATTTGAATAACAAATAAGGACTTTTAGTGTTATAGATTTCTATTTAGTATTGAAGGGATGATTCTTTCTTTTACTATTAGATCTCATAAAAGACTTTTTTGCTGGGGGGCGATTCATCTATTCTTCATCTAATTCACAATCTGTATTAGAGATTGAAGCAGTACTTTGTGTTCCAGAAGATCTAATTAGGGATGGATTGAATGGTATTATAGATTGATTCTGAATCGATTCTTGTTTTACAACTTCTTTTCTTTTCCCAATAAACTTCTTTAATATAAATTGAAATTTCCCAATAAGGGATTCTCCATCAATTAGATTCACAATCTCCCAATTGCCAGCATTTTCCCTATTAAGAAATTCATTATCTTCGAAATCCTTATTATAAAGAACTTTTTGTTTTTATAAAAGTGTATCATAATCTATAAATAATAATCAATCTTTTTATTACTTTTCCTTGTTTTAGAATACTTCAAATTGGATGATCAGATCTGTTATTGTAAGATTATATTATCGTTTATATCAAAATTCAAATTCATTATTGTTAATTTTGAATAATCTATTTGTTATTCTCTTTATAATATTAGAATCCCAAAATAAATATTCTAAAAAAACTATAAAAAGATAATTTCATAGAATAAAATTGATATTAAAAAAAAAGGATTAAAGAATATAAAAGCCTTCTTTATTAAATTCGTTTAACTCAAAAAGGATAATTTGATTTTGAAGAGATCTCCAAAGGTTTTTGTAGGAGCTATTATCCTTTATATTCTTTTCATTCGAAATTATAATTAAATAAAAGATCGATACCAAAATCGATCCATAGAATCCAGGAAAACTGGTATATCTCAAAATGATACTTGATCGAATTACAATTATTCAGAATTCAAACCTAATTAGGGTTTTTCAACAAAACTGATTCTTTTACTCGATTTTTTGAAAAGTTTTCTTTCTTATTACTCAATCAAGATTATACTATAATTAATAAATGAAAGAATACTTCTTTAAAAGTTTCCGAATTAAATTGTTATTGTTATTCAATTTATAAAAGATAAGGATTTGATACTTTTTATAAAAGCTTTTAATTGATTCCTTTAGTTTAAAAAGATCAATTACAATAATCACTTTTTTTGAAGTTTCTTTTCATTTGTCCTTAAAAGTTAGATAGAAAAGATCAAAGAAGGAATAACAAAGATTAAACTTTTTATTACAATTAGGAAAACATAATATAGGTAAAGATACTGATACAAAACGGAACTCTTTATCTTTCCGAGTATAAACAATAATATATTACAAAGCAAAATCATATCTTAAAAGAAATTGAATAATCGAAAAATAACAATTCGAAAGCGGGCCTTTTTTAAAGATTCTATAAAAATATTATTTGTAGGTAATGAGAATATCTTCGCAAATATTTCGTAAATCGAATTTATTTCTTTATTCAAAGATATACTAAAACGAAGGGATATATAGGGTAAATTAATTCTTAAAGGATTCTTTATTTGATAATCCTAATAGAAAAAGATTATTTTTGAAAGTTTCATTAGAGTTAGGGGAATAGAAACTCCTCATTAAATTGAATTGATTGAAGTCAAGGGTTTGCTTTGATTATTTCAGAGTTAAGAATTAATGCAAACAAAACCAAAAGTAGAATGCCCCTATCAATCTTATTTTGTCAATATACTTTTAGTTCCTAATAACAGTAGCCAATCTATTTTGTAGTTTTTTGACCGAAATATACTTCGATTTTAGATCGAAAAACTTTACCAGAATATACAAATGGTATATATATAAAGTATCCACAATGATTTGCTTTCTTAATGATGCGATAACTTTCTATTCTATTTAATCGGCAATGTATCTATCGTCCATCAAAGAATACTATTCCTCTTCAAGTTGATAATCTAAATCGCAAAAACAGTTTTTCAGCTTCTATAAAGAATTTAAGACTATCTTAAAATTATCGAAGGCTGAATCATTATTGTCTGAAACAAATTTAGTATTATAATTAATTGTATAACGATGAAGTACAAATCTATTTAGAATAAATAAATGAAAAAGGGCTTTTTTTGAGAGATCAAAATAATAATCTTTCTTTTTCTATTTGTTGATATTCATAATTGCAGATTCCGAAATTGATATAATCGCTTAGGAATAAAGAAGTTGGTATATACGAAGGGTATCTGATATAATAATTACTTTTAATTGTTTTTTAGTATTAGATTCCTTTTTATTATTATCATTGTTGAAAAATACCGGGGCAATTTCTGTAACAATTATTTCGCAGATAGATTTATCCCTTTATTAAACTTCAAAAGAGTTTTCATCTTTATAATATTCTTTCAAAAACCTAAAGTTATTAAGAATAAATCTACAAATTCTGAGGATAGGATTCTATACAAGATTATAAGGAAAAGGTATCCAATCTTTTTTGTTCTTTGTATTGATTTTTGTAATAAATTCATATATAATACAGAAATCTACAGGACTATACTTTTTGGCTCCTTTACCTCTCTTTCATATAAAATATTCAACCATATATCCGTTCAAAAACTTTATAAGGATTTAAGGGTTGAGGCAAGAAACATAATAGGTTATATTCGTTTTTATTGAAATATTATTTAAACTTATATCTTTCGATTAAAGATAGGCAAAAGCTTTTCTTTGAATGATTATCCAAATTCTTTTGAGATTTTTAAGACCTTCTTTAATTCTATTATAATATTATTCGATAAATTGAATTATATTATTGTTCTTAACAAAATAACTGATTTTAGAGAGATCAATTGCTTTATAAAGCTTTTAATCTTCAATCCGATCTTTTACTTCATTCGCAAAGTCTCTAACAAAATCAATAATATTTATAGAATAATTGAGTTATTATTCAAGAGTATTATATTTTTCCTTAACTTCAAAAGTTTTAATAAATGCAAATATTTCGATTTCGTTATTAAAGGAATGATTCTTATATCAAACAAAAAAAGGGGTATTATTATCAATAAAACAGAAGGCTATAATCTAATTAAATCCTTCTCTAAATATCATATCAAAACTTAAATAAAAGTTTATATAAATAATAAAATAAGTATAAATAAAGAATTGATAACTTTAAATTAAGTTATTAAAGAAAACAGATTTTAAAGAGAAAATATTAAACTATTCAAATATTATTCAGGAATTGTTTGCAAATTATTTAAAAACGAAATCGATAATATAATAAGTTTTTTCAAAAAAGATTTAAATATCTTTTCCCTTCTTATAATTATAAAGCTTTTCTTATCGAGCTTCTTAATTGATGATCAGAAACTTATAATAACAATTTCTTTTTGGTTTATTATATTTACTTTTTTCCTTTTGGTTTTATATTATCTTATAATTAGACAAAGAATAATCCTTGATTATTTATCATTTTTTATTTGGAAGATTATGGATATCTAGAAACTCGATTCTTTTGATCTATCTATTCATGCAAATCCTTAGAATTATTATCTACAAAAAGATCTAAACACAAAATATATTTCTTGAGACAAATATTTGTATAGATTTTATTAAACGGGGTACCATTTATTTCTTCAAGAGTATATATGGAAAGACCCTTTAATTTCTTTATCATTTTGTAAAATCTATATCATTTGAAAACAAATTTTGTGTTATAAGATATATCGATTTTTGATTAGGGATTATAATATAGAATTATATCTTTAATTCGAATATTCTTATCCAATGTTTTACAATCAAGATTATATCGAAGTTTATTATTTTCTCTGTAGTACTATTTATAAAGGATTGCTTTTTCAATATCTTCATTTAGTATTTTTAATTATTGTATTTTAATAATTAATAAATCTTCCTGGATTTGTATATTTTTCCAATCAAGGATCCTTCAAATTGTATATATAATTTCAAAAAGCAATACAACTTTCTGTTTGTAGATCAATTCAAATAATGTTTTGTTTATCGATTTATGAATTGAAATATAATCAACGAATAGTACTGTTTCCAATCATTCAGATCATCTACATTTTCTTTATGATAGGCGGGAAAATACTTCTACAATAGAATGATAACCTTTTTCCATTATTCCATTGGTTTATAAATGATAGACTGATATCTTGATTTTGTTGACTCTGTATTTTTTATAATAAGTAAGTATAATGTTTTTATTCTTAAATTCTTTATCCATAATAATTTCTCTAAAAAGATTATGATGATAAATTACTTTATGAAGGAATTTGGCAACCATTTCCGAAATAGTATTCCGCAAAGCTTTAGTTTTTATTCAATCATTCAGATCTTCTTATAGAACAACAAAGTATTTGAATTTATAATTGTCAAGTATTTTTGTAATATCCATATCAACTTTATATCAAATACTTGAGGCCCAAATAACAATCATTAATTCATTTATTTGTTTGGACAATCTGAATTAGCAAACGGAGCAAGAAATCACCCAATTTTTCATATCCTTGTATATCCCATTCCACTAATAACAATTATACACTTTAATATATAATGATTCTAGATCTTTATAACCCAGTTTTTCATATATTCGAATCATAATTTTTGCCTTTTCGACTAGATCGTTATCTATTATTATATAAACGAGAAATAATCCGTTTCCCCGGATTCTGAATAAGCAATAATCCTTTATATAGAAATTAAAAGCCTCCTTTTTGAAAGTTTGCCAATTCTTTATTAATATATTTTTAGATCTCTATAATATAATAATATATTAAATGATCATTTGTATCCTTTCATTTCCGCCTTCCAAAATTTGAAACGATTTTAAAATTTTGGAGTCATTTATATTCACTATCAGATCTATCCATAATGAATTCAAGTCTACAATAATCGAATCATTAATATCTTTTTTATATTCCTTATCAATATCGTTTAAGATAATTCATAATCGTTATGATAAGGTATTTGCAATAATATTTTTGTTTCTAAGAATATACCTGATATCAAAATCGAAGAATCTAATCCAAACAATCCATTTTATAACCAAAATACCAGATAGATTTGTAATTACTCTATTTAATTGAACTACAAATATATTCGTATCAATTTCTAAAAGGAAATAAATATTATAAAAATCTCTTTTGCATTTTTGTAGAGTTTTAAATACTCCCCTGCATTCTCTTTTAATAATATCATAATTCTATTCAACATAATTCTATATACCACTCTTATACCTAGTAATAATGCGAAGCTTATTATTATACATTTGATTTAAAACAGCTCCCTATCCTACCAAACTAGTATCGACAACGAACACGATAATTCCAGTTTTAAATAAGTAAATCAATAAAAGAAGAATTGAGGCTGAAGTTAATTTATTTTTCAATAAGGTTATTACAGTATTATGATTAATGGTCCAAATGAATTCTATATTTTTCTTCAATAATGTATAAAGAAACTCTATAATAATGATGAAATTCTCTACCCAAAGTCGATAGAAGATATATACTCCAAGGAATATTCTAATTTCATAATCGTTCAAACAAAATGATCATTCAAGTATCTTAATGATTTTGGTAGTATCGGGACTTCTTCCTTTAGAATTGATATAATAACCTACGATTCGGATTCCATCATAACATTATTTAGATTTGATATCGATAATGCATTCTGTACATTCAATATGTTCCATTATAACATTCAGGATTTTCAAGTGCTCGATAACGAACTTCCTCAATCCAGATTCAACTTCAGTTTTATTGTATCGAGTTCTGGGACCCTTAACTTCAATGTTATTCAAATAAGGTATAACAATATCAAGTATGATATCCTATAATATCTTTAATACAATCCTTGCAAATTGAGTAATCGAATTAATAGCCCCTTATAATAGAGTAATGAATTTTATCAAATCAAAAGAGATTATAACAATAATAATATCTTTATTCTTTTTATCTAAAGATATTTGATTATATTTAGAGAAGAAATCAATCAAAGATATTAATAAACATCCAATTATTTATTCAACAAATTCCTTTAAATTTGAAGGTATATTTATATTTCACAGGGTTACAATATTTGCTTTTATTATTACAATAACGATACAATATTTATTAGCCTTGCTTTTCTTAATTAGATACTAAAGGTTTCGATATAATCCTTTTCCTTCCTTTAATACATTTTGCTTGATATAGTCTCTTATTATTTCGATAACTATTGGTAAGAGGGCTTTAAGGGGTACAAAATTAGAAGTTTATCAAACCTTATATAGTATTATTTTGATAATTTATAACAAAGTAATTGAAGGTTTAATATTATTGGCTTTTGTTCAATTAAAAACTAATGCTGTTTCTTGATTCTACAGTAATACAAAAAGAAGTTCTTTTTTATGTTCCCAAAGTATATCTCCGATATTTAATAATACTAAACATTCTTATATCAATCGGAAGCCTTTAAATCTGATATCGAAATATGATATCAAATACTTCGAAAAAGGATCTGATGATTGATATTTAGGGTGTTTTATATATTCCAATTCTAATCAATTAAGATTACCTCCTAGAATTTCTTTATCGATATATTCTATTTATTTAAGGATTTTATCTTATCTTTCTTTTTCTTATATACATTATTAATCAAAACAAGAATTTCGAATTTGATATTAGTTAATTTCTTTTAAGTATCGTTTTCTGCCCTAAATTCTTCTAAATCGAAATGAATATTATTAATAGCAAAATATTTCTGAAATCTCTTTAGTTTCGAATTCTCAATGTTATCAAATATATCTTCGATATCAAAGTCAAAACCAATTCGAATAATATTTATATTGAATTTTATAGAATTTAAAACTATCTTAAAATTTGGGATACCAATCAGGAGTTCTGGGAAATGGTTTTTAACGAATTCTTTAAATTTCCCTTCACTCTTAATAATATCTAGGACTTTTGGAAAATCACTAATATAATCTTTAGGATTTGTATTATCTATTCTTTTCCCGACTTTTCAAAATCAATTTTTATAATATTTGTTTTATATTTTGATCCAATCATTTAGCAATTAGTTTTATTAATATTATTATCATCAATAATTTATATAATCTGTTTATCTCCTTTATATTCAAAATCAATCTTTCCTATAAATAAGTATAGCATTTTTAGTAGTAATAAATCTTTAATGTTATTCAAAACGAAGATATCAATAATATTTTTAACTCCTTCAAAATTGATTTCTATATTTTCAATCAATTTATATAAGGTGATGATATTTCTATCAAGGGTAATTATTGTCGCTTTATATTCGCGTATTGTAAATCCCAATTCTCTTACAACTTTTAGACTTATTATATTAATTATCGATCCCAAATCGATAATACTACTAATCTTG